>OX382171.1:10639195-11879452 GCA_947507545.1 Clistopyga incitator | reverse complement strand
GTACAATTTTCCCATCGCACTTTAGTACGGCTTAGCTTTTGCAGAATGTAATACGTAAATTTGCTTGTAATTGAAGTAGATGAAGAAAGCGCAGAAGTGGCCGCAGGAATAAATCGACACGAGAAGAGGAAAGAGATCGGGATACCTTTCCGGTGGCTTTATGGCAATGATCGCAGCGGTAAGAAGTATAGCACCGGTCACAGATACGTGGAATAACGATATTTTCAAGATAATCCAGAGGGACGAACTTTTCGACGGTACAGAGTCTATCCCAAGTAAAATTCGGAGCTTATCCAGCAGCCGATTCGACCAGCCCTCGGAAAGCGTCGCGCGCGATTTGCCCGATTGCTTAACTTTGGCTTTACGCTGGACGTTGGAAGAATCCTTGTGTGATTTCGTTTTATTTTTACTGAGCGATTCGCGGTCCTTGACCACGGGAATCGCGAACTCTTGGGGCCACATCAGATAGACCGCGAGCCCGTAGAAAGAGCTCAGAGAAAAATATGCCATAAACAGACCGTCTTTAATCAGCAGCGGTAGCATGCTAAAAGTGGATATCAGCAAGAACCAAAAGCACACCAAGGGGTCTTTGTGAAGATACAAAACGACCGGAATAGCAACTAACAATATAGATTTCTCGTGAACTTGAAATGAGAAGAGATAAAAAGCAAGCGCTGAATTAATCAACGATACTACGAATTTCTCCTTGAGAGGCCGGAGATAAAGATCCAAGCAACTGGGCAAAATGGCAACGGTCGTTACCGCTAAACAAATACGCGCTAGTTGAAGATTATTAAGACTTTCGCGCAATTTATAAACTACGTTTATAGCGCACCAGATATTAGCGACTTTGTCTTCGAATACTCCGCGACCAAAGGGAAATAATCTCGATACAGCGTCGGAAAATAGGTCCCACTGCTGTGTAAAAGGCGCCCAAATGACGATAAACGTAAGCATCACAGTGAGAGACACGCAAATCAAAGTACGGAGGCAAGCGAGTACAGTTTTTCGTCTTCCCGGTGTGTTGGTCCCGAGAATATAGAAAAAGAAAGGCAGAGCATGGTAGAGCTCCATCTGCTTGTAATTCAGAGCCAAAACAAATAGAAACGAAGCCACTATCGTAGAATTCTGCAATATCGCGGTCACAGCTGCTACAAACATCCCGAGAGACACGCAATTGTACTGAAAGTGGCCGTGATCTATCAGAATAATACCAGGATAGAGGAGAGCAGTCGCCAGGATGAAATCTCGCTTCTTTAAGCCAAAGACGTTGGATCTCTCTGTCTGCACGTTAGACTCCTGAACGGTTACTCTACAAACAAAATAAACTACAGCAGGTATGTACAGAAGTATATCCGATATAAGTACGGAAAGACGCATGAAGTACTTGTGGTCTTCGGACTCGAACCCTCTGGATTTATGTAATTCTACGTATCGCGGATCTAAGACTTTGGCGATTCTAGCTAGTAGGAGGCTGTGATAGGCGGTCAGAGGCGGATAATCCAAGCCCCAGTAGAGCAAATCATTGTCGCTAGAATTGGTGTACCAGCGGTCGACGGGTAGGTTCAGCGTTATTTCTTGCCAGTGACGTTGAGCCTCGTAGTCGCCGTACATCGGAGGCTTTTCTTGACCGCTGTACGGATGGTAAGTAACGCACCATCTTAAAAGTACAGCAGCTGCGACGACTACTACCACTCGCACCCTTTCACCCATAGCTCTCTCGCTCTCCCTCTCTCTCTCTCTCTCTCTCTCTGTAATCTCTGAGTGAGAGAATTCGTAGGAAGCGGTTAGAATCCGTTATCCTCGTTAGTACCAGTCGATGATAGAATTCGTAGCGATTTCAATCGCAATAGGGAGAGAGCGTGAAAACGCTTCACGCTGGAAAATTTGGGGTTATGTACACTTGCGAATGCAACGAAATGACTTTTAAATGCGATTATACTCACGACGTGCGAAGCCTCGAGTTCTTGAAGCAACTTTTTCTTTATGTAGTCTTCGGTATATGGCATATTCGAGGCTAGGTGATATTGAAAAAGCCTTTATCCGCTGCTTTCTTTGCACTCACGAGTTTTTTCAGTGATTAGAGGATCGATTTGACGAGCTGTGACATCGAGGTTACGCTCCTTTTTTGCCACATTTGCAGCCGGTGGTGACGCGCGGAAAATATCGTACCGACTGCCACTGGAGACGTGGATGCCATGCGCGGTAAAAGGACTTTCTAGTTTCGGGTTGACCGCCACACTCGCGACACTCGCTGGAGTACAGCGCCAATTTTCGGCGAGGCGAAAGGTGAAAGCTCTCTTATTTTCACTCGCTTATTATTAGTATTGCTATTAGAACAAACCTGATAATCCGAATGATCATGATGATAATACTTTAGCAATCACGAGAACCCTTCATGGTGACCTACAAAAAAACGCCACATAAAATGTTTTTTGCAACAAAAATTCGGATATAATTAAGGTGACCTTGAAAATAACGAAACCGAAACATCTGATATAGTCGCTTTTCCGTCGGTGAAACCGTTAATTATATAAGTCAATGACATTCGCGCGAAACGACTTTCAAATTCTTTCTGTTTGGTCTTTTGGAAAGTTTTTTTTGACGATTTCCGAAAAAAAATATTGTGCGAATAACGACTTGTACATGGCGTTGCTTTTAAGGTCATTTTCACAGTGTTCTTAGGATTAAAATTTGAGTTACCGGTAAAACGAATAGCAAATATACGTGATGCAAAAATACATTGTGTGATGCCTCAAAAATAAAAACCGAAACAAAACCACAACAAACCATTCCCGCGATGTTCAAACTTCGGGGGCCATGGAGGAAAATTATATAATCTTTACTGTAATTATTTTGAAATCGAGCAGTTTTATGACATAATACAGAAACATTTAAATCATAATTAATGGCTCTAATTATTCGGTTCATATTCAGCTTACCACAACTAATTTTTTTTCAACTCTGGAAAGCATAACATCAAATTTTTATATTTCGTTTTTTGTTTTTTTGAAGATTTTCATTAAAATGCAGCGAAATAACTGATTAAAATAATTGTTCACTCTGGTGTAAACAAAATATAAAAAATACTAATGAGAAAAATTAAAAAATTGAAAATACTAATAATTCAAGTATAGCTTCGGTGCCAAAACATTCAATTCACTTTAAGTGATTGTAAATTCGGATTAGACAGCTTTTGCCCCACCGATTACATCACAAAAGCCATTTCATCGATCTACTGACAAAATAATTAAATCTGATAAGATTATTACAATTCAGTGTGACAAAATGTAACGAAAAATAGAGCGTATTTAATTTCCGACAAAAATAATCCTATTCATGTGATTATCGGGGAGTATAACGAGCTGTGAATGACGAAAATGAAAAATCCATCACAGCGGAATGTGTCATTATACACATGATATTATTGCCCATCTCTAATCTCTTCAGTTATAATTTATATCGAAAATCGTCACGTTTCGGCTGCGTACGTTTATTCGAGAGACACAAAAATTCAATTACGTGTGTTTCTTTGTTTTCAAGGGCCGAGAGGGCCAAGAGGGGCTATTCCAGGGGAGGGAAGACCCACAATTTCCGATGAGCTTACCTCCGGGGAAACCCTCCAAACGCCAAACGTCGATACGCCTGCTACCGGCGGTAGCAGCCATCTTGGGGGTTGTGTACCGCTCTCGCGTTGAACCAACGACAAAACTAATGCTTTAACACAATTCGAGAGCAATTTGTCGAGAGATCCTGAGATTTAAAGGCAATTTCTCTGGTCTTTAAAGTGGCCAAATCGGCTGCAATTATCTATGCAAGAAAATCTGATTTTTTTTTTTTCAATTATTAGTTTGCCATGATAGCAAGAATTGGTGAATTATAGTAAAAGTATCACATAGTTAAAGTTCTAGTGAAAGAAAAAAAGAAAATGTAAAGCACAATTATAAAAATGTATAACGATATTCTGCTAAATGGTAAAAATATTGCCAATTTGTTTTTAAATCATTCGTAACATTTTAACTTTAATTTTTTACATTCCAGCACTGACGACGTCGGTAAATTATTTTCGGGAAATCCTATAGGCGGAAAAATATTTTTTAGGTATATATGTATTTAATGAAAAAATAATTGCTTTGAAATAACTAACAAATGCAACTGTAAGCGCAAAATCCATCTGCAAATGCAAGTTCAGTCTGTTTGATAATGATTCTCTAGTTTCCGGAATCCCAAGTTATTTATTTTTTAAGTATATATTCATTTAATGAAGGAATAGTTGCTGTGAAATAACTAACTAAATGCAACTTTAATGGCAAAATCTACCAGCAAATGCACGTTCATTCAGTTTGATAATGATTCTCTAGTTTCCGGGATTCCAAATTATTCGAGTAAATGTTAAACCCTGAACTTCCGGTTTGTTGCTTATTTCCTTATATTAGCCATTCTTTATATACCATTAAGCATTTAATCCACAATGCATAGAAGAATCAAAGAATACAAATAAAAACCAAGAGATATTAGTAAATAACGAAACATTGAAATCTCAAAATCTTATTAAAAAATGCCCAGTATTTTTATTCATTTGTAGAAAATTTCAAATTGTCCCAAATTTCTGCGAATGCTTTTACTCCTTGCAATCTTGGAAAAAATAACATTCATAAATGCGCCAAGAATGACTGTCCATAACTCGGATTACAAAAAATTTCAAAACCGCAAATTTTCCACTTACAATAATTAAAAAAATCATGGATACAATACGAAACAAACTGGATACAAATTTTTACAATTATCCTGCTGTCTATTAAATACTTAAAATATTTGAGGATAATTTTTTTATACATCAATGCATGAGACTATACGAAACGTAGTATAGAAAGCTTACTTAAAATAAATAACAAAGTCCCTTTTTTTCAATTAGGAATCGACTGATGTAACTATTCGAAGAATCGCATTTCTTGTTTTGCGAAAGTTATTAATGATCCTGCTGTATATTAAATACGTAAAATATTTAAGGATAATTTTTTGATACATCAATGCATAAGGCTATACGAAATGTATAGAAAACTTTCTTAGAATAAATAAAAAAGTCCCTTTTTTTCAATTAGGAATATCGACTGATGCAACTATTCGACGTATCGCATTTCCTGTTTTGAGAAAGTTATTAATTATTCTGCTGTATATCAAATTCTTAAAGTATTTAGGGATAATTTTTTAATACATCAATGCATAAGGCTATACGAAATGTTGTATAGAAAACTTTCTCAGAATTTTCTCAGAATAAATAAAAAAGTTTCAATTAGGAATATCGACTGATGAAAGTTATTAATTATTCTGCTGTATATTAAATACTTAAAGTATTTAAGGAAAATTTTTTGATACATCAATGCATAAGGCTATACGAGACGTTGTATAGAGAACTTTCTTAAAATAAATAAAAAAGTCCCTTTTTTTCAATTAGGAATATCGACTGATGCAACTACACGACGTATCGCATTTCTTGTTTTGAGAAAGGGTTGGAAGGACTTCTCCGGCGATTTTGCTGTATACTCAGCATCTGCCGAGAGACAGCTAAGCAAATAAGGCCAAGATTACGCGAAGATGAGCCGCTACCGTGGCTGGTTGTTAACCGACGGTTTGTAACTGTTTCTCGAGGATTAAGAGGCTCGCGTTCGACGCTCTTGGCCCGGACGCAGCTCTTTGTCGAAATAGGCGATTGAATTACACGCGGCGCGTGCCGCACGCTCCTGCTTGTCGTCCCCACCGAGGAGAAACTCCGGCTCGACGTCGCCCTACGACGTAAAGTACCTAATAAGCTGCAGTTCGATTACGATCTTGGCAAAGGTGACGGGATATCACGAGATAAGTGAAATTAAATCGTGGAAGAGAAGACCTCGAGGTCGATGTTATATAACTTAGCTGAGAAGGCATTCACTAGCGATTTTATAGTGTTTTTTGTCACCATCACATGATTTATCTATAAAACAGGATAAAAAATGTTCCATTGGAAAGCAACGACAAAAAAAATGTATGCAATTTTGCGACCTTCATTTTATGTTTCCTGTGTCTGTCAAAGTCCGAGTTTAATTATGCATATTCAAATTCTCATGAGCAATGGTTTTATTCTGGTACAAATAATGTCATTTCCTGTAGAAGGAAAATCTTCGACAATTAATGTCGTTGAAAATACTAAGAATGTTGATTTTGAATAATAAAAAAGCCGAAAAATTGATTCAATATATTTATTGTGTTGGTAAGAAAGAAAATAATTAGCTAAATTTCAGAACACTTATATTTTTTCTTGTGGTTTACCTGAGTTTTTGAGCGTTTTTTTTTTCTTTTCATTTGATATTTTTTGTTGTCAAGAATTTTCCACGGATTTTCGGTTAATGATCCTGAAATTTTTATTGTGTAATATTATGATATAAATATCATGAATGTTCTTTTCGAAAACTCAAATATTTGACAGCGATATTATTAATGGCTTCGTGAAACATTTTTCTTTTTTTAATTCTTGAAAAGTCTGTTCAATCTTTCCATAATAATTTTTCTCCATTATATGACAGGAAAGAGTATATTTAACGATTATAAATTATTAGTTTTTATTAGAGAGCGTTATCGATAAAAATATACCGATCTTTAATAAATAAATAAAAACAGACATAATCAAAATAATTACTTAATTAATTAATTGATCAATCAATAAAAAATTAATAAAAAATGCAGTATCTATCGAATCGTCTTCCCTGTTTATCTCTCTGTACCTCGTTCAATTTTTTTTCTCTCATTGTCATCCCATCTTCGGCGATCTCTTTGACGCTAGGCGAGGCACACGCGCCTCTATATGCGGTTGTAGACCGACGACGCACCGCGTTGTCAGTCTGGGGACGCCCAGCCTTAATTACATTGGGGGTAGTGAATACCGCGGTTGCATCACAGACGAGAGAGAGTGAGCAGTTCACTCTTGTACCGGCTACACTCGTCGAAGCTTATCACGTCGCCGGTGCTCCACCACGCTAATCCAAAGAGCAATCACTTAGCCGGATAGTGATCTTTCAACCACGCACAATACCGCTACTGTCATATCCTAACGCCGGTCAATCACTCACGTAGAAAGTGCGACGCCGATTTTCAAATGGCACATAAGCATCGCTAAATTTTCAATGAACATATCACGAACGAAATCAAAGTACCTCATTTTTCAAAATTATTTTATTCTATTCTACTCTACATCAAGCATGCAACCTATTCAATCACAAATCTGTTCATTAAAAAAAATTACTTTCAATCATTTTTAAAAACATCTTATTATTTTTAGATTTTCTAGATTGAAAAAAGTCTGACTCCAATTTTTCAATAATCCACGACCACTGCCAATTATAAAAAGCGCGCTTAACAATTAAACTATGAATTTAAAAAACTTTTAATTGCCAGGTTTTATTTTACCCCATATAATAAGGCGACCATGTCATTTATAATTATATACAAATTATATAATCAACATATTCAATCAAAGTTAGCTTCACATCCCGTGACATATGGAAATATTTACATATTTGAAAAAAAATTCTATAACAAAAAGAGGTTTAGAACTTCTAAGCTACCGAGGAAAAACGCTACGAAAACCGAGAGTTAATTTTACCCCATGCAATACGACATGGCGCTCGTGGTAACTATATTTATAAATGGTACAATGAACGTATTCGATGAAAAGGAGCTTTATATCTTGCAGGTTTCGCAAATACACGTGACTCTCATAATATATTGAAACATTTGCGCTGAGCTTGGCTAGTGGAGGCCTTTGAATGTGGATATCGCATTGTGTCCAGTTAAATTGGCGAATGTGCCGACTCAGAGAGCGGTGGAAAATCGAACGTGGGGTTGTTGCTGATCCGTCTCTTTTGATTTCAGGTGCGAGCAAACACAGGTGCTGGGTGATGCTGGTGCAGCGTTGCTGCAGGGGTTCGCTTTGCTCGCCGTCTCTTATCTCGCCACAAGAATCGTTCACGGATTTTGGGGCTTACGACGCAAGGGGAAGATTGTGGGTTACGAGAGTGATCGATAGTGATCTTGCGGTTCACCGCGCATTATTTATCCTCAGCCCGATAGTAACTGCAACAAATGACCTGACAATTAATACAGAGATCACAGTATCCGTATTTTTAATTTTTCAATAAAATCATTTTTTGTCAATTTTTTTATTATATTTTTTTTTTGTTAAATAATATTAATATTGTTAACGAAAATACGAAATTTTTTCAGTTATTTTTTTACAAAATACAAAGAGCGAGAAAAAAACTGGAAATTGAAATCAACGAAGCTCATAGATTTTTTGGAAAACCTGTCGCACAAAATGAGGATTGCTTAGTGAAATACGAAAAGTAGAACTTTTCTGAATGGAGGACTGAAAAGCTGATTTTACAACTTAAAAAACATGAAGAACGTCTTGTGAATTTAATTTTACCGAGCCCTTCGACATTTCCTGCTTCAAAAATCGCCGACGCTCAAAACAGGAAGTTTCATGAACACTCGATTAATTTTTCCGGCGTAGCGGAGTATTAAAAATATCGGAATATTCCGTACAATATGCTGTGCTGGATGCGCGTACGTCGGTCATATGCTGTTACTGAGCGCAAGGATCTTCGTTACAGTTCCGGGGAATAGCGCCGTGAGGCTATACGCCTGTACGACATTATAGTCCGAGTCCTTTTCAACGAGGTGCGCCGGGCTCTACGTAAATACCGTAGGCCTAATCGGCTGAAAGTGTAAGACAATACTTTGGCTTTCTCATGTGGGCTCCGAGTTCGGGCCGGCGCATCAACGACGCCCCATCAGCTCGAGAACTCTCTCGCTCCTCCTCTCTTCTCTCTGCTTTCGCGCCAACGACTCTATCGGTTACGAATTGCGCTCACATGTACCTATATAATGTATGTACGCTGTAAAAAAAGGCCGCAAGTTTTTATTTATAAATTCTTCAATTACATTAAATATACTTTTGCAATAAAATTAAAGGACAATTCCAAAAATGAAGTACTTTTACAGTAAAATTAAAGACAATTATTAAAATTACTATACCCCAGATAGAACCCATACCCCAATTTCAAGTGGATTTTATACATTGTAAGAAAAAACCGAAATTCTTTATTAATAAATTCGTCAATTTAATTGAATGTACAAATGTGATATAAAATAAAATTATTTTGCGGTAAAGTGTAAAAAAATGTTCTTATTAAATACTTCTACAGTAAAATTAAAGCTAATCATTAAATTTAATATACCAGTTGATTAATAAAAATGTCCAGTACAAGTACATTAAATTTCAAGTAGATTTTTTTTCACAGTGTATTCACAGTCGCTGTATACACCGAAAACCCGATCCTCTTTTTCCACTTCTGCTGTTCCTGACGGCGACTTGTGTTGGCTCTCGTATATTCGTAGCCACAATCAGTCTATACGTGTGGTCGACTTCCTCTTCCTGTGTCCACGTCGGAACTACGGCCAGTCAGGTGTCGACCGGCTGACCCGATCGGGGCCCTATCGTCTACGAAATTCGATATTTCAGGAAGGGATCTGCGCGGACGCTGATCACCGCTTCACTCATGTTCCACCTCCGCGTAGATAACTATTTTGACAAGACACTTGAGAGTAAAAGTTAATTTTCAAGCGACTTAACGAGTAATTAAGAACGTTAGATGATTTGATAAAATCCTAAGAAAAGAAATATGTTTACTATTTTTTCAAGAGAAACATTGGGCACTGGGTTATAGGAATAAAAAAGAAATATCAGAAATGTCAAAAATACACATTTTTTCATACTTCTGTCAATCAAATAAAACCCACATTCTTTTCATTAACCAATCCCACTTCACAGTACTCACCATCATCTAGCCGTCTTTACAGTAACAAAAAAAAATCAACGTCATTTGAAAGAACGTAGCGGAAAAAAGCGGCCCTATATTTCCAAGCGACTGGCAAAAAAGCTGCACTTCCTAGGCCCTTTTGCGGAAGATATGTCGCGTATCACGCCACAGGAATGAGAAAAAAAAGGGTCCACGAGATATTCGATACGCAGAAAAATAGCGTGCCCTCTTGTTTGGGCTCGAAACGAGGACACGAGAATATCGAGGGTAGGGAAAGGGTGAAATCGCCGCGTTGCACTATATATCGCTGGTCGTAGTGCAGGTAAAAATGAAGGAGGATAAAAAGGCATCTTGCACGTTGGCCCGACGAGGGAGGAACGTCGTCGTCAGCGTCGCCCAGCACCGGGCTCATCGTTCGCTGGGCGCGAAACGATCGGCGAGAAAGGGAAGGCATTACGAGCCAGTGATCCCGAGGGGTATCGCGCAACGCACCGCGAGCCTCTGCCGTCGGACTCTGTGTCGAAGGAGCTCGTGATGCGCGAGAGGCAGGACCACCGGGTAGGACGGTGCTCCGTTCTCCCGTCCTGTAATGGTATCTCGTGGAAAATATATATAATGTGTAGTATGTATATCGTGAACGACGAGGTGAGCGGGGAGTGTTCGCTCCGATCGGCGATCGTTGAATGAACGATTAGTATCCCGTGTCCTCGGCCAGGACATCGAGTGACACGTGGTGGTTGGTGCTGACCTGCCGGCCAGCGATCAACGTGGCGAGCCTCATCGCTTATGTATATTTTTTTTCCTCCGCTTCGTTCATCGAACGCTACAACGACCCTCGATACTTCAGCTGGCCCTGCGTACTTTCAATATTATAATAATCGTTTTTTGTCCAAAAGTCTTCACGCAATGTAACACACAATGCATCTCTAAGTTTAATGCTAATAAAAAAGGAACAATAGGGTATCTTACTATTTACATCACTCACCGAGATAACGTATGATTATCTTATACGTCGAAAACACGAAACTTACATGCAGCCAAAATATATAAAGCTGCGTTTTGAGCTTGCGTTGCGTTCCACATTTTTCAGGGTAAGATAGGGATGTGGGAAATTTAGGTAGCGATCTTTTAATATCAATTGGTAATTTTTTTTTAATATCCTAGCTTAAAGCAAACATTGAACTAAATGGAAAATATATAAGTATGTAAAAATGAGAAATTCCGCCGATTATTGAAAAGCAATTTGCCGATTTAAGTGTAATTTTGTTAATTAATGTTTAATGATTGCTTCAATTTTTTCAGTTTTTTTTTTTTTTCAAATCGGGGTCCTTAAGGGTATTATTGAGATTTTCCATTAGCTTGTTAAAATTTTTTGAATGCAGGATGCATGATGGCTAAAAAAAGTCAAGACTCACTCCCACGTGGAAAAGTCTCGGGTTTCGAAGAAAAATACCGTCGTTCGAATCGGAAAGTGTTGAAGCAGTGGAAATCAAGGAATAATTTTATAAAGAGGGCTCGAAAGGGTGAGCATCTCCTGAACTACTGGACCGAAACAGCTCAAATTAAAATGCTTTACGTGTTTATCGGACATGTTCCTTTTCCATCAGATGTTAAAGATTTTTTTTAAACGTCGCACCGCTCATCTCATTTAACGAAGATTTCGTATCTTTCTACAAAACTTTATCTACGGAGAAGCCAAAATCGATGAACGGACTTGCTCTTAGAGGAAAATCAGTAAACGTTAAAATTAATGAAGGAGCAATTTGACAGGGTCTTCCTTGGAACCTGGTGTTAAATTCTCATGAGCAGGTATTGATATTTTTGCGCTTTCCTAATAATTATAATTAATTCAGATAGATAATTTTTTTGTATACTCTCAAATACTCCTTGTTATCGAGTGTTAATAAATTTCGTAACTGTTTTTAAAAAATGTATAATATTGCTATAAAAAAAATTTTTTAACTCAACTAAGCATATTTTGTTATATGTTGTGAAGTATCGGCGAATGACAGGTCTATGTTATGAAGTATCGGTCATTCGCCGATACATCAAACATATGGTATATGTTATGAAGTATCGGTCATTCGCCGATACTTCAAAACATATACCATTCTTACAACGACTAAAGCAACACTTCACCAGCATATTTTGTTGCAGTAAACAAACTCTTTTTTCAGTGCACTGGAGGACACGTTGAACGGGCCCGATCAACTGCGATGCGACGCGTTCGGATCACAGCGCGAAGATGAAGAAGGAGTGGGACCGAGCGGGCACCATTCTTTCCCTACTTGCAGAGCAGCAGCAGCAGCAGGGTAGAGAGGTGGTGGTGGTGGTAGTCGCCTCAACTGTCTCCCTGTCCGGCCGTTCGGCTCTCGTTCTCGTCCCGAGGTAAACTCGAGGGCCAGTTAGTTAGTCAAGGGGATGAAAGCGTGGGTGGCGGTGGTACAGAGGTGGACACGCCAGTTAGCCAAGAAAGTGCGTGGGCAGGCGTTGACAGTAGGCCGAGGAACGATCTATAAAATCGTAGCATCCTCCAAAAGTCCCACTTGTAAATCCCCAGTCGAAATCTAACCGCGACCGACGAAAGTTCTCCACGTGCCTCTAAAAACAATCTCACGAAATTTAAAAAAACTATTTATCACAATTTATCCCTCAAGTGTAATTTAATAACCAGGCAATTAAAACTCTCAATTATTCTCAATTGATCCAAGGATATAATCATTTCAACTAAAAGTGCCTTCGCATTTATTCTCTATAAAAAAAACCAGCACATATTTTTTTAGTGATGAAATTTCGCGAAGTTATGTTTTAGTGCTATTTTGCGAAGAGAAAATACCAAAGATTGCAACAAATTGAGAGTGAGAAGCTGTGAAAGTGTCTTCGTTATGGTTTAATTTGTGGGAAGTTGGACGGAATATCGTCTCTTAGTTTAGCCGGAAGACCTTGAGGGACCACGGATGCTGCTTGCAACCAAGTTCGCGCAAGAAGAGGTCGCTTTGGCGGACTCGCCGTGTGCTCCAGAGAATAGCCGTAAATTCTACTGTCTACCGCACTGTACGGTGAGTGGGGTTGCCACTCACTGCCTTGCGGAGGACGGGGCGTGAGATACGCGGACAGTCCGCACGCGGGGGTGAGAGGAGCGATTGTCGATTTAGCTACCCTCAAGATGCGACGTAGACTCGATAGGGCGAAGAGCTGCAGAGCACGATAAATAGTTTCTCCGCTCTGTGAATAATTTAGTGGTGATCCACATCGATTTTATAAATGTTTGTTTTTTTAATTAATAATGACATCGAGAAGTTTCAAAGTGAGACTGAAAGTGTCAAATTAGTGATCAAGTCCGACAGTGGTCAGACGAATGGGAAATGATGAAAAGTGGTGTGGAATTTAATGGAGACTAATTCATTAAAATGTGTTGTGCGCCAAATTCAGTAGTGACTTCCGACGGACGTCGGACAAGCTCGCGCATTTTTTAGAAGGCCCCCAAAGTGTGATTAAACTATAGTGAATTTTTTGGGGCTCTCATGATTTGTGGATAACGGCTGTGACGACACGTGGAAAGAGATGCGCATGGTTTCGAATCTGTGAATGGAAATATCTCGCCAGGTTTCCTGCGGAAGCCCTTAGAGCCCGGCAGGTCTGCAAAGCCATAAAGGTACCTTTCACACACGCCTCTTCGGCAACTCTTATATCCATGTGCACACTACTCGCTTTCGGTCATTCATAAATTTGTGATGGTTTATTGAGTGGGGAATTTATTTTGGATGTTTTTTTCTTGCCCTTGACGAAAGGGACTGTGGTTTTTAATAAACGATCTACATCAATGACTATCTAACTTATTTTGCTGCTAGTGTTTTATAAAAAAGAATATTAAGATAAATATCACAAAATGATCTAATATCGATAGATTAATTGTTTGCAATGTGCAAAACACTTGGCGATTGTTAATAGCCTAGAACTTTGTTTAAACTACTGTCCGGTTGTATTAAAAAAGCGGAGGGGAAATTTTCCCAACAATCCTAAATTCTGCCTTACCACGATTATTGGTTTTTTCTATTTGTAAATTGTATTTTAAAAATTATTTTTAAAAATCCATATTTAAGTTTATAGACTGATCTACCAAAAGTTAGTTAGGAATATCTAGCCTACGAGTTAAAAAGATATTCTGTTGGCCGCAATATCAATGATTTATTTAACAGATGAAATTTATATATTCAAAAAGAACTTTATTTATTTATAATATTAGCAGTCACACAAGTGAGATATTTTTCGATTGGAGCGGGACAAGAATTCGTCAAACAAAAAAGACTATCGTGTTATAAGTGAACTAAGTCACTGTCAAGAAAAACTGACAGCAATTCCGACTTCTTTACAAAACAAAATTTAGTATTGTTTAGTGCAAAATATTAAAAATCAAAAAAACTACGATCATTTTTTTTAATTGTCGTTATTATATATTGAGTTTTTTGTTCGAATATATTGAATACACTGTTTCATATTGTCAATAAAATCGTCTATATCTGTGATTTAACTTTCTAAGGAGGATTTTTCAAAGTGTACACAAAAACTTATTCAACATTTAATTTCAATGACTCGAAGACCTGATTAACAGAAAAGCGAAGACCTTCTTAGCTTAGCTTCATTTTATAATATTTTACAAAACAAGAGTTACCAGTAACTCCCAGCAATCTCGTATGAAAATAAATTCACACCTCATTTCCGCTTTGACGGGAGATCTATAATATAATGTATGATAACAGTAAATTATTGACAAGTAAAAAATACCAGGAGCACATGTTAACAGTTGAACATTTTAATTTCCTTATGAAAATTCTGGAAAGACCTTTAATACCTAGTTTATCTAGATAGATGATTAGTTAATCTAGATTCCATTTTTACAAACCTATATTTCCCATTTGCTAGCAGTCGATGGCTTTTAAACCCTTTTATGAAAGTATATTTACTTCGAAACTTTAACATCGAACGAAGGTCTATCGCATAATTTATGATAACAGTAAACTTATTGACTACTAGAAAACAAATATTTCGGAAAAAATAACAAAACTACAAAGTAGAGTGATTTTTTTACGTAAACGATTCTGGGAAGACCTTTAATTCCTTGTGGGCGATAAGTTCAACCAGATACCACCTTTGCTACCCTATATTTTATTTTATTCGCTGTTTTGCTACCCTTCGATGTATCTTCCGCTCTCTTTCTCTCGTTTTCTCTCTCTCTTTCTCTCTTTCGTATCATATTTTCAAATAAAATTGACTGTACGTGGGGATTCGTAGAGCAATGTGCGGTTGCCAGGACGACCGAAGGGGCTGGACCACAGCATCTCCCCGATAGAGAGAGGGAGGCTATACGCGAGTTTCACGTATACAAGGAAGGCGGGTGTGCGAGGGGGTGTTACAGAGAGAAGCTGCTACGACATATTTTGCAGAGATGGAGTTTCTGCAGAACCACCATCCGGCGAACACCTCGGATTCGCCTTACACACTCGGCACAGGTGAGCTGAAAAAAAAGAAATAAATCTCGACTTTACACAATTTTTTTTTTTAAATTATGCCCGACTTTTTTGCAGTCTGTGCGGATTGAATTTATATCCGGCTGCCTACGCTAATTTACCACAATAATAATTCTATCAAATTCCTGTCACCAAAAAGTTCAGAAATTTTTTTAATAGTCCTTCCTTTTTTGAAAATCGACGAATCAATAATTTCGCTTGAAAATAATGTTAGGAGTTCATGGAAAAGCACTTTGAAAATCAGATAAGTGATAAGTGATATGCCAGTAATAAAAAAATCTCTGGTTCGCAAAATTATTTTCAATAAAATTATATTGAAATTATATTAGATATTTTTTTAATTTCAACTGCACTGATCTAAAAAATAATATCATTATTACTGCGTAGACTGGACAATATAAAATTTTTATTATATTCTTTCACAAATTATCAATATCGATAAATTGGAATGCATAACTTTTTTATTGCTCAAAAATTCTTAGCATTTTTGTGATTCGATAGAAATTTTTTCATTCGTGCGAGTCCAATAGTAATTTAGTAATCGATGTTGGGTGTCATCAGGATCGGTGGGTAGCATCGAGGCGAACATTCCTGTGTCGGGTCTGTGCTCCGGTTCGCTGGGCGTCCTATCGAGCGAGGACACTTTGGCGGACAATCAGAATGAGGAAGCCTTAAGTGCGCTGCAAGGCACCCTGCGTCTTCAAGATCTCCAGAATTCGCCGGAGGACATTAATGGCGATCAGAGTCAACAATTGCAGAATAACGGACAGGGCCAGGTCGTGAGCGAGTTCGGGGCGAGTTTCTGGGTCGACGACATGGCCGGATTTCCGCTTCCTCCGCTGGACCTGGATCCGCTACCACCCGGATTATTCAGCCCTTGCTCCAGTGCTTACAAGTAAGCACCGATCCTCTATATCGGGTTCTATTTTGTAGCGATCGCACCCCTTTTTTTAAAAAACATTACTGAAATTTTAGGGTTTTAGGCATTTTTATTATTAACAATTAATTAAGAGTAAAAGGCTAAAAGTTGGGGAAAAACGAGGGAACAATCAGTGCTATTTATTAACTTTTGAAAAAATTTGAAGCGTTGAATAACTAATTTTTCGACAGGAATCAAAAATATCTAGCTGCAAGAAATGTTCGTTTAGCGAGTCGCAAGTATATATTTTATATGTAATACCAGCAGCTTAAAAAGTGAAATATCCATCAATGAATCTCGCTAGCTTTGATATTCCCATAATTTACAGTTTTCAAAACTGACATAAAACCACATCAATTACTTATATATATTAGATATTTAAAAAAGTGAATACTGATTTTCCTCATTGTGATTCAATTGCTGTAAAAAGCTCCACCCTCTTTTATTTTATGCATCTCTAGTCTCCAATTTAAGCGTCACCGGATCACTTTACTGAATATTCGATTTCACTGATTGGTTCAAATAATCAAATTGCATAGAATAAATTAAACAATAAAACGAAGCCAAATTGCAGTTCCCATCCGGTGCATCATTGCAATACCGTATTCCAATAATGCAATCATAATTGTCTACATGATACTGAAGCCTTCCAACGATTATTTCCATCGAATGCCATTCGATATACGCCATATTAAATCATTTCTGTGGTCCGGTTGCAGTTGGGGATGCACGAGAGGAGAATGCGTTCCTAGAACGGGGAATCCAAATGGCGAGGGGATGGCCGACGTTTTGCTGTCACTGAAACACGCAGTGGTACATCCCGGAAGTCCTACTGGTGGATATTATTCCACGGGAGGATCAAATCACCACTATTCCCAGGACTATGGTCAGAACCTCGGTCCTCCTGTTGCACCCACCCACTATGCACCCGGACCAGCTATGTCCGTCAATGTATCGATGAACATGACGATGAACATGAATATGCACCCAGGGTAAGTACCAATCTGCGGCCCCAATATTTAATATCAATAGATTATTATTTAAAACATGGAAGCCTTACCCATTTTAATACTTAAAGCCTTCAAACGTTTTCACGTTACATTTCCGATTTACGAAAAGAAACTTGGCTTACTGATGAAAAAAATAAAAACGTTAGCTTTAGTAACTATAAAGTAAAAACATTTTAGTTCATACGACCGAATTTTTCATAGTCTCTTTTTTTATCAGAAAGCGAAAGTACTTTTAAAAAAATAATAATAATGGATTCACTTAAGGTGATTGATACCAGGCAATAAAGTGATAATTTTTAATCCGCTGGTGTACACCAAAAATAAAAAAAATGCAGGAGCTCATTCAAGAAAGTATTTTTTCATTAACATAGAATGGTCTCGTCCCTCTTGTAATAATCAAAGTTATTACGAAATACTATGAATGCGCTTGCAAACAAATTCGAATAAAACGAGACACGGTATTGAAAAATGGAGATAAACTAGTAAATTTTATTCAAATAGACTAGGAATATTTCTCCAACATGACGAACATCATTTGTGCATGGTATCCTTCAAAGCAGTCAATTAACACTGCAAAAATGATAGAAACTTTTTTTTTAAATTGGCATTTATTAAAATAACGTCAAGTGATATCATAATTCCATTACGTCGACATATTACAAAACTACTTTTATTTTCGATATCCCACATTTTGCAAAAATAATATTGCCAATGATTGTTAAAATAATTTATCCAAAATTTTGTGCATGATGTTCTATGGAAATTGAAACGTTTGAGGTCGTAGCGATGGCCGACCATGTTTTCGCCGTATGTATATTCGGAGGGGGTTGATAAAGCTTGTTGGGGTTCACAGGTACGAGCAGAACTATGCGACAGCGTGGGGCGTGGAACCCTTGTTGAGTCCCGCCCCTCAGTACAACCCCGTCGAGGCTCAGACGAGGGTTAATCAACCGCCGACCAATAGTCTCATCGGTCCGCATCCCCATTCGCATCCCCATCCTCGTCTGCAGTCGAGCGAGCACGCGCTCTGTATCAGCGGGGGTGCCTCGAACGTTGCCCAGGACGACAATGGCAGACCGAATCTCTGCAGAATTTGCGGCAAAACTTACGCACGACCGAGCACCCTGAAGACTCACCTCAGGACTCACTCGGGAGAAAAACCTTTTAGGTAAAAATATCAGTAATGTTGAAAAAAGGTTTTTCAAAAATGTTATATAATTTTTTTTATTTTTTATCTTTTTATTTTTCATTTATTTTTTTCATTCAACAAAATAACGATAGGCAATTGGCCGTATAATAATGGTAATGGTAATCCAGCGGAAACCGCAGGAGAGAGAAGGGAAAGAACAATGACAATAGTTTTGAATTTATTTTTTTTTACATATTTAAAATAATATTAGTTTGTCTTAAAATGTCCTGTCATAAAGGTACGAATATTTAAATGAATGACAAAATGCAACCCCGTTGATTATCGTCACTGCATTTTTTTGTCAGAATAGAATTTTACTGATTCGAATTAACCGAGTCTATCGACAATTATATGTTTATGTCATAGAAAATTCGGTGGAAATGGTATTTTTAAAATTCATTTAGTGTCGATATTTATCAGATCAGGATGTACTTACCAAGGATTGATACGAGCTAGTATTGTTAATACACCGAGTGTGTGGACAATTATATTTTTATGTCATAGAAAACTCGGTGAAAATGGTATTTTTCAAATTCATTTAGTGTCGATATTTATCAGATCAGGGTGTACTTACCAAGGATTGATACGAGCTTTATTTGGTGGTTTACAACACCCCGAGATCAGTCGGTAACCGGTCTGAAATCTAAACACGGATTTACCTACTCCGGAGTCGCTCGGATACGATCATACGAAATATTTATAAGATTACAAAATCCGTCTGACCAAAGCTCGGCCTTTTCTACTTAGATGCCACGCGTGTTCCAAGGCCTTCAGTCAAGCGGCCAATTTAACGGCTCACGCGAGGACCCACTCCGGTGAGAAACCCTTTCGATGTCCTGTTTGCGACAGAAGATTCTCACAGAGCAGTTCAGTAACGACACACATGAGAACGCACTCCGGAGAACGACCTTACAGGTGAGTCTCACGTTCCATCTCGTAGGTCTCTAGCTCCCGCCTTCTATCCACCAGAAATACAATTCTTTGCTACGGCTAACTTTTCTCAAAAAATAAAATAAAAATATGCATTTCACCAGTGAAATGATTTTTTGCAGAGCAATGATACCAAGAAATTTAACAGTTTCTCTGTATCGAAACTATATATTTCGATAGTGCAGTAATGGAGAAATTCAACATTACATCGAACATGCCATACGAGCGACAGATATTGATAAATTCTATTAATAGTTAAATTATCTGAAACACATACCTCTTCGTTTTCACGCTCTGGGTGAGAAAATAAAATTGTTGAAGTCACAATGTATTAAAGCATATATTTCTTTAAATCTGTTTTCAATTCTGTGATCGTCCAATTTCGTGTCGAGTGCCTGAAATCGAATTTGATTATTCGAAAATATTTGGTCCACTGATTCTCTTATGATAAAATGCAGAGTAGAGGAAATCACGACAGTAAATTTTTGTTGCTAACGAATTCGCAGAAAGAATATGTTTTTTTAAATAATACCAGCAACCAAAATGTTGATATTTATCAATAAATATAACTGATTTTTACCGAAATCGATTTACTTAACTGTCTATTCCAAAATAACATTACTCGACATTTGTTACGAGTAAGTGGAAAACGGTTCACATATCGTAATGACTCATTAACGATTTTATTTATTTTTCATCAACCACAGATGCAGATTCTGCAAGAAGGCGTTCTCGGACAGCTCGACCCTCACCAAACACCTAAGAATTCATTCGGGGGAAAAGCCGTACCAATGCAAGCTATGCTTGCTGAGGTTCAGTCAGAGCGGCAATCTAAACAGGCACATGAGGGTCCACGGTGGCTCTTTGACGTGACACACCACGCTATCGCCAATGAACGGTGGAACATTGCCGCAGTGCTGTCGGATACCTGTGATCCGACTCGGAACGAGCTTACAACGAAATCAGTAGATTAAATTACAGTCACCAATGACGAAGACGACGACGACGAAGACGAAGATGAAGACGACGATGATGATGACGACGACGACGCTCTATGCGGATCGGTTGTTTCCCTCTTTCCTGGAGTCGCGCCAATATCCTCTCGATGATTTCCAACAACGACGTAAATTTTGCCAAACTTAGCCAAAGCATCGGAAAATAAATATAGAAAAAAAGTAAAGATAGAAAATAAAGAAAAATTTTTTTAAAAAAGAGGTCACAGGAGGAGAGGGTTTTGAAAGCGGTGGTAACGGATTGAGAGGCCTGCAGCATTCACCACAGCACCGTTGATTATTGTACAAATATTGTATTTATTATAATTATTATTATTAATTATAATTAATATTAATGTTGCGGTTTTCACCACGTTCACTTCTCATCTTGTGGTTTTTCTTTCTTCTTCGTCAGTTTAACTTCTTCTTTTTATTTACTTTTTCGTTTTTTTCTTCTTCTTCTTCTTTTTGCAATTGTAAAATGAGGGCTGTTTCGACGCGACTTTCCTCATCGTCGGACAAAAAAAACACGAAGAATGCGCGTATACATGTATATAAGCATGCGACGCAAAAACATGAGTATATACATGCATATAGAATTCCGAATATCAACTACGAAGAGACCGAAAAAAAAGAACCGATTAAAAAAAAGCGGATCAATGATTGTGGGAGTTATTTTGTTTGTTTTTTTTTCTCTTTTTTTTTGCCGTTTTGTAATATATACCCACGCCTCAGGACTGACGCTATCCTCGCGGAAAGAGGGGGAAGGAGGCCTCGTGTGATCGGCTGGGTGTACGTTGAGTGGGTGGACACAGGAGTTCACATACTTCGATTTCATCGCCACATTAATTTGCCTCTTTTCACAAAATTAAAACTATATAAGAACAACTTCATTTTCTCCATAGCGTAGCGTTTGTTTTTTCATCCGTCAAAATCTCTCTCGCTTTTTCACTCTTTCGTACGCTCTCGCTCGCGCTCTCTCTTTCTCTCTCTCTCGCTCTCACTCTTCTTCCTTTCTCTCTTTATATATAATGATGTATTCATAAGTAATAATATTCTTGAAAAAAAGTATGTATAATGTTTTTTTTTCTACGTTATGTACTTGTACGGATGTGCAGAGACGAGTTGGCCCTGTTATCTAAGGAGTTTCATCTAAATAAGCATGCGGCTTTCGGGACCATCTTGTCGTGCAGCAGCCGTACCTCACGTGTATTTCCTCCTCTTCTCTCATTTCATTTTTTATGTACGTAGCGTATTCTATATAGAAATGTGTGATTTTTTTTTTGTTTTTTCTTTCTTCTTTTCATGTCGCCTCTGTCATGTTGTATCAATGTGTGTGTTATATGTGTGTGTGTGATGCATCGTATTTATCCTTCTCCGGATCAAATGTGCCTCTCTCGCTCTCCTGATTATGATTTATCGGTTGGAATGATTTTATTTCATCTCCTTTTTTCCTTTCATTTTATTATTTTTGTTGTTGTTGTTGTTGTTGATGTTATTCAGAGGTTCGATAGCTTCGCAGCAAGAAACCCGTGCGCTTTCGCCAGATGTATCGCACACCGAGGCATCGAAGAAATTCGAAACTATTCAATCGATATTTAGTAATAGTATTTCAATACCGAAGGAAATTCATACCCATCTACCCATTCATTGACCAAAACATAGTGTATTTAGAACTAGAACGTTGTTGCGTACCTCGTCTGGCATGGTTCAGCTTTTCTAATGAACTTTACGTTTATTTTTTCTTTTATATTGAATTTATTGGTCGTGATGAATTGCCAATTATTGGTGTTTATTTTTTTATTGAATTTTGTAAAACGTACAACGACCGTCTGCAGACACGACGGCCGCGTTATCAGGGGTTTTCGTCGTATCAAACCCCGCGCGTTAACTCGACAACGATCGTCCGCGCCAAAAAAAAAAGTAAGTTCAGATTTGTAAAGGAAAAACCGAATAAGATATGTGTATCTCTAAAATAGATCTTTTTGTAATTATCTACCTTTCTCTCTCTCTCTCTCTCTCTCTTTCTCATTTTTGCTGATTTTTTCGTTTTGTTTATTCAATCATCATCGCATTCCATCCTTTTTCGCAAAAAATTGTCCATCATACCATTTTTCAATTATTTTCACCTCTCGATAATATATTCAAGTGTTCGTAACATCGCATTACTTTACTTAATATAATAATTACTCATATTATAATTATCAATTAATAAAACTTGTTTCTGCTCGTTCTCGCTCAACTCTCGCACGCTCACGTTCTCACGCTCAATCACGCTCGCTCGCTCGCTTAAAGAGTGGTATAATCGATAGTTAATATGTTCACTGAAAAAAAAACGCAAGTTGCTTGTTGGGCTTATTTGATAAATGTTTTGTTCTTGTCTTCTCAGGAAAAAGAAAAAAAATCATAAGAATACTCTAACTTCGTGTGATATTCGCGTTCCACGGTCGTCGCTTTTAAACCGTCGCGGGTTACGATCTAAGATTTGAAAGATGCTGCGTCGGCGCTACTTTTACCTTATTTTCACGCGTAAAATCGAGGGGTCCCGAAAAACGCTTCGGAGCAAAAATCGAAGAAAGTAAAAGAAAACGAAAATACTACAAATGACGAACGTTCATGCGTTGCGGGTCGTCTCCGAATAAATGTAGCCAATTGTTTTACACCCGCAAATGTTGCAACTACAAATACTTAAGGAATTTCAACTGTACATTGTAAAGCGTAAAGAAAATACAAACTTCACCATTGCACATTTGCGGGAATCTAACAAAGCTTCTTGTAAGACGTTGAGAAAAGCTTGCGCTATTTTGTTTTGTCCATTAATTTAAACACGGAGAAGAAGTACGTGCGAGCGCGCCCGTATTTCTTCCTCGGTGGAAATTCACGAAATTCGCACTATAGTCCCGCGCTCTCGAAGCCCTCGATTTTTCCTACTTTCGCTCAGTGTCTCCCGCGAGGATTTCCCTCAGAATTCCGACATCGTACCTTTTTCTCTCCCTCTAGCGTAATGTTTGGGTGGCTGCAAATTTCCCGCCACAATCCATCGAATATTAATCGGCAGGCCAAGCACGCAAGTCTCCAAAGAGTCGCGCAAGAAACTTCCGAGATGAGGCGAATGATTTTCAAACGGAAAAAAAAAAAGGACAAAAAAGAAACAAAGAAACACCGTTCGAGAAGTGTAACGCGAGATGTATCACGCTAATTGCTGGATGAAATTTCGAGCCTGGACGAGATATGCCAAGGCCATTCAGTCCAATTCGATTCTAATACAAAAAAAGCTTGTCAACACGTATTTCGCGAGAATTGGCCGGGAAGAACGTCGGGGGGGGGGGGGGGGGGGGGCATCGGCAACGGCGACGAGCATCGATACAAAAGATCACGAGCGTCACCCGTCGGCCCTTGACGATCGAGCGGTTAAAAAAATATGTAAACTGCTGCACGACGAGCCTCGGACGCGCTACAAAACCCAGCGTCTTATCTCACGGTCGGCGGAAAGAAAGATTCGTTTCTCGGGATAAAACTCTGAAAATCTCGCCGTTCGAGACGAAATGATCCTAGCGACGAGGCTGTCGAAGCGTTTAGACACGCTCGAAAGTCGTCGTTGGGTGTCAATGAAAACCGCGAAGCAACACGTGTAATCCTCGCTATTTGTCCCTTTTGGCTCACACTCTTAACCTTTCACGCGTCATCTCTCACTCTCAAACTTTCATTTCTTCCTTTCTTTCTTTCTTTCTTTCTTTCTTTCTTTCTTTCTTTCTTTCTTTCTTTCTTTCTTTCTTTCTTTCTTTCCTTCTTTCTTTCTCTCTTCCTTTCTTTCTTCCTATCTTACTTTCTTTCTTTCTTTCTTTCTTTCTTTCTTTCTTTCTTTCTTTCTTTCTTTCTTTCTTTCTTTCTTTCTGTCTTTCTTTCTTTCTTTCTTTCTTTCTTTCTTTCTTTCTTCCTCTCGCTCTCTCTCTTTCTCTCTCTCGCGTTTCTCGGAAGCAGCGGACAGATTTTTTTTTTGTTTTATTTTCATTTCGGAGCACATTCGTGCAACAACACACGTCATTTAATAATCGGCCGGTCGTCGTCGTCGGTTTTTTTTTGTTATTTTTCTTGTTGTTGTATTGTGTGTGCTCGTTACAAGTGTTGTTTTCAAATCAATTTTTTTTCCAATGTTGTTTTAATCCTTCGTATGTGTGTGTATGTGTGTATGTGTGTATTATGTATGTGTGTGTGAGTGTGTGTGTGAGTGTGTGTGTGAGTGTGTGTGTGTATATGTGTGTGTGGTGTGTATGGGTATATATATATATATATATATGCCTCGTGTTTGGAGTGTAAATTCGTGTACATGTGTTGCGTTTACTTTTTTTTATTTTTTTTTCATTTGTTCTCTCGTATGTTGTTGCTGTTTTACTTAGAGTGTCCATGCTTGTCAATGGCTAGGGGAGGAGATTAGGTCGGAGGGTGGTGCTGGAGTGGATGTCGGGGGTTCAAGGTCAACGGGGACTCGGAGCAGGTGGGCTCGGCCGGGGGTCAGGCTCGCTCACTATGCTGTGTGGTAGACCCGGCAATCCACCAGTTGGGGGAGCCGAAGCTGGGCCCCCAGCCCCACCGCCTCCAACCGTTGGGCCCGAGGGACCCGTTGGGCCCCCGGCGCCTCCGCCGCCCGACGAAGAGTTTGGACCACCGCCACCCCCGCCGCCTCCACCACCGACGACCGAATGACCACCGGGAGGTGGGGGCGCAGAGTCGTGGGGCGTCGTCGAATGCGCCTGTTGAATCGGCAGCGCTCCGGCATAGTATCCACCGTTGATCGCCTCGGGGTAGCTGCTGGAGAAAGCGAAAAGAAATTGGCCACTTGGATAAATGACGCTTCGACAAAAAGTGCCCAATCCAATCTATATCCGAAAACTGAGTGAACGCTTCTAAGCGCATTCATTTTTTTTTTTAGTTTTCTTTTGCTTTTTTTCTTTACAATTCTTTTTCACTTTCTTTCACTTTCAGGACTACCGCGCGTTAACATCTGCTTGAAAATCTGTTTCTGCAAAAAGTTATTCATATCTTTCTCCCCGTGCAAGATAAAACAATGAGGCGATTTTCCGCTTGATTTTTTGGAACTTTTTTTTTGTTGTTGCTTATTACTGCTTTGTTAGATTGTGCTGTTATTCTTAATTGTATGCTGACTCGATGGGATTAGTTGTTTTTTAAATTTTTTTATTTTTTTATTTTTGGCTTTGTTCATTTTTGAAGGCGAGAAAAAACGTGATTTTCTTACCCGGTGGATGAGTGGAAATATTCCTTGTTGACGCAGTTTCTTAAACAATCAGGGATGCGACCGACGATTGCTCGTCGTATCTCACTTGCCGCCATTTCACGGAGTTCCGAGCAGCTTGCGTCGCTGTAGAATGCTGCGTGCGGTGTGCACAAGAGATTGGGCGCATCCTTCAAGGGACCTTTGATTTAAATGTAAATATTACGTATTTTGTGATTTTTTGTAAAAACAAAATTGTATTTCAATTAATTTAGCTCCGCGCTTTATTGACTGAATTACACGGGTGGATATGTGATGCGAGGAAGGAGAAACAAAGCTCACTTTCAAGAGGATGAATTTGCACGAAATTTTAATCATACTGTCGTAACTTTTTTGGAGAACGAGCAGAAAAATTGCGGGCAAAATTGTTGCTTGGGTTGAGGATTAAAACCAGCGACAGAGCGAACTTAGATGTATTAGTTAAATGAGGAAGAGTTTTGTTAGCTCTGTTAAGACTCACATTGCGCGGACTGACCCTGAAAGACATTGTATGGTTCGTTCTCATGGACGTCGAGAGCTGCTGCACGAATTCTGCCTTGTTTGAGAGCAGCTGCGAGCGCGTCGTCGTCCACCAAACCACCTCGCGCTGTGTTTACTAAAAATGCTCCTGGTCTCATCTGCAAAAATTCCAAGACATTATAAATTAACATGAAAAGTGAAAAAACGTCAATCTTTTGCACTACTTTTTTTTACCATATGACAAAATTCTCTGGTATGATTTATAATCACTAGTTTATTAATTGTATGAATAAAGTTTGTAAAAATGTCAAATAACTACATTTTTTCGTAATCTGTTCCGACGAAACTCGAAAGTGCACAATGTTTTTGCAGGTTTATATATTATTACATTAAATAGCAATAAAAAACCTCAGTGCGTGTTCGATTAACGTTTCGAAAATCTGGCAGTATTTACTTCAACTTGTACTTTAGGAGAAAAAATGAAAAAAGTCGATCCCTCTGCTATTGAAACATCTTGGAAATAAGATAGTAATTCTGCCCTAATAGAATGACTATTACAAAACTTCACTGACTACGAAATAAATGTATATAGAGTCGAAACGCGAGTTCTATACGCAAACAAATTGAGAACGACGTTTCTACTATACGTTCTGTCTAATGCCAAATGTATAGATTTTCCGAATTCAATACAATTGTTTATAAAAATCTAATTCGATATATTTTTACTACCGATTATAAATTGACTTTCATTTTACCCAAAAACTTTTAAATCAGCGATGACCGAAAGTGAGCATCCAATTTCAAGACCAAAAGATGAGATAATTCTTCTAACACGATTTGGAAATGTAGTAAAAGAAAACATCGGATTTTATTATAAATTTTTACCTGTTTGATGGTGAATTCATTAATGAGATGATGATTGTGCTCGTTCAAGGTACAGTGTAGTGATACACAGTCCGATTGATACAGCAAGTCCTGTAAAAAAAAGGAATGAATATATTTTATAATCGACATTACATGAACGGACGGATTGAGGACAAAAATAAATAACCATGTCGTACCTGTAATGTATAGACCCTGGTCAGACCGAGAGATTTTTCGATACCATCGGGTAGATAAGGGTCGTAGAACATGACAATAAAACCGAAGGCTTTGGCGCGCAGAGCTACTGCCGAACCAATCCTGCCTAGACCTACAATACCCAAAGTGTCTCCTCGTATCCTAGCGCAACCTTGCGCCGCTTCTCTGACCTGTACCACAAAAATCATTGGTTTTAGCGAAAAATTCAGACAAGAAATTCAGTTTTTTTTTAGTATGCATCATCTCACCTGCTCTGGTCCCGTAAATTTCTTTCCTTCGCGAACCATATTCGCCAACCAGTATGTACGCCGGTACAGATTGAGAATGAGGCAGAGAGTAGTGTCGGCGACTTCCTCGACGCCATAGCCAGGCACATTGCACACGGCGATTCCGAGTTCCCCCGCTGCTTTGACGTCTATGTTGTCCACCCCAGAACCGATTCTCACGATGATTCTCAGTGTTTTGAACTTTTCGAGGTCTTCCTTTGTCAGAATAATCGTGTGCCACATCAGCGCTCCAACGGCTTCGTTTAGTACCTGTGAAAGTGATAGCGTTTACATTTCCATTGAATTCATCAATTTAATTATCTTTCTAGAGGATTAAAACTTTTTCATACAAATTTTCTTCTCTCTTTCTAATCAATACTTTTCTTTTGCTGTTTTGATCAGAAAAAAATTGTTGAGAATACCACTAGCATTGACTTTTCTTTCAAATGAGAAATATATTGTAAATCTGCACCTCATTAATTTTGATAATTGATTAGCATAATCGTTCACAGGAAAATGGAATTAAGCAATACAATATGATCTCAAATAGATTATTTTGGTCAATGGAAAAATACTGTGAGAATAACAAGTACACATTTTTCAGTACCTTTATATTTTCATGAAAATAATCCTTTAAATAGAATCTAATGAATATTTCTCTTCTGAATAAACCGAGCAATGAAGTGAGTTCTGATAAGAAAAAAATACTGAAAACATTGCTTTTGTAGATCTTAACCTAACCATTTTTTACTAAGGTTTTTCAATTCCAAGCAAGAATTCAGAGTTCTCGAAGAGCTGCGTTGACCGAATTTTCTTTGACTATACGAATAATAAACTATTCTTGACAAATTGAGATGATTATTAGCGTTATTTAAATTCATTGCTCTTTGGATTTGTAGAATACGATTGTTGCTCACCTTCTCGTGAATCTCTGATGTGGACTGAGCATCGCAGAAAGCGACTGTAGCGACATCCTTGAGGATGGGCATTTCGATAGAGCAATCTCGTCCATCGAGCAAGGCGACGAGCGGTCGAGCCTGTATCGGCCCATTGGCGATAGGGCCCCTCATGGCATCCATTCGAGGGCGTTTGGTCAGCATCTTCCGTTTGTCCATCGGTCAGACGGCCCCCCCTATTTTTGAAGTCTCTCACTTTCGCGCTCCTTTTTAATAAACAATCTCTCACTCCGGCAGAGTTTTCGAAAAAGCACCGTTCAACAAAGCCCAATCCGCAAATTTAAACCGCCAGTCTCTGATATACCCTATACCGCAGTCGCGCGCTCTCGCGTGCTATTAAAAAAAGTAATCTTAGCTCGCACAAATGATGCTTCGTCACACTGCTTGTTTAGGCGACAATGACTTCTCGTAGGTTCTTGAAGAGGATACGCCAAATCTCCAACGCATCACGAACAGCTTGATTTCCGACACCTGAAACATTGCAGAACAAAAAACCACACACACACACACACAAAATTTTTAATAATCGTGGCATTGTAGGTTGGCTTATAAAACTAATGCATCTTTTTCTTGTTTTTTTTTTTTCTCTTCTTCTCTTTATCAGTTAGTCAGAAGACGCGGGTTCCGCGAGTCGGAGATAGGTCAGTTAGTGAAAGAAAAAAAAAACAAAAAAAAGACGCGTAACGGCGTCGAACGCTAGAGCGACGATAATCCGGCGTAAGAGCACCAGTTCGCGACGTTAATAAACGTGTCCGATTACGCGGGTGAAAGTGCGAACTTATCGCGTTTTCACTGATCTGTGGGGGGCCCTGGTTAGCTTTATAGGTTACCTTGGAGCGCGCCGGCTTCCCACGCACCAAATAAACCCTTCCGCTTAATCGTAAACGTAGCGCAATGCACCGCGATTACGTTCCGACACCGAAATCCACTAATCGTCTTCCTTAGGTACGCGATTAAATCGTCAAAACGTGACCAAACACCGGGAGAAATGTCTCTCGATTAGACTCCGTACCCAGAGGCACTGGCTGGGGCTAATGTTTTCGGGTGAGTTAGTAATAGCGTTGAGCCTGGCGTTGGTCAGCCGAGCCGAACGTTTTCAGGCGGCGTTCGAACGGTTTATTAACTAATCGTGTGCCATCCGCGTTCGATAACGCGCGCGCGGGCCAATGGTCCCTGTGAAAAATGTCTATTTTATACGGGGCATTTCGTTTCGCGTACGCAACAATAGCCCCCGCTTCTACAACGATAAACCGCTTCGGTTTTTCTCGAGGAAACAGTTATACGCCGCGTCGCGGGCTTCGATGCACCCTCGCGCTTTTATATGGCTGTACGGAAAAATGCCGAGTGCGTGACACGTGGCGCCCTCCCATGCGTGAAACACGCACGGAGACATTCGCGCGTGTCTCTCTCGGCGTCACATAGCATATATATATACACACATAAAGGAACGATAAACCGAGAGCAACCACTACCCGAGTGCTTGTGACTCCTTGTCCACCATGGCCAAGAGAACGGATAACGAATTTCGGCCGGTTACATCTCTCTCGCTGCCCGTATGCGCAATCGCGTCGATCCCACAAACCGATGCACACTAAAACGATGCCTGTGCTTCTTCTTTATTCCTCGTTACTTCCAGTGTTACGCGCACTGTTTACACGCGGCATTAACAAACACATGTGATTACAAATTATTGCATATGTGCAAGGAAGCTTTTGCACGTACTTCATGGAATTTCAAAAATGTTTGAAATCCACGTACATATGACATGATTTGAAAAAATCGAATGGCACATCGCTCTTTAATAACGATAATCCAGAATGTTCAACCTTTGAATAACAACGTGTTCCGGACACAAGGTGTTCTGGACTCTCCAGCTTTAAAATTATACTAAAATTCGACAAATAGTGGCTTTATTAAGGCGTTATACTTTCAGTTTGTTAGATTAACGAGAATAAAAAAATGGTAATTTTTGTAAAGTTTTTTGTTTCTTCTGCTGAGGAGAAGACGAAAAGTTCTTGAAAATTCTATAGTCTTTATGGATATTTATTGTCGAGTGGATCTAGGGCGTAATATGGTGGATGTTGTTCATATTGCAATTTTCATCTTCCAAGTTGATAATTGGATAACTTGTAGGCTAATTTAAACTTGCTGGCAACTTTGAGAGCGCTATAATTGGCGTGTTTTGCCACTTGATAATTGTTGCGAAATCATTAGGAATTGATGTATATTTGTGTAAGCTGACCACTTGAACTATGCTGACATTCTGTGGCTCGAATTTTTTCAGCTTGAAGCTAACGAATCGTTCGGAAGGTCGCTTTACACATGTAATAGGAAATACAGCCTGCTGAGGCTATAAAATGCGATCGGTGCTGGCATCAGCGAAACCGAGGATCCGATACTAAACCGTACGGAGAGAGAGTGCAAACCCAAGCACTTTGACTCAGGGCAGCAGCACATGTTGTGCCAACTCAGGGAAAACGAGCGAGTTCCTCGGTATCATGCGGAAAGGAAGAGGAGACGGACGGACGGCGAGGAAGCGGGAGGGGGAGATTAAGCCCTTGTTCAACACAACCACTGACGACAGCCTTTCTCTGAATTCGTTCGCGACGAAGAAGAATGTCATCCGTGAAAAAGAATGAATTCCTGTGGTATATCTGAGATGTTACGCTTCCGGCTTTTCTGTACGACCTTTCTGCTTCTCAACTTTTCCTTTTCTCCTATCTCGACTCAACGATTTAAGAAGTTTTCAGTGCTTCGCACTAGTCAAATCGGTGCTGAATTTTTAGAAATTTTTCACTTCGGTTTAATAAACTGTTTCGAGTAAAAACGAAAAAGTAAATTGATCGATATCTCGAAATGTTCGATATCTAATTTTTTTATTCAGTTTTTCAAGAGTAAGTCTTAAGGTTCGATTGTGGCGAGCAAGAGCTTTATAAATTGAAAGATGCTTTCTCAATTGGGTGTTTAAATTTGTGATAGTATTGGATCCTAATAGATACAGCAATTTTATTATCATATCCTAACTGAACATCAGGTTATAGGTGTAACTTCTAAATTAATCCTATGGAAATATCTGGACGGTCAATGTAGTAAGGGTCTTACAATTATTCAAATAAGCTATAGCTCGTTATAATTAAACTATTATTGCTCGTGACAAAGACTGCACGATAAACATGAGTTCGAAGATTTGCATATCGATGATCGATTATCTATTCAAATCGGGACTGCGAATGTATTGTGTGTTAATAGCTAACTTTGCTAATTGTTGAACTCAGTTTTTATTAAGAATACATAAATTATTTTCAAATAACCGATTTCGAAATTCTGCAATCGATCTTTTAGACGATTGGTGAATCGTTTTAAAAAGTAAACTAATAAATAAACATACAGTCACTCCTCTCGTACTTCAAAGCTATCTTATCGAGTTATATTTCCAACGGCTACGATATTACAAGTCTGCAACAGATAATAGGGGAAAAAATTCAGATAATTTGTTGAAAAATTATAGTTGAAACTTTCCTAATCTTCTGCAATCTCTTAGGTATTCAGCACTTGATAACCCCCTCGAGAAAAATAGACTCATAAATAAAGTGTGAAGCACTTTTTGAGTTTTACCGATATCCTCGACTTTTGCCTTACGGAAGTCACGATATACGTAACCAAAGCTCAGCATATATATATATATAAAGTGAAATAAACGTTTTTCTATCCGACATTTATCTCGAAGACACGCAGTGAAATGTTTTCAAAATTAATCCCGAACGAAGATTAAGTACCTGCCATAAGTTTATAAAACATTGAAATTGCAATCTGAAATTCATCGGAGTGATCGATCCCCTTTAAAATTCGTTCGATGGTGTAATTACTCTTCGTCGTCTCGTCCCCCAAGAACAATAGCTGCGAGTTTCAAGCTCGCTCACAATTTACGAGATCATATTTCCATCCCGAAACATAACTCGGTGTACACGACGACCTATTGTAAAGAAGAAGTATAAACACAGCCCGAGTCTTTCTTTTCAACGCAACGTTATTCACCGTTCACCAGAGGGCTAAGATAAAAAGAGAACGATGATAATGAAAAATATCCTACACAGAGCGAACGTTAAAATCGTGAACAACACAACCGAGAGATGTCAGTGTCGTTTTTGCGAAACTCCTTCGAGTCCCAACATTCTGAAGGTCGTGAGAGTGAAAGGGGACACGGAAGAGAGCAGAGAGAAAGAGCGTCGGAGTTTTAAAAAGCAAACGTCCGGGCTCCGTCGTTGAATTCAACCCTTTAACTTAATCTCGGTGCGCAACAGAGTTTTTCAGAGTTTGCGAACAGGGGAAGGGGCCGGTAGGGACTCTTCAGGGTTCGGATGAGTGGGAAAGCGGTAGTACTTGTATACAGCGGGGAAAGGAGGGGAAGTTCGAAGTCGAGAAGCTTCCGAGTGGTGGGAGAGAGGAACGAACAGCCACCGAGAGCCCATCCCCGCTACGTCGCCCGAAGTTATCCAATTATTGTCTAACCTGGAAGCAACTTTACTCGCGCGCCGGGAGGCCACTGCGGAGGGAGAGACGCGCACCCTCAAAACCACCCTTGCAGATCACCGGGTATGCGCGTCCCCCTCCCTCCTTGCCCTTCGTCACCGCATATACACCGTTCGATGATTCCCTCTCTCTCGCTCTCACCTTGAGCCTCGCAATTGTTACGGGACCGGTGAAGTTAAGTTTCCTTAAGAAAAGTTGGCCGCTCGGTGGTGACTCGATTTTTATTAGCTACACGCGAATTTCAAACGACCCTTGGCTCTCCTCCCTTTTTTTCCTCTCTCTCTCTCTTTCTCTTCAACGTAGTCGTGACAGATTCATTCGCTTGCGTACTTGATGAGAGGACTAAGAAAATAGAAGAGAGGCGAGAAGGGAGACCGCGAGAAAGAGAAGTGAAGGGGGTGGGGGAGAGATGGGAAGGTGAGCCTCCTTTCAAGAGACAGAGGATAGAGAAGATATATAGTTACGCGTTTCCAGGGTCGCGACGCAGGGACGCCCTTTGCAAAATCGATCAGGCGACTACCGCGACGAGAGTAGCCACCTCGCTCGAACTCCTCTCACTCACCCCCCTCACCCCTCCCTCCCTCGCAGCGCCAACCCCCTCCTCTCCTCACACCGATCATCCCTCGATTCCGATATCGTTTAAAGTGGCCACGATATAGCGAATCACTTGGCAGGTCGGCCTGTCCTTTCGCAGTGTATCGAGTGAAGCTTATTTTCCAACTTCTGTTGAGACGATAATGCTTGTGGATACTTTGTACGTGACCCTCGGAATCGGCTCGGTGAACTAGAAAGTTTTATCGCGTGACTTGAGCCTAAAGCGCGCACTTGCCTGCAGAAATTAAAGGCAACTACTGGTGATAAGTGTTGCTAATATTAGGCGCATTGCATTCGCTGTGCTAATGCATTTTTCAATACAGTGTTGCCACGCAGTTTGTACTACTTGTTGAAATTGAAGATAAGGGAACATTAATTATAATTACTGCGACGGGCTTGGCCATGCGCAGTTTTTCAAGGTTCAATTTAGACCAGCTTTTTTAAATGCAGAAATTGATTTTGTTATCAATGCTTTGAGAGCGAGAAATTGCAATAATTTTTTTAGACAATATATGAAATGATTTTAGTGACGGATAATATTAAAAGTATTCTTCATCAGTTCAGTCGCTATAATTTTCAAAATGTTCTGTTAGCTTTGAAACATTTTTTTAAAAATAGAGTGCACACGAAAATAAATGGCAACGAGACTGACGAAAAATGCCCCACAAATAGACTCGACATTGTATTTAAAAAAATAGTTATACCAGACCTACGATAGCCGGTGACTTTTGGCACCGTGTAAAAAAAAATCTTTATTCGCCTGCCCATACATTGCACAATGCATCACCAGCCAATAAAGTGAGGAACTCATTGATGAATAGCACTGATTTTGTGCCTTTCTCCCTCCCCACGAATCGCATCAAGTTCTATTTCCGCGTGGCAGTCGCGAAAGGCCATTGACCTTGTGTCTGAGTGAGGAAGATGCATCCGAAGCTCGACAGCACGCAGGCGAATGAGAGAATGAGAGGAAGTACAAAAATAGTTATAAAATGACAAATTCTTCAATCAAAGGGTCACCAGTGGGTATATTTCATACAATGTCAGTCGAGCGACTGATGAATACCATTTATGAATATTTTTGCCATTTTCCCTCACCGCGAATTCCTGTAATTTATATTTCCCTGTGGCGATCGAGATAGGCCATTGATCTTGCGGCCGACTTAAAAAATTATGCAAGAGAAAGAGGAAAGTTAAAAGAATAGTTATGTACATATACACTATATAAAATGTCGCGAATGTGGCGAAGGACGCGATTACTGACGGAGAAGCCTGACGACACAATCGCAGGCCCATTGACTGGGAGTCTCGAGTGGAAACGATTGCGCGGCGTCGTTTCTGCTGTGCTGCTGCTGAGTCGGCATTAAAAACAGGCGCTAGCGATAATGCACTCTTTTATTCGCTCCCGACGCTGTTCCTCATCGTCAATATCGTGTGGTATGCGCTCTACGACTTCGGCTGCGAAAGCTCGACACTTGTTTCGCCTTTCGTATTGAGGTGATATGGTACATCGTCTGGATCGCTCAGTGGAAGTGAAATAGCTGAACTTTCCCGAAGTGTGATTCGCCGATTTTCATTTACTTTTCAAATAAAACTCGAGAACTACTGACTGTAGAATGTTAAAACGCAGTCGGTACTTTTTTTGTAGCATCAATAGTTCAAAAGATACAATAGTTAAATTATGTTATCAGAATCTAACACCAAAAATTGAAATGGTTGTGACTTTTAAACAACTGATAATATGAAAAATCTGAACAGTCAATCAATAAAGGATCTTCCAATAATTAAAATGAGATATTGCGCAAGTATTATTACAAGTGAACATTCCCGAAGTGTGATTTTCCGGCTTTCATTTATTTTTCGAATAAAACTCGAGAACTACTGACTGTAGAATGTTAAAACGCAGTCGGTACTATTTTTTGTAGCATCAGTAGTTCAAAAGATGCAACAGTTCAATTATCTAATCCCAATCTAACACCAAACATACAAATAATAGACAAATTATGAACAATCAGTCGATGAAGGATCTTCCAATAATCAAAACAAGATGTTATTCGTCTAAATTGGACTTTTCTTATCATTTCTGTCTTTTAAACTGCACAAACAAACAAAAGACATTTGCATATGTCAGTTGATTTCTGATACGTTATAAACTTCTCGTAACTGATAATTAAACCAGCAGAAATAGTAAGAAACATTTTTTTTTTCATTTCCACTGATTTAACGAGTACGCGATAACTACTTTAAGAACACGATGGAAGTTGGCGAGTTGATGGACTGCTGGACTTGGCCGAGAAACAAGTCCATATGAAGTTTATATCCCCAGCAATCTGCTGCCTTTCCTCTCTCTCTCTCCCTCTCTCTGCGTTCTTTCCCCCACCAGTAGTTTGCTACCGCACACAGAATCGTGAGCCTAAGTTTACTCGTTGTACGTTATTACCCACACGCTCACACACAAATGCTGAACCCATCGTCGCGCACTAACACGAATTTCCGAGACTTCTACTGTCTATAGACCGTAGTATTATAAGCTTTACAGTTGGTCACGAAGGAAGAACACATGTTTAGTTCCAAGTTTCTTCCCTCGTACATATCTTACATGCCAGGCGCCTCGTGCGGAGTACAACGTACCCACCTGCGACTACGTTAACCCAGCCATGCGGATTGTGCACTTCTTGCGTGGAGTAACTGCTTTGTGCGCTTTTGTTTGTAATGACAATGCTCGCAAGTGAATTATAATGGGTGTCCATGATGCAACGGACGTAAACAAGAGGCAATTTTACAGTTAGCTTTAGACGAGGGGGAGGGAAAGAAAGGGTCTTTACATACAGAACTTTCTCATTACATACAAAGTAAGTAAAAATACAAAATCTGATAACCCAAAACCGAGACCCCTGAGATAATAATGTAAATATACGCTTTAGGTGTCCCAGAATTTAAAAAAAAAATAGCATCCACTTATTTAGTATTGGAAAAATTAATTTTACGCACAAGTGGGAATTATTTTTAAATATTTGGTCCACTGGCTCTCGTATAAAAGTGTATAAATAAAAAATCAAATAAAAAGAACAAGTGGAATGTACTCAATAAATGAAATAAAATCATTCTTTTAATTGATCTTTGTAATGCAGGAATTATTTGCTGTCACAGGCCATTTTTTTTTTTTTTTTTTTTTCGTTTAGCCACAAAGTTGACTTCGCTTATAATTGGTGGATCGGTTGCAAAAGCAACCATCGGGATTTAATAAAATGCGTACGGACAGTAAAGAATGTCGACTTACTAAAACATTTGCAGCCCGATTTTTTGTACCGAACTTTGGATTATTACAGTCTTTTCACATAGGAGAGTGGAGGAATGATGGAATTGACTTTCGAAGCGTGTGTTTCTTGCCTCAATTCCTCTTTCTCCTCTCTGCGAGTTAGCAGACCTCTCGAGCGATAAGTACCTCTGCTCTTCGAGGAGACTGAAAACGGTTTTAAAAAAAGGTAAGTAAATAAGTGGCAGTTCGAGGGAAAAAACAAGAAGAGTACCCAGAAAAATCGAGTAAAGTCTCGGGATTTTGATTAAAGCACGCCTGTTTTCCTATATTCGAGTGATACCGTGAATAACAGCGTATCCAAAATAAACTCTGGAAATATTCGTTATTCGAAGGGTACAGAATTTTCTCCCTTTTCGTCTCTCATTCATTCGCCCTTCGGTAGATTAAAATGAAACAGTATAGAGTCTCGCAGCTACAGGTAAACGAAATCGAATATTTTGTTGAAGGAACTGCAGATATTAAACTCCTGAACTTTTCTTACTCTTTTATTTTTAATGAAAAAATAACGCGAATCGTACACCGCAGAAATTTAACAAACTTTCGTAGCGAGGTTGAATTTTCGGTTGCGAATTTATCAGTACTCATCACAAACTGTAATTTTATTTCAGAGATATCTCAACGACTTCGAATTTCCCGAAAACCCCCGTACAATTAATTCATAATATTTCTGTTAATTATCGGATAATTGGTCACTTCAAGGATAAAAAATGTGGATTACATTTTTTAGTTTACATTGTTAAGTTTAGTTCTGAGTTATGCACTTTTTTCTGTAACCCTGGCATTGCATTAGTCCTTAGGAAAATACTCCAGGACTCGAGTAAAATTCCATATATCCAAAATCCGCGGTATAAAAAATCAATAAAAAATCATTGAGTTTTGTGATATGTCTAATAAAAATTAAGTTATTTCCAGATTAAACTCTGGAAATTCCTGAATAAAACTATGCGCAGCTTTGTCTTCGTCTCTTTCTCCCCTCTCTCATTCACCGGCCCCTTTGCATCAGCACCTTGGTGATGAAGAGGAGCTTCTTCCTGTCTCACACCAGACAACAGAGCAAAGAATAACGGAGCGACGCGAACAAGGATAAGGGGACTCGGGCGGTGTGTTCGCGCTAATATGTTAACAATGAAAAAATGGTTACATAAAATTATTATTTTTTAAACCGTAAAACTAAAGTTTTGTTCGTAAATATAGATATTTCATGTTCACTCAATGTCTCTTATCAACTTATTTTTGAAGAACTTAAAATTAACATTTTGTCCCGAAATATAGATACTTCCTGTTCGCCCAATCACTACTTTACTCTTCTTATCACCTTGTAAGTCTCTCCGATTGGCTAAACGGTAATAAAAATCTCCGTTACAAATTACGCCTTTATTTCCGTAATTATTCCTTGCATTGCATTAGTCCTTAGGCAATTATTCCAGGACCCAAGTAAAAGTCCATGTATCCAAAACCCGCGGTATAGAAAATCAATGAAAACTCATTGAGCATCTCGATGAGTGTAATAAAAATTAACAGTTGGCCGTAGAATAAACTCTGGAAATTCCTGGTTCAAACTATGCGCGGCTTTGTCTCTGTCTCCTTCACCCCCCTCTCATTTACCGGGCCTTTTGCATCAGCACCTCGGTGAAGAGGAGCTTCTTCCTGTCCCACAGCAACAGAGCAAAGGACAACCGAGCGACGCCAACAAGGATAAAGGGACTCGGGGGCGCAGTGGGCGCGCGAATAGCTGCGGGCCGAGCGAGCGTGAGCGAGACAGAGAGGAGAGAAGGACAGGCGCGGAAGCAGCAAGCAGCAAGCAGTAGCGCGACTACTTAAAGTTTGCCGAAACTTTGGTTCGCCAGCAAAGTTAACTCAGTTAAGTTCTCCGCTTCTAAAGGGAAACTTTGCATCCCTACCACCGGCGTTTTCGCGCGCGCGCTCGTCTCTTCGTCCTCGTCTTAGTTCCTCACTTCTCCCCCACTCTTGGCCCATCCGGAAACTTCGCCGGTTGCTCGTCCCAAAGCCGAACTGCTCCGCAGCGAGGCTACGCATCGCGACGCGCCCCGCAAACCTCGTCCCGGGTGAAAAGTGTGCTTTAGGATTACCACTTTTGCTCACTTCTGTCTCGGTTGCTTTGCCCCGCTCGATGAAGGATGCAATAACACGAGTTTTATGACGAAGAGTGGGACAAAGCGGAGCGGCCCCCGAGCGGGTGGGGGAGGGAGGCAGGACGCCCAGAAAGAAACCGGTCGAGTAGTTGCGAAGAGGGAGGGAAGGGTCGCCGGGAGAATTTAAGGCGATGTGAGAGCCTTGTTTTATCACCGCACTTGCTATTCGAGCGCTTCGAGGAGGCAGCTTTAAGAACCCCAGTGTGCTAGTATTTGACCTCTAAAACTAATTCTCCGCCATGCGCACAATCTCAAATTATTTATTCCTTCCATGAATATATGAACCCAACGGATTAACAAAGATATTTTTTTACCTCATTAATAGTTTCTTTTCAGATTTTTTAAATGAATTTTCTAATGTATTGAATGAAAGATTTATAGATTTTTTAATAATGAAAGAAATCTATTTTGACAACTAGTTTTTGAATCCCAAAAAAAAAATGTTAATAATGGATCGTAAGTAGTGTAATTCAAATAATTACAAAACATTGAGAGAATTATTCAAAAATACTTCTCGGAAAATGGTAAATATGAGATTATCGGTAGACTTAAAAAATTGATAAATTCGATTTGAAGGTAATGTAAACAAGTAATTTGGGGTCTCTAGTGCCCGGGAACATTTACGATTCATTCGTGTCTCTACTTTTTAAAACTAACGCGCCTCTTCATAATCTTCGGAAGCGCCTGGAATAGCATCGCCGGATTACAATCCATCGATTAAAATTCAGCGTATTTCACTAAATCATCTATCGAGTAGTGAGAGTGGCGAGCCACTGGACCGAGAGTCTTTGACACAACTGTAAAAATACTGATGTCCGACACTGCCTTGGGAATGAGTCCGATAAGAGCCGGCGAGACTCGAGGGTACAAACAAGAAGAGGCCGTAGGGCAGCTATAAAGTCTCAAGAACCGAAGAGGCGACAGATTGTGTGTGTGTGTGTGTCGCATGTCGTCAGCGAGCGCGAGATCGCTTTGAAATTTCAAGGAGCTCGAAAGATGTTGGGAGTATGGAGTCCATGGATCGTCGGTAGAGAGAAAGAAGAAAGGAGCAAAAGGAAAACGACAAAGATCGAGTATAAGAAGAAGAAGAAGAAGAAGAAGAGGAAGAGAAAGAGAGAGGAGGTGGAGGACACTTCGAATTCCAGGATGCAGAAACGCATCCTCCGACAAAGCCGCCTTGATTTCGCCGATGCCTCTCTCCGGAGAGGCGAGGGCTTCGCAGCGCGAGCACACACTTGACCTTGAATTCCCTACGCGCGCATCAGCCAAGGAACAGCGAGCTGGCAACTCGTACGCGCATGTAGCAGCCACCAGAGTCAGTCTCACGGCACAGCGGTTCGCCCGTGAGAGCCTCACGCAGAAATAGATACTATAGAAGCACTAAAATCAACTTCTCAGTCGTTGACCATCGTTTAATATGCATACGGAGATGGAATCGGAGAAACTGCACGATAGTTCTGCGTCTATGAGTGACTCGTTATTTTTTTTACGTGCGAATAGTTCAGTAGGTGCTTCACCTAATGATTAGCAAGTAGTTACGAGAGTCAATTAGAAATACAGTCAATTAAGGAGAGGTAGTCAGATCCAAATGACTGTGATATTCATCTACAGGTCTCACTTGCTTATCATCGTTTATTTTCATTCCTACTTATGCCTTTTTCAGGCTTTCACGCTTCTCCCCGCTTCCCTCGTTACCCCTTCATTCCTCAAAGTCCCCCCGGAGTATTAACCACTACGAGTGGCTTTCTAATGCACCACTGTATCACATTTTTTATGAGAGCAAAGCGAAACTGCGGAAAACCTGTGTCAGGCGGTTGGCTATATTTTTACTGAGCTTCTGGTGTATGCGACCGCGCTTATACAGTTTTTTTTTCCTTCATAAAGTATGAAAATATGGCAGAATTATAAGTGACAGTTTTATTTTCCAAAAGTACATAAAAAATAGCCGCGAGAATTAGCCATTTATTGTAGTAATAAGAAAACTGAAAAATGACGAAAAAACGCAAGAACAAAAAGTACGGCAATTTATAGTTAATAAATACTGACACTGTGTACACTAGAACATTAAAACAACACAAATTTAAAGAAAAATATAAAAATTCATGCTGTCACAATTAATAGTAAAACTTGTAATAACCTACTATCGTTATCAATCGCAGATATTTCTCAGTGTCGCAACTTTAAGATGACTACATTTTTATGTTATTAACAAACACTGCGCAAATGACTCTTAAAAAAGAATCTAAGAAAACGTGATACCGATTAATTGCAAATGGAAATAACTATCGCATGTTGATAGTTAAAAACAAATGAATTTTTTTCGTTTACAAGATATTTATAAATACAACTTCTCTGAACGCATAATTCATTACAAGAGCATATTACATAATTTTAATAGTTTTTACATGTTGATGTATGCATTTGCTAGTTTTTAAAAGAGAAAGAACAAATCTTTTTCTTTTCAACAGCAACGTCTGGGACATCCACTTTAGAAGTTTCCTCGAAGAAGAAGAAGAAGAAGAAGAGTGAGAGACAAGAAGTCTCATGCGAGCTCGTGGTCGATCCGGTATTTCGCGAAGAATTCTTTAGCGAGGATAGACCGCAGCATCGCACACGATCTCTTCCCCCCTGTTCCACGAACAATAACTTCTTTCTCCTTCGACTATCCGGTATATTCTCCCCTCGCCGAGTCCATATCGTTTCCAGCCTCGTCTAATGTGTTTATTCAGTATATAATGTCCAATCAACAATTCATTTTACGATCAATAGCTTCCAAGCACGTTGCGTGATTATTTATTGCCGTTCAACGGTCTTTTATTTTCTTTATTACGTAACATAACCAACTTACGATACGGTAATTGACGGTAATTCTTCCGCCATTGCTTCCAGGCCCTTCAAAATTTCTAGCACGAACAAAAATAAATTACCAAAAAAAAAAACGCAATAAATTTTGTATTAAAAAAAAACAAAACCTTAACAAGCAATAGAACATGTTCAATGAAAAACAGTAATAACAGTTTATTTGTTAACGCGAAATCGCAGTTATATTTCGCAGCGGAAACTAGAGTTTCACGTTCATCAAAAACTCAAACCGATATTAAATGTTTTACGGAATAGTTGGTAATGCGACGCAGTACAGCTTTCCTCCCGCGTTCCATAGATTTAATTAAAAACTCGTGATTAATACGAAATCCAATAACAGTTGTGCTACAGTATGGAAACATCGTCAAATGGGAAAATCTCGGGTGTCTGTTGGCCGCCCTTTCTGGGCGATTCCCTCTCCGTTCGTCTCTCGACTACTGCCACCCTCCCAACCCTCTCACTCTTCTTCCCGTCTCTTCGCCCGTCCACTCTCACGTTCATTATCCTCGTGTTATAGCGCGCAGCGTCAATTCTCTCAATCCACGAGTCTCTCTAACTTCTACTCAACTGTAACGCGCGTATGTACACTGATATACACGAAAAGAGAGGAGAAGCTAGCGGTGGTACGTATGCGCCGGAGACTGCCAAGCTAGTAGGTATTATTCGCATATAGGGCGTTCTCCGTCAGTTCACTTTTTTCGCATTGTTTATAATCGATGATATTTCAATATTTCTCATAATAGGCAATAGCTATATTGCTGTAAATAAAATTTTGTGTAATTCGTTGCATTTTCTAATCAGCGATTTTTAAGTGCAAATGGCAAAATTGAAAAATATCTGATCCTTGCCATTTTCACGACTGATCATTGCGAAGAAGAGCCTATTTTCTACTAAGAGGGTAACTTTTTTTCTACTCGGTTGGAAAATCGTGGATTGTCGAGAACCTGCACGGATCCCATTGGAAAATCAACGGAAGGTGGAATATTCGAGCAATCGAAATAATCGATTACGTCCGAATGACAGTTTTAATATCGTACGCCCATGCTGCCGATTTTATCGTGAATTACATAAAATAGCGTTCGGAATAAAAAATATTCTATGAAACAAACATAAAAGTTATTTACATTTATTTCACCCGACAAAAAAATACGCTAAAACAGGAGAAAAGAATACAAATAAAAAACAAACAAAAATTTCACGTTAACAAAACATTTGAAAAACAAACATTATGAGCCTATGAAAATTCACGAAAACAATGAAACTCGAAAGTAAATAGAAAAACCTACGAAAAATCGCTATACAAAAATACAGCTAATTGTCTTCAGGTTCATAAAAAAAAATTATAAATAAAAAAAGCCGCGTGCGAACTGACGTTGAATGCCTGATATCGCGAGGCACTCTTGTATACACCCGGGGTTGAAGCAAACGAATAGAGAATTATCTCCGGATTTATATGTTACATGTGTATCCATACATAGAGAGAGAGAGAACACATATGAAGCTTGACGATTCTCGTGCGCGTATGTGCGCGGTGTGGAGTGCGCCAGCGCACAGTCCGGGACAAGTGCGTATATCGGGGTAGGGCGAGTAGTTTCATGGAGTTTGGTTCCTAGCGCGTAGTGGGATGGCATCTTGACTCCTAGTAGTCGAGTGTGGCAAGCAATGGCCGGCCCGATCGATGTCTCGGCAACTTCCCACCCTCGACAGAGAGAACGACCGAGCGGTCCTCCCTCTTTGCCGCTATCGCGCCCTACCACCACTTCCACCTCATCCTTCTCGTCCTCCGCTTTCGTCGCTCACGCTACTTTCTCTCTCTCTCTCTCTCTCTCTCTCTCTCTCTCTCTCTCTCTCTCTCTCCCTGCTTCCCTGTATACGTATATACATATATTTCGTTATATATATGTAGATATATATATATTCCGCTTGTTCACTCTACCCGACAACCTCGTTCCCCTCCACAAACCGTTGCCGCTTCACCTCCCCCTTTCTCCCTCTATCTATATCCCTGTCTCGGGCCATCGCCACTCACTTTGCTTCTCACTTACTCTCTCTCTCTCGGTTCTTCTCGTCCCGCTACTATGTACTACGTAGCTACTACTCGTCGAACTAAATCCTCGAGCTGCTTACCGCCCGACTCTGTTTACAATGGCGATGCACTACCCCCATTATCCTCGGCTCGTACTTAACCTCTTCGCGGTAGAAGAGACACGGCTCGCATCTATGCCAGGAAAAGAGGGGCGCGAAGGGCATTGTGACGCCAATGGGTCGACGCCACGCTCTCTCTCTCTCTCTCTCTCTCTCTCTCTCTCTCTCTCTCTCTCTTTCTGTTTATTTCTCTGCCTCTCTCTCTCTTCTCGCGGTGTTCAACCCGGGCGAGCTCCGGGGATCGTTTAGGATTTCAGATGAACGAGGAACTCGCCTCGAATACATCTTTATATGTATGTATGTGTGGTGTGGATATATGTATGTGTATATACAAACTGGATCGTCTATTAATGAGTGTATATGATGCTTCGTTAGAGCTCACATCGAGTCGTTTTTTCAAACCGGGATAGAACGAGGGGGCAAAACTGTCGGAGAGATGCGCTCGATACTTTCATCTCAGTCTCGTTTTCTGCTCCCCATTTCCGCGAACCTGTTCGTGAGCTATGGCACCACTGGTCTGGCTCTCGGTCTCGTCGAACGAAAAAAGGGCGCCACCGATTCCGGGACGAATGGCGAGTTACCGTGCGGATGGCTTTGTCCCGCTTATTGCACGAAAATAAATGTAGGAAATTCAGAGACTGCCGTAAAAGACTTATTCCCAAAGATCCAGGTTGTTTGCTTTTTTTTTGTCTGTAAGTTTATAGTTTTTTAAAATAGGTTCTTTCAAAATAAATTGGACTGCCGGAATTTGTAATACTTTGTAATATGTTGTACACGTAAGTCTTATAAGCCGAAAAGGTATATGTGTTTGAAGCTGGTTTATCGATTTTCAATACATTCGTACTTCATACTATTGGGTTCATAAATGTACCGAAGGCGTGATCAGATTCTTAAACCTTTAAGTACAACTGTAGCATATTCGATAGTTTTGGCTTCTTGTGTTTTGATAAGTTTTTTTTTTTACATTTTACTGATAGTGGAATCGATGACATATTTTAAAAAATTGTAAGGATATTAAATGAATTATGTTTGCATAAAAACCAGTGAAAATATCGATATTTTCGAGTGTCATTTTTCAATCACTTATTTCAGTGTCGAGCGAATAAGATTTTTTTTTCAACGCGAAATCAGGATGATTCTAATTATTATTATTTTTTTGTCTACTTCGTAAGCGTAACGTTGATATTTTCGTGAAAGCTGAAATATTAAAATCTACAAGAATATAGAATGACGAGAAACCGTTTATTCTCTAGCAAATGATAACAGTTTCATATTTTCGTAAGTGAGTTGTCGAGTCACTTAAGAGAGTCCGAGGCGGAGGCGAAGCGAAGGAAAACGGAAAAGTGTGCAATCGAGAAATCCAAAGTTTCGTTTCTTCCGAGTCTCCCTCTTCGTCCTGACCGCGTCGAAGTTTCGCGAGGTGCTGCTGTTCGGTCGAAAAGTTGGCGACAAGTTTGGCAAGGCGAGTGTCGCGTGTCGGGGGGGGGGGGGGGGGGGGGGGGGGGGCACAGGTCTGTAAGGTTCCTCGTTCACCAAAGTTCACGTGCGCGAAGAATGAAGCGAATAAAGGAAGAGGAGGAAGGCAAAAAAAAACGGTAATCCAAAAAGAAGCAACAGAATCGTGGGTATACCTAAAACCTTCCAACACGGTGATTCGCATATATGTATAGTAGTACCCTACATTCCATAGAATCACTGTAGTAAGGTTCATCGAGTCGTTGAGTCAGGTCAGTTGAGCTAGCTTACATAAAGGAGCTAAGGCTAAAAGTAAAAGGCGAAAGGAGAAGCGCTCTGCGTTGCGTTGCAAGTAGTCGAAACTACACACACACACACACACACGCACATACTTACACACGTATGCATACTCAATAATACATATATACATAACACGAGTCGAAGCTGGCTAGCTGTGAATGCGGGCGAGTAGCAACGAGTCAGAATACGAGGAAGCAAAGTCCTTCGACTCTTGGGACAGTAGAGTTTGCTGGCTGATTCTCAAGTCGTTGGAAGGAGAATTGTTGAGGAGAGTGCGGTGCTGCGACTTCGCCGGAGAGAGAACCGAAGAGAAGAGGGGGGGGGGGGGGGGGGAAGGAAAAGCATAACCCACGCGAGACTCAAGAAGCGAGTCGAGTCTTAGCTGTAGTCGTTGGAATAGGAGGGGGGCACCTGTTACAACTTCCAAGTCTGAGAGTCCAAAGCAGCGCCGAGCAAACCGAGACGTGCTGTCTCTCATATCCCCACTCCGGCGATCCATAGAACCGCGCTTATACACTCGCTCGCTCGTTCTTCGTGGACGGCGTGCCGTTACGATGAAATTTATACAGGCCGAGTGGTAACCGGTTTCATAGCTTCGTGTGTTATGTATATATGTATGTATGTATGTATGTATGTATTTACGTGACTATAATGTATATATATATAATCAATAAACGTTTGGTATACATTCTCCTCCGGAAGATTGCTCTCGAATGAAGGAAAGGACAGAGACAACAAAGATGCGCAAATGATAAGGATGACGAGGTGATTCCTGGCGCGCTCCTCTTCTCGCTCACGTTGATTGATACTCCTACCCGAGCTTCGCCAATTTTATTGACTCGACGATGAAGAGGAGCGATACCGCTTACTTTCCAATCTCCCCAATTTAGATTGTGCGTACTTATCGCTCTCGGATCCTCGTAAAACGACAGTGTTTATCTAGAATTTTCATTGGGAGCGTTACATAAACGATATATCTCGGTTTATCTAACGTCGGGAAAAATTAATCGATGGAAAAAATGGTATTACCGGAGGAAGGACGTGTGTCGCGCCGAGTGGCAGGAAAATATACGGGTCAACGACGGCGATGTTGAAGAAGCGGAACAGTCCAGCCTACGCGTCATGCATACTATATTGTCTACATAAATATATATATATATATTTTTTTTTTAAAATTTCTCTGTATATACTTTTTTACCCGACTTCCCTGCAATGACCCCATTTCTTGCAAAAAACGCGTGAGCAAAGTGGCCTATTTTAAACCAATTACCAATACGTATGCAGTGTAGTTCCATTAACCCTTCCGGAAGTAAAGGAAATGTACTTAAAAAGAAGCTAATGCATGCGCTAAAAGTAAAAAATCGGATTCCGTATAAAAGACAGCTGTGGAATAATAGTACCTTTCAACACTAGGGAAAGAAAGAAGGTTTGTTAGCGAGGGTGAAGAGCCGAAGAAGCTTTATTAACAATTACGCGCGTTAAATAAAAACGCGTATTTGTACAGCGATGTAAGAGTGGCTCACACTCGGCGAAAATCGCGCACTTCCCTCCCCAGCCGCATAATGTACAATTATCCACTATCGCGGTGATATATAGTGTCAGCATATACACGGGCCAGCGAAGCGACGCGTTCAGCGTGAATTACGTAAGGCCGTAGGAACGAGAGCTCGTTTAAATACTGTGCGAGGCGAGTTAGTGCCAGACAAGAGGCACCTCATATACTCTCCTCTCGTGTTCGAAATGTGTACCTCGCGTACACCTTCGATCCGTGCGACGAGTATGTGCTCAGGCAAACAGATTTAAAGAGGGTGGATCGCCCCACACGAGTACAAATCAGTGGTGCAGCTTTTTAAAAACGTGGTTCTTCTATTTTCGGCGCTGTAAATGCTGATTAGTTTGATACGTCTGGGATTTTTTTTTTCCAGGACATCTTTTTTTATTTTATGTACTGAAATTGTGGACGGAACAAGTGGTAAACACTGGAATTTCATTAGATATCCATCATCCATCGTCGTTTTACAAGCAATTGATATATTTGAAGGGGAATTGTATCAAAATGTACTTCATAAATTGATAAATTGAAATTTACCTAATAAATTGATAAATCGAAATTTACCTAATAAATTGTTATTCCATTATTTGATTATATTGACATATAATTTTATTATTATTCAAGATGCGCTCGCACTCATTAAAATCGCATCCGTTTCGCGCTTTCCTTTACAAAAGAATCATATTTCCGAAAATTGGCATTTATTGTTCTCTTTTATGTTAATTGCAGGACTACCAATATCCATCTAAATTAAGGAAATACGATCAAATCACAAACCACAAGATCAAATAACTAATAAGTTGTGGAAATAGTTTCGAAACAAAAAAATGTCACTGCTTTGACTACGTATTGCTTGGAGAGTTTGGCCGCATTACCGTGTGATACATTGGCAGTAAAGCAAAGCTTGGCGAGAAAGACAGTGCGACCATATGAGAAAGGAAAAGCTCGGGGTTCCGGAGAGTGGCGGAAGTTGCTCGTACGACGGAGAGGTGCGTATATGTACTGCTTCCCGCCCGCGGGACTCTTCTCTGTCTCTGCGAGGAAAAAGGGGGAATGAGTCCCGAAGCGGAGGGACGGAGATAGATGGAGAGCACTCGAAGGAAGACAACGGGTCGCCTCCGTTCCCCCACTCTTATCGCGCTTCTCAACTCCTCGTCGTATTTGCGTTAAATTCGGCGAAAGTTGGGGATAGCGAACTCTCCGGCTTAGAGTATGGGGAGAGTGTGCCACGCTGGGTCTCTTGAGCGCCATATATATATGTATATACACATATACATAGGTGCACGTGTGTACGATAAAACGCTTCGGGCGCAGAATGCATGACTCCTCGAAACCTCTGAAGTAATCAGACTCGGATTCCGCAAGGCGTCGACGTGATTTTTGCCCTTTGACTCGACGGCTTGTTTATTTTTATTTCTACTCGCACGAAGTAAAGAAATATTTTCACAGTGATTTTACACGAGATTTTATGTTGCGATGCCGTAACGATTGTACTCGCGGTAGTGATATTCATAGGCTTGGAAATTTTTTCCCATGAAATTACGTAATCGCGACTTTATTACCGTTTCCACTAGTTGACTTTTCATTATCGAGAATATAATAAAAAAAATTGCTATATGTTGGCACAATTTTAACGACCACTTTTATGACTTGAAAATTTAGTTAAAAAATAAGATATTTCCGGATTTTTCTCGCTTCTTAGATTTGGAATGGATTTTTCACTAAGTTAATGCTTAAATTTAATGAATCATACATCCCCTCCCTCCTGTCCTCCATAAACAAACAAAGAACCAAATGCATGAATACATTTATCCCATAGGTCGATTTTCATCATGAAGAAAAGCGCGAGTCGGAAGATTGAAAAAACGTCGTGAAGCGTGGAGTGAATTCAATGCCCCAAGAAATATAATCGTGTGGAAGAGGGGCGGTTTTGCGTCAAAGAGATCCTCGACAAACTGGCATTTTTGCGTGTATCCGTTGGCTGGGCAAAATCTTCCTCGTCCTCTCTCGTGCCTCACCGTGCTCTTCATATTTACGTTTGAATTTAAGGAAAGTTACGCGGTGGTTCGGCGTGGCCCCGTCCACCGGCACTAGTGCTTCTGGGTCGAGAGAGCTATCTCCTCCCTTGGTGTCGCGGTGTATGGGCCGGCAACCAGCCCAGCCTCGTGGATTGCGCGCGCGTCCTTTGTGAGGCCACGGCGAAGTCGTCGACGCGATGCTGTGAGCATAGCACACAAGCGCAGAGAGCGCATCACACCGCACGAGCGGTGGTTTCAGCACAAACTTTATACGCTCCGACACGATTCAACGGAGTTTCGCCGCTGTTACCGCTACTCGTATAAAGTCTCGAACGCGACGCGTACACTCTCTGAGGATTATCGTTCTGCTTTCTCTGTCGCCTCTTAATCATCTTTTTTTTTATCGCTCGGCAGTGTCGACGGCTTTATTATTAATGTACGTTTTTAAAAAGTTCATTTATCCCGCTGACCATTTAACCAACGGATCCGCCGAAATGAAACTATTTTGACAAAGCTGATTATCCTCTTCCGATAGAATTATCGAAGTCCGTATATTGCAGTCTGGAGAGATATCAAGATTAGATTATTGACCGATGTTTATTATCGAAAATCCGGGTCGTCTATGTCACATATTCCAGTCGATCTGGCGCTAAATTATTCATCGAATCGAACTCGAATCGAATGCAATTATTTCAGTTCAGCAATTTTTATACCTGCTGTTATGAAGATTGACGCAATGACGTTAAACTAGTTTTGCAAATTAGATTATCCTCTCTCGGTTGAATCACGATATCATCGATATCTATATTTTCCAGCGGTGCGAGCTGCCATTGCACTTTGTGTTATTAAACACGATCGCGAGGAACATTTAGTTGCGATAAAACGTTACGAGGAAAAATCAAGATGCACGTGTTTTGTTTGTCTGCTATGTGGAAATTAATTGAAAATTTTAACGTTCAATGAAAGTTGGATACGTTTCCAAAATAACAATACAGCGAATAAGTAAAAATAAGTAGCGACCAACGACCTCGTAATTCCATCAAACTATACAAGACGCAGAATGCGTGTTTAATTAACTAATTAACAAATACCATCTCATCGACCAGTTTATCATGTAATCAGCTAATTTTTCTTAGATAAAGCGCCGATAAGTGCGCTATAGCACTGTTATTTAAAAAAATTGTAACACAGCATTTTTGAGAATTCGCTAGACTCAACGACGTCTCCGCGAGGACAGTTGCGAAAGAGATATGCAACAGTGTCAAGTCAGCGAGAAACGTCTCACGAAGTAATGTTAAACGCATGGATATGTATGTGTGTACAGAAATACACGTGGGGTATCTGTAGTGGAGAAGTATGAGCCGCGTGCAGGCGACAAGTAAATCGTCGCTCGGGCGTAATGTCTGATGACGAAACGAGTGGACGCGAGCGGGTTGCGGTGGCAAGTTGGTGGCTCGGAGATCCCGATGCCTCGTGCGGAGAGACGCGCGCTCGCACTCACGCCCATCAAGAGTCCTTCCCTCTCTCTCACTGCTCGCCCGAGTATTTCCGTCTACGGACAACAAAAGGAGGCTCTCCCGACCGCGTCCTTTTCTCTTTCCACCACCTTCGACGCCCGTGTGCGTGGCTTTTTTTTTTAAATCCTTAGTGCCCCGCATATTCGCACAACACATGCGCTCATACATACATGCACGACACTCTCGGGACTCACGGACGACTGGCCCTTGTTGATCCATAAGAAACGGGGAAAAATGATGCGAGAGAGCGCGTAAAAAAAACGGCGCAGGGCAAAATGGCCCTGTAACGAACATCCAAGTTTTTATTTCTCATTTGCCGAGAGAAGTTTCCTCAAGATTTTTTTTTCAGATTTCGGGCACCTTTATTTCGTGAAGTTTTTTGAAGAATTTTCGCATTGTCATGTCGTGAAGTATTTTGAAGAATTTTCGAATTTTCATATGATGAAGTATTTTGAAGAATTTTTTGAAAATGCGTTTTATGTTTCTAATGAGATAACTTCGCTTTCTTTTCTTTATCAAATTATTTAACTATCAGTCGGATATCTGCCATATTGGACAAATAAGTCGCGAAATATTCTGTTCATGCTCAGTATGCAGAATAATTTATTTCTCGCAATCGTTGGATGCTTCACAATTGATCGTATACATGGAAGTTAGTAAGTGGAACACTGTTAATTTACTGTTATATTCTCAGACAAAATCGAGGAAAACGTGCAACAGTTTCGTTACTTCGAATAAACGATAACATGTGCACCAGCATCGGTGACCAATTTTACGTGCCATTTTGCCGTCGGCTTTAGTTCATAAGGTAATTTAAAGTTTTCTGAGAGCTCGCGGCGAAGCGTTTTCTTCAATTATTTGCAACTTGCTGAGTTAAATTTTGATCCGAAAATGTAAAAGGTCAATTTTAATATGTATATATATTCGGTTAAAATGTTGCAAACGGTGATTTTATTTGATTCGGAATGCATTCTAAATTTGTTTTAAAATAAATTAAGACAAAATAAAGATTGACGTTTAAATGAATGCTCAATTTGTCAAACTATGCCATTCAACATTAAGCGGCACTGCCTCGTCTTTTCTTGTTAGTTCCTGAAGTGCGCTAAGCTCTCCTCCTGTTCGACCAACCTTTGACCTTTATTCTCCCCACCTTCCTCACCGTCAGTAACAAACCCTTGCGTGTTCGATGCAATAGATAAACACAGTGTCTTACAGGCTACAAAATGTTACTATATGCGGCAATTGGAGAAAACCATTGCTCTGAGAAGCTTTATTTTTATCCGCTTCACTGAATAAAAACAGAACTTTCAACCTTTGCCACATCGCTTCGTCAACAACAACTCCTCATGTTTCAATACAGCGAATTAGCATAGATTCTTCTTCAGGTTAACGCATAAGTAATACCCATTATTAGAAACACGCCGAAAGCGTGATTTAATTTTTCTGATAAATCGTACAAACGCTTTTCTCACTTTTTCCTTGACTTTTTTCCAGTTAACCCGTTTCTTTGCAATCAACAATCCATAAAAAATAACTGCCGATAATTAAACTCGCATTGAATACTCTCGAATTTCTTGAAAAAAATATTTCGTGTCAACCATTTTTACAAATATCAAATTTTCTTTAACTAATTTCGCAAGTCAATAATGACAAAAAAACTCCCTCCCTTTTCTAATGTTATGGAATTTAAAAAACACCACCGAAAAGAGAAAGTTATTGATTGAAAGTATTGTTTGAAGGAACAAGAACCTCTCATTTCTAAGTCCCAAATAATCCCTCAAAAACTAAAACTAATTTTATTCTTTTCAAGTCCCTATTATTCGAATCCAATATTAAATTATCAACAGAAATAAAACAAATACCCAAATACCGCAAACGCCACGATATTTTAACTGGCCGGATGATTTTTCAATCACTGCCATTTTTCCCACCGCCGATTGAAATTTCGTCAGCAACCATTGGCCTACGACCGAAGGTCTCCCCTTCGTTGGTGCACGATGCGTTGACACGAACGATCTCGGTCTCTCACACTCATCTGACAAGACCGATGTATACATCGGGCTGCTCTCAACGCGACCACAGCATGCGAGACCAGCCGCACACGCACGTAATTGGGTTAAAGTGACCGCGAGGCAGCAACCAACCAAGCAACCAACCGACCAAGGCAACCAGACAGGCAAGCCAGTGCAGCGTGTTCAGTGAGTGGAGTATTTGAACCTGCTCTTTATCTCTATCCCTGTCTCGTTCTCTCAATCTCGTGGCTGCTGCTGCTGCTCTCGTTGCTGGTGCAGCGCTCTAATAATCGAAGCACCCGGCGCACCGCGATGCCCGGCTTGAATTATCTCCTCTATGCTCTACTACACATAACGTAGAGGCGGCGGTGGTCGGGCGGCCGCATGTTCCGCGTTATTCGGCGACGACGACGACGACGACGACGACGTCGACGACGAGAGAGCGACGAGGTGCCGAGCGCTCTCTTGGGCTCTACCGTGTGTACGGGGTTTCGGTGTCCCGTATGAATTATTCAGACCCGATCCGACGGGATTCCCTCGCACATTGAAAGAGCGCCAACGCCGCTCGTATATGCACAACAGTTATGTATACGTACGATGTGTACGTTGGATCGGAACCTCGCGATTTTGCGCCCTCGGGCTGAACAACTATGCAGAATTGGACGGTATATCGATGTGCACTGTATATACGTGTGTATATGTATATACAAGTTTATATACGGACGTGTATACGTATGTATATCACGTAACCGATAGCAAAAGGGCGTATTTATAGCACATAAGAGGATCGCCGATACGCCCTTTCGACTGCAGCTACGCGCGATTATCACAGAATCTGCATAACCGTGCTCCACTAACTCAGAGACATTGTTCGTACGCTATTACGCATATATATATATACTGGGTACCGAGCGATTGCGTTTCGTGCATCGCGCTGTGATTGATGCACTGCTGAGTAAGTGCCAGGAAGACAATCCACGGGACGATATTCCGTGTTATAATATTATGGTTAAGGAGACATCCGCGCCTCGCTGATAATACGAGTGCTGTTTTGATTGTTTGGCGAAAAGGTTATGAATAATCGAACGATTGGAAATGGAATTATTGTTTATATGGAAATATAATAAAGTTTTTATGGGACTGGTAGTCATGGGGTGATTATAACAGCGTAACGTCACTATTTATTTATGGGACGTTACAATGATAGAGTTTCAAATGAATTTGGGGCACGAGTAGAAATAAAATGTAGAGGAAGTTTATGCACAGGACGTAATGAATTTTTTAATGTTATTTTTGGATTCTAAGAAAAAAATTTCAATCTATTTTTTTCATTCATCTGATATCTGATTTATGTCATTTTAATTCAGACTAATTTATATATATACAACACTCAATCAAAACGCGGTGGACTTTGAGTAATAAAAATCAGATTACCACGTTGTAATTCGCATGAATATGTAGAAAAATAAAAATGATATTTTATTAATGTAGGGTAAAAATTCAAGGACATAACTTGACGTAATATCCTGATTTTAAATCGACGTATTAACGAGTCATTCTAAAAACAGTGTCAATTAAATCGTAACCGGTTTGGTTAGTTGAAAGCGCTGGATCCTTCGGTCCTCATACTTTTTTTTTCGCCACGAAAATCACTCGTCCAGTCGCCAGCCAACAAGTTCATCACTGTTTGTATACATAATTAAGGGGATTTTAAAGCCACGCGGCGGCCGACCTGTGCTCGGTGAGCAAAGACATTCACGGAGAGACTCGCTTTGAGATTAATGGAAATGTGCAATGAATAGTGGGCCGCACCAATAACTTTGAATATTTGCCTTCAAGAAGCAACCGATGGGGAAGGAGGGGTACGAGAGAGAGAAGGAGAGATTGGTGATCTCTTAAACGACCCACGTATGAAGAAACTGCACGACTCGTATGCCTTACTATATCCCTCGAAGAACGTGTCGCCTGCGATATTTGTATACCACTGAGTATTCGTCGCCATATATACAAGGCATTCTGTGTAAATTCCCTACCGTTTTCTTCACCGTTTTTTTAATTCATTCAGAAATTTTTAATACGACTCAAATTAAACATAACCTACGATGATCCGTATATCGGGCATAGAAAAATTAGCGAGGCGGGAAAAAAAGATGGTAGGTTTAAAAACCAAGTTTTTCAAAAGTTACAGCGAGTCAATTAGTACTATATTTTTTAAACCCATTTGCGCATTTATTCCATTGCTCTTATTTTTATATATTCTACAGTACTACGTAGAGCACGTGTAGAAAAATTAGCAGAGAGGGCTAAAAATGTTAAGTGAGGAAAAAAAAATGTTTTTCTAAAGTTACAGTGACTTAATTAACAGAGATATTCTCCGCAACGTTTAGCCACTCTTCTTTACTATATTTTTTAGGTCCATTTGAACATTTATTATAATCCACTTTATTTTATATAAAATACAGTACGTTGTACAGAAGCTATAGAAAAATTAGCAGAGAGGCTAAGAATATTCAGTAAGGGAAAATAATTTTTTTTTTAAGTTGCAGTGGCTGAATTGACGGCGAATGACTTATATGTGTATACGGGAGTGGACGCCCGTGAAAGGGAAACGACTCTCGCCGCCTGTTCAGCGTGTTGCTTTCTGTTGCTGCTGCTGCTGGCGCTCTTCGACTTCGCCAAACCTCCGGAGAGAAAGAGGGACAGCGGGAAAGAAAGAAGCTTTAGTGCGGAGTCAGTAGAGAGGGAGTTGACAAGAGGGGCGAGGGGAAGAGGGAACGGATGAGATAAGGACAGAGAAAGGGAGAAAACGAGACGCACAAATGAATGGTATTCCAGAAGCGTTCGTCCAAATGGCGGTCGTTTATACGGCGTGCTGTTACTATTCGTACGATAAACGATTAACCATAGACGGTCACGCCTAGTTTTTCTCGTGACGAGGCTTACGCAGCTTGGGGTTAGTTTTATCTCGATAATTAGTTACAGGGAAGAGGGAGAGAGGTTCGCCACGTCCCAATCGGCGTTATCGAATTTAAATATCAGATAATTAACGTGTAAAAATAGTAATACGTTAGACATTTATTTATAACCGATATTACCGAGCAACAGCAGATGCTATAACAAATTGCACAAAATAACTCAACATTTTTCTATACTATTTATGCAAGTTAACTTTGTTTCTCGAATATTTCTGCAAATTCATGCATGATTAATATTTGATCACCAAAGTATCAGGAAAATATCGACAGGGCTTTAAAATAAAATCACATTCGCAGTTTTTGTGGGAAGATTCAGATTGCTGCGGTTTATAGATTTTTTTTTTCATCTACAATAAAACATGGAATTGACTCGTTACTTTTTTGCCTGATGCAATGTTATCTTCAGAATGTACCAAACCTTTGTAATAATGAATAAGGATTATTGAAGTACACTGAATCCTAATCGTAATAACGATAATAACAACAACAGTAAATTTCTAATCATAAACGCAAACCTCTGTAATTAAAAGAAAATTACTACCAGATTTCAGCAGTCGTTAATTCAAAATGATACGTTACATAAATTTCTAGTACCAAGTATGGTTTAAATGAGTAATAAAAACACTAAATTATTGTACCGTGGACTGAAATTTTTGCCCCAGAATGCGCTTAATTTTTATACCTATCCTCACCAGATTCCAATGAAAGTGAATTTCATCTTTAGCCCCAGAGTGCGATTTACTTTTTATCACCATTGAAACCCTTCGATTTTAGTGAAAATGAATTAAATACTGCACCACTTGCAAAACAGTGACGTTATTCTTATAACGCCAATTAAAAATGAGATGTGATTTTCTAAAGTTAACAAACTTTAGAAAAACTTGCTAAGGTTAATAAACTTTAACCCGATAGTGCAATTTACTGTTTATCACCATTGAAACCCTTCGATTTCAGTGAAAATGAATGAAATACTCCACCAATTCCCAAACAGTGACGTTATTTTTATAGCGCCAATCTAAAGTGAGATGTGATTTGCTAAAGTTAACAAACTTTAGAAAAACTTGCTAAGGTTAATAAACTTTAACCCGAGAGTGCGATTTATTGTTTATCACCATTGAAATCCATCGATTTCATTGAAAATGAATGAAATACTTCACTGCTTGCAAAACAGTGACATTATTCTTATAACGTCAGGGAAAAGTGAAATGTGATTTGCTAAAGCTAACAAACTTTAAACAAACTTGCTTAGGTTAATAAACTTTAACCCGAGAGTGCGATTTAATGTTAATCACCATTGAAACGCTTCGATCTCAGTGAAAATGAATGAAATACTTCACTACTTGCAAAACAGTGACGTTATTCTTATAACGTCAGGGAAAAGCGAGATGTGATTCGCTAAGGTTAACAAACCCGGTGACTGCTACACTCGTGTCCCGTTTTATTCATCTCGCGGTAAGCCGACGCAGGTGTCATTCGGAATAAATACTTCCAAAATACAACGGGAGACTAAATTAATCGACAAAAGATGCAGAGTCTATAGCGAGCGGCGTAATCATCGCGTGACGGGATACGAGAGCTCTGTAACTTCACATTTGTATAAACGCACGGACGAATTGTGCGACCAGAACGAATAACCGCTGCCTCCTTCTCTTTCCCGTAATTTCCAGATGCAATTAGCGCGAAGCCGGAGACACGAGAGTCGGCTCTGTCACCCGGGCAACTCGTCGTCGCTGCCTTTCTTCCTCCCATTCTCCTCCACGAGTTCTCGCCGAAGTCTTGTGTGCCAGTTGTGCTGCCATCTAACGCGATAACTCTTCGAGAATCACATTCTCTTGAACGAACTCTCCATGTGCTTAACGCGCACCTCAAACACCGCAAGATGCGTAGCTTAAAAAAAAAGTACAACGTGTAAAACACGTAAATGTAGAAAAAAAAAGTTAATCCCGTTGGAAAAGTTCGGTAACAGTTCCTCAAATGTTAATATTCATTGTGACCCCAGAAGATGATAAAAGATATATATAAAATTCGTATGTACTTTTTCGAATTGTGCGGAGGCCGCGAAACCTGATTTTCAAAATTTAATTTTCTTAATTGTCGCGTTTTATAGTTTTGTAATTAATAGGAAAGCATTATCGATATTGTAACAAACATTAACGAAGGTTGGCGTTTCATCGTTGACGATTATTTCAAACGCGCCGAGTACAACACGCAACGCGACTGATTCGTCGTTTACGCGCCAACGCTCGAAGGGAAATAGGCAGAGTCTGAAAGCTAGCGGTTTGTCGTGTGCCTAGTTTCTCGCTTGGTATATACTCGTGTCTCCCGCCATATCACGTCTCCAATTATCCCCTACGTGCATACTCTTAATCCCCTTAAGGTGGAACCTCCAGAGAATAACTTTAATGAAGAATTCGTCGAAATTATTCGTACACATTATCGAACATAAAATCGGGCTGTATCTCTGAACACCTAATGAAAAATGTGGACGATCTATCGACAAGGGATCTTCCGATAATCAAAATGAGACATAATTCGTCATAATTGGCCTATCGTTGTAGATTATTATTTTTCTAAGCTCCACGAAAAAAAGACATCGTTCATTTACATATATCAGTCGATTTTGTATTCGAATCACGGCTGTGTATGTACTTGTGCATTAAGATCTAATTATTCCGCGTGACTAACATCTCGGAAGTCTTAATTAATCCACCGGAAACACCAAAAACATTTTTGTCAAATTTACCACCGATTTTAGTGTCTTAAGACGAAAAAAACGTGCATGGCTTCGAGTGAGATAGAAGTAACGGCAATCCCTGAAGAGCGAGAGTGATACAATGACAATACGTTTCACATTCCCTTAAGCATGGACACGCGCTCGTTGCCATTTGCAGGACGAACCTCAACCACGCCGCTGATAAAAGTAATCCTCACACACACACAGACACGCGCGCGCGCGCACGTACATACACGTGTCCGCCTAACGTAACGACAAATAACCGGTTAAGTAACCGGCGAGCATATTCCTAGCGTCAATTAATCAATCGAACAGTTGCAAAAATCTATAAAAACAAACATTACACTTTAATCACTAAAAACCAACTAAAACCCGATTGCGTTTGTCCCGAAACCCCTTATCATTTTATCGGCAATTCTCGCAACGCAAAACTAATACAAACTAATTCAAACCAAAATTAGCATGATGTAGCGATTTACCGTTTAACCAAAAATGAAAATACGCGTTAACCGGCAAGTTTTACGGTCACTAAACAAAACGCGCATCGTTTCGCGTGAAGCGCGGGCGCCCGCGTTTTTAGTGCGTGTGCGAATATGCGATGGCGCGTGTACGCATGCACCGCGTTGCACGCCAACTCCGAGGAAACCCGCGCGTTGTGCCGACGACGCACACGCTTCCTCGCTGCGTCTCATCGCACCGGGCGTTGTTTTTTTTTTTTGTTCGTTCTCTCGATTCGCGGCTATTCCAGAAAGCGCGGGTCGGTTCTATTGTACGCGTAATGATATCGGAGACTGACCTGTCGGTGAAAAATAACGTTTGTTCCTTTATTCCTCTCGCAGCCTCGTGTGCTTTTCCAACGTGTGTACAATATTCACCCGGCGACACTGGCTTATTCACAATCTCACTCTCACAACGGCGCGTTACCCGGTCTGTCTCTATCTCGCCTGGGGTACAGAGCCGCGCGGCGTACTCCGCTCGGTCAGCAAGCACGTACAAAAACGTCAGTTAATCTTGATATTTGGGCCTCCCGCGGCTCCTCGTACGATGAGATGTGGGCCCTGGGGTCCCGCGCGCCCGCCCGACGCCCCACGCACGCGAAAATCCCTCGATCCAAGAAAAAAACGCGCTCGACAATCGCAAGGACTACGCTCGCGACACTCGACCCTTACTGGAGGAAAATGGCGGCCCCCGGCCAGCCGAGCGACTCGCGCGCGCCCCCCGATCTCTTCCGTCGCGGCACGAGCGAGCGCGAATTCTCCCGAGCGCGCACGAGTCCGATTCCCGAACGCCGTTCAATTTATCCGTTTTTCCTGGCCTCTTCTTGTCCGATTTTCGAGCAAATCTTCCTCTTTCGTTCCATCAATGCGTGACGTTATTTCACAGTTCACGCTCGAAGAAAACTTATAGAAGGGAATTTTTCAATTTTTCAATGAGTTCAGGTACTTCCAATGCGATCCGATATTTCGATGCTGTGATTGGCCCTTTGAATTTCCGGATTATGAGGAATTTATTGGTGGGACTGAAGCAACTTGACGTCGTTCGATATTTTTAACGTTTTGTTGGTAGTATTAATGCGATGGGCTGTAAATAAAGAACATTGTAATTTCAGTTCGCTATTATTGCGATGATTTTTTACTTCGTTCTCTTGCGGAACACGTTGATTGGCTGAATTTTTCGTAGTGCATCTTGCGCTACCGCGGCACCTCATTGGCTGATTCAGCTGGGATCCGAATGGCGGGAAAATTCAAAAGCGCGGAATCGCGTTATTCGAATTATCGTAGCTGATAAATGAAGGCGCGTGTATTTATTAGGAAATAATCGAGTTATTCATAGTGATGATTCTATCCCGGTGATATTGAATAAATATCATTACGTCGTAAAATAAGTAGCAAACCTTTGAATTGAAAGATAACGAGGTTTCGTACCAAAAGCGCTTCCTATCACAATACCACCGTACTAAAATCTCGTCTAGGCAGACCAGCGGAAAGTGAGTCGTCGGCTGTCACTGTGTGGGTTGGAATTTAAAGGTCTGTGTCAGCTCGGCGCTAGGCTACGTGTGGTTGGTTGGCCAGTCGATTATTGTTCGTGTCTCCCTGTTTACGACGGAGCTGCATCAGCTGGCGAGAAATGGGCAGAACTCTGTTCGGCAGTGGCACGCGCAGTATATTCTATTGACTATTCCCGCAGGAAGCCTCGACAGCGTCTTATTCCCTTGGAAAATTCTTGGTGCATCGACGAAACATCGAAGATGTCGGACGTCAAGAGCCTGGAGCATCCAACGTTGAAGGTGAATATTGAGATTCAAAAAAGCTAAACATCTTAATGCGCATTTTAAGGAACGACCTCCCCCGCATTACTTTATTGCCAAAATATCGACCGGACCTTTGTCCGTCGAGCAATCAATTTTCGCCCCGTTGCTCTTTGTCCTGCCACTATGGTTATTCCTATTTAATTTAACTTTCACGGGTTTTGCTCGTAAATAAGGTGACGTTGTTTCGGTTTCTTGCTGGACTTGGGAGGCCATTTTACACGATTTTACTATTCCTTTCTTCTACATCCTCTCACGATTATCCCACGGACTAATTTTTATGTCCATTTCCTTCAATAATTCAACATTGAAAATTTCGGATTGTTATGCAATTTTGACTAATTTGCTTTTATACATTTGGTACTAAAAAATAAATAGTAAATTTTCGAGTACCATATGGGTTTTGTTACCAAAAATAGCCTTAAATTTTTCTTTCTATTTAATTCGTCAATCAGACGACAAATGTAATTGATCAATAGTTGGTGTTTTTTTTTGCACTTTCACTTTTGTGATATTTGGTTATAATGAGAAGTATTGATAGGATGAAATGAATAGACAAATAGAAAAATTTAAGAAATGAAAGGAAAAAAATTTGTTTTGCATACTTTGTTCTTGTTTGTTGTGCAAAAATACAACATTATTTTTTTAAAAAATTAATTTACCGATATTGGAAAATTATTATACATTTTTTTAAATTAATTTAGCATATATTTTTTTGTTTCTTTTTCAAATAGCTATATCGATGCCTTAGATTTTGGATAACATTGTTTTTCATACATTATCTCAATATTTATTATTTATATGTTGTCTTAGGTTCCATATGAGCTTCTCAACAAAAAATTCAGATCTGCTCAAAAGGCACTTGACAGAGAAGTGTCGCATGTCCAAGCAGCGGCCAATGAATTGGAGAAAGGACTAAAGACCAATGGTACCGGAGTTGCCACGGGAGAAATAACACGACTTTTGGGAGGTGTTGTCGCTAGACTTCAAGTTCTTAAACGCAAAGCTGAAGAGTCTATCGCAGAGGAGCTACAGGCGGGCATGGTTTGCAAGAGACGTCTCTACCATCTCAAAGAACATTCCAGCACTGCTCCCAGTGCTGTTAATCAGTGGAGAAGACAGAGATTGGACAGAATGTTGATTGAATATTTTTTGCGGAAGGGATACTACAAAACAGCTAACAAGTTGGCAGACAGTGTCGAGCTGAGAGATCTGACAAATATTGGTAAAATTCTTATTTTTAATCAAATATTCTCTTATTATTTTGAATAAAACATTTTTAAAATCTATTCTTCCGGAAATTGGGGACTTCCTCAGTAAGTGTATTCTTTTATTTTTGATTTTTCAGGGTCTGTAATAATGTTCTACTCTTTTCAGATGTCTTTATGGTATCGAGAGAGGTCGAGAAATCTCTTGCGAACCACGAGACAGCGCGATGCTTGGGTTGGTGCCACGACAATCGATCGAAACTCCGAAAATTGGGCAGCACAATGGAATTCAATTTGCGCGTGCAAGAATTCATTGAACTCGTAAGATCCGATCGCCGTTTGGATGCCGTCAAACACGCACGCAAGTGCTTCGCAAATTACGATGACTATCAGCTTCACGAAATTCAAAGCTGCATGGGACAACTTGCATTTCCGGCTAACACTTATCTCAGCCCTTACAAAGATCTCCTCGATGAAAAACGGTAAATTATTACTCACTTGTTACTGCGCATTTCAAAATCACCTAAAGACGTCGCAAAATGGTTTAATGAAAAAATCTCTAGCAAGTATAAGATGTTCTGCTAAACGTTGTGTCAATTGACAAAACCAATTCACAATTTGTCATTTTACAATTCATTGTCACCGTTAATTAAACGGTTTACAATTTATTGTTTATTCATTACTTTACAGGTTTTATTATTATACATTCATACTTTAGACTAATTTACGGTAAATATATATATTTTCCCGTCTCCTCCTTTTTTTTTATAATCAGCTCGGTACTATAATTCAAAACGAAAAAATCGATGATAGCATCAAAATTTCTAACAATTTTTTTATTATTCGACATTCTGTCTTGAATGTGCAAATAAATATTGAGCTATGGGGTTGAAGGTTTGGACGAGTGTTTAATAAAATCGAAAATTCGTTTGGGTTGTTTGTCGTGGAAACCGAAGTTCGTTTTTAATAGTCTTAATCTGTTTTTGGACTCAAATTTATTTTTATACGTTTGATATAGATGGGACAGACTGATAGAGCAGTTCCGTCATGAAAACTACCGCCTGTTCCAATTAGCAAGCCAGAGCGTTTTCACCGTCGCGCTGCAGGCTGGCTTGTCAGCCTTAAAAACTCCGCAGTGCTACAGCAAAGACGGTAAAAATCCCAGCTGCCCAGTTTGCAATGAGGCACTCAATGAATTGGCGGCTCCGTTGCCGTTCGCCCACTGCTCGCAATCCAGACTCGTCTGCAGCATCAGTGGCAAACCATTGAACGAGTACAATCATCCGATGATGATGCCGAACGGATATGTTTACGGTGAACAGGTAGGTTGTCGAACTGTAGGCGCTTCTCAACTTATTTATCTCAAATTTTATGGTATTTTCGTTTTTAAATAGCACTTTTTTCATTTTCTCCTAATCTCATAATAACTTTCCAATTTTCTCATTTTCAAATAGTTCCATTCTGATATTTTTGATTGCCCATGAAATTTCTCTGATGTTTTCTTTTTCCACTAGATCTATTTTGATATTTTCGATTTTCCATCACATTTTTCCCATATTTTTTGCTCTTCAATAGCATTTTTGTAATACTTTTATTTTCTAATGGTACGTTTTTTATACTTTGATTCTCCAATCGTTGTTTCCTTATTTTTTCCGAGTTATTAGAGTTTTGTTTCCCAAAAAAAAACGACTTTTGCCAATCGGGAAGTCTCATAAGCAAGTTATTGCGGATCGGAAAGAAATTCCTTGTTAAATTGTGGTATGTTTATTATCAGGCCCTGGAGAAAATGGCTCTGGAGTACAACGGTGCGGTGATTTGCCCGAAGACCAGAGAAGCATTCCCATTCAGGAAAATCGAGAAGGTGTATGTTATGTAAGATGTTTGTGATTAAGAAGAAAAAAACAAACAAAGTTTTGACTTATCTTAAGGTTATATACTCTCTACGCGTAATTTGAATTCGGCAATATGTTACTGACATTATGTAAATCTCTATTATAAATAATAAATATATTTTCAGGAAATAAAAGTGTGTTTAGAGTTGTTTCGTGCGCGATGGGGAGCGAATTGAATGACAAAAGTCAAAATTTATCGGTGGGTTCATTAAGATCAATTTATTTCAACATTCTATCATTGTAGCATTGGAATAACACTATACCTACGATCTAAAGTGTGTTGTTTCTTCAACCATGTTGCTTATCATGTATCTTACAATATACTCATGTCTTATTCTTTGTCTTCTCTTTCTTAATACGTGAACAGTTGATTTTTACGGCGTATCGACGAGGCAACATTCGTGGAGTCGTGAATGCAACGAGAGAAAGAATGTATTTCCCAATTCGTTGCTTCATCGATACGCCAGAGTGGATGTATCGCATGTTTTTGTTTGTTACGGAGTCATCGATTGAATGGAGGACACCTTGTCTGAGTGATTACTTCATTTGTACGACATGCATCAAACAATTGTCAACCGAACACGTTTCACATTTGCAATCGATAATACAAAAATATTCCATCTATTCTATATCAGTTTCACGTTCAACGATTCTTTTTTCATTTTATTTCCGCTTTCTTATTTTTCTTTTTTTTTCATTTCATTATTAATCTTCATTTTAATGACTGGATCGATTGAATTTTCAATTACGATTATTGTCGGTATTGCTTGATACGAGGATTGTCCATATTTCAATTGTGACTCAGTTTGCAAAGTAATAATTTAAACAAAACCTACGTTCCAGAATGTAACGCGTAAAGACCGTGATTCTTTCTCTCTAATAATGATATTTCGCGGCGTAGAGCGCGTCGCGCAAAGAGAATAACAAATTAAACGAAGTGGGTTACTGGGATGACTTAAATCGTAGAGATTCATAAATCGTCATTCAATGCTACATAGAAATAGCCTAGCAGAGTAGTACATGATTATTAATAATGTAATATTAAAAATGGAAGTTTGTATAATAGTTGCTTGTTTTTATGAAACTTTAAGAAGAGTGAGATTGCAAATTCTTTGCAGCGTTGATTCCCGTAGGTATGTCGAGATTAAGATCAATTTCTTTGTGGCGAAAATTACATAACGTTAATATGTGTATATATAAAATTACAAAAGTAAAATCCTTAACTGCGCCTTTGGCAGTTATCGCGCGTCTTTCCTTTTAATCCCTTCGGCGTCAGGTTTGCAGTTAAGTCTATAAATGTTTCTCAACATTGTATTTAGTCAATGTCGCCAAAGGGGCTAATTTAAGAAAGTGAAGTCTAAAACTCGGACAGTGACGGTGTCATTAACGTTTAAAAAAAAACCAAGAAAACGAAAGGCCTCGAGAGACCTATATACGTGGAGAGAGATCGTCGACTACTTGAGAAACGATTCTTAGAATTAAATGTGGGCGACTGGACATGACGTGGGATGATCGTTAAGTCGTCATTGATTAATCTCATTTAATGAGAATACGGTGAAAATACGATTCTTTCTTTTGATTATCCTTATAGACGACCGGATACACGGCGAAATTTCGCTCTTGCGAATAAAGCTCGATTTTATTTAAAATAAAGCCAATATCCGCTCGTCTATTGTATCATGCTACAGAACTTCATGCACACGCGTCTGTAAAAGTTGTACACACTCTTTGTCCTTTTTTTAGCCGATAAAACGATGAAAACTCAACAGATACTGCGGATAAAATCAAATTACGTATACAAAGATAAAAATTTTACGGTATAAAATTGTACAACCTTGTAAACCTTGTTGGTACATATGTAACACTAACAAAATGCCCTGTATCCACCGACACGCTCAACATATCTTATCGGCTCTGTCAGCGGACCCATCGCACAACTCCTATACTTTGAACTCGGACTAAGTAAGTAACGCTTAATCGCTATATATATATATGTATATATAGTTTAGTTATGTGCTTAACAAAGCGGCTCCGATCTACCTCACGCGAGTGAGTCAATTGATATTCTTCAATTAAATTTTAAGGCGGTTTGGTCCGATCTCATCTTTTGCAATTGGAACAATAACGATTCCATGAAAAACGCGGCTACATTTACGAAAAAAGTACTTTGGAAGAGCTATCATCAGACAGTAATTCCCATTTTTTTTTATTTAGTATTTTTTTCGTAAATTAGAAGCCACAGACGCAGCCATGGAACACACGGTATTCGAAAGGCATTGCGGTTATGCAGCTGTACCGCTGCTTGCGTTATCCGATCCTTCCCGTACTCTACTTTTCTCCGATATAACAACTACACAACGGATACGTGCACCTCTCGCTACTTTGAAATAGGCATTCAATGTTTGTCTTCATTAATATATGAAAACATTTTCGGCGGGCCTCAAAAAGCGTTTAGAGCCTTTACGACATGAAATTAAATGGCAGAAAGTGTTCTCAAAAAGTCTGTTCTTTAAACGAATTCGAGTGGTGTTCTGAGTGATGTAAAATGGTTTTGTGGGTAGTTTACTAACTACGTTTGTTTCCTCATAGAGGAAATTTGGCTCGGATAAAACAATTTGCCATCTTGAGTTAGTTTAATGAAAATCTGTAGAGATGACGATTTTATAGATATTTGACTTCTCGAAGTTATAAATGCTTCTACTTCTAAAATATTTGACAAAACGAAATATAAGTGTAAACGATAGATGTCCTAAATAACTAATCTAGAACAAGTTACATCAGTTACGCACTAAATTCTCGTATTGATAACAATTTTTGGTACAGTATATTAGAGCAATGTGACTTCAGTCTAAAATGCTTCAGCAGTTTAAAACAATCGATTACAACCCAATCTTTATTTAAAAAATTCTAAATCAATACTTCAAAGTAGGTCTTTGCATATAACTTTCTCATTATTTCTTATTTTCCACAAAACTTTCTTGCTGGTAACACCAAAATGGAAAATAAAGATAAATCAACGTATTTACTTTGAATATTACAAGGAAAAAAAAATGGAAATAATCACGTATAACTCTCTATAACGAAATAATCACGTATAACGCTCTACACTTCCCGTAGCTAAGTGTGTAAACTTAAAACTATAGAAATTGTACATCATTTTTGTACTACATTTCATTAAGAAATTTCTGAATGTTCGGATATAAGGAATATCGACGTAACAAAAGAATACTTTCATCACTGTCTTAATTTCTTGTCCTTTTATTTGCGCATTCATTCAAAACAAATGAAGCAGCATCCTATTGAAAAGTGAACACAAACATTACCATTGCTAAAATAATGTATATACACTAAATTGCGCGATGAAAGGTTGCCTGTTTCAAAGAAACGAGAATTGTCCACCTCCGCCACACAATTACTTGGGAGCGTGCAAAATATTAATTTTTATATTCCTCAATGTCGGAGTACCATTTTCCTCCACTTTTTTATGAACGCTCCCTCAGCATTCGGATAATAATTTATATAATGTGGACTTTACTAAGCGCTTCGCGCCCGTTTATCCGAGCGCAACTCCGATTATTTCAATGAAGATTCAACCGGCCGATCGCTCGAGCAACCTACGGCTTATGCGAGTGAATATAAATTGATTACTGCGATTTTTGCGTAGACAAGACGCCATGAATAATTCAACGTTAATGTAACGAGCTTCTTTTCACCTGCTGTAAATTCCGACATTCATTGTAGTGTTGTCTCAAACTCATGCGTGAGTCTTCTTGATCAAGCGACTTTCGTCTTACTGCCGGCAACAGTTTGAAAATACTTACGATCTGCTTCATGCAATTTATTAAAATCCGAATAAATGTAGCACGAAATTTGGAGCCGTCGTTACGATTATTGGCATCACTCTGGCGAACATTAACCCAGTGAAAATGCCTGTGATTAGGAATGCTGCACCGAACATTCCAGCTGTCGATGCATATCGTGGTTCGACCATTCTGCAAGTAATAAAAAATTCATTTAATGCCAACATTACTTTAAAATTGATTGACTCATACGAGCGTTTTCCGAATTACAATTTACGCCCTGACAACATATGACATTGCTCACAATGTAACACAAATGTTTGCTAAATGCAAATAAACTATGAATGAGCCATTTTTTTGTCCTTCTTGGAAATTGCCCTATAGTTTCAGAGAAAGCTACATTTCCAGCTCTCACAAGGTTAGAAAATCGTGTCAATCCTATATCGATTATAACTCTCAAGGTTTATATAAGTATTTCCCGGGATTGAAACGGCAATTATCTATACAACGTAGTAATTTCATCGGTGAGGCATGAATATAATTGTACTATTATAGGGAAAGCATCTTTCCATTTCCAAATTGACAAAATTAAAATTAGTTTCAAATTGATTAAGATAAATCACGTTGTATCACGATACAACAAAGTCATCTTTTTCAAATGTAAATGAATTGTAAGTACAAAAATATAAACATTTCCTTAACACGAAATAAATTTGTAGTAAAGTAAAGTTGTGTTGTTGTGTGTAAATTTGTCCTGTTATTACGTAAAGAGCTATAATTCAAATATTTACAAACATAAATAACTTTTCAAATTGTCAATGCACACTTTACATATCAATTTCCAGCGAATAAAACATGAATTTTATACGCCACGTAATAATTTCATCTCCGAGTCATGAATATTATTAAAGTGCGCTCAACATTCACGTCCTACAACTCTTATAAAACGTGCTAATCGATCAGTGCTCATGACGCAATAACTCGTTCATAGGTATGCTAATTCGATCGCGATACTCACGTGGGGCAGTACATCATGGCTAAGGACGAAAAGTAACCGCTGGAAATGCCCATCGTAACGGCAATCAGCAAATACACCCAATCGTTTTTGATGAATACGGATATTGTTCTCGTTTCTGGGATGTAGTTGCACATCAGGAACAGTGGCATATACAGCAATCGTAGGAGTATCGGTATAACGATAAATTTCTTGCTAGGCTAAAATAACATAATCGACGAGATTAATGGATAAATCACCTCGCACGATCGTTCAGTCTTAAGTGACTTACCCACTGAACGCAAGATGCGAGCATACTTCCCAACATAGCAGTAATGTTGAAAACCAAGAAACACATTACGTCTGCGTAATATTCCGAGGGAACCCAGAAATTCTTGTTCGAGAGCTGTATACTGGCATGTATTCCCGGAAATATCGAGAGCGTTACGAAGAATATCATGAAAACGTTGAAACATTGAGGAGCGCATTGCCGGAAAATTTGCCAGTACGGAGGTCGGCTATTACCGCTGCGGAAGGTGTTCTGCACCTCGCGTTTGCTCTTTTCTTTCTCGTACACCAATTCATGATACCTGTAGAATCTCTGCCGGCAAATAAAACAAAGATATTTTATCGGAAGAATTACGAGCGATTAGATTGTGATCGTTTAAAAGGAATTAACGAGAACGACGACCGCGCGATGCTGCCATTCGTAATAATAATTAACGAGATACATGCATGAGTGCGCATCGTAATCTTATCGAAATATCAGGAGATTACTTTTTTTGGAAAAGTACCCAAGCAGGATACTATGCGCCTTGTGGCATATCAGTGGAAACCTTTTGAATCGTCTTGTGTAGAAAAAATAAGGTATATCACAATTCGCACGAGTATCGAATAGAATTTTATTTGACAACGTGCTAAAAACGAGTTCTTCGCACGCGGAGCGAATAAACCGCTTATCTCCCACCGCGTGCAATAAGAATTTATGCAGCAACACGTATTTTTTCAGTGACTTTACCGATAAATTACAGGGGAAAAACGCCGATAGCGTGTAATATTGTCGACGATTTACTCACGTTTATTGGCAGTGCGAAGTATGTATCAAAGCAGGCGAGAAGAACAAAGAGGGCGGTGATGAAATAATAAATCGCGGCCGTACGGGCATTCGGAGACATTATTTTCGCAAGAAAACTGATAACCGCCGTAAAAGTTCCGCTGATATTCTGAAAGCCATAAAGAATACAATAGAGATAATGCGTTCACGATTTTTCAAGTTTTTCGGTAATAATGCAAATGTTTTACTCACCGAACCCAAGATAATCGCTCCTGTATATTTTCCCGGTAATTTTGCGGCCATACCGAACACGGAATTCTGATAAATTCCATTAGCAGCTGAAGGATGCAAAGAATTGTCAGGTAACGACGATCCGGAATTTCACGATCGTATTTGCTTTAGTATTAGATTTACTTACTATTTAAAATGACTATGGTTACCATAGTCAGCCAGAAGAATGTAGTTGGCCAGCTCGAAGTATCGGACATTGCCAAGACGATCGTAAAAATAATGACTATCCCTTGAACGAAGAGACCCCAGACTATCCGCGTTGTCAGATTACCTCTAAAAATATAAATAAAAACTTTAAAAACCGTTTCTATTGAAGTAACTAATTGACTAAATCCATAACTCAGTTAGCCTCAACGTTTCTAAATGTTGCGATGAAATTAAATGGAGCTTCTTTCTCGCACTTCAAGAATCAACCGATCACGCGCCTCAGAGTCGTACTTTGTAAATTACAGCCTTAATAATTAACTCGGGAGACGATATACCAAGTAAATGTCATTCAAGACCATCCAGAAGATTATTTAAAAGTTAAACTACCTACCCAAATTGGATAAAAATATTGACCCAGTTGAAAAACAAATTCGGGATCTGTGAAGCGAATCCAATGTCCGAGAGAAAATTCGTCGTGTCGATTTTTTGGCCGGTGTATTCCTCCGACAGCTTAAACTTGGTGAAGTACTGTGAAGATAATAGGAGAATTTAAAGGGTTTGTTAAGTGTTTCCATGCGTATAGCTTATCGTGCCGTTAAATGATCTCAAAAATCGTTTTATGAAGTGATTAACGTCTGACCTCAGCTGTTAGCATCGGTGATTGACAGTTATTAGGGACAGTGAAGAGGCGAGACAGAGAGGGCTTAGAAATGTCTCAATGAGTCACTTACTTCGTTCGCTGTTATAAATACGTTCCAAGGCATCAAAGCGCCGATTCCGTGAAGCAGCATGATGAAGAAAACGACGTTCAACCTGTGCACAAAATTTTATGTTACTTATGTTATACCATTCGGGTTTAAAATTAAACTCAAATCGAAATCTCGGTCACACCTGTCTTTCGGGGGATTCATTTCCAAGTCCGCTTGATCCATATTGACTCCTTTAGAATATAACTCGTCGTCCGGTCTTCCGGTGCCCTCCCAACCAGGCGATAACCGGACCGGTTCCGCGCCTGTAAATTTATCGATCGAAATCGTTAGTAAATGGTATTATTACAATTAGCAATATTAACGAATGATTAACACTGGGGTGAAGAAGGAATTCCCTTCAATCTGTACGGATGTAGCGGTCAAAATGGCCGCTGACCACGTAGCTATGGTGTTTTGGGGGTACATAAAAGGAATGCGAAGGACCCCTGGAATGCGGTCGTATAAGTTTTCCTTTTTTTTTTTTAGAGGAAAGGGAACTGACAAAACTATGAAATAGGACGTTTACAAATTCGCAGATGTGAAGTCCGATCACATTATGGGATAAAGTCTATGGTGCAGTTTTTTTTTTCTAAATAATCATTTCGTTGTAATAACTTGTAGCAAATGATTTATGAACTTTCGAATAGTCATAAAGAAAATACAATTAAATTTTGGAACCAGTTGTGAAAAAAATGAGTCCTCCAATAACTTTGTCGTTTTTGTTCGAATTTTTTCCAAAAAATTACCGTAAAATTTTAGGGAACATGGAATAATAATCGATGTATATTATTTTTATAACATCATATTCGTAAAGCACGTTGTTATTTTTTATTGCCTTACTTTCGGAATCAATTAATTCAATAATTAATAAAATGTATTATAATAATATTATTGTATATAGTATATTACGATAAAAGTGCAGAAAAACTTATTTTGAGGAGTATGAAATTGCAGCACGACGCGAAGGCGATTTTTGCATTTACACGTGTCAAGAAAATGTTTTTTCCAACCGAATATTGTACAAAATTTTACTTCACAAGGTGACATAATCATCGCACCGAGTGGAATAAAATCTATTTTTGGATTTGCGATCGACAGAAAATCGTACATCCGCCGGTGCCCGGAAATTGCAGCAGGACAAATTTTAATGCAAATCATATTGTCATTCTGCTCAGATGCGCTCCGCAATAAAACGATTTGAGCGGTGAATCTCCGCGATAAATAAAACAATCTGGGGACAAATGAATGGGAAACAAATACTGGTTGCATCATCAATATGCGGATTGTATAGTGAAATTATCGGGTCAACATTTTTTTTCGATTACCTGTTGATTAATTGTCTGCTTATCACAATAGTTTTCCACTTTCAAATAAAATCTATTACTTTCCCATTATCATTCATTCAGGAGATTAAATAGTTCGAAAAATTCCATGAAGCTTGACACAAATTGCAATTTATCACGTACCTTAAATTCGTCGTTATAGTGACGGACTTCAGCGTTTCGCACCGACAACAATATGCATAATGTACGAAATATGAAGCGAGGATCATTTACCCAATACTCCGCGGTCGAGGGTCAAACGATATGCAAGCGAAGCTTATCAATGAGATAGATGCGTACATGCAATGTCTTGAACCAATCTGTAGGTGAAAGAGTGATGATGCGATCAAGTTAGAGAGAGATAGATGAAGATAGACAGCTATCCCAAGACCCAGCCCCAATCTGAATCAATTTAAATATTCAATGTAGAGTATAATCTCAGCCCGGATGAATCCAATTTCAGCTGCAAAGCCCATATGTTCGCCTACTGATTCCAATGGAATATAATGAGTTATTGTAATGCCTGATATTAAATTTCTTTGATAACACTGTATGGTAGCCATTAGGGGATTTGAAAGAAAAAAAATACAATTACCGGAAGAAGCGTGGGAGTGAAATGTGTTATAGCTTTTAATCACTCTGTCGTTAGACCCTGAAACAGGAGCATTGTTTTACAGTTTTGTCTACCCAATGTGAGCTATGACTTTGGGTCTCTGAGATATTTAAAGTATGCTGCACATTGGACATTCTTACCTGGCAAGTTTTTATTATCTTGAACCAAGCGCGCGTGGCGGATTATTCGCTGGTATCAACGTAAAGGATAAGTCGAGAAATATAATCTCTTCACAGATATGAACTGCAAGCTGATTCAGTAAGTGACACGGTTCTAGTTGCAAACAAAACATCTATCATCTGCAGACGTCTGATAAACTGTTTCGTGACTTAAGGCACAAAAACAAGTTTGTATCCTTGATTAAAATGTTTCTATTTATTCAGGGGAATTATCATTGTGGATAAACATTGTATTTTTGTGTTTAATGACGTATACTGTGAATGTCATTGGAATCTTGTGAATGTTAAACATACAGTTGAAGAAAATTTAACAGTTTAAGCGCGTCATCAGCTCCAGTGTCGGCAGTTTTTTATCTACCCCAATCTCGTACAGTGACAAAGACACTTGTCACAATAATACACATAAAATAAGTAGAATATCCGAATAGAAATTAGCTGACGAAAGAGACACACGAGACTGAAGAATTAGTCACAAATGGCTCAGGATTACAAGAAAAGAGCATTACAATCCACTGGCCAATAAAAAAACTAAGAGACATAGCAGTGGAACGATGAGTAACAAACAAAGCAGGGATTCCAGGAGAAAACTGTAGGTTTTTTGCATAGCGATTGATTGTTATGGTAGTGAATAACACTGAAAAAGCGCGTCTGAATAAAGTGAAATTTTCCGAACAAAGAGAAAACTTCAAAGAGCTGATAAAAAGAAACAGAGGAAAATGTAAAAGAAAGGCACACTGTTTGAATAGGCCAAAAAATTTGAATATTTCTGCACAGTAACGAGGGAAAGGGAATGCAGTCCATTTTGAGACTCGGAGGGTTGCACAGAACTATGCTGAGGTGGACTGCGAGAGGCTTGAGTTATTTTTATCATTTCGCAACTAGAGTTCAAGAATCTCAATAGAAGGAGCTGTGATAATGAGTTATCATAGTAAATTAGATAAACGGGAAGAACCGCACGTGACTTACCGAAAAATAGAGGCTTTATTGCAATAAGTAGCTGCTCGAGACAGTCGGGTTCTCTGTCATGGCATTTGGAGGCTGCGTCGAAAAGAGAGCAGCAAAAAATGCGAATGGGGAGAAGGAGGAAGAGCATCGAATGTAAGCGCGTGCAGCAGCCGGCGGATCTCGAGGAGCCACGAGGTTCGGCGGGCGTTAAAAAAACGTAATAAAAATGATTTATTTAGCGCTTACTCTTCGCGACGATCCGTGCTGCTCCATTTGAATCCTTGAGGAGGGTCTGCTCCTCCGGTCCCACGCCAAATTCCTTCTTCGTGTAGCTACCCGCCATTTCTTTAACGTACGTGCTTTATATGACCACACACGTGGTTGTTTTATTCACGATTTATATTTACCCGATTAGATAAATCCCGACATTATCACTGTCCTTATTTTAATGAATATCGTTAAATCGACTAGTCCGTGATGCAAAAATATATTTTCTTAGTCAGTTTTCGCGCGCAATGCTATATAGAATGAGCGAACACGATGGGCGGATGGGTTATATAGGCGTATCAAGATTTTACGCCTCTCCTTACAATTATTCTTTCGTTTTTCCCGTGTGTGTGTGTGTGTGCTTTTTATCATCTACGTTTTTTTTACAATTTTCGAAACCGAAGGCGATACGAACGCACGGGAGATAGAAGCGATACGATCATGTCTAGTCCCCACGTTTACGTCGACTGACGAGATTGTGCTCGCACGTAGTTGTGGAAAGACGCAAATGCTTCTGCTAGACCGAGGCTAACCATCTTCCCTCCCCACTTCGTAGATCGCCTTTTTTTTTTTAGGTTACCCACCGAGGTTAAAGGTTGTACTTGCTGTACACTCTCCTCTCGTGTATCTAGCGAAACATGCGCCGTACGGAAACTCCCGAACGCCGACGAGCACTCGCGAACTACACTTCCATTCACTAGCTTCTTTTTTCTCACGGAAAGAAACTCCGAACAATGATCTCTCAGTGCGACAACATAATGAATAACAAATTTTATTATTCTAAACGACGGATTGTTTCGGGCCGCAACTTTTATAGCCGCAATCTGTCCGAGTCACGCTCCGTTGCAGTCATTGGCTTATTTTCGAATTTATGGCTTTTTTCATTTTTGCGCAGGAAATACTTTTCTCGTAAACGGAAAATTAGTGAGAACTCGATTTCAATGTTTTTTTACAAATCAACGAAAAATTTTAAAAAATCTCTCATCAATTTATGTTTGGGAATTTTATCCATCGGTGATATTAAATTTAATAGACAACTGTAGTGAGTTTGCAAATGCTTATGTCAAATTTCCTGATTTTCGTAAGATTCAGCAGAAAATAGTGTGATTTTATATTTCACTTACACGCCTAATTGAATATACTCGTTTGAAATTTGAAATTTACAGCTTTAAAATTTAAGAAAAAGAATGTCGTTTACCCGTAATTTTTACTTTTTTTCCCAGCGTGCTATTCGTTAAAGATCTCGATGATTTTCGGCCAGTACTACTAAGACATATAATATAGTGGATTTCTAGACTTCCAATATTTCAGAAAATATTTTATATAATTACGAGACATCATTTTTGGCACATATCGGTTTCCGTTTTTTCCAACCTCCAACATTTGTCAATCGCAGATTTAATCGAAAAAATGTGGAGTTTTTGAGTAAAACTATTGAACACGAAAGTCGGAAGTGTACATAAAAAATTTTAACAGGAAACGTCTAAAAAATACATATTATCATAAAAACTCGTGATCAACTTTAAGTTTTCTTGAAAACAAAATGAAAAGGCGCAAAAAAAACGATGAATTTCACGAGAATTTCATAGTTTTCTATAAAAAAACGCCTCTTATTGTTCTTTGCGCAAATGTTTAAAATTTTTCATACGAATTGTCTTTAAAATTTAATTCCAACCTTCATCCATTGTCTCAAGTGAAGACAAAATGGCGACAGAAATAGTACGACATCAACAAAATAATGACTGAAAACAATGAGCGCGTTATAGACATAATATAAAATTAAATCGTGGCATATATGCTTAGCCGGTCCGTCTTCGTTTTCTCCAGGCCTCTCTTTCTCTCCCCATTATCCCCTGTCAAAAATGTCCATAATTTATTGATTTATCGTCACAACACTCCATTGTTTATAACCGCAAATTTGATTATTCAATAAAATTTTCAAAACCCCATACTTATAATAAAAGTATAAGCAAATGGCGACACTAAAGAGGTCTTTATATTCATATACATATATACTATCCGTATTACAATAATCAACGAAATAATAATAACCCAAAACAATGAGCGGGTACGCCGTACGCAAGTCGCGGCATATTCTTAGATCCTCTTATTCCTTACGTTTCTCGGATATTTCTCGAAATGCAGATTATCAGGTAGAATAAAATGATAGTCACGGAAATAGCCGATAGATTGTATTGTACGTAGAATAAAAAGTAGTCGAAAAAGAAGCGCGGTAAGCGTAGAGGATATAATAATATAATCGCGGGATCGCGCGCGGCGCCTGCAGCAGCCAATTGCAACATGGCGGCGCGGCTGATGAATTGTCTGTGAAGTGCGTTATTTTGATCCCGCGACAAGTTGACAATTGTCATTCCGATTCGATTGATGAGCGAGATTGGGGTCGAAGGACTTATTGATCGTAATCGGAAGGCGAGTATCTTCGAGTTTGGTGGACGATCGGTGCGTGCAATCGGTCATCCGGCGATTGCCGAAATATTTTTACTCGCTAAATTGGATGCAAACATGGTTTCAATTATCGGTGTCGTGGGCGGCGGGGACTGAAGTCTCGGATGCGGTGAGTCTCGTTACCGAATAGCGGACGCAGAAGCCGACGATAATATGTCGTCGATGCAGAGCAAAATGCGCGGTAAGTCCATTTTCCACGTCAATAAAACCTAACCAAACAATTTGTTCCGTCGGTTTTCCCTCTAAAACAGTAAGTTACGTTTATTAAGGCCCGGGACGTCCACCCAAAGCCAAACACTCTTGCACCTGGTGCGGCGAAACCAAGCAGCCGCTAAAATACGTATTTCCGACTCAGCATGGAAAAAAGGAATTCTGCTCCGAAACATGTTTGTCCGGATTTAGAAAGGCTTATGTGCGAGGCGCTTGCGTTCAGTGTGACAATGTTATCGGAGGTGCTCCTGTTAGATTGGAACAGAGAGACGGACCAACCAAAGATTTTTGCTCGTCTTTTTGTCTCAACAAACATCAGAAAAAGGAGATTCAGACTGAGTCTAAAAAGAGTGAGTATTTTGGAACGGAATTGATATCACGATCCTTTTGTCCTTTTGAATGAACGGATGTCCGTGAATAATGCTTTTTTTAATCCACAGGTGAGCAACCATCTCCCGTGGCTTCCCCGGCACCTTCTGGCATACCTAGCAACAGTGGCAATCCTTCCATTAACCAATCCTCTTACTCCAATGCTTCTACAACAGCACCTCCTGCTAACACAACTTCTACAATCACTAACAGTCAATCCGCTACTTCTCATCCTCCGTCTACCTCAACGGGCTCGTTTCAGTATGAAACTTATCAAACTTTCGATTGGGAACTCTATTTGAAGGAGACCAACAGTTCTGCGGCACCTGCCGAGTGTTTCAAGCAGGTTTGTTAAAAAGAACATACCTATTTTCTTGTTAGTAGACTCTGTATTAAAATCTAATTAAAATACTTATGTTAATATTTTCAATTTTTAGTTTTTAAATGTAATTTTTGTGTTTGATTTTCAAATTTATAGATTGAAACATAATTTGCAAATTGAATTCTACATGGAATTATTGAAATTCTATTTCAGCACGAAGTACCTCCGACAAACGACTTTAAAATGGGAATGAAGTTAGAAGCGCTAGATCCCCGAAACTTAACGTCGACGTGTATCGCAACGGTAGTGGGAGTTTTAGGACCGCGTTTGAGATTAAGGCTGGACGGATCGGACAACAAAAATGACTTCTGGCGTTTGGTCGACAGCAACGAGATTCATCCGATCGGCTACTGTGAGAAATCGGGCGGAATGCTTCAGCCACCACTCGGATTTCGTATGAACGCGTCGAGCTGGCCTATGTTTCTTCTGAAAACGCTGAACGGTGCCGAGATGGCACCGGCCAAGGTCTTCAAACGAGAACCCAAAAAACCGCGCACGAATATGTTCGAAGTCGGTCACAAACTCGAGGCAATCGACAAGAAAAATCCGCAGCTTATATGCACCGCTACTGTTGGGGCTGTTAAGGATGACATGATTCACATTACTTTCGATGGATGGAGAGGCGCTTTCGATTATTGGTGCAGATACGATTCGCGAGACATTTTTCCAGCCGGTTGGTGTTTTAAAAGCACACATCCTCTGCAACCGCCAAGACAAAAATGTATGTACATGCATTATCACTTCGAACCGTTCAAATAGTGATTACTTCACTTGTTTGATTGACGAACCTCACGCGTATCCTCCAATTCATCCTATTTAATGTTTCAATTTCAGCTACAGGGCCAAACCGATTCAAGTCAAGGACGAGCAATGTCCTACCGGTGACGGCCGTGTCGGGTAATGGCAGTGGAGCAGAACCCGCGGTAGCTTTGGTTAGTCCTGCAGGTTCGAGTGCGCCGCCTCAGCCAGCGACAGAGCCAGATACCAGCACGGCAAACAACAAACCGCGAGTCCTCGAAAATGGTAAGGCTCCCTCAGTGTTAATAATTTTATTCTCCAATCGCTACTATCAAGCGTAAGTCGACGTTATAGGTCTTGGATCTGAACATTTCTATGAAACTATGCTTCATGAACGTTCAATCTGTAAAAAATACCGGAGACACACGGAAAATAATAGTTACATGTTGAAATTAACTTGAGCGCCGGAAATCTGATGATAATTGTACGACTGAACAGTTTGATTTAGTAAACAAGTAAACTGATTTACCCAATTATTTTTCTTGTAAAATCTTTACTGACAGTCAAAAAATACCTCAAAACGCTTAGCAGTCTGTGAAAAATTTGCAAAATGAAGTAATGTGTCCTAGAAAATTAAAAAGTCGAAGGGAGGTGTTAACATAGTGTTGACGATATAATTGCCAGGACAATAATGCTATTATCTATTATTTTTATAATAGTTACCATCTACGTCAACCACAATTGCGCCTGCGGGCCTTACTTCGATCCTCGAAAGGTCAAGGCAATGCCTGCTCAGTTCGGAAGCGGTTCGATTCTGAACGTAGCGCGTGATATCTTCCAAACGTTCCTAATGGCGGCTATGAGCCCGCGACAAATGCTGAGTCTCGTAAAACGCGGCGAGGGTGAACCTATTACTCTAAGTCTCGAGAGCAAACCAACGACTGTACGTCTTCCGGTTTTTCTCGAGGAGGAGGATTTTTACGTCTACATAAGACGACAACTTGAGGATCTTTGCGCCTGTGAACGCATGCTCTTCAAGAGGAAAGAAGCCTGCACAAAGTGCCCCCTCGTGCAGCAAGCGCAGTCGACGAATCGAGAGGAAGTTGTAGTTACCAATCCCACACCTGAAAAAAGAAGATGGCCAACGGACAATCAACAGACCGCGGCAACAGTCACACCTCAGCAACAGAAACCTCAAACTACTCCCGCTTCCACGACTATAAACTCGACACCATCCTCACCTACCGCTGCAAAACAACCACGAAAATCCGTACCTGGTACGAATATTCACGGTATTATTTAGACACTATTAAAGCGAAGCGAATAAATATTGAGATTAACAATTTTCGTTAATCGTTTCGAAGGATAAACAAATTGAGAATGATTCCAGAATTGATCAAATTAGAGAGTGGTGATTTCTAAAACGGCGGCATTTTGCAAACCTAAAAAACATTCACTTACTATCGTTAACTTTTTTCTTAATGTCTACTAGTTTATCTAGTGTTCTAGTAGAATTTGTTCATAAGAATTTTTATTCTGAATTAATTTTGAAAATTAGAATATGACCATATCTACGCAAATTGATGTTATCGATACGGTTTGGAACTTTTGCAAAAAACGGTATAGTTGCTGCGAAAGGGTCAACGTTATCTAAGACTAATGCACTGCTTTGAGGTCATCTAAGTAACTATGTGATTCACAGAATTGGAAGCAGCGACGTCAACAACACAGTCCGAAAGTCCAGCAACTCGTATCTCGTCCACCGAACCTGCAGAATGGACAATAGAGGACGTGATTCACTATATCGCGATAACGGATCCTGCACTCGGGATGCACGCGGATCTCTTCAGGAAACACGTAAGTGCTCCTGTACTTAATTTTCTTCAGAAGTCTATTATTTATAGAAATCTGTGATAGTAATCAAGAAATATTTGTTGTTCACCGGCAATAATATTTCTAGCTTTTCACAATCTTCACACATTCATTAAGTACTCGGTAGTTCAAATGATTCTGAATAATTCTCAGTTGAACATAAGAAAATACCATTCCGGCATGAGTGTAGTTTATCTTCGTTCGATAAAAACCGGTGAAGTTATAATCTGTAACAAAAATTATTTGAAGGCGATTACTCAGTACGAACAAAAATCGAGAAATATTCTGGGTGAAACACCACAGCTTATTTATTGTTTATCGGATTGAAAGGAGGTACATATTTTTAAATACAATACCAGCAATTCAAAAGGAAATCATAGAAAAAATGCATGTGTTTTATCAGGAAATCGATGGCAAAGCCCTACTTCTTCTCAATTCGGATATGATGATGAAGTACATGGGCCTAAAACTCGGTCCGGCCTTGAAGATCTGCAATCTGGTCAATCGTATAAAAGGCAGAAGGCACCTGATGCTGTGACCTTGCCAGACGTCCAAATAACTCGACTTTTCAAGAGATTGACGAGCGTAACGACTATAAAATTATATCGTTTGACAAAAAGTAAGTGATATATCTCGATGGAGAGCCTAACTGTCGAATGTCTAGATTGTTTTGTTTTCCTGGAGAAAATGATGATAGGTTGATGTTAATAAGCATTGTACAGGTCACGAGAACGTGGATGCATAGTATAAATCGTTTATCGTCGTAGATATAAGTTTTCTGCGTCACGGTGAGATATTATAGCCGAAATCACTCTTTCCAGAAGATCCTATGTGTCTCTTTATAATTTTACTTTAAAGAATCCGGGCAATATTCTGTATTTCCATTTATCTGCAAGATATCGAAGAGATTGGAGGTATACTTTCTAGTCGAATAAGTGGTAATAGCTTAAAGTTATTTTCATAAACTCTCAGATAATTGGTTTCTTTACCTCGCGTCACTATGAATTTAGCTGTAAAATCAAAATACGGAGACCTTTGTACCAATTTTAAATAAAATCTTATTCCGGAAGGATTTTTAGAAGAAATCTGTGTATTGATGGATTTTCACACATGCTAGAAATGAAACGGTTATCTGATCCCCTTAAATAAGTGCCATGCGTTATTGACGTCAACGGATTTCTGAAAGTTTCCTGAAATCATTTCGAATAAATTTACCACTCATTTATCTAGAATATATCGCCGACTCTCCACGAACTAACAAAAATAGCTTTTCTCACAACTAAAATCGAAGTTGAAGGAGAATGAGTAATTATTTAATAATTAAGTATTGTGCATGATTTTTTGAAAAAAGTATGCACCAAATGTACATTTTTCTTTCGTTTAGAACGTTTTTATCTAGTAGCGTCTTGGACGTTGCATTCGCAACAAATATATATATATATTTGAGCTTTGAGAACTGAAAGAGCAGCGCTTACGATCTTCTGTCGACGGTCAGGACGACGTGCACAGTCAGGAATTAAAGACCATTGAATATGTCAAATAATATTCGGTAATCTACTCCCGTGATAATTTCTCTGTCTCTCTCTCTCTCTCTCTCGACCGTCGCCAACGCACAATAACAAGTTTTGTTCGACGATTGTGAATTTGGGGTGTCAGCGATAACCGATGCTCGGAGATGGAAAATGGAATATTCCTTCCACACGACAACACAAAACATGTTTACATTTTAAATCGATCCAAATGATTAGGAAGGCAAAAATTACCGACACTTATTTTTTATACGTACGTACGTATATAAAAATATATATGTATACGTTTCGTGATATGCTGACAAATTCTGTTTATTTGGCCAATAATCCGCATCATAATAGAAGGTAGTCACAAAGATTTATCGATCACGTGCCGATTTTCGGTGAAATCTAATTTCTCCATAAATATCGAAGTCTTTTTGCAATATTTTCAATCTGCAGACGGTTCGGTGGAACTGTTGAAATTTTTTTCCGAACCGGATAGTCGATTTTTCTGCGTTTAATTAAAAATGTAAATAATTGGACGGAACGCAGTTTCTTTTAATACTAGCGGTAATTAATTGATTGATTGATTAATTACTTACTTAATCGCTTCCTCGATGATTATATTCCTATGATTGTTTGTGATAGCCTCACTCAGAGATACACACGAATACTAATGATACTGTTTCATTTCTTTGCTCCATAAAATCGTATATCATTGTAGTTTTAAAAACATTTTATCATTTTATCGATACAACGTGTATATGAAAGCGGAATTGAGAGCGAAGGCCTTGCAATGATGTATTGAGCTTGGCTGTGGTATTAGCAGCCTATCTCGAAATAAATATTAATAAATTATAAGAAAATTCTATTCCCTTCTTGTTCGTGAATTTCAGGAATATTTTTCTTTCACAAACTTGCAAGAACGGAACACAAGAGGTTCAAAGCCACTTTCAAAACGCGAATTTTTTAATAGCCATACTTATAAGTATTCTTACCAAAGGCAGCCTGTAATTCATCCAGTTATTAAGCAAGTTTGCTGTACATATTGAAAACACGATTCTCTTCAGCATATCATTGAAGATGTTTGTCAATGATTCGCGGTCGCTGAACTGTAAAAAAATCTTGTCCTTTTGATTTATTTTTCATTATTGCTCATTCTGCTGAATGGCAAATCTATATAATTTATGGGAGGAAATTATTCGTTACTTTTCTTCGATTATTAATATTTTAGATATATCGTTATGGAGGAAACAAATACTTACAGTACGCGACCGAGTAGAAACGATTTATATTACGTCGTTGACCCTTTGAAGCATAATATTCTTTTTCCTCAATGTCGACCCAGGTTGCACCATTGAATCTGACAAACGTTTCTTTAAACAATAAAAAATGAATTTTATAAATACATTATTAAATGAAAAATGAATTTAACATCGTGCTCCTGGATAGAAAGGTGTTCAAAGGGTTGAACAACGTGTTAGACTCTCATAACTGTTTGCTGTAAACTTTTGAAACGCTACCAGACTTTCGAGTAATTTAAGAACCGTGCATACTATAAGTCTCGCAAATGTATTATAAATAACTGATTATGAAGATCCAAGTCAATATACACTGTGGAATTCCCTGTATAAAACATTTTACGATTATTATTTTATTGGCGAAGCAACAACTCAAGAATAAATCTGCATATGAAGGATTTCATTTGGATGTCAAATTTTCGCTTAGAAAAGACCCTTAACTATGGTGAAATGTCAATGAAAAAGTTGACCGAAGAATGCATTCAGAAATTAATGAAAGAGAAATAAGAAAGAGAATAAGAAAATGTGTGACACAAATGTAACTTCATTTTGTCTCACGTTGAGAAACAATTTTCATTACGAGACATTTAATGGAAGAAAACATACATTGATCGTCTTGAAAATTAATAATATGTTTATTTATAATTCGAAATATCATGGTGATGCAACAATACGGCTGCCCGCCACAATGTGATGTGTAATTTCAATGAGGTGCCCGACAGATCTTCTACTATATGCGTAATGTACAAATTACAGAATATTAATCATACAAGATTTCATTTTTGAATTACAATAATACGTACATTATTAATCCAATCACAATAGGACGTTAACCGACGTATGGGAATTCGGATGGTGCGCCAATACATACACAGAGAGTCGTTCGGTATTTAATCAATACTCGGCTTCTTCCTCTGTTTTTCATCGATTTTCTACTTGGCAAGGATTAAAAACATTCGAATAATTGCATATTCAAACTATAAAAAATATTTAATAGCTGTGGATAGTTCTAAAAAAAAATGATCCAATTTTTGTGATAACACAGACTCCTGGTCAAAAAGCGTACTGGAGTTTTTTAAATCTGCGTCTAAAATTGTATTAAGTTTTTCATAAAACTGAACACTTTCGAAAAAAAATGGATTATCAAAAAAATAATATTTAAGAAAATGGAGCCCGTTCTACAATTTCTTGTTACAATTGCGTGAGGTTTTTCAGTACATAAACGATATATTGATATTGACTTTGATTATTCGAAACTGAATTTTTTTTACTTTACTGCATTTTTATTCGAATACTATCTATCTTTGCCGTCGTGAAAGCTCTCACGGTAAATCGATGTGGTGCGTACCGTGTCTAATACAGATACTCAACACCGACATTATATTACATATCTAATCAAGGCTGTTGAACACTTGTCCGATGTATGTAATGAACAATCACCCCGCGAGACATTCGCGATACCGTTTTTCACCACCGTATGTCGCCTATCACATCCTGCGCGCAAGCTCTTTTGTTTTCTATTCATTTATTTTTCCCAACAAGAATATATCGTGTCTTAACAATATGAGTAATCAATAAATTCTTCCTCGGCGTTTACTTTTTTTTTTTTTTTTTTTTTTCATTTGTTTTCTTTTGTGTTTCATGTTCGCGTACAAAAAGTCGTGAATACAAACATTACCGTTCCTCTTCTACCTTTGCATTGGAAATTACTTAGCTTAATTCACCCCCTTCTCCCGGCCCTAAAAATCAATGCTTCGCTCAACTACGGTGATAGACAGGCTGCAAAAATTGATTAAACATATACATACACATTTTTTTTTTTTACTTATAAAGTACATAAGATTCGTCTATGCTCTAACGGTATACTTGATAAATCAGAAATTACACTCCTGTGTCATGGTTTACCTCCCTCGCATTTACACAAATCGAAATATATATTTATATTATATATATATCATCGATATTTTTATTGCAACATTCTCTATGAAACTTCCATTGAATCAAGGGACGAATTTATTTGTTGGTCTGAGTCCGTCAGTTCCTGCTGTTCTTATTTTTGTTTTTCTTTTTTTTTTCCTTTTTTTTGGGATTCCGACACAGTTGCTAAATAATTTGCTTTTCTTACAGTCCGACATGATTTTCTGCTTATGTTCTGATTTCCTCTTGCGTAACATACTTTAAATCATCGTAACAGTTTTACACGACACCACGGATTTGTGGTCGATTGGGCTTTTCAATTTCGTTTTTTCCCTTTTTCTCTTTTAATTATGTACCCACTTGGACAGATCCTCAAATCTCAATTCAATAGCACCCAAAAGAGATTAGATTGAGTTTTGAATGAAGGGTTAATCCGATCTACTAGATGAGAGAATTAAGAATTTTCTTTATAAATAAACGTTACATAGTGTTTCTAATCAAATGGAAATTAGTTACGATAATGAGGCTCGTGAGGGAACACGATGATTCATTTAGGAATCGAGAATTAAGGACTCAACAGGCTTTGTCCAAGTGAAAGCAAACGAGATATTCGTGGCCTGAATCACGCCTACGTGTTTCTTATCTTTCCTGGTACGTAATTCTTGTCTATCCCCGGATCCTGCAGGAACATGTGCAGACACCGTTCATTCTGCGCCAAGGGATGACCCGCAATTCTGTAACACGAATTGTATTGATTCAACAAAGTACGAACATCTTAGATGGCCTCGATGTTCTTCCAGTGTTTTTCGATATGTCAGAATAAGACGAAAATTGCTCAGAACTTTAAAATACCTAAAAGTTCTGAAAACCCGTTTTTTAACTCAGCTACTTAATCCCAAAATTGATCAAAATCTTGGTTTTTGTTTACACCTTTGAATTATGCATTTCGAAATGATATTGTGAATAATGTGAAATGATTTTGAATTGATCAAATAAATATGTAAAAAATATGTGGTCTAATTTTTGTGATTTATAACATTGATAATTGTAAATATTGGCAAATCCTAGCGTTATATTTAGTTTCTTGCTGCTTTGCAATAATGATTTAACTTAATCAAATTTGATTACATACTTGTTCACAAATATTTCTAAGCCCTTCCTGCGGTCTTCGATAAAATCTTCCTCAAATATTCCATCATCCCCTCTGAAAGGCATTTGGCGCTTCCATGCCTTGCCGGGTAGTGGTGGGACTACAATCTAAAAAGATAAAAGAACAAATGAGCTTTGATTTATGATGAATTTTGAAGAGTCATATAATCTCCATGATCTTTCAGATGATTTACTGACCTTGCTATCTCTTTCCAGCTCGTTTCTCAGCCATTCAAAGTCACTGTATCGTCTTCGAACGCTTGATTCTTTTACTTTGAATACAGGTAAATTAGTCTGCAAAAAATATTGGAGTATAAATTATGAGAATCGGTCCCTGTGTGTACATATTGCACAATGTACACAACATGTATTATCATCAACAAAACTCAAGAACACTGCAAGGGTTGCCAGCAATGGATTCCGGAAGCCTTACAACATCCTTCCAGGCACTGATGCCCATAGAGTGTCCTAATATGTTTAAGATAAACCGCAGCGACACAAAAGTATAAATTTTTCCATATTACGTCAAATTCTTAGCAGAAAATATTTAACGAATTGTTGAATAGGACCTCACAAAATAGTAACTATTAACAAATATATATTTGAAAAAAAATTGTTTTGGGCCTTCACGCGCTGCTTAATTACCTTCTCATCTTTAAACCTTAATATGTTTAAAAATAAACCTCAGTAATACTGATCTATTGATTCCTATATTTCACCAAACCATCCAATTCTGTACAAATGCAAAAAATTTTCATTGTTGCAGTAAAATTGCCAAGCATCTTTAAAACCGTAGCAAGGTATCATGAAAAGTCATTTTAAAGTAACTTTGATCAATGAATCTAACATGCTGATAATAAATCAGTTGAATCATACATTTTATCAACATAATACCAAAAAAAGCTTGTGACAAGGTATGCGATAAATATTTGTTTAATCTTTTAATATTATTTTAAACAAAATTAAAAAATTGACCAAGAAATAACCAAAACCTCCTACGTAAGTAGAAACTGAGTAAAAATTTAGCAGAGATACATAAAAAGTGATTTTTTTTCTGTCATCCGTAGATGAATCATCGAAGTCTTAGTAGAAACATTGTCGAGAATATATTTGCTAACATGCCAATGTGAATCGTTGCATTGTAAATTCTACCAACTTGATGAAAAACAAACTGCGCTGATCTAAAATCTAAAGAACCGACTCAGGTGAAAATTGAATTAAAACTCGGGGAAAATACATGGAAGTTGAATTTTCGGTTGTCAAATTAGCGAAAATCATTGAAGCATCGTATCGTTGAGCATGGTGGGTACTTGACGAGATTTTCGATTGCCGAGGCTAGGGTGGAAAAATCCGTGGGGTGGATCCAATGAATCACTCGTAATAGGCGTGTAATTATTGCTCCGACGCAAATAAGAAAGTATCGATAGAGACGTTAACGAGATTTAACGTCACGTATGTAAGCTCGAAAGGGCGAGAGAGAAAATGTGAGGTGCCGATGGGTGGACCGAGTCCACGTCAACGCTTTATCGCTAATGCCAGACTCGGTGGCAACCTCCCTTCTCGATAATAGTAATGCGCGCCGGAGTTTGTCATCTCGTCTTGACTTACCCTCATGCGAACCTCGTAATCGGTATACCGCTTCTTGCCGACACCGTGAGTCTCCGGATTGATAACGTCGATCTCGAGAAAGTTGGCTGGCGCCGCGTAAGCGTCGTCGAGAGTTTGTTTTTTGACGTTAAGTCGCCGCGTTGCGTCCACCGTTGTGTCTGCCATTATTAACACGGCCCACTAACACTGCACGTACAATCCACCTACCGAAACGGAGTGCGATTAAAAAAATAATGATAACAGGAATATCTCTCGACGAGAGCCAGACACCACCGCCGCACAATAACCTGTGACATTTACGGAGTGCGCATGTCCGGTCAATTCTGTCAATCGTCGGGGAGAAAATGATCCTAGGGTGAGTTTTCCTCGGCCAATTAGCATAAACATTTATACGTCCGGTCGCAATTATTAAACGGAGGATTCAGAGGGTATCGGATATTTTCATTCATCGGGCTAATCGATGTCATTATTTTTTTCAATTTAACATTCTGTTTATTAATAATGAGATATTAGCTCGAAGGCATTGCGCATTGTAGGGAAATCACACGCCTTTCGTTCCATTGGAGCCAACGAATCACTCGGAAAGGCACTTCGTTCGGCTCACTGTCTGGGGAAATGGGCACGAAAATTTGAAAACGGTGAGAATGAAGGTTTGGAATGTCAGGAATTTATCAATTTACAAGGCACGTTTAGGAAGTGGCTATAGATGAATTGTGTGTTTTCATTTTTATAGTTTTTACGGTCGTTGTTGAAGAAATAAAGTCCCCGTGTATTTTGCTCTTTCTAATAATTTTTCCGTCTCTATGTTAAAAAAAATAAACAGTGATCAAAAATTCTTTCTTCACGGCTTTTGAATTGAACCTGAACAAAGAATAAACTAACAGCCAGCCTCGTTTTATTTATTTGGAAAGAAACGAAATAAAGGAATGAAAGAAAAACAGAAATGCAATTATATAATGATAATTCGGTTCCTAAATTTTTTCCCTGGCAAAGTATTACCATAATTAATAATAATTGCCAATGAATCAATAACTTTAGAATATTTGGTTCAATTAAAAAATATATAATCGACAAATTATGTACATTAATTTACAAAAGATTAGCCTCATTAAGTGCAGTTATACGCTCGTAAGCGCAAGCTTGAGAATTGTAACATGCGGAATAAATTGGGTCTTGAACGGGAAAGAACTTTGCGTGATTACCGCTTTTTACGATCGCCCTCTTCAAAGAGACATCGCCTTGCATTCGCTTGACGTCTTCATCCGCCGTGAAAACCAATCTTCTGCTTATTGTCCTTGCACTGAAGTTATACAACTAATCGTTGTGTTCAAAAAATGATTATAATTTTATATTCGGTACATCAATTTGGAGTCATATGCTCGGCGCACTTACATCGAATAGAGGGCAATACTGCATCAAAGTCAGTCCCACAGCTAAAGGCTTATCGTTGAAGCCAAAAGCCTCGTACAATTTTTCCGAATTCAATACTCGATGCATCGTGTACAGATGAAGGCACAAATAAGTCTGCAGGAGAGAAAAAAATACGACATTTATCCCTTGCTCTATCAGTTTCTTTAAAAGTTCATTCACCGTGTCGACGTAGCTTCAAATCGTCGATATTAATTGTACATTATAACTTTAAATATTCTTGATATCTATTCTTTTGAGGGTAAATTAATTGTGCTTTGTTCAAGTAATTAATAACGTGATTTCCGTGACTGAGAAAATTGCCGTTAAATCTAGTAACTGTCAAGTAAGAAAAATGTATTGCTATTCTGTACGACTATTTAAATATAAAATCGATTATTTTAATATGAAATGGAAATTATCGATGGAAAAAATAGTAATATCGAGGCCGTTTTTTATTAATATGAACGATCTTTACTCGCGACCGACTTAGTAATTCACTTGGTTCGCGACGAAATTTATATACGAATGGCCATAACGCCAATGGCTCATCTCCTGTGCCACGAGAGCGTTTACGTCTTCTATAGTTGTATTTCCCTCTTCGTTCGGATATTCGTCGCGAATTAGTTCTTCGCTCAAGACGATGGTCCTCGCTCGCGGAAATCCTCGCAAGCAAACTCGTTTTTCTCCGTTTGATCGCTTCGCGACAAGAACTTCTTGCAATGGAAATTTGTATTCATTAGCCAACTCCTCAAGTCGTTTTCTCAAATCACCGTCCGGCAGCGGTTCTGCCGTTTCAACGTTCAACAAGTCGGTAAGCAGCTGAAATTCTGCGAATCCGAATGCCCAGAGAAGAGTATTCTCGCCGCCCAGTTGAAAACCAAGGACGAAAAGACACACAAAGGGGAATAGAAGAGTCTGAGCGATGGTGTGACTCAACAGCATACTCGTTAATGTCATTGGTTGATCAGTTCCTCGGTTAGGCCGCACGTAGATTTCGAGCATCGCGAATGGCAAACTTACAATAAAAGTGCCGGAGCTCATAATTGTCAGAAAGAGCGCATTTTTAAATATGTCATCGGAATCCTTTATGTCGAAATAGGCAACAATTGCGCTGGATTTATCCCACAATTTTCGAAATCCTTCGAAGAATATGAAAGTCTGAAACGGTACAAAAGTTTGCTTAGGAAATGTAACTAAATTGTCAGTACAGAATATTTCTAATCGGCAGTACAAATTGTTACGGATTCGTTCACTGCAAGTACGGGTTCTTTGCATTATAACAGGTCTATAACTTGGAAAAACATTCAGAGCGATGCATTGATGAAAATGTTTAAGGAATTATTAAAATATCCGGGGCATATATTTTTTGGCAGATCTTTTAAAGGAAAATCAGAATTTCTTGCTCATGCTATTTACCAAAACATGCTCTGCATATTATTGGGTAATAAATGGCGGTGATTGGTTAATGAAGATGAGCGTTTGATTACGTGGCAATTTATTCTATGAATAAAAAATTGTTAAGTCTTGAAGTTTTTTCTTAATAATTACCGAGGCGAGACTGATATTGAGAGTTCCCTTGAACATCTCGAATCCCGAACGATACAAAGCGGCGGTACGGTGAGCTTCATACTCTTCATCGTCAATAAACTCACGTATTTCAGCTGGCGCAGTTCTATAAGTGTTCAATACACTTCGCTAAGGATAGCAAATAGGAGAATCAATCTATTATGATTATTATAGACAGTTCTTCAAATGCAAACACGCTTTAGCAACCTGTCGTCGCTCCAAAATTCGTTGCCACAAATATTTTGACCATAAATACACGACAATGCCTGTTTTAAAGTATTCTTCGACAACGAGCATAATAATTTTTGTCAGTTATCGTCGATTCCTGGGTCAATATTAATTGTCCCGTATTTTACAATTTTTTGAAAATATGTCGACATAGCGAACCTCAAAAACTTATCGCAAAACTTAATAGGTTGGATCGATTTACTGTCAATTAATTTCTCTTTCTGCTAGATTTTCATTTTTTTTTTTTTTTTATTTCGATATGTCATACGTTTTATGACAGATTATGTATAACTTGGCTCCTTTTTTCGCATACTTTTTCTGACACCAATGGCGTTGCCATCTGGAAATAGAAGTTGTTAAGTATAATCTGTCAAACATTGACGAATAAAGCAAAATCTCGGCGGTTTATAGTAATTTTTTTCCAGCGTTATATTTTTTTGAAAAATCATCCTATATAAAACACCTTGTATATTGCAAAACCCTAAGATTCTCAGGTTCCCAAATCTTTATCAGATTATCCAATCGTTCAGATCGAATGGCCACCTTGAAGAGAACTTAATGAAACTTTTGAACTTACTTGGTTTTTTCTTCTTTTTTCCTTTCTTCTTCGTATTAACAGCATTGATATTAACGTCATGCTTTGGTTTACGATTCGGGTTAAACATAGCGGGCATTCGTTTGAAAAATTTCAGAGAGGGTGTAACGACACCTTGGTCAATGGCCGGCCACGGCGGATTGGGAATCGTGCGAAATTCGTCTTCCCAATATACCGTCTGTATGTCAAATGCGTTTTTCCTGAATACAACGAGAAAACCGATTAGTGATTTTCCGCCGTTCAGCCCAAAAGGTCAGGATAATGATAAAAAAACGTGAATTAAACATTTTTTTACCCAGGCCCGGCGACTTCTTTGTAGATATTAGCGAAGGCACCGCTTCGCAATGAGTGTCTTAAAAGGTAGCAACCGGGCATCATATTTGTCATTGTCTCCGCAATATTGTAGAGCAACGTCAAGGCCGTTTCGGTTTTTAACTTGTAAAGTCGCTTGATTTCATTGTTCACCGACATTGCAGAGCGTGACTCTATCTGTATAACTTCTGACGTCTTCGTATCTATCCTTACTAAATAAATAATTATTTTTCAGACGACGTTTAAAATCTTCCATTTTCAGTTTCTCATGCCCAACATTGAAATATTAAATTCAAATGTCTAAGAAAAACTTGTTGTATCAATGAATTGAATAAAGATAAATTGAACATTGCTAAATATTTTCTCCAAATGCCTTGAAATTTAATTAACAGAAGTTAATTACCACGAGCAAGAGAAGTGTTGGGTCTGAACGTCAAAGACATCCATTGTTTTGCAGCTTCTTCCAGAGTAACAGCTTCAGCACCAAAATTCAGTTGGTGCTCCATTTTCGGAGCGATAAGCATTAACTGCGAGTCATTGTTTGCAACCTGTAATACAAATGATTATAGGCATCTCATATCTTCAACTTTCAAGCCTAAGTTCTGGCGAAGGCGAAAAAAATTTACCATAGCTCCATCAACCTTCGTACGAACTAACAGTTTGTACGCTTTTTCGACCCTGTTTTTCAAGAGCTCGCTTTGGTGCTCGCCGCTCGAACCAACGGCGAAAAGCCGGTAGAAAAGATTATGGCCGATCGGCGGCCGTAAAAATCTATCATTTTTGTATTCGATTTTGCTTGAATCTTTATCTCCATCGACTTCCTCTTTATCCCCTTCTTTTGCCTTCTCTATTAGATCCGCGGGTGCTTCCTGATACGGTGCATCGTCAAGTGATTGATAGTTTCGCAACATCCGAATCTGAGTTACTTCGTCATTAGCTTTTTCGTCCAAGCTAAAGAACAGACATACATTATTTTTTTCAATCGAAACATCCTTTTTCTCGAAGTAGGATGCACCGATTTCAGGAGACGGAAACTTGTTTCTTTGTCTTTATTCGATTGATCAGAGCGGATTTGATTTAAAAAATTTGTTGTTTATTGTTCTGACACATTCGATTATCACAAATTGTAACTATTTTATATTTGAAAAATAGAACTCCCATGAGATCTTAATTATGAAGGAATATGTGATGGCCATACTGGTCCAATAAATATATCAATTAGAGTTTGTATGGTTACCTGATGACGTTCTTGTGGTAAGGATGGGTTATAAACGACTTCAGTCGGTATTTGTAAATCCAAGCATTTTTCTGAGGGACCGTGAGTCCAGTAGGCGGTAGTGGCTTGTCGATATAAACGACGTTTTTCCCGTTTATACGTTTGACGACGACCGGTAAAATCCACGTATTGGTATTTTGAGGGTCAATGTTGATAGCCAAGCAATTCAAACCACCTGATGAAATAACAAGATCAACTTCGTGATCCTTCGCCAATAAATCGCAATTTGGATCTTGGCTCACGGGAGTTTTGAATATCACGTTTTCCTGAGATCCCGCATGTGTCGCGGCGGAAAAATACCGCTGATTTATTTTTGTAGTTGGTGTCCTCAGCATGAAGCGTTTAGTAAGTGTTGGCAATAGCGTAACTGGTAATATTCCCTGTGGAAAATGACGTTTCAATCACAAATTTATTCCTTGCGGAAGTTCTGAGAACAATTTGAGTGTGATTTTTTCCTCCAAATACAATTGATAAATTCTCTTTTTACCATTTCTAAACAAGATGAATAATAATTGAGGCCAATCTCCTTGGGAGAGACAAATGGTATATTCCCAGCTTCTGTGTAGTATCTGGGAAGGTCGGTAACGCGTTTCATTTTTTTCTTCCATTGCTCATTGATAAACTCTTCCTCGAGAACCTCAAACTCAGAGGCATTCCAATTTTGCTTAGCAAACTCTAGAAACTCCTGCTGTTCTTTAGTGATAGTAGGTAACAGGCTCTGAAAAAAACAATGTCAATAAATAAAGCGTTAAGTGAATTTGTTTTTTACAACATGAGAGTTAAACTAAATGTTAATGAATCCCAAAATTCATTGAAAGCATTCTTTTATCTATTGATTTTTCTTCTCTTTACTAGATACTAATAGGTACAAAAAAAGAGCTGTTCTTACATATTTGAAAAAAATAGGCATTGGCTAATATCTGGCTAACAATGAGGTATATGTGGGAATGCAAAAAAACCCTGACTGTATTATCAGACGATGCCGCATGTATACATAAATTCCCTAATACCATGTAAAGAGAAATACATGTTTAAAAAATTAAAGCTTACCATGTAAGTTTGCAACTCTTCTTTATCCGCTGCAGTCATTTCTGGCCTCTCAGAGCCATAAAATTTGAGATGAACTCTAAGACACAAAGCTTGTTGAGCAGCATTTAAATCAGAGAATCTTGGGTGCCAACATTTCTGTTTTAATCCAGGAATATAAGGCTTTATCTGAGGACCTGCAACTTCTTCTGGCGGCTTTTCTTTCTCAACAGGAGCTGTTTTTGCCGTGTTTTTTGGTTTTTGCTCTCGTTCCTCAATTGCTACCTGAGCCATTATTTCCGATGTCACTAAATGCTCTTGTTCTTCGTGTAAGTCTGCAAAAGGGTCTTGAAATGTCCCTCTTAGCATATTATACATGACACTTTCTCTCTGAAATCTCTCTGTATCCACAAACTTTGTGTCAATGACATCTTCCAGTGCGGTATTCCTAAAAGACATTGTATTTTTTTAAATAAAATAAAATATTTTGAGAACACAGAAAACAAACCTTGGCATATAATATGAATGCATCAAACAAAACACTAAGCTAAAGCTAAATAACCGATTATTTGGTACAATAAATATTTGAGTATATATATATATTGACCCATTTGAAATTTGATATGTTGTTAGGTACTACCATAAATTATTGTAAATAATTATGAATAAACACACAACTACAACTAACAAATCAGTTATGATACTCACCAGTCCATTTGCAAAAAATCGTCCATGGTTCATAGAATTTCAGCCTTTTTTCTTTTAACATGTGCTCACTGCATGCATTTGGAATTAACAGTAGTAATTTTTATTGGTATATTCTCGTGGATTTGGCGTCTTTATTCACAATCTTCATATTGTTGATTATTTATACTCGCGACCTAACAGAACGTTTTTGTTGTGAACAAAACATATATTTCGTGAATAATATGGGCGCACGAATGTTTCAAAATCATCGACGATCCCAATCACTGCATGTATACAGAAGACGTTGGTTGCGATTGTTCGTTGTTTATTGTATTTCTGAGTGGTGACGATAGTTAAAAAATTTATAATTTACGTCCACGTGTTGATTGATCACTTGTCTCATAATAAAAGCGGTGACTGCTCGTCAGCTGCGGTGCGAAAATGTTCCCCTATAATATTAAGCTAGATATTAGCGGATATTCTAGTCACATTTACGTTGTAATACACGAGAAAGTTACTAGCCCGGTCCATCGCGTCTGTCAACGCATGTCAACAGAAATCAAATTTCACTGACCGGTTTTTTCTCCTTAAACATTAATAAGCCCATAGAATTGTATACAAAATCGACAGAAAAATCGAACGTTTTTCGTATTGTTGAGAAACACGAACGATTGTAAATACCATGGTGAGTAAATGTTAAAGCAGAAATAATACTAATTATTTTTAGGTTATATTTCCGAGTGAAGAATAATTGTTTATAATTCTGTTGTTGTTGTTTTTGTTTTTTTTTTCAGTATTCTTTAATACATAAAACAGAAAATGCGCATGAAGATAGTATATGGACTTGTGCATGGGGCTGTCCAAAGAAAAATAAAGAATCTCAGCCAGATAACGAAGATTCCAGGTATAGTCGCGGAATCTTTTTCCTGTGATAACAACAGATTCTTCATTATCACTGAAGGACTTATTTGCAGAGATTCCATGAGATCGAACAATGACGATGCTGTCGAATACATTGTGACGGGATCTGTCGATGACAACGTCAAAGTATGGGAGCAGAAAGACGGAGGATTAAAATTAAAGCATATTTTAACAGGGCATTCACTCGGCGTTGTCTCTGTAGCTGTGAGTGCAGATGGAACGAGTAAGAAAATTTTTTACTACAATAGAATTGTTGTAATATACCAAAGAATTTTTTAATGAGGTTTTCGTAACATTAGAGTATTATTGATTTTTTATTTAAACTGAAAAATAGCTCGTAGCTTTATCAGGTGTACGCACATTATGTTTACTTGTGGATATTTCTTATAATATGGAGTTTTAAAATCGTTACTCCATTCTAAAGATGTGAAATAGAAATGCATCAATGAATTGGATTACATGAAATTTGTGGTCTGTAATGATGGATGTTGAATTCCTTATATGCAAAATAAATTACTAATCTTTAATTTCTATATTTTACTATATTTTACGATGATCGATGAATTTTTTGACAGAATGCGCATCAAGTTCTCTGGACTCCAGTCTAAGACTATGGGATCTAGAATCAGGTGAGAAAATCTCAAGCATAGAAGTCGGTCCAGTAGACATTTGGACGGTCGTTTTTTCTCCCGATGATCAGTTTATCGTGTCGGGCAGTCACGCAGGGAAGATACATATGTACGATACTAAGACCGGCAAACAGGAGCAGACGCTAGACACAAGGGGTGGAAAGTTCACGCTAAGCGTAGCGTACGTAAGTACAACCAATGGCAAATATCTCTTATAATTTGAAAAGATCGTAAATTTCCAAGCGCTGTTAAAACGTTTCAATTCTAACCAACGATTTATTTGATAACAGAGTCCCGACGGAAAGTACATAGCCAGCGGAGCCATAGACGGGATTATAAACATTTTTGATGTCGCTCATGGGAAAGTTCTGCGAACGCTAGAAGGTGTTTTTTAACGTGATTATCAATTTAACATCGCACTTGTATTTTCAATGTATTATGCCAGTTTATAACTAACAAATTCTAATATATTAATCATTATGACGAAAATTTTCCAGTGCACGTGCCTGGCTGTTTTATGGTCGTAGGAAATATGTAGTTAAAAATATTTTTAAAAAATTATTCCACCGAATACCAAGCCTTTTAATATGATTATTGAGAAGTAAATTAATAAATTCTTATCTTATTTCAGGTCATGCTATGCCGATCAGGTCTCTTAGTTTTTCTCCGGATTCTCAGTTGCTATTAACAGCTTCGGATGACGGTCACATGAAGCTGTACGATGTGTGAGTATAAAAAAGAACGAAATGACACTGTGAATAAATGATTACCTGAATTTTCCGCCAATGATCAAACCATTCGTCCATTCACTTGACAGCAAAGACGCAAACGTGGCTGGTACTCTCTCGGGTCACGCTTCGTGGGCTCTCGGAGTAGCTTTCGCTCCGGACGGCAAGAAATTTGCATCGTGCAGTTCTGATCACACAGTTAAAATTTGGGAATTGGCACAACGACAATGTCTCCACACATTTAACGATCACACGGACCAAGTAATGTCCGTTAAGTATCATCCCATTAAAAACAATATGCTTGTCTCCGTATCCGAAGATAAGGCTATTAATCTTTACGAATATCCATTGTAATACGTCACAGTCCGAAGTGTGATGATGGAAAGAGGCTTTTTCAATAAACGCGATGGAAATGTCTTCAAGAGAGCTCAGCTTTGTTCTTCGAACTTAATTACCCCCAATCCACAAAGCTGTGCATTAAAATATAGCAAACTTTAAACTCAGGCCGGAATGATTTTTTTCTGAAATCAAATGAGACTGAAATAATTAAGATCGGTTCATTGAATTTATCAATGGACAGCGCAAATAATTTGCATTGATGTGCGTTCTATGAAAGTTAAATAGAATTTCGTTTTTTGGCAACATTAAAATCATAACACATATTTTAGGATGTTACTTTTTAAGTGGATCCCTCACCTTAATCTGCAACTCTTTGAATATCGGTTGAATTAAGGGAAGGGGAAAATGTTACGATTATTAGCTATAAATTTTATTGTATCAGGTTTCAATAATATACAACTCATTGTATCCGACAAACCTATAGCTTAACGAAAAAAAAGAAAGAAAAAAAAACCCTTAGTATCTAAGTATGATAGAGAGGCTATTATAAAGTGAATACACGAGAAGTTTATGCTGTCACGGACCAAATCAGTCATGCGGCAGGAAAACGAGTGTTTGTGCAAAGTATACTAATTAACCCCCGTGTGAATTCCGAGTTGGAAGAGTTAAATCTAATTAACCCGAACTGGAAGAAGGGGGTAGAAAAATTCGAAATGTATGGTGCATTTCGAGGAAGCAAGAAATCACGAACCAAACTCCGTGCCTCGCCAATTAATTTCCTTCTTAAAAAACCTCCGAGAGTATCACGCGTTCGTGCTGAAGGAAATATGACTGGGCAGGAGTGAAATAATAATTATTTATATACAAACGACTATGGCAACGCGAAACGATCCAAGAAAAAAATCAATGATTTGATTGATAATCTAGGGAAAAAAAATCTCTTAGGACAATAAGTTCGTCGAAATATCCAAGTAAAGCAATGTTTCGTACAATCAGCAAGCACAATTTGGTCCGTGCTCGAATTTAGCAAGGGTATATTTGTTTTACGAGGACGATATAACCGCGGTAAGATCGGTCATACATCTTACATGCGATTTTAATTTACGTGATTTTCTTTTGTTTGTATATGTTCAAAATAGACGCTATATTGCCGGTAGATTTGTAAGTAGACTAGAAACTTAAGGTAATGCTTACAAAGTTTTTGTTTTCTCTCCTCTCACTCGCTGTCGTCACGACGTAGTGCGTGCGTCTCGCCGCTTCTTATCGTAAAACTTAGACCGCTAATCCACGTCCCGTGTGTGGCGTTCGTTCTATCGTAAATTTTATTCGGTTAATCGCGATCGATGTGTCAAACTATTGTTCCGGAATTTTCATTCTTCCATATCCTTCGTCGCGTTTGTTTGTTTTTCTTTTTTTTTTTTACTATCAGTCTTGAAAAAGTAATTAGAATTCTTAGCCGATCGGAGGATACGTTTTTAGAATCGGGAAACAAAACCTATCTTTCTTCTCGATCGTCTATATCGCGATTTACTCAATTTACGACGAGATTATGCATCACGTGCGTGAGACGTTCGCTACCCTGGAACACTCTCGTCGTCAAGTAATAATCACTAACCGTCTCTGTTGCGCACATTTATACCGAGCAAACTTTATATACAAAAGTCAAAAATAAATAATCGGATTACCCATTTAAGCTCCGCCCGTCCCTCGTTCAGATCTTTCGTGATATTCGCTCGGTCAATTATGTACATACACAAAAGGAGTAGTGGCTACTCAGGTAAACAAACCGATGCCTAGAGGGCATTTTTGTTTAATCATGTAAATTAGCGTAGCGCGAGTCGAAAACCACGAGATAATCGAGGGACGATTGCCCGGACTATGGCAGCGGAGCCACGAGCAAGTCGCTCGCTAAAACTTCAATGAAGGGACGAATGTTTAAAAAAAAAGTAATAAAAAAAAAAGAGAAAATAGATTTGAACTTAGACGAAAGGTTCATGACTAGTCCGAAATGAAATGAATAAACGAGTTATCCGCGTTTTGCTTATTTCGGAAGGTAACGCTGAACAAATACGCCTCCCCCCCCCTCCATCCCACTAAAGGCTTTCAATCAGCTCAGACGGTTGTAACTCTCGCGGATCCCGTGACTATGCCCGTCTGACAATCATAAACATCGTCATCCTCGTCGAGTCTCGTTCTCGAAGTGGACGACGGAATTTCCTGTCGCGGATTGTAGTGAAACGGTGGAACGATAGCAGAGACTGGAGTCCTCGCTGCGCCGTCGCCGGGGCGAATTTCCGCGCCTTCTCCCTCCGCGGAGTCGACTCTGATGAAGGAACCCAATCGAGATATTCTTTTGGTGCTGTCAACTTCCGTAGCGGCGGCAGAATCGTCGCTGCGTTGTTTTCTAAGGACAATCGTACCGTAACCGATCGGCGTATCCTTGCCGTTCGTTCTCGCGTCATTGTATTTAACAGGAATCTTGCAGGGTGCGTCGGCGCTCGACATTCCCGTCAGATCGCAAGAATTTCGGTATTTCGTGGTGTTCGCCTCGAAGACTTTGGTGTTTGTTCTAGGTGCGATGCTTTTTGGCACGACGTCGTCGGCCTCCTGAGGAACACCTTCGAAGGTGGAGCTGCGGAAGAGCCGGAAAGCTGGAGGTTTGGTGACGACGGCTATTTCCTCGGAATCGGTCGCATCGTTTGCGGCTGTTATCCACTGGCGCGTATCCGGTTTTTCGTATTTTTGCTTATTCTTACTCTCCTCGACTTTTTTCCACAAACTAGCTATTTTGCTCGTTGCTTCCTTCGGCAACTTTCGAGCTGGCGCAGCTGACGTCGAAACGATACTCGAATTGCTGTTCGATCTTTGACCGAGACTCACAGCCCTTCTCGGCATTTTACTAGTTTCCGTTTGTGCGTTTGCGAGATCGGCTTTGCTTGGAATTGCGGGCTCGACCATCGCTATCCTCTTGCCCGTTCCGAGGGACGGGGAAACCCGCGGTGATTGAATCTTCTCCGCGCTCGAGCATTTCGTAAGTTTCTGCTGAGGATTTTGATAAGTTCTAACGGAAATTTTGGATTTTCCAGCAGCAGCAGTTGTAGGGTTAAAGCGAATCGGCGAGCCTCTTGTAGGTTTAGCAATCTTCGATTTGCTCGGTGATGAACAAACGACAGTAGGTGCGTTTTCTACCTCGGGTTCGTCTTTTGTGAAGGTTCCTTGCCTCTCGAGCGGCTTTGGCGACGGAATTTCGACTTTAGCTTCCTTCTGTGTCGGCGTTATGCAGCTTGGCGGTGTGCTGTGCCTTTTGACGGATTTGGTGGCCGCGACAGTTGAACCTCGCTGTGGAATCGAACTTCTTTTAGCGAGCGCGGCGCTTCTCGCTCGTTTCTCAGCATTTATCATCTGTGGACTTTTCTGAGCGATATTGGCTTTAGCATCTTTGGCGGCGTTTGCGGAAGTGTTGGTATTTTGTCGTAGAGTCGTTGCTCTCGTTGCTCTCACGACCGGCGAAGTATTGCTTCGACCTATGGGAATTCCGCTGGATGCAACTTGTTTAAGCGGCGACGACTGCGGCGTGGGTTTCCGAGTGTTCGGAGTCGAATAAAGAGCCTTTCTTCTGCCTCTTATAGCTTTCGGACTGCCGGGTTCGGATTTATCGGCAGCGTTCGAGTCTGCGCTTCGATCACGACTAACGGCGCCTGGTTTAGTGATTCTCGGCCTTTTGGGCTCTTGTGGAAGTTCCTCCGCTTGTGGCGCCTCTTCCTCGCTCTCAGAATCACTTATTTCCGGTGTTTCCTCCCTCGGAATTTTCTCCTCAGGTTCCAAGGCTCCGTTCTCCAAAGCGGCCTCTTCCTGCCGAAGATAAAGCGCCTGCTGACTCGCTTTCTGCACGTAATTCGTCATAAGTTTCTTGCCGAGTCCGCTGGCAAAGCGCATTCGCAAACTGTGCTCGGATTCCGAGTCGTTGGACACGAGACTGAGCGTCTCGCAATCGAGCATTGGTTCCTCGCCAATCGTGTCGCTGACTTTGCTCGTCTCATTGAGTGTGTGCAGAACTATGTTGGCATTTTGTTCCAGCATGGTTTGTATAGCTTCCGATCCGATGTCCTGCATTGTATCGCTAGTTCCGTTGGCCGCCACATTATCGCTCAAAGGGCCTTCAAGATCATTCAGAGTTATCGTGCGATATCGATCTTTGCTTTCTTTGGTATCGAATCGTTTTTTACGAAAAGTTCGACCACCACACAGGTTGGCTAACGTGGGAATCGAAGATTTCGCCGGTGAGCTGGCCTCCTCAAGATTCTCCGGAGTTTCCGTTGGAATTTCCGCCGAAGCGCCGTTCACATGTGCAGCAAAGTCCGGAAAAGGATTCTCTAGAACTTGAGTCTGAAATCTCGCGCGATCTTCCTGACGACGCTGTTTGGGCGTTAGTTTTGAGAACGGCGACAATTTTCCACGCGGAACTTTGCTTATTTCCGCTTCCGCCTGTTCCTGCTTCCGGCGCTCTTCTTCCTCCTTCTTCACGAGCTCCGCGGCGATCGTGTAAGTCTTGTAACGCTCCTTCGCCAACTGTCGCTTTTGTTTCGGCGTTAAATTATTTTTATTCAGTCGTTTTTTTGGGGTCGATTCGGCGGAGCTGCTGAAGCACGATTCTGTGTGCAATGGCGTGGCGGCTTCGTCGGTATCGTTGTCGCCTTCCTCGATTCTATCGACCATTATCGGATGTGGAGCTTCTTCGGTTTTCAGTTCGGCATCGATGCAGAGAGTGTCGCTGCATAGAGTATCGGTATTAGCCTCTACAGTTGAATCATCCATCTCGCTGACTTCATTAAACAGCGACGGAGGATTAATGTTCTCTAGATACTCGCTTATGCTGTCGTTGCCGCTGTTTTGCATAGATTGCGCGTAACGCATGCAGGTTATCGACAAAACATTAGCGACAGGCTTGACAAGATCAAAGACGGGATCGCTGCCGGTAAGACTGTTGGAATCCTGATCCTTGGAGTCCGCTATTTCAGAAGTAATGCTCGCGACGCTCAACATGCTGTTTTCCATGTCGCCGTTATCGAAAAGTTCGTCCATGATGGACGGTTGCTTGACGTTCTCAAGCTGAGAACTAGTTCCGAGACTACAGTCGTTGAGGAGACTCTCCAAGCTTCCGGTTTGATTAACGCCGTGAGCAAGCGCTCGTTTTGCCACAACGCCCAGTGGGAGTGATTTTTTCCGGCCGTTTCGCGGATCTAATGGATTTTTAACTCTGACAGGCGAAATGGACGTCGAGTGGCAACGTTCTTGTCCTATCGAAGTATCGTAACTGTCGAAGGGCCCAACGTAACTCGCGGTAAGTGAAGTCAGGCTGTTCATCGTGGAAGGAGGCTTAATGGCTTCCAAGTCAGTGGACGTTAGGCTACTGGCACCAAAATCAGTGTTATGCTGTTGCTGTCGAGTTCCTTCGGCGCTCACCGCTTCGGCCAGGCGAATCGCTTCACGCTCGATTATTCGCGAGTTAGTCATGCTCGACGATTCGCCGTTTTCTCCTTCGCGTAACGTGGGCATTGGCGCCACGGGAGTATGATCATCGTCGACGTCGCTTTTGAACGAAGATATCAATGGTGCGCTCACGCTTATGCTGGGATAGGACACGTCGTTCGGTGAATCTTCGTTCCACGTGTCGCTGAGAACGCTTTGCTTCATTGCCGAGGATTCTCGCTCGCGCATTGCCTCCGTCTGCTGAACGAGAGTCGCTGTCAGCCGATCCAGTGACGCGATCATCGCGTCGGGATCTCTTTGACGTCTGTACTCTTCCTCCACGTGCTTCGCTTGATTTTCCTTTATACGCGAAATTGTCATTTCCTCGATTTGCTGCTCGTAATCGCGGCGATTTGCGGTTACTTGTAAGGACGAGGAATCTTCGGTGTTATTGGAAATGGTACCTTCGGTACCTGTACATTGTGAGTTCGAATCGTTGATTGAAATTCTTTCGGATTTTGAAGCTCCGGATTTAATGCATAATTGGAGAAGCGCTTGCTCCGATCTTTCCACCGAATCGAACGATTCCATGCTTTCAGAATCGCGGTTTTCCGGATGAGAGTCCGATGGTGCCGTGGCGGCCATAGCGAGACCCTCGTGAGCGAGATTGTCCTCTACGGAATTGGCTCGGGTTTCGCGACTTGTCTCGACAGATGTTTTCTGTTTCATGGACACGTTTCCATCGATAAAGTCGCTCGGAGGTTCATCCTCATCGCAGGTATATTCTTGGAGCTTTTGGTATTCGACGGTTATTTTGTCGTCGTCCTGAACGACGTTGAAGTTGTCCTCGAAGGAGGGATATCCGTTTTCCATACTGTCCGGCTGACAATAATCTTCGGTTAGCTCAGTCGTCATAGTTATGTTGAATCTTTGAGTGTCTGACGGCCGGGGACGTTCTGTCTGATCTGGAAATGCTGTATCTTCCACTTGATCCAATGATGTGCTGGTTTGGTAACGGGCCAGATTGCTCTCCTCGGGCGGCGTTTTTTCGAGGCTGTTTCTTCGGAATGACTGTCTGTGCCTGAAAAGACATTTTTTTTCGTTATTCACTTTAAGTAGAAGTAATCACGCAAATTTTTCTTCAGTCACCAAAGATAATTGCATTTACGTTTCAATAATTAAACCTACAGAGTAATAATTCAGCATTTTTTCTCCGTACCTGTTGTTTTGCATTCCGATATGAATACACGCAGCTAGTAAATCCTCATCATCATCGTCTCCATCGCTTATCATTGTTTCCGGAAAGTTCTCTGCATCCAGCCGGACGTTTTGCTCTATGCTTTCCCTTAACCCGCGCTCCTTGAGTCTCGAGTCATTAATGATCTTTGGCTCGTCATTGAGAACCAAAGAATTTAGTCGCGTGACTGCTGTGTCGATGCTCGATGCGGAATCTACGTCGAGACTCGATTTCAACGTCTCGGAGTCGCATGCACTTGCCTGCGATCTTTCCGCTATTGCGAGGCCCGAATCGGCTAACGATTCACTGCAAAACAAAATTGTAAGAAGCGTCAATTCAACGATATTTTTACACTCACAGTCCACAGCAGACACATCACTTCGAAAAAAAAGGGAAACTATTAAGACTATACTGTTAAACGTGCGCGAGGTTCATGTCGAACCGCACGACCCTCATTACCCTCACCCGTATTGATTACAGTCGAGTGATAATCGTAACAAGTACAGTTTAACGGTGCGTAACGAGATCGAGAGGGAGTAAGTAGACAAACGTGTGTGTCCAACGAGAACGTGAGATATTAAGATCGTTGAAATAAATAACACGAGCGTTTGGTGACTGCTATGAAAATCCGTTGTTTTGATGAAATAATTCATATTAATCATAACAAATCCGCGCCCGTTGATTATTCGGGTGCAATTTAATCAGGGAATTGTAGAAATGTAAAATATCTCTTCGCATATAGATGCTTCGAGTGTTTTTTACTATTGGAAAAAAAAAAGTAATCAAGTATTGGAAATGTGAACTAACATCTATGCAATAAACATTGAAAAATAGAATTGACACCTTTGTTTTTAATTCTAAACCGGCAATAACAATAATTTTTCAATAACATTTTTTTCTTTCGTCGACATACCTTGACTTAGTGACGTCAGAATCAAGTTCCAAGCTGTTCGGCAACGCACAGAGATTCACATCAAGACTCTGACGCGCTGTTTCAAGTTTTTTGCTCGTCACGATAGATTCCAAAGCTGCAACTTTTTTCTGAGGATACGATTCCCTGCGGATTTCACGAGTGACGTCGTTGACCCTTCCCAAATGAATCTTCTGAGAGAGCGGTCTGATTCTAGTGGCATCGGGTAAATCATTATCCGAAGCTGCTCCGGACGAGTGCAACGGCGTTTCGTACGGTGTTCCTTCGGTGTAATAAGTCTTAACCGTATCTTCGGTCTCCTGTTCGCTGCCAGCAAAATATCCCGAGCTTTGTTTGTCATCCTCATCGGAATTACGTTCGGCGTACCTCAGACTATAATTAGTCGGTTGATCGATGTCGGTTTCCGCATAAACTTCAAAGGGATCGCTCTCCGAAGTGTGACTCAATGTTGGCGAATGAATTTGTTGTTCCTTCGTCGTATTGCATTTGACAATGATCGGTTCGACGATTCCGGTACTCGCGAAACTCGAATTTCCGATCGGCGATCTCGCCAACGGACTTTTGTAATTGCCTTGAGTATTCAACAGAGAAGAAGTATCATTTCTCTTAGAAAAAGTACTTTCAACACTGCTTCGGCCGGACAATTTGCTCGTGGTCATCGGCGAAAGTCCGTCTTCGACAGAAGAGTTCATGAGAATTTGGGAGCAGGCGGATTCCTGATCGGGAGCCGTGGCCCAGGACATTGTCGAAGTCGTGCACCTTAAATCGCCAATTTCATTAACTCCCAAGTCAGTGGGTCGTAGTCGTTCGGGAATCGAATTTTTGTAACGCAAAGCGTATTTTTTTTCCGACTGATTGCTTTTGTGTCCGTCGACGGTGGGTTGACCGTTGAATCCAACCGCGGAATGCAGCGAGGACGATTGCTGTTTGATTTGGAGTTCGGCGGGAGTGAGACCGTTGTTAATATGTCGATTGACCCTCTCGAAAATAGTGTCGGAATGCGTGCTGGTTACGGAACGCATAGATTCGCGACTGTCGCTTCGCGGAACTCCACCGTTGTATTTAGAGCCAGAAGGGCCCAATTGGTTGCCATGCAACTGATAGGATCTGCCGCGGGACGTTATATCGACGAAGCTCTGATCGACCTTGAACGAAAATTTGTCGTCCTTGTTGGTGGGTGACGTGCTGGGCTCGATATTGTCGCAAGTTTCCGCGAGGTTCTGATCGATTTCCTGCTCGAGAGCGCGCTGCCGTCTAGCTACGAGTGTCGGTAGAGTGGAGAGTCCGAGTCCTCGAGCGGTGGAGTCCAAATGTACGAGATTGCTGCCTGCTGGTCTCGCGCTCAGAAGATTTTTCAATGCTGCGCTCGAGCCCATAGATATCATTTTGTGCTTCGAGTGGACGAGGCTACGAAGCATCGGTACGGCTCCGAGATCCCACAATAGCCGTTGATCGTGAGGACAGCGTGCAGAAAGATTCCAAAGAGCTCCGCAAGCGTTACTCACAACCGTGAGACTCGGTGATCGCAATTGCCGAAGAAGAACCTGGAGGCAATCGCGTTCTCGTACTATCGATCGATAGTCCTCTCTGACCGCTATGTGACTCGATACGTTGCGCAATATTCCACCGGCGTTCTCGACAATCGAGAGCGTCTTCGACGGCGCTTTGTAGCTCAGCATGTCAACGAGAAAAGCCAAGGCGCCCTCAACCGCGCATATATCGACTTTGTTCGTGCTGCAGTGAGCGGAGAGATTCCACAGGGCGGAGAGAATTGATTTTAAAGTCGATTCCTTTCTGCCTTCCATTGCGGCTTTCATCAAGCCAGTTACAGCTCCAACTTCGCGGAGAGTCTGTTTGCTGCTGCTGTCGGCGCGCCACGAGAGATTTCGCAGTACGCTCGCGGTAACTTGACGCAAATCGTCGCTGAGACTTCGTAATTGAGAGACCAGGGCTCTCATAAATGCTCGGAAGGAACATAGAAGGGCTTTGTTGTTTCCGTCACCGAAAGTAAGGTTCGTTAGAGCCATTCCCGCATATCTCCGAAGTGTTATGCAGCTCTGATCGTCGGACTCGCTGCCGTGAGCCGCGTGGTCCATTTCGATGAGCTCCGCGACTGCGTGAAGACCCCCAAGTTGACACATCGCGTGGCGATGAGCTTCGTCGAAGGATAATTTCATTAACGCCGCTATCGTCGTTCCTGGATGCCTCTCCAGGTCATCCGGAGGCCTTTCTGTCTCCAAAGACGCGCGCAGCGCTTGACAATAGTCTCGCACCTGCTCGAGAAGCCGAAGAACTCGAGCCTCTCGTCTTCCCACTTTCTCGTCGCTTCTCGCGTGTATCACGTTGTGCAACGCTCGCGCCGCACGCTCACGCGTGTCTGGATCCTGGCCAGGAGCGTGAATCAACTGGACCAACAATGGCAAACAACCTGATTGCCTCATCACCAGACAACTATCAATCGAATTACTCATCGCTAGCAACGTCGAACTCATGTCCTCACGACCTTCCGTACTTCCTAACATACCCAGGAGACTGTAAACTACATCAACTTTGGCACCTAAACGACGATGACCCTGCATCCCCGCTGAACAGCTGCTCATACACGTACTCGATGAGAAACTCATCACGCTCGCCATGTCCTGAAACATTTTATTTTTATGCATTTTAAATCAAATGTTCGGGTTTTTTGTTTGCGTGCATTGGTGTTTTCTAACGTTTGAATAAACTCTATTTGCTAATTATTTAATGAATCAATGCATATTGTTTCTTTAGGATATTCAACTTTACAATATTTTATTGGTAACACTTTTTCTCAAATTGCCCACTACAGACATTTTTTCATTTAAATGTTAAAGGATTTTATTTTATTGAATATTAATTTCAACTTAATTGTTAAAAAAGAGAGTATCATGTGTAATTATTCTATGAAAAATTGATATTTTTGCCAAACCCATAATTATCAAATATTTGGCAAAAATAATGAAAGCCAGATGTTTTTTTTTATTCTAGAAAAAGCGACCAAACGAATAAGCAATTGTGCAATTAAAAAATGCAGGATTTCCATTTTCAGAAGCTAATAACAAAATTTAAACATCGACACAATATTGAGAATGAACTTACATTGTGTTGACCAGCCACAGAGCCAGCCTGCGGACCAGGAAAGCTCATTTGTTGACTGGTCCATAAGTCCCTTTTAACGGGCCATGTTCCATGGTAAAGAGATGACAATCTGTGAGCCTGCGAGCCGTCATCCTGCTTGCTCTCCTCTTCGCTACTTCCATCCTCGTCATAGCACTTGCTAGTCCTCGCGTAAAGCTAAAAACATCAATGAAAACGGCAAGATAAAGCAACGTTTCCTTCTCAAACACTGAAATTTAGACACAGGAAATTCTGGTCTAAAAAATTCTACAGCCTAAACAAGCTTCCATCACACAAAATGGAAAAGGCATATTTATCTATGAAGAATCATCTTCTCCTAGTCACTCAAGAAAAATTTGAAAAATAACCTAGTCTTTCGAACCGAACCCTTCTTTAACACTAGATTTACCAGCTATTTAAATATACCTATTTCTACCAAACCAGTCAAAATGAGTGGAGTATAAGAAAAAATGCTTATTAAGTTCATTAAATGTATTCTCTACTTATAGTTACAAAAGTCATAACATCATTTCGGAAAGCAAATTTTATATGTAGTAGGAATTTTGAATTCAAATTGCACGACCAGTCAAAACGACTGGTCTGGTAAATGTTTGTGTTAATTAGCAAATCTAAAACAGTTGACCTAAACCAATATACAAAAACATTTTCAGTCAAATGAAACAAATGGTCCATCGACCATTTAAAATTCAGAGAACCCCTTAAACATTTATCAAAATGAATAAAGCATACCTCCAAATTTCGAATATTCCCTCATCCCAAAAAAAAGAAAAAATCCTGAACATTTTCCTGCAAAAACCCTTGTCTCTCCCAAGTTTTCAAAACCGACTCAACGACAAAAAAAGGCCGAAGCAAGTGTAAACCTCAAGCTCAAAAACATAACAAAGAGCCCAAACACAAGTAGGAATCCAAGGTTAAGCCAGAGCAAGGCACATTTTTCTCGGAAACCTTACTCCCCCCTCCGTCCTCTGTATCATCCCGTTAAATAACCTGCGAGGAGTTGAGAAATGAAAAATCACGAAAATCCCTACGAAAAAATCGTCGATCCCTCGGCCCGGAGAGTCTCGAAGTCCCGGTAACGTGAGGCATCTCAAAGAGTACCGAAAGAATGGTGCGGCAAGGAAAATCAATACGCGCCACTGGTAGTGATATCATGGACGCAGGTAGTAGCGGAAAGGGGGAAGGAGGGGCGGGAGGGGAGGGGGCGCTTCGAGTCTCGCACTATCGTCTCTCATCCCTCGCTGTGTCGCGCCGCAGTCTCATGCGGAAATAACACGTTACGCTACCTCGTATACACATTCGAGAGTCATCGTATCACTGGCACTTAACACAGTCACGTTATTTGGTTAATAATCCATTTTACTTTTCCTTTTATCCGCCTTGTTTTCTTGAGATATTTATTTTCATTCGCACTTTCTTACCTCGGGACTAGGGGTGCCGGAATTGGCCTCGTTGTCCTCCTTGCTGTCCGGAGTCTCCATGTCGTGACATTTATCAGCGTGTTGCAGCTCGTGGTTCCTGTAAGAGGTTCTCGTAACGGGACATCGCTCGCGCGACTCCGACGACCTCGGTATAAGGGTGGTAGGTGGCAGCGAGAGTTTAATAGCGGACTGGAGCTCCGCCGTGGTCCGCTGCTCGCGGCCGCTCAGGGGCGGATCTCCCGCGGCGTAGTACGGGCGCGCAACGCTAGCCTCTCTCGTAGCTAGCGCTCCTCCCGACGACTCCCACGAGAGCAACGACGACGAGCCACTGCCTTGCACGCCGACGCGTCCGAGACTCGGTATCCCCGTTGTGGCGGCGTCCGGGTGAAACGTGCCCAAATGTTTTGGACGTCGAAACGTCGCTTCCTCCTGCGCGAGAAAAAAGAAACAAGATTTTGAGACATAATGTAAGCGAATTGTGGGGGGGTGGAAGCGGTATACCGATGCCGGTAAATAAATGTGAAAACGAGCCGAATTTTTTTAATGCGAGAAAAAGACGTAACGTTTGTGAGCGTAGAAAGGTCCTTTCTTCTCGTGTCGAAAAAAAAAGACAGAATTATAATAAACAAATATGTTATAAACAAATATAACCTTTTTGTATATACATAGATGTAAAATGTTTTGGTCGTTGAAAGGTCATTTCCTCCTGCGTGAAGAAGAATATTAATAAAAAAAAAAATCGATAGCGAATGGACGGGGGGGGGGGGGGGGGGAGTGGTTAATGCCAGTAGCACGACGTGTTACGTGCTACGTATATATATGCGCGTGAATAAGTGTTAGAAATGCCGAATGTTTAGGACGTCGAAATGTCATTGACTCCTGGAGGAAAAAGCGAAAAGAAAATATATTAAGAGTATAGTAGAAGCGGTGAATACCACTATAAAAAAAGATATATACGTTTAATGTTTTTATATAAATCAATGCAAATAGTGGCGAATGTTATGACGTCGAAAAGTCGTTTTTCATGCGTTCCATGAAAGAAAGAAATTGGTAACAGAATTGTTTATATGCACGTGAAGAAATGTGAACCAAGGGCGAAAGGACAGCGCGAGATACTGGGCGTTGTTTTGGTAACTCCGCGTATAGTTGGAGACTCTCGTTATTATGCTTCGTCGTGGCACGAATATACGAACGGAAATATCGTTTGCGTGATTGGATTTATGATAACGGGCTTGATAGGAAGGTTCGAGGAAGAGATGAGACGCAAGAGTCGAGAGGCTGAGGAGAGGGAGAAGTTTTGATTGTACGACGGTGATTAATTGTTGTATGAGTCGCATAAAAGCGAATTGTATGGAGGCTTTGTGTTATGCCGCTGGTTTTTAAGAACTTCTGCAGTACGATCTCGATATTGTTCTTGCCTGTACGATTTAACAGCTGAAAATATAAGTACTATTTTTCCTACGCAAAATTTGCTGCAAACGAAAAGAACCAAATTTTTGTAGTTCAGATGCAAATTTGTTACTATTATAGATAAGGATGACAATATTTACGCGACCTTGGAATATATTTCCCTTGCTTGCAGCTTTCGTGATCTTAATTTAACACGAAATAGAATTTTTACGTTAAACTGAGGATTTTAATGGTTTATTCAATGTAAAATAAATCATCCATCTAAATTTCACTGCAAAAGTACATTAATTTTATATCAAAACTGCACATTTTATTAATCAGTTTATGAATGAAAAATTTCGTCATTTAAATAAAATTTAAATGAGTATCTAAGCTACAGCTTCTCAAACGCGGCAAAACACCTTCCCTTTCTCACGAATGGGTGCGTGTAAATATGTACTTTTGTCTCGAGCGCTGTTTACTCGTCAATTAAATAAAGCGATAAGAGCATGAGAGATCTTAAGGTCGCGACATCATCGGGGTAAATGTCCTGTCTCGCGGATAGAATTGGTGCAGTCGAATCAGGATACTACAATGCAGGTCAGCGTGCTGCACGCGAAGGTGAAGCGGGCGCAGGTGAAATTGGATGCTGGTAGAGCATTAAAGGGGTCGTACTCGTTTAAGTTTGTATATCTTTCGCGATTCTGCAGGCGAATGCAACGACAAAAAAAACGCACAGTAACACGAAACGTATATGCAGGTGTCGGGTTTATAGAATCTCTGTGCCACGGACTTTCTCTCCTTTATTTTTTACTCAGTGCCGCATTACCGACTTTTCGCGTGTATCTCGTTCTGTAATACAGTACGTAGACTGTAATAGCGAGTACAGGATGCTTTTTTACGGAACCACGGAGCGTAAGCCCGTGAAGCTCTTGCGGTTTATTTGTCTTAAATAAAAAGAAACACATGGAACGCTCTTCCCTACTTGTGTGTATATAATCCGGAGAGTAATTCAGGAGACGTTGCACGTTAAACGATCCTGCAAGAAACTGCATCACCACGCGAACGAATCAATTCCAGACATGGAGATGAAACGAGCGAGATCATAACACGCAGACGTTAACCCTTTGACTCGACCGGCGTGTTTTAATGCATGTTGTAAATAAACTTCTTTCACTATTTTTGTACTTTTACTGTTTAGGTTCAGGTTTAGGGTAGATTTAAAAAATTTTAATTAATTATTCGGTTATTTATGAACGAAAATTCAGTGCAAGTTTCCATGTAGTTGGAAAAATTTATTTGCATTTTATGTTTAAGTGGAAATAATGATGGATAATGTTTATAGAGACGAAAATATTGTCTTATGATGATTTCTGACAAACAATTGCAATGTGTTGCTCTGACTACATTCAATAAAAAAATAGCACTCCACGAAAAAAGTATCAATGAGTCACCGACACTCTGAGAAATTGTGGATTTGAAAACTATCAATGCTCTCTCCATGGGAATGTTATTATCTTTATATCGAATTTTTGCTGTGTCCGTGATTGGCGCTAAAAACGAAAATTACTAATCGTCACTTGACAATACGATTTCCTCCCTGAGTAATTACGCCTCACAAAGAACGAATATTTTTTTCTCAAACATAGTTACATGTCTCCATTATTTTGATATATCAAAATGAATCGTAAGCTTGTCTGCGTGACTGTTATTTTGCAAAAATAGTCTGTAATGTCTATTTTTACAATATTCACGATCTTTATCAACATAACAAAAAACGAATCTAATTTTACAGCGTTTAAAAAAAGCAAACAGATGTTGAAATTGGAAAACGCTTTCAATTTTGAATTCAATTTTCTTTGCAGTCGTTGAAACCCGTACACATCTTTTTTTACCCGCACCACCCAATATATTATCGTGAATATTGATGAAACAGATAATACACCACGAATAATTTTATAAAAATAATAAAGTACTTATTGAGTCAGTAAAATTCACAATCCCCAATAATACGACTAAATAGGTGAGTCAAAGGGTTGCGTAAACGTCAGAGCGACTGCGAAGAAGTGACGCACGCATCCACCCCTTTCCCTGCCTTCGAAAAAAAAAGAAGGAAAAGGCCGTCACCTTTTTGTCAGCGTTTCTCGTGGCTTCGGTGTATTTTCCCTGATACCGAGGTATAGACCTGCAGACTTGCTGCTGTTGCTGCTGTTGTTGCGCAGGCAATTGAGTATCGCGTGTTGCGATACCGATCCTCCGCTCCTTCTCGTTCACGTCAGCAGAAGACTCGAGAGGCTCTTCGTCTTCCTGCTGTTCCGCGTTGCTCTGCATTATCAGTCGCAACCGATTTTTCTCCGTCTTGGCGAGTTTGCTCTCGGCTTTTTGCTGATATTGTCCGCAGGAAAATTGTCCGCTCCTCGGTAATGGTATGCAGGTCGTGGTCCCGAGTACATGATGACGATCTTGCTGCTCCTTCGCTGTTCTTTCCATTCCAAAGTGCGAAGAGCTGCGAGGAACAGGGATTGCACACCCTGAAGAACGCGACTCTCTGCTTTCTCCGGGCATTTCAGTCGACGACCTACGCACTCGTACGCCCTTTTCTCCTGTTGCCGACGTTCACTGACCACAAAACTAATAGAAAACGCTCACGGACCTCGCGAGGCACTCGAGGTCTCTACGTGACCCGACATCCGGTCACATCCGGGTGCAGCATCCTGTCGTGCTTGCGAGTGCGTAACCGCGACGCGTCCCTTTTCGAGCTCGCCACTTCGTCTTGCGATCGTGTCGTCAAACTGCGACGTCCTATAACGTCCTCCTCCTCTTCCTCTTCTATACGTTCAGGGTCGTATATTGCGGCTCGTCGGGGAGCATCGCTGAAGCGTTCAACGCGCAGACGCTGAAGCAAAGATTTTCAAAATGCCTCGCACAGCAGCGTCGTTCATCCCCCTCGGAATCCCTTCTCCTCGTCTTCCTCGATTGCCCTTCTCCTCCGTCCTTCTCTGGCTCTCACGCGCTATCACTCCATCTTCCTGATTATTGGCCACGGAGACCACTCGTCTCGACACTCTTGCCGATCGATGACACGATGATTTTATTTCGGACTGCAGTCGCTGACTTCTAAACAGAGCTATATACTTTCTTTGTTATTATCGCTTGCATCCCTGATCTCGATAAGTGGAGCTCACTTATTATATTCAATTCGTTCATTATCGGAAATTTGTAGAATTACTTTTGTTTTTATTCGAAATTATCAAGGAAATTTGCCGCTTTGAAAAATATACAGAAAGCTTCGCTTTCAAAGTGTTTTTGTTTGAAGAGAAGATGAAAGTTGAAAAGTTAATTGGATGGAGAAATATTGAATACTGCGTCTCGACAGTCTTCGCGATCGATGACACGATGACTTTATTTAGAACGGCTGCCGCTAATTTCTAAACAGAGCTATATACTTTTTTTCTTATTATCGCTTGTACCTCGAATTTCGATAAATGAGTTTTATATTTAATTCGTGCGTAATCGGAAATTAGTAGAATTTTTTTTCCCGCAATTATGAAGCAAAGTTTTGGCTTTGAATAATGAATAGAAAGTTTAGTATGAAAGTGTTTTTGTTTAAAGAAAAAATGGAAGTTGAAAAATTAATTGGATGGAGAAATATTGACTTTTTTTGTTAATACCGCTCGTACCTCGGATTCCGATAAGTGAGTTGTACATGTAATTTGCGCGGAATCGCAAATCTGTAGATTAATTTTCTTTCGAAATTACGAAAAATTGCCGTTTTGAAAAATGAATAAAAAGTTTAGTTTTCAAACTCCTTTTGTTTACTCGAAAATGAAATTTTTAAAAACCGAATGGGATTGAGAAATGTCGAGGATCAAGTTCATTTGATAAAAATTTTGTATCAACGAACGAAATTTCAGTCGTGAGAAAATTAATCTTTAAATTATGATGAATAAAAAAAAAAACTTAAAGAGGAATAACAAAATTCCGTACAAAATTTCGATCGAATTAGACAAATGATCTCGAACAGTATCAATTTATTCTTCGTTGATAAAGAAAAACATTGCGCCGATGGGACTTCAACTACGTCGCGTTATTCATCAATCATCGCGCGACCTTCGCCTCCATAACGTTAAACGTAACCCGTTTTTGACAGCCCGAAGAGACCGTGTGTATCCGCGAATCTGCCGGTTTTGAAATCGCGCGAATAGTGGCCCTAGTAGGATGCGAATGCGAGTCGGTGACTGTACATACAACAAGAGTAGTGAGCCAAATCGTGCGTCTTGTCGTGACGAAGAAAGCGACGAACGTTCGTTACGGCTGCTCGGCGCCCACGTTCGCGTTCATTTCGTAAATGCACCGGACGTAACACACCTATAATAAACACGAGGACTTTTACGGCGACGGCATCGTCCCCGAATGACAATGGGGCTGCCACCGGAGAGTCAGTGTCATCGGTTCAGCATAGAAAAATTCAAAACAATACATTCAAGTTTGTACTTTTATTTCCTGTAGCACGTCGAGTATAAAGAAGAATTACTTGAAAAAAAAAAGCTTCCACCTTTTTCCTTTTTTCTTTCTTTAACGAAGGGCTTTATCTCACAATTTCGCACAGCCGGAAGTCACTTAACGCCGGCCCGAGAAAACGAAAGAGAAAATCCACAAACGAGACTCTCGTTTTCACGTCGAGTGCCGCATAATGTCCACTTTACCGACGAAGCCTTTCGTCTGCACTGCACCAAGCACGAAGCGTGTTGAGCATTGATCCGTTGGTCGGACAGGTGGTGAGATTATCTTATTAATTAAGAGAGCGATAAGAAAAGTGTAACGGCAATGGGAATATCGAGAGTCGAGCGTCGAATTGTGGCAAACGATACGCGGCCCGTCTCCGGCAGGACTGCAGAAATAACTGACATTAGGACGGAGAGGGGGGATCTGGACGAACAGCTGGGCCCTCCGCTCGGTCTGGTTGCATGGCTGCTGTGCGCCATCACTGAGTCACTGTGCAGCGCCGCCGGATTATCTCGGTCTCTCTCTCTCTCTTTCTCGTGCGTTCTCTCTTTTCCTCTCACACTCGCGTGTCTTTACTCGATGTTCTGGCTCCCTTCTCGCTTAAAACGATCTGCTATAGTTATATACACTGGATTCTCGATGTCTGCCTCTTCTATGCCCCCCGCCCCTCTTCACTTTCCAAAGCTGTTATATACACGGGACATTCAGCGGTAATTATCGTCCCCTCTTATGGATTCTTTTACCAATCAAGCGATAAGAGTCACTCCACAAGAATTCGCGTCTATCGCAAGAGTCTTCGATGGTCAGATAGTGCGAGTGAGGTTGTGGAGGATTTATGAAAGGTCGAGGAGGGGATTGGCTGTTTGGAAACTGCGATATAAGTCATTGCCGCCGTCGGGCAGTGACGTGTAATACTGCACTGCTGTAATGATTATTGGGGAAGGCTTTTTAAGGCCTGCGGAACGTGTGCGAGTATATATACTTTTTTTCACCTGTAATCGAGAATTAGTTAATTTTATCATTTGTGTGTTCAACTTATCAGGGAAATTTGTGGTTTTACAAAATTAATACAGAGATTCGTTTATTCAATTTTTTTTGCGATAGTGGCGAAGGAATTGGAGTCTATCGGAAAAGTTTTCGATGGTCAGATAGGGCGAGTGAGGCTGTGGAGGATTTATAAAGAGTTGGGGAGGCGATTGGCTGTTTGGAAACTGCGATATAAGTCATTGCCGCTGTCGGACAGTGGCCTGTAATACTGCACTGCTGTAATGATTATCAGGGAAGGCTTTTTAAAGCCTATAGAACTTGTGGGAGTATCTATACTTGGTTTTTTTGTATATACTTTTTTTCATCTGTAATCGAAAATCAGTTAATTTCATAATTTGTGTGTTCAACTTATCAGGGAATATTGTGGCTTCAGAAAATCAATGCAGAGATTCGTTTTTCAATTTTTTCGCGATAGGGGCGAAAGAATTGGAGTCTGTCGGAAAAGTTTTTAATGATCAGATAGGGCGAATAAGGCTGAAGAGGATTTATAAAGGGTCGGGAGGGGATTGGCTGTTTGGAAACTGCGTTATAAGTCGTTGCCGTCGGGCAATGTAATGATGATGAAAGAAGGCTTTTTTTAAGGTCATGCGGAACGTGTGGGAGTGCAAGAGCCGAATACGTTTTTTTCGTGTGTCTGTTACTTTGACTGTGAAGCCTTTAGTTAAGAATTGTAAAATTCCATCGTTTTTGTTTAAATTTATTAAGGAAATGCGACGCTTTAAAAAATAAATTCAGTTTCTAATGCTGTGGTGATTCTGAGGGCAGACTTTTCAAGGTCATATGCGAAACATGTATGAAAACTCGAGCTAAATACTTTTTTATTGCAACACGTAACTCTTATTCTCATGAGAGAGTTAATAATTAACTTATGCGCAATCGGTAATTTGACAATTTCATTGTTTTTGTCTAAGCTCGTACAGGAGTTGTGAGACTTTAAAAAATCATATGGGAGTTTAATTTTCGAAAGTACTCGTGATAGTGGCACGAGTTGGCGGCTATAGAAAAAAAAAAAACGTCGATGTTTAGATAGCGCGAGTGAGGCTGAGGAATTTATGAAGGGTGGAGAAGGGACTTGGCTCTTTGGAAACTGCGATATAAGATAAAAGTCATTGCCGGGCAGTGGTCTCTACTGCTATCATGATCAAGAGGGAAGGCGTTCCCATGTGATACATATAAGAAGGCGAGAGAGATGAAACTAATGATGACTGCGCGGGAGAAAGACTGAGAATATAGTTAGCGGGGTTTTAAAAGGATGTTGACTTTCTTTTTCATATGGATGAAATTTTATTAAAGAAAAGATCACTTGTACATTAAGAGTAAAATTCCGTAGAGCTCATTAAGCTCATCGAACTGCAAGCAAGTGAGTTGAATTAACGAAAATGATTCTGAACCGAAATTTTGTTTCACTCAATGTAATGTCGTCGAGCAATTGTATTGCATATTTTTTAAATATACATTAATAATCAGTAAATCCTATAATTATTAGGCAAAGCGAAATAAAATATTAATCTCACCGAATTTTATTATCAATCTCATATTGAGTGCACTCGATAAAACTTAAAATCAAAATAATGCAATATTTCGTAAATGGGATAACTTAATTCCTCGAATGGAAGATACATTGAGTTTCAATAATAAAATCCACTCTTTATGGTCGATAGTCATTTCTAGTTCAATTAACGATATAGTTATAATGATCGATTGATTGATTGTTATACAATATATCAATGCCACCTGATTATAACCCGTGGCATTAATTTAGTGGATGACCTTGAAATTGCTATTACTGAAGAGTTAAATAAAAAAAATGTAAATTTATGAGTTTCAGTCTTTGAAAAAAGGGAGAATCTCTCAGTTATTTATTTTTCCGTGACCGGCGAAGGGTAAATGAGCGAGAGATTCGAGTTACCTATAAATAAGCATGAGATGTTATTCGAGAGTGGAAAAATGGATAACGCTGACGTACCGAGCGAGGCGAGGGTCGGTTTTTCGATCGCTCGACAAACTAACGGTCCCAGTGGGACGATCCTGAGCGCGCGCTTTTCGCAAGCACTGCAAGCTCTCTGATCAATAACACGTTACGAAGAAACGGGAGACCCTGCAGCGACCATTTTAACCAATGAACGACGGCGCATGCTCCGGATTAACTTCCCCTTCTGTGTGTTGCCAGCCTTTTTTAATCCTCCGGCGCTTATAGCTACAACACCGTCCCCGCTGCCGTCCTGAGCCTCGATGGAAGGACCATGCACCGCGCACGCTTCAGGAAACGCGACGAGACGAAGAGGGCGCGAAACTGACGCGCAAAAAAAGCTGCGTACTCGTAGTGTCGACGAACTTGAGTCGAGAGACACCGTAAAATCGGTGACCTTGATCGTAGAATTGTGCGTTTGCGGGTAAAACAGAAAACTTTCATATTTTCGACTCTTCAGGGCCAAAAAATAACGCTACTAACATGGAACTAACTGCATTTCGTTATTTATACCACAAATAATGTGATATTCTCCATTTGAATGAATAATCAAGCATACAAGTGCGAAAATGTAGGAACGTTTTATCAAAATCTTTCAGGTACTGAATGATTTTCGCAACGGGTTCGTTTAAATAAACAATATTGAAAAATTAAATAAACGGAAATGGGAAAAATAATGTTTCGTTACTTTCTTCACTTGTAATTAAATTTTATACATTTATTTTATTAATATATATTAATATATAAATAGGCACAAACGGAAATCACATTATTCACGGAAAGGATAAACAAGTACGTGAAAATAATGGACCATGTCGATGCTAATTGTAAATTACTCTGGAAAATTAATTGAGATTGATTGTCCATAAATTGGATTTTTTTTTTTTTTTAATCTCGTTTGGAATCTGGTTATCAAAGTCTTTTACATTCATTTAAACGTGAATAATGTAACGAAAGAGATAAAATTAAATGAATATCTACCTCACGAAAAAAATAACGAAGGCATTAACATATTTTCTTTTCTTCTGAATAATTAATTTGCCGAATGTAAGGCAGAGTCTCACGCGCGTAACAGCGTTGCACGCAATAAATGGCCTGGTCATCGCTCACGCGGTGAGAGCGTTTCTCTAACTCTCGTCATGAATTTTAATTTTAATAAACGAATGAGAGATTGTTGTAAAAGAAATGTGAATAAATCTGCTAAATCTCAACCTCATCTCACGACTTTGGTCGTAAAGATATTTAGGTCAATTATATCTTAACAAACACACTGGATTCTAAAAGAATTCAAAAGCAGAAAGAATAACAGATAGACTGCATTTATAAAAACCATTAAAACCTTTCAAGTAAAACTCGTGCTAACTTTGCACAAAAATCTCTGCAGGTTAATTGAATTATAAATTCATCAATTATTAAAATCTTGTAGGGAGTATTGTTATTTTGGCTTTCCCATAGAGGAAATTTTCATCTACCATTACTTCATTACAAAACTATTTAGCTCGATGGAAAAAAAATTGCGGCAACTAGAGCGTGCCTTGAACTTTTTTTCGAAATACTCAAAATCCAGTAAAATCTGAACGATTGCATTTTTCGCGCAAATTATTCCAAACGGAGAGGCGTGACCTATCTACGCGCTAAATTGCAGCTGGCTTAACAAACCCGTTCTCGAGATACTGAATTTTGAATTTTCCAAATCTGCAACACGACAAAAACACACACATTCCTCCTGGGTGGGGGTCATATTTCTGAACGCCTAAAATTTGGAATGGCCAATATATATTACTTTCAGAACAGCGACTGTTCAAATAACGAAACATTGATTGCTCGAATTCCTTTATTTCGAGTGACTATTTAGCCAAATAACTGTTTGATTATAAGGTCAATTATCGAAATACTCATTTTATCGATAATAGTTCGAGCAATCAATGTTTCGTTATTTGAACATTCGCTGTTCTGAAATTGATGTATGTCGGCCATTCCAAATTTTAGGCGTTCAGAAATTTGACCCCCACCCATTCCTCCCCAGTTCTCTTTACAAGAACTATATAAACATTTTTTTTTAATGTTGAAGAAAAATTCGCACAAAAGGGCAAAAGCTTCCTTTGCAGCAACGAAAAAGTGTAATCATGAAAAGGTAGTTTAAGCTCACCTCGTAAGATGGTCGCCGCTGACAATTCTGATCGCGCCAGGCGATGAGTCGAGCGGTCAATTCGCCGGAATTGAAGTTCTCTCGGGCGCAGTCGAGGCTCGGTGTGAGTCGAGGATGAAATGCGAACTCGCTGAAAAAGGCGTGAAAACAGAGGGGCATTAATATATAGATTGTCACAGAGCGTGAATAAACCCGACTGACCCAGTAAAAGCTGTCACGAGAGACGAGCATTTTCCCTCGAGTGCGAACAAAGTGCTGTCGCTACTGCTAAAGCGTAGGTATGCGGAAACTCATGCTCTTTGAATTCTACTTCATCTTGGTACAATAGCGGTTGCATATGCAGGAATAAAATACGGGATTCGTTGGTAGGAGCGTCGCTCGGCTGGCGCCCCTTGCGGCCGCATGCGAAAGCAGTCGCGCACGTTTTCTCGAAGGTAGGAAATGCTATAATCGTAACGCAGAATAGTTGCGCTCTTGTGAAAAGAACTCATTCGAAAGTATGCAACGGGAATTGTGTGAAAGCAGTTGAAAAAAAAAGAACACGCAAAAAGAAGGAAAGAAAGAAAGAAGAAGAGGAAAATAAAGAAGTGTGAGCCGCAGCAATTATTCAAGCGTGTCGTACGCGAGTACGTCTCTAGTCACGCCAGAGGGCGCAGCACGAGATTCATCGGAATGCCACTGCAAACGGATTGAAAGAATAAAAATAATAACACAACGAAGTCGGAAACGAGATTTTTATGATTATTTTTACTCACTTCCGATCGATGAGAGTTCGTTGCCCGGCCTCAATATTCTTGTCGTATCTTCGGATTACATTGTCGACCACCAATTTCCCTGCAATCAGACAATCGCGTTCGCGTTTAGTATTGAGGTGTCGTAGGTGTGATGGAAAAATTGAGTTTCGCTGCCGTGACTCACTAATGAAGTCCATTGCTCGCTCTGTAAAGGCCAAAAGCAGCGTTCTCGCATCGGAAATTATTCACCGTCGATGCCTGAACTACGAAAGCATTTTATTTGTTGTTATTGCTCATCAACGGCACAACATAACCATGCGATCTTTTCACCGTACAATTGTACCGCATTAAGTCGTCACATCTCCAGGGATAATACTTTTGGGCGATTCGTCGGACGCGCTAGGAAATTTTCTATTTACGCTTAATTTTCACGGGATTTTTTACGCGGTTGAGAGAAAATCCCGAGAATAGACGAAGAGCCGGGATATTTACAGATCAACTCATAGTTGCCAGATGACTGACTAGACCGTCTACTGTTTTTCGGGAGGGAGGCTTGAAATTTGACGATGTGTAGAGGATTGTTCCTGGACTTGTCAGGAAAACATTTTTTAAATCATCTGATGGAAATTCGAGAGTTTTCAAATAAACAGAAACCTTATTCGTATTACGATTGCTAACGAATGTGTAAACGATAGTGGACTACGACTTTCGTCAGTTTGCAGTGTACAAGTTCCCACAATTAGATAATACTTTTGGGCAATTCGTCGAACGTGCTATGAAATTTTCTCTTTACGCTTAATTTCCACGGGATTTTTTACGCGGCTGAGAGAAAATCCCGAGAATAGAGGAAGAGCCGGGATATTTACAGATCAACTCATAGTTGCCAGATGACTGACTATACCGTCTACTGTTTTTCGGGAGGGAGGCTTGAAATTTGTGGATGGGTAGAAAATTGTTCCTGAACTTGTCAAGAAAACATTTTTTAAATCATCCTATGGAAAATCCAGAGTTCTCAAGTAAACAGAAATCTCATTCGTATTACGATTGCTAACGAATGTGTAAAGGATAGTGGACTACAACTTCCGTCAGTTTGCGGTGTACAAGGTCCCATAATTAGATTCATTTAAATACAGGGCTCTCTTAGACTCATAGTACTGAAACAAACTAAAATACTCTAAGAAAAATCCTTGTACATCCGGCAAATAAATACAAATTTACGTTCAGGTGATAGACCAATGCCTTTTGTTCCCCTATAACGCGATAGCTAGCGAATGTCTAAACGATAGCTGACTACAACCCTCGTCACCTTGCAGTGTACAAATTCCCACAATTAGATTAATAAAAATACAGGCTCTCTTAAACTCACAATATACCGAAACAAACAAGAATACTCTGAAAAAATCCTTCAACATCCGGCAAAAATATATGAATTTACGGTCAGGTGATAAGCCAATGCCTTTTATTTGCCCACGCCGCGATTGTGTCGATGGGCTGTTCGTCAGAGCGTGAAGGCTCCGAGAGATTTAGCACATACAAAGTGCATCCCGAGGGTCGACGAACGTATCACACGTTCGTGGATCCATTTTATTTTTCTCGTACTTTCATTTTTGCATACATTAAGCACCAGAGGCCGAATGATGGTCGGAGGGAATAGAGAGAAAGAGCCGAGAGGGAAATACCCGTTTGACAATGCGGGCAAGAGCAGCCACCGCTTCGCGTGTGCGCCCAGCGAATGGTGTTTTTTGTGCTTCTGTTTTTTCCCGGTGTCCCAGGGAAAAGCGAAGCGAGAGCGGCCGCCGCGCATTCGGCTTTGGCTTTGGCGTCGGATGGCAACGTTCCAAGTGCTAGTAGCTGCTCGTTGTACGAGTGACTCTCGCGAGACACTCCCAACAGCAGCGGAGAGCGCGGCCAGACATAGAGAGCGAAGAGATGAGGCCGGTGCACAGAGAGAGCGGCGATCGTATACTCGCGATAGTTAAATCAAGCCGAAAGGGAGCTCGCGAGCGAGCGCCCGAGGCATCGATAATCTTGAGGCGATGCATAAGAAGACACCGCGTCAGACGGAACTCTCGTTCGTCCGAGTGAAAATAGGCTCCTGTCTGGTCCACGGCGTTGAAGATAAAGAGGGGAAGAGTCGGTCAGGCACGTCGATCACGTCGTACTCGCGAGGCTGCTAACTGATGGTGATGACCAAGAGTTCTCAAAACTCCGGTAAACGAGCGGCTCTCTGACGCTTCGACTTATTCGTAGAAAATCGCACGACCAACAGCTGCTCCATATCCATTGGTAGACACTTTGGGAAGTATGGTTGGTGGAAACATCCTGCGTACAGCAATTGGAAATGTTACTTAATGGAATAGTAATTAATATGACTATGATGAAATGACCATTTGAGTGGAGAGTCACAATCTACTGGACGAAATTTATCAGTGGATTTTAGATTATTTTGGCTGCAGGTGTTAGATTAATTAATTATGTTGAATTGTCGAACAAAGATTTTTATATGACGTGGGTAGAGCTGTTGATTGAAATACAATATCCCTTTTTTATGGTCCTTCTGTAGGTGCATACTTTCAACACAAGGGCAGCAATGAATTTTTGTTGCTGTTTAATTTGTGAGATTCGTTATTGCTCAGAGAGATTGATCCTTGAATCTCTATTGAATAAAAATCGAAATCTCAAATGAATTTTGTTCTCATTTGAAAAAGTTACGCTCATGTCAGAAAGACTTATTATAGGCATCAATCAGAATAATTTAATAATATTTGGCATACTGATAAGTGTTGCGTAAAATGTATGTTAATTCAGTATTGTGATTAAAAACCAACCACCTTGAGGGAAAATATTATTAGCGTTGCAATATTGATCAAAAGATAAATCAATAATTATTGCTATTTATAAAGCACCGACTCCCGTAAGGAAAAATTGCGCAGTAGGATTATTACCTTGGTCGTAATTTTTCGGATAGTAAGTGAGATTGTGATTGACATCGGTGGAGTCTACATTCTGATAGAGATCCGATGACAACTGTCGCTGGAGAAGAATAGTCTCGTGTGTGAGTTCGCGCACTTGTACAAGAAGGGCTTCATAGCTGGATACCGGTAACGTCATCGCTGTCGTGCTGCCGGCTTTTTGCCACCCCCCTGCTGCTTCGACGTACTCCTCCTCGAAAATCCATCCGATTCCGAAGAAAAAACGTTGCGGCGGACTTCCACCTGAAAATTGAATCAAACGTTAATAAATTATGCCGGTCAATATCAGTGCTACTGACTTCGCTATTTCGTTTTGTATTTAATTTGTCATTTCCGCTTTTTTATAGAATAGAATTCCATTTCATTGTTTTTTTCATCGTTGTGGTCGACTGGTTCATTTGATGAGACGTATTGATTATTGATTCCTTGATTTATAATCATGTATGAAACAATTTTGGAACATTGCTAATAAAGAAAAATTCTAAACGTTGGTTTCATTTTTCTTGCTAAGTATTTTCATGAAATTCTTGTGACGAATTTTTATTGCACTTAGACATTTAAAACACAAAGTTGATTATTATTACGAAATAAATTATACTGTCTAGTTACATTTAATTAAGAAACAGGAATTTTTGCCTCTGTTTAGAAAAGGCTACACCGTCTCGCTTGCGAGCAGTGACAACTTGGTATTCGCCACCTAGCGGTCGGACGTGGAACTAAGGTAAGACAAAGCGCCAACCGAGGTCTTATTAAGCACTCTAACCGTCTCACAAGATAAAGGTTTATTCTTAATATAGTAATAAATAAAGTTTATTCCTACAGTGGGGACTAAACTATCAAAACATGGTTAGATAAGTTGGGATAAGAGCGAAAATAATATCCATTTCATCAGGCAAGTCTCGAGTAGTACTTGTACAACTCGATTGTACCAGGCTTTTGCTTTTTTATTAACCTCATTTATTTTCCAGTCACTTGGATACATCGAATGAAATAAAATCGAGCTGTGGGTACTGAATTAAAAATCAGCGACTGGGACGTTCGCTATTGCTGTATATAGCTTGCTCTGAGAGCCCCTGTTCTGTCGCACCGAGCAACCTCTTCGATACATGAGTCACAGTGTGTAGTGCAGTGTACCTAAACAGTAAAGTACAGAGGACTGCAGTACGTTGATAGAGACGGAAAAGCAAAAAGTCTCACGTGTACGCTACATTCGGTGTTGGTACGTAAGGCTATATAACAGTCCCCCCCTGTGTACTTGGACCGGAATGCCCTCGTCACCCTCGCTTTCTGCTCTCCACCACCTTCCATCCCCCATCACCTTCAACCCCCAGCAAAGCAGAGGGTTGCACACATAACAGAGTGTACAGTGTACGGGCCGCCTATACATGAACAGTATACATATGGGGCGTTCCGGGTCAAATGGGCCAAACCATAAATCTTAATCGCCATTTTTCTTACCCTATTTATAATCCTGCATAATAAAGGTTGTATATAATTCTCCCTTTTTCGCTCCAACGAAGCTATTTTTTTTTTGCTTTTTAATTTTTTAAAATATATCTTGAATATGTCTTTAACGCCAAAAAGCTTGGAATGGCAAATAATAAAACAATTACATTAACTGAAAAATGTACTCATTCTATGTAAAAATGTACTCTTTAATTTTTTCACACAAATATACATGACATTTCCCCCTTTTTTGGTGTCATTTTCGCAAGAATTCCTCCACAATTTCAGATGCTATGGAATCCTTTATTTTTTGGAAAAAGAATCTGCTTACCTTCAGTTTACCTTTAAAAGAAGCGATTGTGAACAATATTTTTTCAAAAATTGACAACACAGTTAAGAAAAAGAATAGAGCGAAGTAAAATTTTGAAAAGTCATGCACAATTGTACACCATTTAAATGCGCCCAAACTCGATGGGCTCTTTTCGATTGACCACAAACGACTTTCGGTCCTAATTGAAAACAGAATTTTGAATTTGAAGCGGAAGGGCCCATATATACATCCGTGTAAGGGAATAGAAGCCTACAACCCTCTGGAAAACTCTCCCCTTGTAGCGAAACTCGTGCACGTTTCAGCAACCGCACCGCGCGTGCATACTCGCTTCCAGTGCCGCCTCCTCCTTCGCAATTCTCTGCTTCTCTTGCCATGTTCTCCTCCGCCTATCTCCACTTCCACCTTCTGACAATCGATCGTGCTTTTGCACGCTCTACTCGGCCTATAGCGTGCCCGTACGAGCACTTATAACTCTTGGGGTATATAAGTACCTCTGGGTGCAGAGGAGGGAAGCAAGCGCTCCCCCCTGGCTTCCTCTAACACCGAGAGGGAACAATGCTACTTCTTTTGCACGAAAACGCTTCCCCGCTTGCTTCCATTGCAACACGGACACTTCACAATAAAACTGGCTTCGTGCTCCCAATTGTATTTACAATCTTGTAATTTTTTTTAAAACCATTACTTTTTATAGGTACTTGAAAGTAGATGGAAAAAAAATTACTATCTATTTATTATTTTTTTAATTATTATTTTGCTGTTTTAGTGCATGCATGTATACATATATATTTTTCGACTTTAGGCTGAAGCTGATTATTCGTGTCTGTGGATTGGTAAGCACCAACAATTTTTTTTACAAATTCAAAAATTGGTGAAAATTGTATAGAGAAAAAAATTATGTGAAACTGTTTACAGCTTACAACTTTAATTGCGGCATAGATTATATCCTAGAAATGTTGTTCCAGTCCTGATATTTTAATAATGCGAGTTCTAATGAAGTATATTTATTGAATTAGGGTTAATTACACAACGTAAATTGAAACCGAAACCACAAAACCGATTGAACGCGATCGGGCTCATAATTTTATTGCGTTCTTAAGAGACTGATGGACAATCAAAAGACATCTCGTAATTATTAGCTAAGCGAATAATATAAAGATGAGTTTTCACAAAATAACAAATTTGTAAGTATCAATTATTTTCAACCTTGATTAATTAAATAGTTTTTGTTCATGGGCAATCATTTATCTCCTAGCCTGTTTTTTTTCCTTCGGATTTTCTCCAGCAATGAAACAACATTTTTATTTATCGGACACTTTCAATTAACGCTCATTAATCTTTCTTATCTCACCACCCTTTTATTTGCGAGCCCTCATTTTATTATATTTGAGTGCGATATGATATTCATTTTAGGATTGGCCATCAATGAAATATAACGAACGGGTTACTTTCGCTGCTGGATGCTCTTGGCATTTAAAGCTTAATGCAGGACGATGGCGAGACGATCGTTCTGAGCCGAGCATTCGGCTGGCATTGATCGTAGCTTTACAAGGGCCCTATCCTTGGCCCGCGGGAGTAATCGTGTGGACACGTGCGTGGTTCCTGGCTCTTGGCCGTCATCATTACTCGAGAAACTACTCAACGTATTGGATGTAAAGACCCGAGGCTTCAGACCGAGAGTCTTCCACTGTTCCCCCACCCTCCGCGTATATTTTCTCTTGTCTAATCTTGCCATGCTTCTGCAAATCCCCGAGTGCACTTCAATTAAAGAAACGTAAGGTATGTACAGGCGCGCGTGTACTGCTCGCTGGCTGGCGAGTGTAGTGGCGAACTGTTCATGGTATAAAGTCGCGTCCAGGTGACGGCGTCAGCGGCCGCAGCGGCACCAGTCGACAAAAGTGGTCTGGCGTTATAGTCTGGCTCGCGTAATTAAGCCGACACGTCGACGCTGCAAAAGTCTCCGGGCTCCATGGAGAGAAACATGAAAATAATATGAAGCTTCCTGATTATTTTTCACCCAATTTAACAACTTTTCACATTTTCAATTTTTCGCTGAGAGAAAAACGGCCTCCACTTGTTCGAAGAAACAACTAGCTAGATTAATTTGGCAACTTGAAATGTTTGCAATAGTCTATGAGTTTTTTTTATTTTTCTGTAACTATGTACATTTTTATTTCACGGAATATCTGCCCAAAAAAATGAGGTGTTGACATACGACTTTGTTTAAGTTGATTGCCAAAAAGAGACTGTATTTTGAGATTTTTTTAACAGAGAATAATAGCTCTATTAAAAAAAAAAAAAAGATTCTGTTGAAAAGCGGATATATTTTTGCCTCAATTTCATTTTTTCTATAACAATTTGTCAATAACAGATATCGTTAATTAGCGTTAGCACGAAAAACTTTTTGACAGATATTCTTTGCGGCGTTCACCATTTTCGATAGTAGCTATTGAATTTGTAATTAGTTATATGTGATAGTTACGAAAAAAAAAAAATCGCAAGATAACGACGTTAAACTTGATGTTCATTTTATACATATTTAAAAAAAATTATCATTAATTATTTAACATTTGCATTGACGTCTTTACAAAAATTCGATCATAAATAGTAATAAAGCATCAGAGTAAATGAAACACGAGATTAATTAACCAACACGAAATTTTAAAAAATTCAAATAATTTCATATAGTCATAACTTAATGTTAAAAGGTCTCCTTGTTAATTGTCCTTAAACAACAAACAGAATTGTGAAATCTGCAATATTTTCCCACTTATTCATTCTGAAAGCTATCAAAATTGGTGGATTGCCTTTGGCATCTTCAAGAGCTTCATTGACGCTAAAATTAGTTTTAAAAAAATGTAATCACCCTCGTTTTTTCTCCGTAATTTCAGCGAAAGCCTTTGTAGCCATCCGACAAAGTTTTGCTCAATTTCCGGGGCAAAAAAAAGCACGAGAGATATTTCAGTAATTTTAACGTCAAGGTGAAAAATAATTAAGGTTCTCCCCCGTAGGATATACTGCGCTGCCTTCTCCGGAAATGAGACCCGCAGTAATTTCTTATTGCGAGACAGTGAATTATCATTCCACGTTAAGCATTGTAATTTACAGCAATGGGACGTACAATCGTGGTGAGATATTGTCGTTTCGGTTTTATGCTTGATATGGGGCATAGACCTTGAATGGAATGTCGTCCGGTTTGTAGCGCACGCGGCGACACCATAAATGTGCACGCAGATCGGGTTTCACGGGTTTGTCCAAGCACATTGTTGACCTTGAACGTAAATATCCGAGGTTCACCCGTGTCTCTTTGAATGTATCATCATCGTCGTGCCTTCCATGGCAGTAAAAAGCGTGTGGTCCTTCCAGCCACTTAACAGACTTAATTGAGCGCACCGAGTAATCGTTTGAACATTAAACCGTGATGAAAATGCGTGTGTCACGTAGCATTGAGAAATGACCGGATAAGCATCGAAATGACCGATCAATTTAAAGCTTGAAACAACTATAATCCAGAACCGGTCCGGTTTATTCATGGAGATAAGATTTTACAATTTTACGATGCCCTTCATTCGTCGATTGCACTGGAGTCCATTCAAATTCCAGTTCCGTATTATATTTTAATTATTATCCGCACGAACGATATACAAAATTCAATTTATATCTGAAAATATAAATATACAATAGCATTACCAAAATTCTCATGATTCAGAGATGTAATCCAAGTTTGAATAAAATAAAACTCAATTCCATCTGCACGTTATTTTTTACAAGCGGCAATTTTGTTGCACAATTCCTTACAAATTAAAAAATCATAACAATATATACGTGTGCGAAAAATCAACTAATTTTGCTTCCTCATAGAGGAAGCAAAACCACGATCGATCGAGCTCAAATTTGGCAAACAAATAGACTATTAATTCCTCTTCAATTGCTATAATTTTTGAGAAAATATGTCTATGTATACTGATTTTATAGAATTTTTAATTTTTTCGAAAAATGTCGTATACTCTCTAACTTTCGTAAAAGTTCGCCGATATGGCTAAATAGTTCTTTATAACTAGAGAGACATTAAATGCTGTTTGGTATTGAATTTTGACAAAATCAGTAAAGCGGTTCGGATTTTATAGAATGTTGAATTTTTGTAAAAAATCTATATTTAGCTATAAATTGCGTCGAATTTCAGCAAATTAACTGAAATGTTCTATAAACGAAAAATAACATACAGTCCTACTGTGTACCAAATTTGGTGATGATCGGTAAAGACGTTCAAATGTTACACCATTTTGAATATTTGAAAAAATAGCAATTTTCGCTATATCCTTCGCGGAAGTTACTAAAGTAAAACAAAAGTTTGTGCCTAATAAAAATGAGATGTGCTGGTGATTTATTCATTTATTCAAAACAAGGATGCAAAGTAGAACTTTGCACATTGCTTCCTCGTTAAATTTTGCTTTTGACAAAACTTCCTCTATGAGGAAGCCAAAATCAGTTACAATACTTCCTCGTAGAGGTGGCTATGTAAAGAGCAAAATTTAATGAGGAAGCAATGTGCAAAGTTCTACTTTGTTTATAGTTTGTGAAATTTGTCTCATAAAAAGAAAAAATCACAAATTGGTTTAACCACTGGAATAGTTCATAAGCAAAGATGTCGAATGAAATAATCAATTAAAAATTGTTTTGGAATCCATCAAAAAAATGTACGGTTTTACGGAATTAAAAAAAAGGGTTTTATCGCCTGAATGGAAGAAAACTGAGACAAAATTATTCTCCCACTTTCAAGACAATTAATTATCCGACTGGGAAAACGAGATTAAAAGAGGCGGGCAACAAAGCCAGTTAAGTAAGTGGTTTAGACAACTCCGAGTGGGGATTAGCCAGCGACGGCGCACCAACTGACTTTCCTATTAATTTAGATTCGTCCCAAGTGTTTTCTCTCCGCCGTTGCGCCGCTTGCGCGGCTAGTGAGCAAAGAAAGGAAAGAGATCCGTGCTATTTACTCCGGCAGAGCCGCGTGTCAAGTCTATATAGTTTTCTATAGTGGAGTTTCTTGTAGTGTTTAAGAGATATCTAAGTATACAGTAGTCTTACCACGAGGAAAAGACGAGTTGACGGTGTAAAGAATTATACGGAATTAGCTCGTGACCCAGTTGTACCTTTTTCTATGTGACACTCTGTAGATGCGTTGGCTCTTTCTTTCTTTATGGCGTGGAGCATATGGATAGACCGCATTGCCCCAGCCGCGCGGTAAAATTTTAATAGGAGGACACAAACACGTTAAAAATATTTCGACAATTTTGTTATATTCGCCATCCACAAAGACACTTAAGTGATCCGAATGTAAAATAATCTAATTGTAATTAGATGTTAAAGTACTACAAGTTTTTAGGAAAACTGGTATACTACATTCAATGTAGAAATACAGCGATAATTGTCACATAACAATTGAGATAACGCGATTAATTATTTTTCCAACGGGTATTTTTCCAACGGGTGAAATATTTTTTGTCCAACGTTCTAAAAGTCAGTCATTTATTCACACAATATTATCAGCGAAACTGTTTCGATATGCATCAACAAACATCACCCGTTTTGACCTTACTTCCTTCCTCCCCATCTTTCATCCTGAAAACAGTGGCAAGCGCGCCAAGTGCACAACTCGTGCTTCGCTTCGTATCGTCAGAAATAATACAACATCACTGCACATAATTCCAGCATTTTGCCACCTCGTGAAATATTCTTCGTCCAACCTTTCAAAATTCAGTCATTTATCAGTCAAACAGTTTCGATATGCATCAACAAACATCACCCGTTTTTACCTTACTCCCCCCCCCCCCCCCCCCCCCCCCCAATATATTTCATCCTTGAAACAGTAGCAAGCGTTAAGAGCACAACGTGTGCATAGCTTCGCATCTTCAGAAATAATACATCACTGCACACAATCCCAAGGAAATAATATCAAGCGATATAACGTATCCTGATAGCAACCAAATTCTATAACATTCCTGAAATAATTAAAAAGATCATTTATTCACACAATATTGTTACCCAAACAGTTGAGATATTCATCAACAAACATTACCCGTTTAGACCTTACTTCCTTCCCCCCAATCTCCCATCCCAACAACAGTAGCAAGTGCGTCAAAATCGCAACGCGTGCATCCTTTCGTATCTTCACAAATAATACAACATCACTGCACATAATTCCAAGGAAATATCAAGCAATATACCGCATCCCGATAGCAATCAAACTCTGCGCATTTGCTTCTTACATTACAAGTGCTAAAAGTATTTGAGTTATAGCGATAAAGAACAAAGTGTTGAGCGTACTGGTGGAGTATAAATAATGTGAATAAACGAAGTCTGGCAAACTTGCAACAAGGTGGATTAATTAAATTCATACGGTGCAATACTGTTATTTATGATAATTGTAGGGGAAGAAATGCCCTCGGGCTGTTGTTACTGATGGTTCTGGTGCTGTTGTTGCTTCTGCCGCTAGTCTGGCGATTGCCTCGAGTGGGCACCTTGCTCAGCAGCCGGAACTTTGTGTATGTACTATATTATATACGTGTATACTACCGTCGCTGAAACCATTGCGGGATTCGAAGTGAGCATGGCTCGTGTAAGTGATTAAGAACGTGGTTATTGTGTGCTCACGTTCACTGGTGCAACGAAGCTTGAGGAAGCTTTGATGTTGCTGCCGCGCTGTATACACACACATAACGCGCGTTGGCGAAATCACGTTCTCTGATTTTCTTGGTCTCACCCAACCGGCGAGGACGGAACGAGAATAATATCAGGTGGAAAGATTATGAGAGCACAAACGATTCCTCATGCCGTTAACGTCTTTTCGAGGCTTACGACTCTATTCCCGAGCTTGAAAATCACAAGTTACACGCGAGTTCTCGTATTATACAGCAGATTGGTACAAAGTAAGAATTCAACGAAAATTTACTGTTCTAATGCACAAAATAATATTCTGTTTTGCGGCCAAAATACGTTTCCAAGGATTATTAGCTTGAACAGAAATAAACAGTGAGAGACACTTCGCGTAATGTGTGATATATTTTATAAACTGGTTATAGATTCAAAACAAAACGAGATAAGGTCCAGAATCTCTGGATTTATTGATAGAAAAGAAACGTAACTAAACGTAAACTAAATTTAATCAATATGATTAAAAATCATTAGGATCAAAGATTATAAAAGTACAAACATTCCCCATGCCGTTAACGTGTTTCTGAAGCTTCCGACTCTATTTCTGAGCTTGAAAGCCCCAAGCTACACGCGAGTTCTCGTATCATACAGCAGATTAGTACAGAGTAAGAATTCAACGAAAATGTACTATCGTAAAGCACAAAATAATTTTCTCCGTTGTGTCCAAAACAGGTTTTGAAAGATTATTAGCCGGAACAAAATTCAACAGTGAGAAATACTTCTCGTAATGCTGCATATATTTTCCATTTTTGTGAAGCAATCGTTTCTTTATTAATTAAAAAAAACTGGTCATAGATTCAAAACGATACCAGATAACGTAAAAAATCTATCAATCTATCGATAGACAAATTAATATATTATACGAATACCTTCAATGAATATGATTAAAAATCATAAGTATACTGCTGGGTGTATACCGGAAGTTTCCTACGGGTGCCAAGGGCTCGCGTCTTAAGGAGAATGCGGAGCACTGGAACATAACGCTCGAGAGGCCAGTTAAGAGTCACCGAAGCGTCGGTCTTCCCGCAGGCAGATACGTAGAAATAGAGTTTACGTCGAGTATACGAAACCCTAGAAACTTGTCCCACTAATTAACTTACCGAGAGATAAACAGAAAGTGGAAAAAAGAAAAAAAAAACAAGGGCGGTAGGGACCGAGTGAACCGCAACCCAGAAGCGTTCAACTATTAATAGATCTACCAAGAAGAACTTTCTTTGTTCTGTCAATTCGTGGCATCGATTCCCAAAACCTAACTTCAATCTTCTTATTTTTGTTTCGATACTTTGGCTCGAGTTCAGTGAAGAAACTCGAGAAGTCAACTGCTCGAGAGATCGGAACACGCAGTTTTATTCATACTTCAAGTGCACGATCTTATATACATATTGCATAGGCTGCAGTTGTGCTCGGCTTGTCTAGGTCCGAAGGTCTACCAACGGTCAACAACCTCACACAGAGACTTTACCGATCCTCGCGTTGATACCGCACACACGATTGCTAAGCGCTCGCAAATCGTGGAGTTTGCGGAGCGGACGTTTGCCAAAGGATCGATCAGTCGGTCGGAGTTCGCGTGTGCATCGAACCGACCGAGACGCGACACTTTACGGGCTCCGGACTCAAGTTGTGCGTCTCTCTTCTCCTCCGCTTCTTGCCTCTCTCTCTCTCTCTATCTTCGCTACTTTATTACCAAAACGTGCCTCGAACGGCCGTGCACGATCCGTTTAGCCACCGTAAAGAAGAAGGAAGCACATGCCTCTTATACGGAATTTATTATATGGCCCCCATGTATCTTCGCGTAATTGCAATGGAACCATAGAATATAGCCCAAGCTTATAGCCGAACAATTCCAGTATTTTTAAATCAGCCACTTTTGAATTTAACGATCATTACGGGCAATTAGTAACAATAAAATTAGTGGAATGAATTAGAATAAAGTTTATTCGTAAATAATGCAAGGCGAGACGGAATAAGAATGGAATTTTTCATCGATTCGGCAGCACATGACTTTTAAATGGAATTTATTGTACAGCCCCCATGTATCTTTGTGTAATTGCTAGAATCATAGAATATAGCCAAGCTTATAGCCGAACAATTCCAGTATTTTTAAATCAGCCACTTTTGAATTTAACGATCATTATGGGTAATTAGTAACAATAAAATTAGTGGAATAAATTAGAAGAAAGGTTATTCGTAAATGATGCAAGGCGAGACGGAATAAGTATTGAATTTTTCATTGATCGATTGACACGAACGCGGTTAAACAATTAGCTTCTATATAAATTCGTTAATTAGTTTCTGGAAAAACAATTGATATTGTGCAGTCTACAAATCCGATTCACGAGCAATATTTACGGTGTTCGCGTTTGCCGTTGCAAGTTTGCACTGTTCGTCAAACCGCCGATTACGGGTTGAACTTATTAATTACATTGTGATTTTACTTCGACGAAGTACGGCATATTTCGTATTTGCGAATATTTCAATTATTGTAAAACGCTGATAAGCGATTGAACATTCGTGTAGAAATTTTATTGACATCATTTTTATGATGAAACAACGCTTACTTAGATATTTTCAAATTGCGTACAAAATTCAACAATTCTTATAGTTAAATTAAAATCAAGCAACGCTTACTTTCAATTTCTCTCCACTCGAGTGCAATAAAAAAGGTACCCGCTATTTAATCCATTACACTATAATTTCCATTCAATAGAATCTCCCGACCGCAAATATTGAGATTTATAAAAAATTCGAGAATTCTTGTTTAGCCCATTTTAAATCTCCCTCTACTCATGCGTAGTGAAATAAACACTCTTGACGTCATTATTATTATTATTTGCAATCCAAAAACGTGTTCACCGACTGTTTATCCAATAATCACAAACTTTTAATTCCTCCCCAGCGAAGTGAAACACAAAAAGCACCCGCTAATTAATCCATTCTACTATAACATCCTGTAAATAGAATCTCGCCACCTAAAATCTTAAGATCTATAAAAAATTCGAGAATTCTTGTGCAGCTCACTTTAAATCTTCCTCCACTCATGCGTAGTGAAATAAACGCACTTTACCTTATTAGTATTATTATTATTTGCAGTCCACAAACGTGTTCAGCGACTGTATAATTTCACTATAATTCACTACAATATCCTTTGAATAGAATCTCGCCACCAAAAATCCCAAGATCTATGATAAATTCGAAAAATTCTTGTGAAGCTCATTTAAAATCTCTGTCTACTCATGCGTAGTGAAATAGATGCTCGTTACCTTATTATTACTTGCAATCCAAAAACGTGTTCAGCGACTGTTTACCCGATATTCACAAAAATGTACCTAACAGTTTTCAACAAACACGAATTCACTGCACATTCGCGCGCACTCGCATGCTTCCATAGGATGCGACGCGAGCAGAGCGTCACTCAGTGTTCTCGCATTGCGACGAATAATTAAATCGCTTGAGAGTGTCAAACGTCGTTAGCGAAACACCGATAATTTCGAGTCAGAGCCGCTGCGAGGGCAAAATATGAGAGAGCGCACGAGATCGTAGAACCGTCTCGTCGCGCGGTTGTCCGAAAACTCGTGGCGCGCGCCAGAGCGAGCGCTTCTACGAGCCGCGGCATCTCCCACTCTTTCTCACCGGCGCTGTCGCGCTCACCGTCTCTCTCCCGCTAATAGCGGCAAAGTGCTACAACAGGAAAGGAGAAACCTACCGGGCTGCAGCGGAGAAGAGATCCTGAAGACTCGTCTTGACCGTCACGCGATCGCCGAGCGTTGCAGTGATGCACTCGGCCTTCGGACTTTAATACGAGCGCAGTACAGAACATATTTTACGGGCTTCCGTTGCGCGTGCACGAAATTACGCAGAATGTAACTGCGGACGCGCGGAGACGTGCATATTATTAATGTTAAATATGGGCCAATAAGAGTGCGCCTTAAAGTGATGTGCTGTAAATACCGATCGAGTTTAGGTGAGTGCGAGGCAGAAAGCGAAAGAAGTTCGGAAGGAGTGATGGGGTAGAGAAGGAAGAAAACGTGTTCATTATATATTAAGGTACATTATATATTAATAACATATTATATATTAAGGACATTACTATATTAGTGTACTTTTGACTAATTGCCATTTTTTTTTGTTTACACTTTCGCGTTGTGTTCCTGTGAAATATTTTTCTTTTAGTTTCCGCATAGAGAAAGTTTTGTTTTCGGGACGAAAAAAATTCTTGGATTTTTTTTTTCCGGTAACTTGAAGATTCCGAGATATGTTGACTTAAAAAAAATTAAAGTAAAATAACTAGTAGTGTAATTTAGGAAACGGCCCGACGTAGATGTGCCGGTGAGGCACTTAAGGGTTTAAAGAAATGTTTACTCGTAAAGTACGATTTTTCCACCGGGTGACAAGCCCCAATCTCGTAGTTTTCTGTAATTTGTATTTTCTACTCAGGGTATCTGGTATCTTAATTTCGATATCGCAGCACAGTAGCAAAATAATGTACCAGTAGCAAAAATGTACCGCCCACGCATGCCATAACTACCAATGAAAACAAGATATCTCACGTTCTGCAACCCGTGAGTTCTATAAAAGCAGCGCACATTTTGCATTATTTTCGTAGACACTGCAGAAACAACCCCATTCGCATGCGACAGAACATTTTCCATAACTCCGTGCATTACTGCAGCGCTGTAGCAAAAAAAAGTCCACTGCCCAAGCACGCCAATATAACTACCGATAAAAATATAATATTTAATGCTCTGCAACTTGCATGCGCCCAGCGTTCTGTAAATGCACGAATAGAGCGCGCAGCGCAATGCACATTTTCCATTGTTTTTGTATTACTATAGAAAATGCAGAAACAACTCCATTCGCATATGAGAGAATATTTTTGATAACGTTGTTCATTACTGCAGCGCAGTAGCAAAAAAGAATACAGTGCCCAAGCGCACCAATATAACTACCGATAAAAATGAAATATTTAATGCGCTGCAACTTGCAATTATATAAATGCTACAGCGCAGCGCATATTTTCCATTATTTTTGTATTACTATAGAAAATGCAGAAACAACTCCTTTCATGTTCTCTCATATGTATGGAAGAACATTTTTCATAACGTCATTTATTACTGCAGCGCAGTAGCAAAAAAATACAGTGCCCAAGCACGCCAATATAACTACCGATAAAAATAAAATATTTAATGCTCTGCAACTTGCCTACGCCAGGCGTTCTATAAATGCACAAATACAGCGCGCAGCGCAGCGCACATTTTCCATTATTTTTGTATTACTATAGAAAATGCAGAAACAACTCCATTCGCATAAGAGAGAATATTTTTCATAACGTTGTTTATTACTTCAGCGCAGTAGCAAAAAAAGTACACTGACCAAGCACGCCAATATAACTGCCGATAAAAATGAAATATTTAATGCGCTCCAACTTGCATGTGCCGAGCGTTCTATAAATGCACGAATACAGCGCGCAGTGCACATTTTCCATTATTTTCGTATTGCTATAGAAAATGCAGAAATAACTCCATTCGTATACGAGAGAAGATTTTTCATAACGTTGTTTATTACTGCAGCGCAGTACTAAAAAAAGTACACTGACCAAGCACGCCAATATAACTACCGATAAAAATGGAATATTTAATGCTCTGCAACTTGCTTACGCCAGGCGTTCTATAAATGCACGAATACAGCGTGCAGCGCTGCGCACATTTTCCATTATTTTCGTATTACTACAGACCCTGCAGAACAACCCCATCCGCATAGGAGAGGGTATTCCGTATGACGCCGGTAAAGGCGACGATAATGCGAGACTGATAGGACGTCTGAACCCCGACGTCGCGCCCCTAACAGGCGCCACACGCCTCAAATCCGTCCCTTCCTCGCCACGTGCATTTATTCTCCAGAGCGACCGCCGGCCGAGCTAATTATAGTATTGAATATCTCGCAGGTTGGAGTGTATAACGCGCACGACTCATGCGAAAGGGGATCGGGCGTCTATAAAGTTGTGTTACGTCGATTCCTTCCAACGCGATCTTAAGGGTGATTGATAAGTCTTCAAAAAATTTGATGCAACAAAAAAAAAAGAAGTGCTTACCCTCGATTATAATAAAAAATGACAATGGATGGAGGCCTGTCGTCGAAGTACAGAACTTTTTCTTCAAAAACGATTTAGCGATGGAATATTTTGATCCTAGAAACTAACAGCGTCAATTTGATTTATAAAAATTAGTTACGGCTGTAGAACTTATAAATCTCGGTCCTGATTTATTTGGAGTTCTATTATTGCCCCAACGTTGCCTCAATCGAATAAACCCAAAAAACACTCTTAAATTCATTAATATCGCTGGATCCAGCTTTTCTCGCCGTTGTAGAAAATCATTTTTAATTACACGTCGAAAACACGCTATTTACATTTTCGCTTATTTCAGAAAAAAAATTTTATCCAATTACAGAATATTAGCGAAATGCAATAGAATATAAAATCGTCAGAACTTTTTCTGTTTTATCAAAAAATAAGTACTCTGGAAAAACGATGATCTTCGAGTAGTCATTAAGCATTCGAACTTATAACGTAAGTACAACTAACTCGTAAGCTCATAGAACTAACAGGATATATCCGTTCTCAAGAATTTAAACCTTTTATATCCGATTAATCAGCAATAATCTCATTACGATACACGAGAGCAGAGTCTGAACGCACGGAGATTCGCAATCCGGTGTTTCAGCCACTTTTCCGTTTCGCCGTTGGAACAGATGGCGCTACGCACGATCGCGGCTACGGCAACTAATATCCGGCCACGTTAAAACAGTTTGTTTGATACTGTTCAGTACGTTTTTTTTTTTCGTAATATTGTTCTGAAATAAATTCGTGAAAATTCAGCAAATCCGTCGCAGCCTTGTGGCTTAAATGAGTCTTGAATAGGGTCGCGACCTTCAAACCAACAACAATGGACTACTGGACGCCTTGGCTTCTCGTTGTTGCACTTCTTTCCTCCGCTTTACTCTCCGGCGGAGTTGAGCTAACCTTCGAATTGCCGGACAATGCCAAAGAATGTTTCTACCAGGAGATCGAGAAGAACGTCTCGGTGACCTTGGAATTTCAGGTTGGTAACGTGCAATCAATTAAACGCCAAATTCAAAATCTGGCCCTTACAATTGAGTCGTCAAACTTGAAGAATTCACCCAAAGGGAGTGGCTGTCATTCGTCATCGAAGCTCATTTTAATTGATTTTACAATTTTCGAAAGCCTAGAGCAAGCATTTACCTAAAATTCTGTGTAACAGGTTGTAACAGGTGGTCAGTATGACATTGACGTCACATTGGAGGCTCCGAACAAGGAAATCATATATCGTCAAGTCAAGACGCAATTTGACTCCCACACATTCAACGCTCCACTGAGCGGAGAGTACAAAGCGTGTTTCAGCAATGAATTTTCAACGTTCTCCCATAAACTAGTCTACATGGATTTTCAAGTAGGAGATGAACAGGCTCTCCCAGGCCTTGAGGAACATGTCACCGTCATGACTCAGGTAATTGTATTATTATTTTTTCTACAGCATAAATTGTTGTGATCGTTGTTCGTGAATTCAGCGTAAAAGAGTGAATGTTATGACATTCTATTCCAAATACATCTAAAGAATAACGAGAAGCATAGAAAAGATTGTACCAGACCAATTAATCATTGATCAATATTGAGAGGCAAAATATTATGAACAATTATTGATTGTATCGGAATATTTCAAAATCAAATCTACACCAAATGTATGTTGAACGAATACATTTTTTAAAGTCACGAACTACAAAAAAAAACCAGTGTACAGAAAAAAGTGACTGCTGTGACCGAGGATGTCTCATAAGAAAATTAATTTCCCATTGTAAATATATCACAATCCAATATACATGGAAGCAATTTAGTAGTGACATTGGAAACACTATGTAACTGAATGAAATAATCATTGATTAATATTCAATAGCCAAATTAATTAATTCAATTATTCAATCTCTAGAAAAACAGACTGGTACTAAAACGTGAATACATAATATCACAAAAACAATTAACTGGTGTATCTGTTCCAGATGGAATCTTCTGCCCAAGTGATGCACAAAAAAATGCTACAAGTTGTGGAATATCAAACGGCGCACAGATTGCGTGAGGCGCAAGGTCGAAAACGAGCCGAAGACTTGAACGAGCGAGTGCTTTGGTGGTCGGTTATGGAAACGGCGGCAATTCTCGTGATAACCGTGGGCCAGGTGCTGGTCCTCAAGAATTTCTTTACCGAAAGAAAGCCCTCCCAACGTCTTTAGTGCGTGCATTCGTTACGGAGCAATTGCCACCACGCCTCGATCCTTCGTGCCACTTGTATCGATTAGGACTGAACTTCTTCGAAGGTTTTCAGCGTGTTCAACGCTGAGAAAATTCGCAGTGTCGAGAAGGCCAGTGGATCGTCGAGGCTTCGAATCTCCAAACGTTTTTCTCTCTTTTCAACCGAGCCGAGAACGCGAATCCACGGGATACCGACGAAAGGCTCTCGAAGAATATTCCCTCGCACTCGCAGTGTCTTCGAGAACAATAGGACTTTTAATTTACGGGTATGAAAGCGCAAAAGGGCATTTTAACACGGGTGTTTATGCGACGCGCGAAAACCGACCGAGAATAACAAAACACGTTGCTCGAGTCGACATCAAGATAATAATAATGATCATCTCGTTACGTCCGCGAGGATCTTTGTGTTTTGTTGTTATATTATCGATGTCGCCGAATTACGGCTTTCAGCCGATTGCGATAAAGTCATGTTTTCATACTGTGCACATGTAATATAATTGAATTAAAATGTTTTGTGTGAAAAGCCGTATTTTTGGGGTGTTGCTTCACCATTTTTGTCATTTCTCTCATACTTGCGGACCTAGCTTTCGTAATCACGGCGACACGTGACAAATTCGTGACAAATGGAGCTACGAGCCACGCATACAAAAAACAGTGGGCTGAATTCGCGCCGCCGCGTAGAAAATTCGTGTCACTGCGACAGGCGGTGCAGCAGCTCCACGAGATTTTTCACGGAGTGTTTAAAGAATTCGAGTGGGCGGGAAATTACAAGAGTACTTTACTTTTATTACTCTTACAACCTACGCTTAATCGTTTATTGTCTCGTAAATAAACGACATTCTTATGTCGAATAAAAAAAAACCTCAGATGAAACATTGTATTATAAAAAACCATTTTTTTGTAGGTTATTTTTTATTCTTATTAATTTTTCTTTCTTCTTTTTCAATGTCGCTAAAACACTTTATTTACTTACGTTACAGTAAAATTAAAGTGATGAATTGGGAGCAACATAGAAAATATGTTCGTACTTATCAAAACTTTTTGGAGTAGAACTTGAATAAATGGAAATTTAGAATATACTGATATCGATTAGATAAAATTCTAATGATTACACGAATATTATATCTTCAATATATAATCATAATCAAAATTTTCAGCATGTCGATCAAAAAAAGTGAATATTTTTTTTCTTCGTAGCATAGAAATGATAGGAATACAATATACATGTACGTAGAAGAATCTATGTACCGACTTAGTAAGCTCCTTGAAATAATTGCAGTGTCACAGTGCGCCTGTGTCCTTCCCCGGCTTTTCGTACTTAAAATGAGTCTTCAATAGAGTCACGACCATTAAATCAACAATAATGGACGACTGGACACGGTGGCTTTTCGCTTATGCGCTTTTCTCGTCCGTTTTGCTGTCCGGCGGAGTTGAGCTGACCTTCGAATTGCCGGATAGTGCTAAGGAATGCTTCCATGAGGTTGTCGACAAGAACGTCTCCGTGACCCTCGAATTTCAGGTTAGAAACGTCAAATTAATCAAGCGCCAAATTCAAAATCTTGAGGTTAAATTGTTGATTGGATTAAAGTGTTATTATGAATTGAGTTGTTAATTTCGATTGAATTGTTGACATTGCTCAAATTTTGAGTCTGTTCTAATTGTTAAGTTTGAAAGATCACTGCAAAAGAAGCAACTGTCATAAGTTGACATAAAGCATTTTTTTGTTGATCAAATGACTTTCCAGAACTGAGAGCAATAAATTATTTGTATTTTTGTGTATCAGGTTGTAACTGGCGGTCAATATGATATTGACGTCTCACTAGAGGCTCCGAACAAAGAAGTCATATATCGTCAGGTCAAGTCCCAGTTTGATTCCCACACATTCAACGCACCAATGAGCGGAGAGTACAAAGTGTGCTTCAGCAATGAATTTTCCACATTTTCTCACAAACTAGTCTACATGGATTTCCAAGTTGGCGAGGAACAACAACTGCCTGGTCTTGAGGAACATGTCACTGTCATGACGATGGTAATTTGTTGATTTATCTATTATTTTTCAGAGAAAATTGAAGGGTGGATACTTTGGCAATGTGATTTTGATTGATTGGTATAATAGGAGTTATGAATCACATGTTTAATTTTGAAATATGTGGGTATGGAATGAAAGCAGTAAATATCTAATATATTTTGAAAAATAATTATCTTTGTGTAATTTAGAAAATACCACTCACACTTTGAGGGTTTAAAAATTTACCAAAAAATGAGGATTCAAAAAAAAAATTTGTGAAATGATTTACAGAATGTACGAGAAAGCGAGGGATTTTTTTTCTAGCATATTCTCTTATACCTCATAAATTCTTATGAGAATAACATCGTTTTTTCTCTTCCAATTTCATATAATTTTATAGAGAGTGTATATAATTATTTCGGTAAATTTTGCCACAAACATCTTCATACTAAGCTTTTTCATAACATCTTTGTTTCTTTTTTGTTCCTCTTCATGAAATCCCTGTATTTTTAGACCAAAACGCCACGTTTGTAAACTCGTAAATGAATATTTCCGAGTCAGTCTATACAATACCTCCAATTACCTCGTGTACGTAATTTCATATCTTCATACTGGCCGCGTCACTGAAATACAGTAGAACGTCGATTATCTGAATAATGGTTTGGTTTATCTGAATGTACGGTTATCGGAACGTTTAAGCCTACAATATTGCGCAAACTGGGAACTTCGAATTTCAAGCGTAAACGTTCCATTTTCATCGTTACATTTTTAAAACACGGTGACGAAAATCTTTCTGCATTGGCTTGCAACACAAAACATATGAAAATCATTGAGTTTTTACCAAAAATGTTTTGAAATAACTTTTTTTGAAAAACTACGAATCCTATTTGATGTTTCGCCAATAAATTGCTGCTTTATTTTAAATTTGCGAGTATTTTTTATAATAAGTCGGCATTAATTTAGATAACTAATGAAACTTATAATTGTTTCAGATGGAAACCTCAGCCCAGATAGTGCACAAGAATATGGTAGAAGTGGAGAGTTATCAAACGGGACACAGATTGCGCGAGGCGCAGGGTAGAAAACGCGCCGAAGAATTGAATGAGCGAGTGCTTTGGTGGTCGGTGATGAACACTATAGCGATTCTCGTGATAACTGTGGGCCAAGTGTTCGTCCTCAAGAATTTCTTCACGGAGAGAAAGCCCTTCTAACTTTACAACGCGTGAGTTTGTCGACGAGCAGCGATCGCAATTGCATTTCGATGTTTTGTACAGTTTGTATCAATGGGAACAGAATTTCGATCGTCGAATCCATGATCATTCTTCTCTTCTTCTCGACCAAGCCTAAAATGTAATCCCGCGAAACATCGACGAGGAATGCTCGATACATCATTTTATTCGCAATTGCAGTTCCTTCGACAATCTAAAAACTTTAAATTGATAGGTAGACAAGCTCCATACGAACATTTTAATACTAATGTTTGCTGGTGTTTCTACAAAACGCGAATATCCTACGGTAAAAAGATATTGCTCAAATTGACCTCAAGATAATAATCGTCCTCTCGGCCTCGAGGACCTTCGCGTTTTGTTATTATATTATCGTTGTCGTCAATTACTGGTTCACAGTCGATTGTGCACATGTAATATACTTGAATTAAAATGTATCGTGTAAAAATACGACTTTGCCAGTGCGTTTACCTGGCTGTTTTTCATCATACCTACGCTCTTTTTTGTATCGGAAATAAATGCATTGGGTTCTTTACGAATTCGTTCCTTTATAAACAATTATTTCTGGAGTTTTCGACTACTTTTAGCAACTTGACATGAATATGTGAAAGATATTGATTTTTTTTCATTAAAACAATCTTCCTAAAAGCTCCGAATCATAGACACGCGATCCTAACGCACTTAACATTTATCAGTGCACTATGATTTCGCGTTATTATTAGCGTTTTTCGGTGAGTGTGCATTACAAGGGACATCCTTTCACCCTTTCACTATGATCATAGTGTTTTTAATAGCATTTTAGTAGCGTTTTTCAGTAAGTAGGGACATCTTTTAACCTTTTCACTACGGTCATAGTGTTTTTAATAGCGTTTTAGTAGCGTTTTTCCGTAAATCAGTATTACAAGGGACATCTTTTAACCCTTTCACCCTTTCACCCTTTCACCCCCGCCATAGCGTCCCAGAAATTGCGCTGAGGATGTCGAGGGAGAGAGAGAGAGAGAGAGAGAGAGAGAGAGAGAGAGAGAGAGAGAGAGAGAGAGAGAGAGAGAGAGAAGGCGCCAGTTCATCGTACACAAGTTGTTCTTCAGCATTGTTGCGCTCTCGACTTTCTCGCCACTCACGACGCTCGGTGCTTGGTACTTTAGCGGAGTGCCAAGACAATCGGGTCAACGGATCAAGGTCTCCAGTACTTCCTTCGTCATTGACGCAACCGTTTCATTTCTTCCCGCCCACACTTACTCTTCTTTTCGATCTCAGTCGATTTTCACTTTTGTTTTCAAACCCACATTACACAAGTGTTAACGCTTTTCCTGCTATTTCCGTTTGGAGTACAATTTACCATAAAACATCAATTTTATTAAATTTGCGATTTGCGAAATTCATCATCCCTCGCGCTCTAAATGTAACGTGTCACTGTAACGCGCAACTTCAATCAACTGAATAAGTAAATGAATAATTCTTTTCGTATATTCACTTCCTCTACACGCCCACAAAATGTTCCATGTTCACTAAATTTCAAGACCCTAGAACATAGCACATTCTCCACTAATAAAAAAAAATTCTTAAACCCAAAATTTCCCTAAAATCATAGAAAATCGGAGACATGAGTTTTCGTCGTTGTTATTGAAGTTTTTTGTTTCCAATCACGTGCTGAAAAACAAATTAATTAGAAAAAAAAACACGAGGCTTGAGAATTTATTTGATATTACATTAAAATGTCACACGAAGGAACGTAACGTAAGTTGCCGCAAGGCACTATCGATTTTCAGCTCATTTTTTTGCCTTTCCTTGTGAAAAGGTCATTCCAATATTGCACAAAATATTCTCGTCTGGAAGTTGTTAACTACTTTTTTAATTAGCGTTCTCCGCCGCTGCATCGGAGTGCGACAATTGTTCATTGCTTCGCAATCGGACGTTCCCAGCTCCTTGCACACAAACGCTCCTCACTACTGTCTTCGGGTTCTTCGACAACATCGCGACGTGATTCTGTCTCGTTCATCGCTAAAGTATAAGTATGTAAGTGCTCGGATCTGCTATTTACCTCACAAATGTCAAAGTATTCGCTCGGCATTATCGTCAGAAGCGCTTGCACCTACCTACATATTCCATCGCGTGAACACTCGCTAAGACGCTTCGCGACAGTCGCCAGTACTTAGCCAGTTCACTTTGCTTCTCGGATCCTCGAGGTTTTCGTCTATTATACTAACCTGTTTCACAATATCGCAACTTGAGTGTTTCGCGTGACGATCTCCGGGCATTCCATTCATACGTCGCAGCTCGCTCGACGACCTCGTGCAATTGTTTTGGCGAAAAAGTGTTTTGATACTGGCGCAGCGGGAAGGGGAGGAAGAATACGCGTCAGGCTCCTCTCCGTCGGGTAATCCGCACAGCTGCACCTTCTCGAGGACGCGCGGTCACGTCGCAGGATCGCGACTCTCATTCGTGTACCAGTTTCGTTAACCCTTTCGCTTCTTCGGGATTAGTAACACCAACTTATTAAGGACAGATACAAAATTCATTAATTATGCATGCAATGATTATTTACTTTGTATTGTGAAATAATTCGATAAGACTTGATTTTTTCATGTAAAAATTTTCGGGTTTTATGATTTTGTCTGTTGCTTCGGAATTCATTATACCATTAATCGTATTAAAAAATCATTAATTATTTATGCAATCTCAATTTATTCTGTATTTCACTATTATTTATAATTACACTTATTTCTTTATCGTAAAATAATTCGATTAAACTGAGCTTGAATAATGTAATGTCTGTGCAAAGTATCCGTAATTGTCGTTCCAAAAGTCTACATTTTTTACGGCTTGTCGATTACGAATGCAACAGATTTGAGAAGTTTATTTTCACGAAATTGAAATGTGAATCAAATTTCTCGGTCTCATTTCATATTATACGATAAAATCAGATAATCACTAATATAAGAAAAAAGAACTTGATTGAAATATTTTCAACATATTCTCGCTTACTAAATTATTCATAACTTGTAAGTATTAATCGTTCGACATCAATGTGCTAATCTGCAGTAACGTCGATTTCTTGCAGACATTTCTCTAGACTCGAACGTCAAAACGTAATAAAATTATACTTTTACTTCGGAATATGTGCGTTACTGCATTCTACTTTTAAGTTTTGTGTCATAGATTCGACCCTTCGTTTTTATTAATTTTTCATTTCCCTGTTTATGCATACTGAAGCTACGAGAACCAAAACAGATGGGATGTTCTTGACTGCGCACGAGAGCGTGCAGAGGTGCAAAAGAAACAAACCAATTGTGCCTTCAGAATTCCATTTGATTTATTATTTAATTTGTGAAGAGTCCAAGGAACTCATCGGTACGTTGAAGCGAAAGATTCTCGCGTTTCATAACGATAAATTACCGTAAAGGCCATTTGGCGTTTGGCTCGTCCTTTCAGGCGACGAAGACGACGACAGCCGCTCGGAGTTACGTGCAACTTATATTATAATGCCCTCGTGAATGGTAACGCGTTACGCAGTCCTGGTTCGCAAAGGCCACAGCCTCTTCAATGCCGATGAACCGAACGAGAATGTTTTTATTATAATTGCTTTCAACGGTGACTTATTCAGCAACGAGGCAATTGCTCGGTTAATCGTTAATGTAACGATCCAGCAATCTTATTTTTTCGGCTCAATTTACAATCTATTCGCAATAATTACAGAGACAAGTACATAAATTCTTCTCTTAATGACAATTAAAGAAAAGCGTGTGCGAAAAATAACGCAAAATAAAATTTCATTTTCAAAAGTTCATTGGATTCCCATTGACATAAATCTTTGTAATAATGGCGAACATGCTCGTTAATAAAAACAAAAAATTGATAATCAAGAGGCAATAACTGTAGCGGATAACGCGGCTTTCCACCATAAACTTCTCTAAATTGAACCTCAAGGGGTGATTATGAAGGATCTTGGACTGTTAAAGTTATGAGAAAATAAAGTAAATATTATTTTACACGTCCTAGTAAAGGATCTCGCGTGTCATGGATCGTTGGTTAATTTGCATGTATTTTCAACGACCTTTTCGTAGACTCTAGTCCAAGGTACTAGACTACCTACTGCGCTAACTGCGACGAGATTATACCCACGTTACTAATAGCAGACTTATTTTTCATACTTGTGATTTGATAAAGGTGAAGGTCTGCGTCAGTTCTTTAACTCACTTCCATAATGCTATCGTACTTAATGACCGAGCTATACGTTTCTCATAAGTAAAAGCACAGTCTCTATACGATCGTTCAGGATTTCTGTTTCAATTTATTTGGTATCGGTAGGCATTTTCAAAATTTTATGCATTCAGAGAAATTAATTATTATGTATTTACAATTGTAAATTAGATCAGTTTCTTTTTACATGCAATATGACCTTTCTTTACATTTGTTAACATGATGAATAAACATTCACTACAATTTTTCGGACAATTGTTCGCAATGACAAACGCAACAAATATTCGGTCTTCACGTCCATTGTTCGATACTTTTTCTTTCTCATATAAAAACATGTATTTACAGATGAAGAATTATGATTCAGAAGTCAGAGTGCTGAGAATATTACAAAACTTTAAAAAATCATATTGAAACTAAAAAGTGTCTACATGGATTTGCGTATTTTCACAATTGTATCGGATTTCGCGATTCAAAATATTGTACTGATAAGTCTCTTAATTATTCTTATCTTATTGTTCTCTAATAAAAACACACTTTTCTCGTGCCCCACATTGTGAATTACCTGACATTCCCAAGTTTTCCCTGAACATTACTTTTTGCAGCTGGAAACTGGGTTGTAGGATTTTTCCAATAAATCAAGAGTGCAATTCGTTATTTTCTAGATTTCACACTTATTCTTAACGTGATATATGTACATTGCAAAGATTCTATAATGAATCAAAGTGAAGATGTTTGTCTTAAGACCACGAATGACCCGGTTGAATAGATTGCGTAAAGGGGTTTGCGATGCGACTGCACCCACCGCCGTTTTATTGCAATCGTTGCATGACGTCGACGCACGCCACCAGTTCAATCGGCGAGAGATACTCGCCAACGAGTTTAAAACAAATAAACGGCGAGCCATTATCCAGATTGTTTGCTTAGGACGAGGATGAATTCAGTCGCTCCTTCCACGCCGTCAAATCCATTGCCCCGTTCAAATACGTTGAACACTCGGCCATTTCATTGCTGAAACATTAAAGCACTCGTTATCCGTCTGACAATGACTATTAATACATAACTAAATATCTATAAAATGTTTCGTAACAAAAATATTAAAACAAACGAAAAAATCGAGAACGAAAAGTATGAATTAGTTTTGTTCCATTTGTCTTGAAGTATGAATTGATTTTTTTTTGCTTTTTTTTGTTGTTGCGATGAAAGCACTCATTGTTCACGTGATAATGATTACTAATAGACAAGTAAAGATCTGCACGACGTTCTGTACAGATAAAATTGTTTAATTAAAAAGAAAAAGGATTCGGAGTGGAAAAAAGCACTATAATTTTTTTTGCGTTTGACTCCACAGTTTTGAATACGAATTTCATTTGGTTCTTCCGCCCTTTACTTTTTCATATTTATGAAGGGTCGTAGATCGAGATAAAATCGACAATTTTTTATTGTTCAATGTCTACAATAAAATACCGGTTGGGACTGAATCTGGAGGGTTTCAGATAAAAGGATAACTCACAGGAAGGGATCCTTCAAAATAAACGCTCGTGGCTGAACGCTCCTAAGCCTGTCGCCGTTGTCACACAAAAGTTTCGCCATTGTGCATTTTCGAATTTCATTCAGCTGCTCGGCGGTAAAGGAAACCGGTGAATTGGCATTTTCGTACCAGTATCGATCGCCTGAAAAAAAAATCTCAATTTACCATTCAAGTTCTATTCGGCATATGACAGCAAAACCAGGTATTCAAACCCAGCAATTTATACATCAATAAAATAAATTAAGACTGATTGATTCAATATAACGAGTAACCATTAAGTCAACACATTTTCATTATCTCAATTGAACAATACTTTATACATCAGGAGAATAAATCAAAACTGACTCATTTAACATAACGAATATCATTAAGTCAACACATTTTCATTATCTCAATAAATAATATCTATTAAAGAAAAAATATTGCTTCTGGAGCTACGACTTGAAAAAAATCTTCTTAAAAATTATATAAGCGGATATATTTTTTAATTTTTTAGCAAACATACCAAGCCTCGCATTTCTGAATGTTCGTCCCAAGAGACAAAGGAAGGTCGGACCTACGACAGATCCTTCGACTGGAATTTCCGAGAGTGCGCCGGTCACGAGATCCACGTCCTCCACATTCCTATAATACACGTAAACATCAATCAATTGTATTGTAATTCTCGGGCCGTTATGCAACATTATTGATCGCTTCGCTATCGCATAATTAGAATGCAAAGATGAATATTCTATGACACGAGTCAGGAAAAAAGTCGTGATAACGTCAATATTTAAGGACAATATAACGTTGCTATTAATGATAACGATGCATAATTTTGCAATAGATTTTTTGTAAATCGAAAGCAAACGCACCTGTAAACTCTCTGCAGCCTCTCGATCGTTTCCTGCCCAATGCTGCCCTGCAAATCTTGAAAACTCTTGACTTCCGGAAGCTCACAGAACGATCTCCAATGAACGTAAGGAGCTAATCCGTGATCCCTTCCTTGCTGAATTACCTGAGCAGCGTAGTCGACGGCTACTTCGTTGGTTTTACCATCGTGGAAGTATCGCTCGAGCAAAATTTCGTTCAGTCCTGGCGGCAATGGCTTTCTGGAATGGCCCGCTGTGCCCAATAATATTAACAATTTTATGACGCATAATCCATGTTTAATATGTCAGGAGTAGTTCTTTTTCTGTACAGAGATTTTTCAGTTTAGATTTATATTCGAGTTTTTACTAACTCTCAACTAGGCAATTTTTATTCACGTCGAAATAAAGGAACTTTCGTTGCGACTGATTTTTACATAAGGCTTTTAGAAACAATTATCTCGACGGAACGTTATTGCATATTATACGCAGAAAAAAATACTGCGGAATAACTAGATTAGGTTTAATCGTAGTGATTATACTTCGACATTTTCAGCATCGATTTAGCATCTAAACTGGGAATCCAATAATAAAGAAACATTTATATTTAATAACACGAATTTCTTGCTAATATTTGTCTTAAATTTTATAAATCCGTATATAAATAATTTTCCATCCAATTGATTTCAATTAATGTAAAATGAGTTATCGATGCTCCGTTGGAGACAAAATAATCAAAAATGCTTGTCGGAAGTAATTGTAAATTAGAAATATTTGCTCGTTATAGGAGGAAAAGATCGTCACGAGATTACAAAAAGTGATTGCTACTGACCTGTGGCCCCAGTGATCAAGCGATCGATAGCTCCAGCCTCGTAGAGTTCCTGCGGTGCATAGAAAGCGGAGAGCAGCGATCTCTCCCCGGACTTGGAACTCGATCGAGTGTCAACGAGGTCGAGGGTCTTCGGTGTGAGGGCAGCAACGAAGAAGAGTCCCGCGGAGGCGGCGGCGTTGGATATGGTCGCGTCGATCCGCGAGTCGTAGCCTCGAAAGTAACCCCGTCTCGTTAAGCGCAAGTCGAATCTTCGAATACGCCGTGAATGAAACTTCAACGCCAAAGTAGAGGAAAAAGAGACAAACGAAAAGAAAAGAAAAAAAAAGAAGACAAAGCGAACCCAAGGCCAAGAGTTTCTCATCGTTATTTCATAATCAATCGCAAACAATCGATAATATCTATCAATAATCGACGTAGCTTCTTCATCAATAATTCACTTCCGTCTCGTAATTTTCTTGAAATTGACTCTACATAACTTGTTAAATTACCTAAACTTCAGTACTTTTCAAATTAAATCAACGTTATTTTATTTGAGTTACGTAAAATGAGCGGTTCTTTAATTGGAAAATCATAACGTTTTTTTAATTGCGGGGAATTGATATCGCAGACAGATATCTCGAAGATAACCATATGTGCCTCCCACAGAATTGATGAATCTGTTGTCTCAATCTTTTCTGCGTACGTGCGTAATTATAGCCAAGATCGCGCTTAGCCTGATCAATCGTTTTCGTCTAATATCCTTAGCTAACGTTTCCTGGAGACACTGCTTACCTTTCGAGATTCCCTTCGCCAAGGACGACTGGCAGAAACTCGTTATACGTTATGTGCTGCATCTCGGCGATGACTACACGTCGAGCCTCCTGATAGAGCTTCTCATCGTCCCAATGAGGATTTAACAATTCCAGTTGATCGGCGACGCGATTATGCTCGCGCAAAAATAGCACGTGCATCAGGGCGAGTCCCGGATGCTCGTTGATACGAGAATCGCCGCTGAAGAAACACGGGAGAGACTTGCTCTCTGATCTGCAGCTTCCGGAATTCTTCGATGGCATTGGGAGGTTCTTTCGTTGAGTGTTGAGGCGGCCGCCCTTTCCGGAACGTAGAGCCCGCGCGATCTCCTCCGAGTTCCCGTAAATTGTCGAGAGATCGATGTACGAGGATGCTTGATTTATCTGCTGTCTCGGACCTAAACATCCCTTTACAGGGTCAGCAGAAAAATTCAGTTACTTTACAAAAATTTTGTCAGAAACTTATCAGGCTTTATTAATAAGTAATGATCATCGCAAACATCCCTTTACAGGGTGGGCAGAAATATTCAGTTACTTTACAAAAATATTGTCACTAAACTGTCAGACTTCATTCATAAATAATAATTATTGTTGTTATTGCGATTGCTATTTATACGAGGAATTCATTCGCCTGTATCCGCTGCTAAAAAATTCCGCCATTTTCATCGATTTCATCCATTTTTCGATATCCAATTCTAATGATATTCGTTGGATATCGTCTTTGTCATTTCAGAATTGTTTTATAACTTTTTTCTGAGATTTTGTTTTCGTATTCGGAAAGTTCATATTCTCCGATACTTTTGTTTTCCGTTACTTTCAACTTGATTTGTTTTTTTAACAAAAACAAGTCAATTTTTTATTCGATTTTTTCCAACAACGTAAAATCTGAAAATTTTACACGATGAAAATTCAAGTCATCAAAAACATAACAATTCCTGTTTCTCTTGTTCCTAGAAAGTATGATATCCCGTGTGGGCGGTAATCGGTACTTTTCGTTCTTTTGATCCTACCACTGAATTAAGGCCGAGTTTTTCATTACTTCAATTCCACAAATCAACTAACATCTCTTCATCTTATTACACAGACAGAGTGACAAAAATCCGATAAGCTACGATAAACCACCGGAGCTAAAGGAACCACCAATTTTTGAAACTCCCGGCCCACGCCGTTAATCTCCTCACCTGAAGGCTGTTTCCGGGATGCGGTGCGGACCTCGTGTACTCCATGCACCTAATGGAATTCTCGGCTTGAATCGGAAAGCACTCCGGATGAAAGTGGTCGTACTCGACATCGCAGCATTTGAGTCTCGCACCTCCGGGCAATTCCATTCGCGGTGTGTGCGCAATATCATTAGCTATAAATTGTCCAAAAAGCGCTGTGAGAGCCATTAGGTATGGATGCCTGAGATCGGGACCTCCCGAGTGAACCTTGGTCGATACCTCCCGAGCGCTTGGTAAGTTAGTTCGCGGCAAAGAAACCCCGTCCTGATATTCCGGTGGTAAGATTCGGGAATAGGCTTCGAGCGCCGCGCCCCAAGTCGGATGCGCGGCGTTGTTGCATCTTCCGGTGTGCGTTCTAAAGCGCTGGGAATCCCCGAGAGTCTTGCACTCGACGCTGCTCTTTGCGTAGGCACTCGCCGTGTCGGCGGAGCATAAAAATGTGCCCATCGATGGCAGCAAGGACACCGCGTCCTTTGGTGACATGTTCAACGCCTCGACGATCATCATCGCCATTGTCTCGCTACGCAGAGCCCGTTGCGAGAGGTTCTGCGCGGCTTCCGTCATCTCGTGCGAAGCTCCCAAGTACCACGACGGGGAGCCTTCTTTCAGACGCGTTCGTGAATTGATTATCGCCTCTTCGGTCTTGTGATATTTGTCCATCGACACGTTTGTCCGAACGTTCAGGTCCTGAAGCATCCGCGGCGGCAAAGTCGTGCATTGCGATAGAGCCAACAATCCTAAGCTGAAATAAGAAAGAAGAAGTAAACAAAGTATTACTGATATACCAGCGGCGGAATATATTGCGTAATATCTTGCTTGAGACGTCGACGGATTTGCAGTCTTGTACTTCAGTTCGACGTTCGTTTCATATGGTAGATTTTTTAATGTGATTTATTTTAATGAATATTTATGGCATTTAATCATTTATTTCGATACGTGTTCTCGTGTGTATTTTATATTATATTCAGACTCAAGTTCGAATTTGAGTTTATTAGGAATTTTGACATTTTTATCCGTGTTTTTGATGATGGATGTAAAAAAATGAGTAACGCTACATCGAATGAGATTTATCATTATTATTAATATCTATTTCCTTGCTTAGCTCCGTCGTCAATAATCTCGTTACGATTTTGTATCGGGTCAGCGAAGAATCGATATATTTGTACTTGAACTCTCAAAATGCCAATCACTACGAGTAGGATGTGTGAAGGTATATCAGTTGCATCATGAATACGAACCATTAGGATCTAAAGATTCGGCGATTCATCGACAATGAAGTGTTCGTTAGTGTACTTATCTCTTTGAGTAGTTGAATGGTTAATCAGCGATCTGATATCATCGGCATAAACGAAGAGATTGTGCACACGAGACCTGATGGTGTACCCTTTAATTAACGAGGACGCTTTAATTATTCGCTTTGTGACATTCAGCGTTTTGTTAATCCCATTCTCTTTCACCATGAAAAATCGCATCTGGTGTATAACAAATAATTGTAGATGAGGGACAAGAAAAATTCGCGATCTTTTCTTTTTACGAAGCTCAATATTATGCTATGAATGTTCTCAAATAATAACAATAATAATAATATAGAGACCATTTCGCTGCTTAAAAAACTGACCGTATTAATTTTTTAATGCGAGAAATAAAATAAAAAATTTTATATTTAAATTAGTTTTAAAATTAATTAAGTTTATGAACTGCAAACGTCTGCACCGTCTTAATATTACGTAAATCAAAGGGGCAACAACGATCAAAACTCGATAATAATTTTTTTTCTGCAACAATTCAAGATCGCTAAAGAAAAAAACTTAAAATAAGAGCGAATAAGTTACGTTGAAAGTGATTAGGGTAACCTCGCTCAATTGTGCAACGAGGCAGTGACAATAGATGTATTGATGTGTCAACGAGGGCGTGAAATCGCTTTTCTACCGATATCTTCGTCTTGGTGACGTCTCTTACATAACGGAATGCAACGGACGTCGATAAATCATCTGTGAAAGAAATTGAGCCCGCAGGTGTTTGCAGACTGGATGACGGCGCACGGGACAATATCAATTTGCGTCTTTTAGAGCTTGGCTCACTGGGAATAACGACTTAACGTTACTGCGGTACACATTCCGCAGCTTCTGGGAAGAATATAATTACGTCGTACGTGTATAAGACCCGAGCCTCGGCAAAACCAGTTTTTATTAAATACATCAGCGGTTCGCGAGTCTACATTGTCTTTCCGTCGTTTGCCGGGACACTCGCAAACACAGAATTACATTACCAGCAATTTCCGTTCGGTGCAAAGACCTCGAAGTTTGCCAAAACAGAAATAAGTGGCTCAGCGTCTTGCGAGAGCTCGTTATACTTCACGGTTTTTTAACGCTCCCTCAAAATTTTATGAAATTGCAAGATTTTACAGTAATTCGAGTAAATTTGCTTTAGCGGCCATGCAAAACAACACTGACCTACTGCTCAGCTTAGCTTACCACTAATAAAACCATTCCTACATTTAAAAAAAACCTTTGTACAATCTCTTGTGTCTTAATAAACAGTTTCGAAATATAACTCACGTAGCATAGTTAGTTTTAGTGTGTAAAAAAATTCACAGCCTTGATTTTAACAGAAAATATTATATATAAACGTCACTGATTTATGAGGCAAACTAACCAGGCCATTTTTTCTTCCGAACATCTATGATTACTCCCGTTATAATTTATCCACTGTTTTAAATCCAATATTACGTTAAATAGCTTATTTTATTGAAATCAACATATATTGATAAATATTATCACACATTGAAAAAATAATTATACGACATCTAAATTGTAACGTCACGTGGAGTTTTCGATGAAGTTTCAGTGTCTTAAGATTGTAGAGAAACGTTGAGTTTCAGCGACATGTGTATTTTTTAACACGGTAAAAATGCATTTTTTAATTTTTGCTTCATATAGAGAGGATTTTTTTATGCATAGATCGGCAGGTTTGACATTCCGTTAGTGTTAGTTTGAACTTTTCTTTTTAAGTGATATTACTCGAATCTCGATTAGTTTATCTGATATAGAAATATGGTACTTTTCGTTAACTGATCTGCGATACATATCTTGGTATGTATCTTGAATCTTGCATCACTGCATCAAAACGGTTAAGATGAAATGAACTTGATTTGGAAGAGGTTGCGTAATGTCGTTTTGCCTGTGCTACTGTGATTTGCTACATGAGCGTTCAGCTTGAAGCTTTCTGATTACATTTCCAACCCTGACCGTCCGATTTTTATTGATGTTAATCTTGCCTCAAGGTACCCATCAAAATTTCTTACATCGGCTAACGAAGTCGACCTCAAACCATGCAGGACTCATTAGATCTTCACATTATAATTTTTTGATGAGTTGCGACAAGTAGCCAGCACAAAAAAAAATCATCGTAGAAAATGATGAGCGTTCATTTGAGATTGAATTAAGATTGAATACCTATAACTTACAAATTATTATACCTCAATAAAAAACTAAATGTCAAATTCTTCTGCTCCATTGATTGAGACCCATTTAAACGTACCCGAGAAAAATAATGTAGAAAGGCTGAAACCTTAATTTTTAATGAGGCGCGATATAATTGCTGAATCACCAATTTATGCATCATAAAACTGAATATCTTATTTACTCTTATTCTGTAATAAATCTTTAATCAATTCGTTTTCATTAAAACATAAAATCCTTTGACTCAACTAAAAAAATTATCAATGCCATATTTTTTTTAATTCTTTATTATTGCCACCGGCTTCAATTGGTATACTAAAAAAAATCTTGGGGTCATCTGCGTATCGATGTAATCATCTATTTATACATAAAACATGAGTGGCAATCTGAGACAGAGCATACATATATATATATATATATATACATAGGAAAAACCTACGCGATTTAACCCTAATGAAATAATAGAGATAATATATTTTTGTTTTTCGCATATGAGCCAAATAAAAATGATATCAAAGACAGGATGAAAAGATTTGGCAATGTGTGTCGAGTGCGCGTTGCTATACGAGCGTTCCAACACCCACTGACATTTAGCACTCGTGATCGCTGATATGCTTCTCCGTTTATCTATACATATATTATTTTCCACAGAGAGGACGAGTCCGAGGATTCCAGTTATTCGATCCGTTACAACGGCGCCTGTAGCCGGCCCCATTCATTCTGCTACGAGCTGCGCTACGAGTTTGACCCGCTATACCTCAGTATCACACTCGCGAGGCCCGAGACCTCGTGGCAACGTTTCGTCTCAATGCGCTCGCCCTCAGCTCCGCCAGGTTGACATTTAAGGATCCTTCCTGGTTCCCTCGTGACTTCCTTACGCAATCTGACACAATCCCACGCTAAAGTTCGAGTCGAACACTCGACCCTCTTATTCTTTTGCCTTTTTTGTTTTCTTCACTTCCTTTGTAGTTGGCACACCTAACGCCGAACGAACGTTGTATTCGAACTGTCATCGTGACTCGCTCTCACTCATTTTGACATTGTCTATTTTTCGCCTCAATACGTTTTTTCAAAATTGTTGTTGTTATTCAAAGGTAAAATGAGTTTTTCCACTTCTTTACGCTGATAAAAAATTGAACTGACTCGGTGAACTCTTCTTTCGATAACCCTTTCGGTGTTACATTCCATTTTGACCTTAGTGATTTTTTGAAAATCAATTTTTTTTTTCTTAAAACCAGTCTTTTTTCCCTGGCATTGAATTATAATGATTTCAAAGATTTAACATCATGCGCGTTTTGTAAAAAAAAAATTGTGTCACCTTTACTTTCGTCTAATTTATTTTGTTTAAAAAAAAATGTAATGGCTTTTCTTTATTGATCTTTCAAATTTATATTAATTAATGATCGCTGACGGATCGAATGTTTTCATTCTTTCAGTTTTTATCTAACGGAGCTAAATCGCTTAAACATCCTCAAGATACTAAAATATTGATACTGTATTATTTAACTTATGATGGCAAAAATTGTTATGCAGTTTTTGGCACAAATAGATTTATTATTTTTTCGAAGTGCCTTTTTATAAATACATAATTACATTAAATTAGTATATACTGCAGAATATGCTGTGAAAAATTAACTCCCAAAAGGATCTCTATCTAATTGCAGAGTATATCTTCCGACGAAATGTCGATTTAATGAAGTTATTCAAGCAGTTCAGTATTTTCATTCTCCCGCTCAATTTGTTATTGAATTTCAACGTTCCCACGGTAAAGTAAAATAATTTATGGTGAAAAACTAAAAAATAAGTAGTTAATTTTTCCGCGTATCCACAAATTAGAGCGAATAACTTACCTGAGCGCGTAAAAAATCATCTCGCCGGTGAGTTTTGCCGTGGCGAATCGCTGCGAGCGACAGGAGCCGGATAATTAATAGCGCTCGGATGAATGGAGCGCGCGCTGCTTAATTAATAATCAAGGCACCGAGTGTTGTGAAAATAGCGTTGCAACGCCCACTAAGAAAATTCTTCCTCGGCGCGTAACGATCAGCGAAAATCACGATTACGCCTACGCTCGATGGTGAAAAGTAATCAATTTATTTATCCATAAATGCAATGAGCCAGAGACGATAATGCGTATGGCTCACGTGCCGATGCCGAGTTTCAACCGGTCGTGAATAAACGACAGGCGACGAGCCTGAACTAAGACTTATACTCGAACGAAAGTACGAGCGAGGCTCTTATGGGGCCCCCCGACATTACACACTGCCAGGAGTGCCAAGAGTGGGGCCCCGACGGGATCGTAATCTAATAGGTACAACAGCCTATCGCACATACCCTGCATACAATCGCTCTAACAACTTCTAGAGACTAGGTAAAAAAATCAAAGCTAATACGGTATAATTATGTGCCATCCGTTCATGAGCCCTAAGTAGTCAGTTTTATCGCGCGTATAGCTAAGAATACCGAGAGGAGTTTCATTTCCGTTCTCGTAAATACGTGTACTCAATTTCCTCGCACTGAAAACCATCGATCAATTCACGGGATTTTTTTTGTTTTTCCCGAGTGGATATAAAAAATGTAGGCGATATGAAAATTAAAAATTCCATAAAATTCGAAGCGCTTTACAGATTTAGCTCACATTCAACGGCGTTCGGACTTTCGGTTTAGTTCATTCGTTAAGAACTTTTAGAAAATAGGGAAAACAATCGAAGCTAACACGGTAAAATTATGTGCCATCCGTTCATGAGCCCTAGGTAGTCAGTTTTATCGCGCGTATAGATAAGAATACCGAGAGGAGTTTCATGTCTCGTAAATACGTGTACTCAATTTCCTCGTACTGAAAACCATCGATCAATTCACGGGATTTTTTTTGTTTTTCCCGAGTGGATATAAAAAAAAGTAGGCGATATGAAAATTTAGAATTCCATAAAATTCGAAGCGCTTTACCGATTTAGCTCACATTCAATGGCGTTCGAACTTTCAGATTAGTTTATTCCTTAAGAATTTCTAGAGAGTAGGTGAAAAAATCAAAGCTAATACATAGATAAGAATACCGAGAGGAGTTTCATTTCCGTTCTCGTAATTACGCGTACTCAGTATACCCGTACTGAAAACCAAGGATTCATTTAAGCCATTTTTTTTTGTTTTTCCTGAGTGAATATAAAAAAATGTAGGTGTTATGAAAATTAAAAATTCCATAAAATTCGAAGCGCTTTACAAATTTAGCTCACATTCAATGGCGTTCGGAATTTCCGATTAGTTTATTCGTTAAGAACTATTTAACTCGTTAGTCAAAAAATTACGTCAGTAGAGAGCGTACAGAGTTTTTTCATTTATTCATTTTCACTTTTCATTATTCGTAGATGATCCCATACTATAATTTGACACCTCACTTGTATATTAAATATAATATATCGGTCGGTTTATTTGAAGGGGCTTTATTTGTCCTTAATGGAAATCTCTACTAAATATTTGGAATGGTGTGTATTGTATTTAATATACAATTCTTCAAAACTTGTTTAGATTTTTTAATAAATGGTCTTTTAAAAGAATCTTTGTTATTCAGTGATCTGTACTTTGAAGTATTATGAGTTTATCATCAATACACATCGATCACTGTCGACATTCGAGCCAATACATCTTGAAGGCTAATTTTTCACTAATTAATTCCGGGCTGTACTACTTCGTTGATTTATTGTGCACGCCACATGCTTCCGTAATTATGCATACAGGAAATCAGGTAAATCAATGAATAATTTATGCTCAATCATCAAACCCCCAAAGTTAAAAATTCCCAAGCTACATGTTAATAAGGATTCCTACAAAAAATATGATGAATGTACTTTTGTTATTGTTTTACTAATTTTTAATTAAAAAATTCTATTCATGTGCTTGCATTTTGTGTCGTTAAGAAAAAGGTCATATAGTTTTCGAGTGTCCAAAGTGCTTTTTAATTCTGGATGTGAAAACCCATGTGACCCACTTATGGGGACCATCTCCTATGGAGAACAAGTTGCATAACTAATCATTTATTTTTTATCGTCATTCCGTGAAAAAAATGATGGAACTATGATTGTCTCTAAATATTTATTACCTTCATTATTACTTCATAAATAAACAAATAAATATTGCTTTACTTTGTATTAATTGTGAAAGCATGGGAAAGCAATTGATAAGTGACCCATTATTGAGACATTTTCGTCACGTGAAAAGTAGTTCACACCGAAATTTCTTTAAAATTCCCCATTCATTGTCGGTGTAACATGGATTATAAATTAAATTGAATACGCAATGTGCAATAGAGCAGCTCGGTGATTCACAGATTTGCTGTGGATGAGCCTCTGCCGCGCCTCACTAACTCTTGCGCTGTTGTGAAGCTGGGACACCCTGTGACTGCATCCTTCGCCTTGTTTTTGCATAATGTGTTGGGCAAGCGTTTGAACACCATAAAATTATATAGCGCGGAAAAGCAGGCGTTGAATCACATGCCCATCTTCATCGATTGTACCCAGAACCATAAAGCTACTCCGTCGTTTTATCACTAAACTGAAATAAACATTTTTTAATTGTGTAATTAACTGATTTTCTACTTTAAACTTATTAAAAAGGTATTTCCGAAAACGAGGACAACTCTTCAGAGTGATAATTTGAAAGATTAGCCAATAAATACCGGATAATTTCTCGATCGATTATAAACTGTAATCATAATAACAGTTGACAGATTTATAATGATCAAAATAAAAACGAATATTTAATGCTCAGCTAAGGATCAGAGCTCTAGTGGATTTTCTATGCTTAAGGAGCGGCCGATAAGTAGTCAATGGAAGTATAAGCGAGATGAAAACACAGGTTGACCCAACATTCGACATTTCGTTGTGACTGGTACATAACAAGGCCAGTACAGATATTTCTACGATCGAACTCGACCCGCGAATCGTCGCGACGGCCTAGTCACGTACATCGTGAGCATCGAGCTAACAGGATGTATATAATCGTTGCTCTCGCTTTACCGGTTTACACGCAACCTCTCCACTGTATATTCGTGTTGCATTACTTGACACTCTATTCCTACTCCGAAACTATCGATCTCTCGCCAATTGATTTGTGAGAATTCCGATTATATCTTCGAGCCTCTCGCGTAATCGAAGGCTCATTATTCGCTCAATTACGTGGGGAATGTATCCAGTAAGATGATTATCCTTTCCTGTAACACAATGCTACATGTATTTATTAGTTTACTTCCTGATTCCTGTGTCTATGTCATTTTTGTCGAAAATAAATGTACGGTAATTTTTAAAACACAATCATTTTTTCGGAATCATTAAAAAAATTGTTAACACCTTATTCTATGTGCTATATTTGGTGCCTTTCACAGAGTATAATAATTCAAGTAGAAGTGTTATACGTGGATGGATAAACAGCTAAAAAAGGCCTTAGCAATTATGGGAAAAGATGAGTGGAAGTGACGAAAAAAAAGCCACGTTACAATAGGCAATTCCAGCGATTGCGATACTAATTTTCGTGACGATCTGCTGAATTCCTAGCGCTTGATCGACCGGCGAACGTGCAAGGACATATTTTGATATTTTAGTTGAAAAAGTTGTGAAATATTTAGCTCTTGATTGCCTGACGTGCGATTTCGCATAAAAATGAAAAAAAAAAAAAAAAAAATACCCATCGGTATACCAATAGTTAGCCGCTGGGCCTTCATAGTATGTGTTGCAAATTATGGATTTGTAGAAAGACACTATGAAATAATAACGAAACCGTTACAGAGGCTGCAAAAGTTTCATTTCCTTTTCGTTGAAAGAAAAGATAAAAGGAAATTGCTTTAGATCGCCACGATGACTTTGGACTTATTTGCCTTACTAGCAAGTAATGTTTTTATTCTCCTGGACACTTCTAATATACATTGCCTTACTAGCCCTCGACCCAGATCTTCGTTACGTATCGGATAAGATAGTCTGTCATATTATTGTCGTCTCGACAATTATCGTGGAAAAAGGAAGTTGCTCGATTCTTGCGGTGTATTTTCACTCGGTAATTGTGTTCAGCGATGACCACCGGCTTCTATAGGCCTTCTCAATAGCATGAGTTTGTAAAATAACGGAGTAAATCTTTTCGTAAGCCGGCTTCGCTGCAGAATCTTAAGCTTCTTAACCAACCGGAAAACCTTGAATATTCAGGGTCACTCAAAAGCGTTACGCTCACGCTCTTCGTGCACGCGAGTGATAATCGTTTTTTAGGCAATTAGTGAGACTAACAAATGAGAGTTGTAATTACCACGATTTTAGTTTTTAAAAACCCCGACTGTTTTATTATATTTAACACAACCATCGATTCTTTTATTTAAATTGTTCCTCTGTTTATTTCAGCGTTCCGTAATTGTACATTCGTAATGCCTACAATATATTTATAATGCCTTTTAGGAACGGTCGTCATTCGTATTATCGAGAACCGCTCCGCTGTAGGCCAAATCCCAGTAGTGCTCGACGTTGTGTTTTTTGAAATGTTCCCGTGCCATTTTCTCGATCGGACAAACCTTGAACTTCATTTCACCAAAATGTCGTTGCTTCGTTGTGCCTTTCCAAACGAGAACACATTTATTTGGAACGTCATTGCCATCGTTATCTTTTACGATATCTTCCTCCCATTTAATACGATGCATCATCAGACGCTCGTACTTGCTTTGCTGCTTTGGTCCACCCTCGACGACCACGACGTTGCAGTCCCGGAAAAGCATCACGCAACCCGTCATGTATAATTGTTTCGCGTTAGTTTCGACTTTGAATTTCTTCGAGGCGTTATTTATGAGATCCCTTATTCTGTACACAGCCACGTTCACTCCGAGCGACGTGTCTTCTTTCAACTTCCGGGCTTTTTTCTCCCGTCGCTGTTCCGCTGTCAGCCGCCTCGCGGCATTCGCATCCTCGTGCGCTTTCAGCCTCTTGGCCATTTGCTGGCGAACGTGAGCTTCGATCTTCGTTGGATCTTGGACAGCTTCCGTGCCCAGAACTCGCATAAGATTCGAAATTCTTAATTTTGGCTCCGGTGGCGGTTCCAGACCTAATCTTATCTTCTCCTGCTCCTCCTTCCACGCCTCTCGGCGATTCTGACGGCGAAGCTTCTTGCGCTCCTTTTTCGTCAGGAAAACTGGCATGTAGACGGGCTTCAGAGGATCAGCTGGAAAACGAAAAAAAAAGTGATATCAGGTTTAATCGAAAATAAATAATTCGGTTGCAAAGTGAAATATAATTCGGTTTTTACTCTTTTATATATTTCTTTTTTATATTTTGCTCATCGAAATTAAAAGGTTTTATATTGCGAAATTATCGTCACATTACAAATGGGTTTCTTGATTTTTCTGTCGATTTTTACTTCAGTTTCTAATTGGATAGAATTAAAATTTGCTCGATGAGCATAATATATTGACCTCAAATTACAATAAAAATAGCAATATAACAGTTGATTAATAAAAATCAGAGTAATATGGCGGTCACGTAGAATTCAATGAAAACTGCTCTAATAAAACTAACGATTTCGCTTTATAAACATGGAAAGGATATCATGATCGTATACAGAAATAAAAAATACAAATACATACTGGGTGGCCTCATTTGAGCGGGATGCTCCACCAAATTCGTAAGCACTCCAGGTTTAATGGACGGTTCATCAGCCTCGTTTGGATAGCCTCCGGTGAGAATTACAGAGTCCCACCATTCAACCGTGGGCACTTCTTCGCTCTGCGCCTCAGTAGTCGGCGCAATCAGCGCTAATTTGGTTGCCGAGCTGATGCCAGTTTTTCTCGCTATTTGACTGATTTCATTCTGGAGCTTTTCCAGTTGCGCTTTAACGCGTATTCTATCGGCGATCTGTTGAAACTTTCCGGGTTCGTGAAATTTCAAAGCTCGCTTACCGCGAATCGCCGATTTGGCGCCTATTCTAGAGTCGAAAAAATGAGTATCTTGAATCTCTTCGGGTCCCTTTGATTCCTGCAACTGCGCTTTGAATTCCTCTCTTTTCTTGGCTCGTATATTCGCCTTCAGCGTAGGCACGACCTGCGTCAGCTGCACTTCTTTACCAGTTATGTCGACTGTCCTTCCAGACTCGTCGAGAATCAATGGCGTAGGCTTGTCCGGCACGCTGACATTATTTAACACACCCGCGTTCAATTTACTACGAATTCGCGCTTGCACCGCAGCCAATTTTCGCGCTTTGTCCGAATCGGTTTTCGTAAGCAAACCCTGATTGTACATACTACCGATGTTTGGCACGGAATCTCGCATCTTTGATGGAGGCCTCGATGGGGGCACCTCATCCGAAGGCCTTATCGCATTTAAGGCTCTCTTCCGCTCCTCGATCTCCCTTTGTGCGTTCATCATCATCTGCTTTATCTGCAAATTATTAAGTACTGAATTTATAGCTGTTGCTGAAACTAGTGACAATCTAGATATTAAAAAAACAGGTGTACATCAGTTCTGAATTTTTGTAAGGGCATTTTTTAGAAATTGCTATTGACTGGCAAATGTTTATGTAAATCTAATAATGTGAATGTTCCTCTAGGTTATTGAAACAAACTGCAAAAGCACTTGTAGATTCAGGTTCATAAAAATATGAAAAACAACTGTAACTTGTATCTTTCTGTAAAGGATGCGTAAAAAAGGTAAATAGAGAGAATGGAATTATGAAGTAAACCGAGAGATTTGTTACCTGATCATTGGAAAGTTGAGCTTCTGTACCCTTCTCGCTTTTTGGTTCATCCTCCTTAAGTTTAAGCTTCTTGATGTCTCTATCCTTGTCTTTATCATCTGCGTGGATACGTTTTTTGCTCTTCTGTGCAGCTTTTGTGTCATCGTATATTGTAAATATTTTTTCTGTGAGTTTCGAAGCTTTCTTTTCCTCCAAAAGCAGGGAAAGCTTATCTGTTGGATGACATAAACAATTTTAGGTACAATTGTTACAAACTCCGAATAGAATGTTCAATTCCCAATAATATCTCAGTGAAAAATGAACAACGCAAATAACAGAGAGACAGAGAGAGAGAGAGAGGGAAAAAAGGAAGAGTACAAACCCGCAGTCTTGCGTTTATCATAACCAGAAGTTATGCAGTTGACGGCAGCAGTGACGATAGATGGTTCTCCGAATCCCAGAAACTTATGAACCGCTTTTTCGATCTGTGGCTTCATCTCGTCGATCTCCTTTCTCGTTAAATACGCCATTTCGGGAAATATCGCTGTTGAATAATTATTAAAACACAATCCGAGGTTAATCAGCCTATACGGGAGATAACCTATAAACACACAGGTTATAGTTGACGCGACTTTCACCTGCCAACTTGCTCGTCGAGCTCCAGTTCACGAAAATACTTGTTGACGAGTCACAACTTAATTGTTATAATTCTAAAACAACTTTGATGCCCAATAAAAGTTGAATGTCGTATTTTAAGGGCGACATCGACATCGCAACGCATCGGAACGGTGAGTCTCAAACATATAAATCCGGCAGAATTGAATGCACGCGACCTCGACACAAGGTTACAGCGACATCTTTCGTTACAACCCGTGAAGCATGTGTAACGAAGCCCAGAGTTGCCTTTTTTCATTATATTATCACAAGGTAATAGATTCCGATCTTTTGTAAAAGTTTTGGCTCGAATTTCGAAAGCAAACCGATATGGATAGTGTTAAGTTCAACATTAACGTTCACTACATTTTTTTAAATACTTTTATAATCCTCAATACTTGTAAGTTAAATGCTTTAACGTATTTCACGTACTTGAAATAGTCAATGTACTTAGGGAATTAATCGTACTCAAAAAATTTAGCGTTTTTAAAGAATCAAACGTACCAACCAATTAAAAGTTTTTAAAGAATATATTAGAATTTTTCTTTAACATTTTTTTTAAAGAACACTTCAAAATCCTTATGGCACTTGACGTAAGATTTTATCTAGCGATTCAGTACGTAAGGTCCTTAAGTTTGTTGAGGATGTCCAGTGTGTTAAATTTGTTAAGTTCCATAAGAACTTTAATTTTCTTAAGATCCATAAATACATTAACTCTGTGACGATCGACATAAACGTATAACGAATACGGAATGGTTTTGAAGAATACGTTCTCTCTTAATTGTGTAAAGAAACCAGAAGAAACGTAATAAGTTTAGTACATTCGTACCAAAGTGGCAACACTGCCGCCGAATTCCAAAAAAATCCGTCGTATGAGTCACAGGGCTACAACACCGGAAACTACCTGCGAACTTTTCGCCCGTTGTACCGAGTAGTCACGGTTGTCAAATCAATGATTCAATCCGCTTTTTTTATCACTGAAATAAGTGATAATAAGAAAACGAGCAAAAAATACCTATACATATGTCATGTTTTTGATGAGTGAAAAGGCCTTTTCGCACAGTAGTTAGTGATTGAATACGTTATTTTGAAAATTCATTCAAAACCAAGTGTCGCTCGATTTTAGTGAAAATGGATGTTTTAAACAAATTGCGAAATACCGTGAGTAACACCATAAGCAACACTGTGAATAGCACAGCTTACAGTCTTTCTCAACTCTCGAGCGTCTTGCCTGGAAATCCTGTGACAAGAGAGTTCGAAGCTACCGCCCACATAGCCAGTGCAGGTCCCGGCCTCCTGTGGAAGGTTTACAGCGGCTACAAGAAGTCGACGAAGCAAGAGGCTGCGATATTCGTTTTTGAAAAGCGGCTGCTCGATCGATGGTCCACCAAACAAGAACGAGAAGCTGTTCTAGAGACGCTGAAACGAGGCATAACCCAGCTCACGAAGCTGCGTCATCCTCAGATACTCATTGTGCAACACCCTCTTGAAGAATCTCGAGACAGTTTGGCTTTTGCGACTGAACCCGTCTTTGCCAGCCTCGCCAATGCCCTTGGAAATATGGAGAACACAGCCCAACCGCTCCCCAAAGCACTGCGAGATTACAAACTGTTGGATGTTGAAATTCGCTACGGATTGTTGCAACTAGGAGAAGGTCTCGCATTTCTGCACAGCGATGTCAAGCTTCTTCACAGAAATATTTGTCCAGAATCTATAGTCATTAACAAGAATGGAGCCTGGAAGATATTCGGATTTGATTGCTGCGCTTTGAACCAGAATCCCAATGAAAAACAGGTGTGGGTGTAGTTTTATTAAGAAATTAGCTGAAGATGGTTAACATGGTGATTTATTTTGGCATTATTATAGTTTACGGGAAGACTATTGTTTCATATGCATGTATAGAATTATTAAGATCACATACAAAAGAAGAGTTGAAAGTATTGATTATTTGACAACATTTTTCATATTCTCTGTTCTTATAAAATTATATGGTAAAGGTCAATGATTGATGGAATTATATATTTTCAAATATAATAAATAAATAAATATATATATATATATAGACTAAAGAAATTGTGAACAATAATTGAACATTAAATTCTATCACATACTATTATTTTTAAATATATAAGGAAAAATGCAACATGTAAACATGTGGCTGATGAAAAAAAGAAAAAAAAAGAAATCAAGAAGTAATGAAGCAAACGTAATTGGCAGAATGACTAAAATTATTTAACTCTATTGAATATCAGCATTGTAAATACGAGAATTATATGAATCAGGATTTGAGCGTTTATATTATTTGCAGCCATCATGGTCGTACGTGGAATACGATCCAACAATACCCGCGGTCGGTCAGCCTCAGCTCGATTACCAAGCTCCAGAATGCATCGTAGCCGGAAGCTGCGCCCCGCCCAGCGATATTTTTTCTCTGGGTATGCTCGCCTACGTTCTCCACTCGCCAGGAAATCGACCGCTTCACGAGTCTCACGGGGATGCCTCAAAATGTCGTCGTTTTTTCGCCGACTTCAAAAACTCGCTCGCGCCTTCGAAACTTGCTCCGATTCCGGATTCTTTCAGAGATACAGTAAAATTGATGCTCAGCGGAAATCCGGAACTCAGACCGGATGCTCATCAATTTATTAAGGTAGCAAATAGAGAAGGAACCCAAGTAATCGTAGACGAACGAATATTATTGAAATACGCATTCTTATAAAACCCTTTTTGACCTATTTCCAGATTGAATACTTCATGGATATCGGAGTTAAAACTTTAAATTACTTGGACAAGCTCTTTCAATGGGACAACTTGCAGAAATCACAGTTTTATAAAGGCTTGCCACAGGTTTTGAAACAATTACCGCATCGCGTTGTCCTGCACAGAGTTCTTCCTTGTCTCTACAAAGAATTCGTAAATGCCCCTATGATTCCATTCGTTTTACCGAGTATTCTTCAGGAGTTAGAAGTTTGCACCGCGGAGGAATTCAGCGAGCATATTCTACCGAATTTAAAACCTGTGCTCGCCCTCGAAGAACCACCTCAGGTCATTAATTTTTTTCTATATAGTATATACATACATTCACGAAATATTAAATATTTGCATAACCTTTAGAGGTAAAGCGTGTTGCAACAAAATAATTTTTTTTAAATATTAAATGAAAGATAGACTCCGGTCTATTGATACTAATAATAACTTATTCTTTTAGACTTGATAATAGTTTTGTACACAGTTAAAAAACCATATTTTCCACTTTTTTATTACAGATTAGTCTCGTTTTGATGCAACGCATCGACTTATTGCTAAAACTCTGCTCCGCCGAAGTGATAAAGAATGACGTAGTGCCAATGTTGACTCGAGCACTAGACTCTCGATTGGAGCAGCTCCAGGAGCTTTGTCTAGCGGCGTTGCCATCCATAGCAACGCTGATTGAAAATCCATCGATGAAAAATGTTATTCTACCGCGAATAAAGAAACTCTGCTTAACCGGACCCGGCGGAGGAAGAAGTCTGAGTGTTCGCGTCAATTGCCTCTTGTGTCTCGCTAAAATGTTAGAGAATCTTGATCGGTGGTTGATCCTCGATCAGATATTACCGTTTCTTCAGGAAATACCACATTCTGGGGAACCAGCAGTATTGATGGCCATTATAGGTAAAGAATCTTTTTATTTATTTACCGTGGCGGAGTTTCATTGTTTTGCATCGTTCAATCGTCTCCCATAAATAAATTAAATTTAAAAAACATCGAAATCGCTTGCACTAAGGTCCAGATAAATGTGAGTTGACAATTCAAGGTCATTTTGTAGTAGAACGTGTGGAGATTCACAATTTGGTAATACACCATGAGAATCACAGAAAAATCCGTTTTTTGGGTATTAGCTTTTCTTTGCAACAGTGGAAACCTTTTACAAAATAAATTGAGGCGACAATATTGAAGAAAAAATCATGAAAACGAATCTTCCTGTATGAGAAAGTAAAATGATGTATTTTAAAGATAGTTTGACATTTTTGTGTAATCAAAGATTGAATTTCGTTTCATCTTCAGGCATTTACAAAATGGTTTTGACCAATAGTAAATTGGGCATTAGTAAAGAGATGCTGGCGACTAAAGTGCTGCCCTTCCTTCTACCGCTTTGCGTAGAGCAGAATCTTAGTCCGCCGCAATTCGAAGCTTTAGCTTCTTTGGTGGGTGATATGGTAAATCGCGTTACCTCCGAGCATCGAGAAGCTTTGCGTCAATTGGACGCAGTACGCAAAGAGGCTCAACAATTGGATGACGCATTAATGCAAACAACAAACTCCGCTTCTACGGCAAATGTATTGAACGACGCGTTCCCTCGCGTTGACTTATCGTCGCCGACGACGACGAGCTCGACGCCCATAAAAGACGTGCAAGGATTGACGATGGAAGAGAAACACAGGTACAAATTTATGGCTAAAAAATAATAATTACAATGTTTCTACGTTAAAAAAAAATTGTTCTCTAATCACTTGCAATAAACTTAATTTACGACCCATTTAACGCAAAAATAAAGTAAGAAAAAACCAAAATATGACAATGTAGAGTCTAAAAAGTTTAAATGAAAGGAACAGTTTAAAGATTGCGTTACATACATACTAAGAATCTCATCAGGTATCCTAATGTTTTTAAGACATATTGCATATTTTCTAATTCATTATTATAATCATAAACTTTAAAATCCGGTTGGATATCATTATTAAAACATTAGTAGTATCAAGTCATTAGCTCTTCAAAAATAACAAAAAACTCCTTCCCACAGATTGGCGAGACAGCAAGAGACTCATCAGAGACTACAATCTCAAAGTCCGATGACACCAAGTACAGCATCACGTCCGCCAAAACAGGCGCCGAAAGATCTGACAAGTACTTTGCTTCAAAGCAACTTGAATCAGTTGAACATGTCGGCGACAAAGTCACCGAATCCGCAGCCGAATTATTCGGGAATCACATCGCCTACATGGCAGAGCGGAAATTTCAATCAAAATCAGTGGAAAGGATCGGAAGCCGCGAATACCCAATACAAATCTCCAACAATACAAAATACGGGAATGAATTGGTCAGGAAATGGTATGAACCCGTCGATGAATTGGACGGGTTCGCAATATCCTGCGTCAAATTGGAATCAAACGCGAGTTACGACCCCGATGAATCAAAATCATAGCAATGTCATGAGTCCCATCTCGAACGTTCCGCCGATGTCGCTGCTAATGAACCCGCAAGTTTCCTCATCGGAGCAAACTAAGACAAACTTATCCACACAAGATATAATAGACTTGCTCAGCTAATAGTCATCGATAAATAATATTTCGGATTTTGAGACGATTTGTACATAGAGGATATGATGAAAATAAAAATGATTATTGGATTATCAAATGTTCGACATATATTTTCAATATTTCGTCTACGTGTTCCACGGCTTATTATCAATAACATGCGGGGACTCGACATCTTCTTTCCTATTTTCAACGCTTGGCCTCCACAAGCTATTTTTTAAGTCGGCATTAGTGGCAACAATTCCCAAGAAATTAAGGACATTAAAGCAATTTACTTAATATAAATTTTTCCCACCAACAGTTTCAAATATATTCTGAATAGTATTATTATTATAACACAAAATTAATGAACGAAATTCGATGCAATTGCCGTTCACAAACTTGTTCGGATACAAAAATAATAATAGTATTTTAATTATTATTATGTTTAATCGAAAAAAACATTTCGATTAAAAAAATGTATAGTCCACAACAAAATATAACAGTCTTCTGAAAATGACATTTTAAGAGAAAACTTTTAAAACAAAAAGAGTCTTCCTAAAATACCGTTCTAAAAGTGATAATAAAAAATGCTAAAGACTTCATAAAATAGTGTTGCGGGAAGCTTTTTTATTTTTTTCATTTCGAGTCTTTATAATTTACCAACGGTAGGTGAGTAATCGAAAGCGGAACGTGTTTCGGGTGTTCGTTCACGAGGCAGCGCCAGCAGGGCGGCTCGATTGGCTCGACCTCACGTTTGTTACGGGTGCATATTCGCGGTCGAGAAAGGCGTCAAAAAGTGGCGAATTCTCGGGTGTGTGTATGTATAGAGTAGCATCTGTGAATCTCGAGAGAAAGAGACAAGAGATAATAGAATGCGCGGGGTGGCCGGGCGCGTATTGTTGCGTCGTGCCCACGGAGTCTCGGCTATTTGACGTGCGCTCGTGTGTTAGTGCGGCAAATGTGCGTGGTGTTAGTGGGTGCGTGACACGTACGGGGCGTGTACTTTTCCGGGGCACGTAGGGCTGCTCTCCTCGACGGACGGTGCCGAGGAGGCGAAACGAGAGCGAGAAAATTCGGCGGTGCTCGGGTGAAAAGGGGAAAAAGATTCCAAGAATGCCGTCGTGATCGAAGCGTGTACATATATATTGTAATAACCGTGATACCGAGTCACTCGGGAGCCAGAGAGTCTAACCGAGAGCGGCACAGAGAACAGAAAGAGTACCACTGTGTGAATGCATTATCGAGACGCGCGCGCGCGCGCATGCCTCTGTGCACCCTCGCCATTTTAGAGGTGAATATTATATTTTTCTTTCCTCCCGTCGATTAAAGGAGCCGCGCGCGCGAGATCTCTCCTTACCACCGGGAGCCTCGTCTCCTCGAGAGTTTCTCTCCGCTCCGGCTGTGTGTCTTGTTCAACGTCTTGTGGGGGGGTGGTCGATAACCGAGCGACGAACCCCCGTTCGTCACGAGGAGGATACGTACATACAATACACTCTACATACATACTTATTCTAGTATACTATATTTCGAGGCGGTCCCTTGACCGAGACTGGCCCCACTTTCCGCCAGACCCAACCCTCCTTACACCCGCATTTCTCGATCCCTCGAGTTTTCGGATTCTCTCCGCACGAGCTCTCCTCTACCGTTCGACGTATTCGCCCTCGCCCTCGCCTCTCTCGCTCTTTCCCTCTCCCTCTCTCTCTCTCTCTCTCTCTCGCGCTTATTCTATGTCTCACTCTCTCTCACTCTCTGTCTCACTCTACCTTTCCCTATAACGTATCCTCGTCATCCATGCGAAAGCCACAACTCGACAGAGCTCGCCGCCTCCGGGTTTCTCCTTGTGACACGCGAATACCCACCCGTACCTCAACTAGCAGCGGCTGCACTCTCGTCGTCGCCGCCGCCGCCGCCGCCGCAGCAGCAGCTCCTGCCCGAGTTTTCGCTCTGATATCCGACCGTGATTTCCGCGGCCGAGCCTTTTCTTCTGGCGCCCGAGGATATGTGTCACATTCGCGCGAATGACGTGAGCAAACAGCAACAGCGTTCACAAACGCTCATTAATTAACGCCGGAAAAACAATCCTGGTTATAGGTTTTTTTTCATCTTCTTTTTCTGTCTCTTTTTACGTTTTTTTTTGTTCCTCTTTTTTTTGTTCGTTTCTTTTAAATGTATATATATTTTCGTTGGAGAGGCTAGTGTGCGTGTTCCGTCGATCTGTGTATCGTGGAGTGTGTCTCTCTCTAGCGCGGAATCGTGACTTTCCATCGCACGAGTGCGCTTTTACCAGGACAACGATTCGGGCGGTTGCTCTCGCGTATATATCGTCTTCGCGGTTTACAAGCCGTGATCGCTTACGTTTATAATGACCAGGCTCGTTTTTCCGCGTCTCTCACTATTTCGTTTCCGTTAATTAAACATTGGGTTGCGAAGAGTTTACACGTATTTTCGAGCAATCATCGACCACCATCGCCTCCACATATTTATCTTCCCGACTCCGCCTCATTCTGACGCTAATTCACTTAGAATTGTTGTTCAGAGTGCAACACCTTAAGAGCTATGTTTTTTACCAGTGACAGAAGCAAAGAGATCAGCAATGGACTGACGGATGGCTCGTTGAAGCCTATTCGGTTGAAGGAGCAGTGCAAGACACGGCGTGATCAGCAAGTCGGAGGTTGCAGAGGAGATCCGGGTCGTTGCAGCGACGATCGCTCTAATATGCCGACTGTGCCGAGGCCCGGCAGCCTGAAAGATCCTGAGATAGCCGAGCTCTTTGAGAAAAATGATCCCGAGAAGATATTCGAGGATCTCCGGGAGATCGGACATGGCAGCTTTGGCGCTGTTTACTATGCGAGATGTCTCGTCACCAAGGAAATTGTGGCTATCAAAAAGATGTCGTATCTTGGGAAACAGACGGTCGAAAAGTGGCAGGACATTCTCAAGGAGATTCGCTTTCTCAGGCAACTCAATCATCCAAACACGATCGAGTACAAGGGCTGTTATCTCAGAGACCACACTGCCTGGGTAATGAAAATTTCTTATTATTGTTACGGTTCTTAGAAAGGAAAACTTTAGCTTGCAGACGACAGCCATGTACAATTTATTAACCTACTCACGACCATTTTATGATGTCCTAATACAGAAAAGTTCAAGCTAAACATTTTTCTGTTTATAAAACAAAAATGCAATCATTTTTGTTTGCTGATTAATTTTCATGCATGTTAAGGCGTATATAAGGGAAAAGCTCAGGTCGCATAAAGCTGCTTTAATATAATTATCAATCTGCTGAGGACTGCCATTTGTTGGTATTCCGATTGAAACTACTTCACTTTTACTTTTTAACTGCAAGTTGGTAAAATGTAATTGGGAAACTGGGGCATTGGGAAAAACCGTAAGACTTAAATTTTTTCAAATTGAAAGATAATGCAGATGAAATTAAATGATTCCTGATAAATGAATATTACCATAAAAAATTAGATTGCTGTTTACTTTTTCACTTAAGGCATTAGTCATTGAAAAATGTGAATATCAGTCCACTAATATAAATTTAAGGTCTTGGAGTCAATTGCTGTCGGTTGAGGAAGTTTTCAAAGGCAATAGGAAAAGTTCACCTAGAAAATACTTAAAACGAACAAAATTGTCTAAAGAAAAGACTTAAATTTTTTATTTTTTAATTTACAGTTGGTGATGGAATACTGTCTCGGCTCGGCGTCGGACATAATAGAAGTGCACAAACGACCGCTGAAGGAGGACGAGATCGCCGCGATTTGCGAGGGAGTTTTACGGGGCTTGCATTATCTTCACGCAAACGGCCGAATTCATCGAGACGTAAAAGCGGGAAATATTTTGCTGACCGAGAACGGCACCGTGAAACTCGCGGATTTCGGCTCGGCCAGTATAAAATGCCCGGCCAACAGCTTCGTCGGAACCCCATATTGGATGGCTCCGGAAGTTATACTTGCGATGGACGAAGGCCAGTACGATGGAAAAGTCGACGTGTGGTCGTTAGGAATAACATGCATCGAGTTAGGTAAACAATATCATTTTTCTGACACTAGTTTTCTCTCCACCTCCGCTTCAATTATTACATTATCGACGATGAATGCCGAATAAACTGTCTTATTTCTGCAGCGGAAAGAAAACCGCCGTACTTCAACATGAACGCTATGAGTGCTCTTTACCACATCGCTCAAAACGACACGCCAACCCTAAACTCACCCGACTGGACAACCGTGTTCGGTCATTTTGTCGAAGTTTGTCTCACCAAGAGTCCAAACGAGAGGCCGTCTTCCGGTAAACTGCTGTCGGTGAGTCGTGCCTTCAAAATCATTCGATTTTCCATCCAATGTTATCAATTCGACCTTCTGCATTTAATTGGATCATTTATTCAACGGACTTAACTTGTTTACTGTGTAATCCGTACTGCGGTACTTTCAGTGACAACTTATAGTCAAATATAGTCAATGTAAATGTGTCATTCCGAGGCAATATTAGCTTGCAACAATCCTGTATTAAAATTGGGTAAACCTTTGAGGAAAACCAATCATTCGTCCACCACCTTTATTAATCGTAACCTATTCGGATTCTTTGACCTCTGGTACTTATTCGGAATGATTATTAGCTATACCTGCAAATGTCAGTGAGGAGAATGAAATTGTGGGTTATTACAAATTTGTCAGAGAGAGAGACTTAGTATATTTGTATCTTGAAATTTGATTGAGATAATTTTATGCTTTCAATTAATTGTCTTTGTTTTTTTGAGGCCGAAGAATATTCTTTCAGTGCTCGAAATAGGCAGAATTACGAAGTAATCGAGTTAATGCTCAGCAATACAAAATCGCTTTGAGTACGTTATTCAACGTCTTTCGGTTCTTTCCTGCAGCATCAATTCGTGACTCGAACCCGTTCGCCGCAAGTTCTGATAGATCTCATACAGAGAACTAAAGCCGCGGTGCGGGAACTCGACAATTTGAATTACCGTAAAATGAAGAAGATACTGATGATCGATTCGTGCGAAACCGAAAGCACAGTCGGAGACGCGGACGGTAAGTAATCGCATAGAAAATCTATGCTACCGAGCTTGGCATTAGAGTCATAGCGAGGAAGGCGGAAGAAATACGAATAAAATGATTTATTTTCATTTTTTGCAGATACACCCGATGAACAAACGGGTGGCGACAGCAGCAAGAGCAATTCCATAACATCCGAACACTCTATTCACTCAATGGGCGTGTCGGCGAGCTCGCAAAGTTCATCGACAAACAGCTTGCCACTGCCGAACGCCGATGCGAACGATTATTCCTCCGGTTCCGTGAGAAATCGTCACAAGATTGGCGTCACTGCCAATCTACTTGAGCACGGTGCCAATAACTTTGCTACAATACGAACTACCTCGATAGTCACGAAGCAGCAGAAGGAACACATGCAAGAGGAGATGCACGAACAGATGAGCGGATATAAGAGGATGAGGAGAGAACACCAGGGCGCATTGGTAAGCTGTTTTTACATTTATGACTTTCATCGATCTTTCATCGATCTTTCATTGATCTTTCATTGACCCGTATTTTACAATAAACCAATTCGGCAAAATCCGTGAATTGTGAAAATCGAAAATATGTTTGTCTAAAGTAGTGCAGAAATGTTCGTCCGCCTTTGTACAATTTTATTTTTGTTTTTAAAGTTGCTCCTTGGATTGTAAATGTGCATTTGAAGAAAAATTAATTTTTGGCCTCGATAAACCTTCGACTTATTTTCCGTTAACTGTTTTTTCGTAGGTGAAACTCGAAGAACGATGCAAAATGGAGGTGGAATCCCACAAGCAACTCTTGGACAAGGAGTATGAGACATTGTTGCAGCAATTTAGCAAGGAGCTCGAAAAGCTTCAGATGAGACATTTGCAAGAATTGGAACGGAAGTTAAAGCAAAATCAAAACGCGGAGAAGAAGCTTCATAAGGAGATAACGAGTAGGCAGGAGGCTGATCGTAAAGCTCTCGAGGCTCAACAGAAGCGGGATTACAAGGTACGAAAATATATTTTTCCTCTGAGGTTACTCGTTTTTACTCTCATTATCTTTTTTCTTTCACGTGGGTGTTTGCACTTTGTGTTTGTAACATTTACGAGCAGCACTGGAAATACTTTCCTCCTGTCGATCGATTATTCACTAACGTACGGGGAGCGCCGACGAGACGCGCGTGGGACGTAATTTAATTAAATTTCACTTTTGTCCTCTATAAAAACATCACTGAAGGTGTACAAAGAGAGATGGAAGAAGGAACTCTCGCAGGACGAGGTTACTCCGAAACGACAGCGAGACGCGACTCTCCAAAGCCACAAGGACAATCTCCGACAGATGGAGGCTCAGGAGGAACAGCGACTAGCGCGCGGACAACGGGAGTATCTCGATCTCGAGATTCGAAAGTTCCGGAGAAAAAAATTGCTCATTTTTCACAGTCTCGAGCAGGAGCTTCTTCGCGAAGTGAGTTTTCTTTCCACCTTTTTTCGATCTTCGGAACTTTGTTACTTTCAGATTATTTAATACTAGATTATTAGAGCTCGCGGCCTCGTATTAGTATGCATCTCACTTACATTATAATGTATAGTTTCGGATTTTTCATTTATGAGATTACTAAAAATAATGAAATTGATGCATCAAAAAAAAAAACAAATTTCTCCGAGACCTTATCGTACTTTTACAATGCAATCTGTAAATTGTTTATTTGTACAAAGTATCCGGTATTTTTGGCATTCAACTTATGCGCCGCCATGAGGAACAGACGCACATAGAAATATGTAGATATTCTATCGATAATCAACAGGAATTGAACAAGCGACAGCAGCAATTGGAACAGGCGCACGCGATGCTCTTGAGGCACCACGAGAAGACTCAGGAACTGGAATATCGGCAACAGAGAGCCGTGCATTCTCTTCGCGAAGATCAAGTTCAACGACAGCATGCAACCGAGCTATGCAATCAGCAAGACTACATGCAACGAGCGGAGCGTGATCTACGTAAAAAGCACGCTTTGGAGTTGAAGCAGCAACCGAAGAGTTTGAAGGTAAATTCCATTTCCTCGTAACCGTTTAATTAATGCGCTATCATGGAAAAGTGTTTATAATTACGGCTTTCCTTGTCAAATTTTCAGCAAAAAGAGATGCAAATACGCAAGCAGTTTAGGGAAACGTGCAAGATCCAAACCCGTCAATACAAGGCTCTTAAGGCCCAGATACTGCAGACAACAGCGAAGGATGAGCAGAAAGCTGTTATTAAAAAATTGAAGGAGGAACAGAGGCGAAAACTCGCTCTCCTGGGTGACCAGTACGAGCAGAGTATCGCGGAAATGCTTCAGAAGCAGAGTATCAGACTAGACGAGTCGCAGGAGGTGGAATGTCACCATCTGAAGGCGAGTTGAAAGCTTTTCTAATTGTTTTATAAATATGTACAGAATATTTAACACATTTTTTCATGTTAAAATTTGTCGTTTTTTGTTCCACAGGAGAGGCTGGATTACGAACTCGAGATTTTGATGGCGTATCAGTCGAAAAATAAGATGCAAGCGGAAGCCCAAAGAAATCGGGAACGTCGTGAATTGGAGGACCGTGTGTCCGTCAGACGAGCTCTTCTCGAGCAAAAAATGGAACTCGAGACCCAAGAATTCCTCCAGGAACGCAGCGAACGAATACGCTTACTTCACGAGAGACACGAGCGCGAGTTGCAACAGTTTGACGAGGAAAGCACGAGAATTGGATTTAGGTAAGTGAATTACAACTAAAGTTATTTATGACGACGTCGAATTGATCCCAATTTAAACTTCGAGCCTTGACATTCACTCGCAAATGTAAGCGGTAAATAGAATTTCGGTTTATTGCAACGTATGCAAACATAGTAACGTAAAAATAGGCTCTATTCTCGTGCTCCAAAGGCCAAACCACCGATTTCAAGCAAACGAGCTTTATCAAACTGTCATTGTTCGATCAACAAAACAAAGAGTTCATAAGTAGTAGATAATGAATAAGTAGTGTTTCGATTTCATACAAAATCCCACGCGTCGAATATTCAAAAAATAGTACAAGTTCCATTTGCAAAAACGCGGCCATGAATTATATTGAAAACAAAACAAAAGAGGTTCCGATATCTTATACTCTTATAAATTTAAAGAACCACCGTTTTTATTTTTTTACTCAATTTTCAATACGTTTAATGAAAATAGTAGAGTGTGAATTTTGCAAAAAAATGAATTTCCCTCCTTCAACGGTAATACGAACGAAACTTCGATGTTTAAATATTGTTTCAGCGCACTGGCGATAGCCGAAGCATCGAAAGAGTCTTATCCAGATGACGAGAGCCTCAGCGGCTCGATGTTAAGTCTGGCTCACAGTAATAGCTCCACGTCCTTTCCCCCCAATAGTCTCTAATATTAATGTCGTTAATTGTAACATTGTATTGTCCGCCTGAGATTCGTTACGAGGCGAGCCGACGTGACTCCGCGACGCGCGTTGTCTCGTCGACAGGCTGCAGAGCCGCTGACACTCGTTCTGACGCCTGATTCGAATCAAAACAAGAGAGAAAATGAGAGAGAGGGAAACAGAAAGTGAGAAAGAGGCGGAGAGAGAGAGAGAGAGAACGTTCGTCGGGATAATGAGCCAATTATCGTTAAACCGAAACGAAGGTATTCGGTCTAGTCGCGCGCGCGGTTTCCCATCCGAATCTATCAAACGATAAAAAGCCTGTTAAACATAATTTCGAGCTCTTCCGTCAAATTCTTTCCGACGAGCATCTATTGAGTTAAGAAAAACAAAAGAAAGAAATAAGTCCCAGCCCTCCCATTCCTCCAACGACCTTTCTTTTCTCTCCCCTCAAGCGTCTCTAAAAAACTCTCTTTGTTATATATATATGCATATATATATATATATACACACACACATATATATATATATCCTTCTATCATTCTTATTAATTATTAAAATATCGAATCGAACGCCAGCTGATTGTGACAGTTTTAATCGAGTAACGCGGCGCGACTTCTTCAGAGCGTAATTATAATAAAGAAGCGATCCCTTCTGACGTGGACCGGGATCGTGCACGTGATATCGAATAGGTGAACGAGAAGAAAATGAAAAAAAAAAGATAAAAAAATTGACGCCGTGATATGTCTAGCGGATTCTTGGCTTTCAAGGTCATTCTGCACCTCTTTTGAAACCACTGAATTACAAGGGAGGCTGACCGATACGTTGCATCACGAATAATCAGCAGCAGCACCGCCACAATCGATGTTTAATTGGCATCTTTGACACCGCTGGACAAGACACTAACGGTCTTATACAATAATCTAGTGCAATACCTTACCGTCGTCTTTGTATCATAAGTATCCGAGATACAATTGTGCGCCGCCGAAAAAAAACAAAAAAATATCGAATTTATATGTCTCGGTGCGATTCGTCTCTTGGCTACAAATGGAAAGAAAAATATTATTACGATTCCACGAAAGTGTCACAATCATCTGACGCTCGTTATCTTCGTAGCAACATGTACATATAAAAAAAATGAAACAAGCATACTAAACATTTACGAACAAAGCGAATGAGTAGCGGTCACCGAAGGATTCGCTCACCGAGAGCGATAGTAACGCTCGGGGCACTCCGATCTGGATTTATCGGCAAGCGCTAGGCTTTCCTGTTTCTACGTAGCATGCGTTATCGCTGCAATTAACAGCAACATCCTTTTCGGATAAATAACTTCGTAATAATCGCTGTAATACACAAACACAGACATACATACAATACACACACACAGACACATACACACACACACACACACACACGAAATAACAATTTAGGGAATGAATTTTCTTTTTTATGTCGGCATTTTGTAGATATACTATGTTCGCTATCTATAAGATAACGCAATCTAACATTAAATATGTCCGTGGAGACCTTTGTAGGCAAAAATGTGTTTACGAAATTCCTTGAACTGTGTGTGTGTGACAAACGACGAGGCGTCTCCCAATTTACTCCTCCGCGCAATGTTGAAACCAAAATGAGACATGAACAATACATCTTCAGTAGTGACTCTGACGATTTCGGGCTAAAAAACGCGTTTCACTTTCAATTAACTAGTTTAAACAAATGGTATTTAAAATCCCAGGCGACTAATTGAACGCACGGGCATTTTGATCACGTGAAAATATTCTCAGATACAGATATTAACAAATTGTACTATAATAAAAGAAACTTCTTATCTTTTTTCTTTATTTACCATTGAATTTATTTACCATTAAATTGAATATTCGATACACTTTTTATCTTTTCTCCTTTGATGAACTCTATTATTTAATTGATAGAAAAAAATATGTAATGCCAAAAGTGTGAATGGATAGTGTGTTTGTTATTCATTATTCGTTAAAATTGCTATTCTTTAAAAATATCTATTAAAAAAGAGTGCTCTGAGAAATTTTTGTTTCAGTTAATTGCATCTTTCACAATTTCACATATTCGGATCCCGATATTTTTTTACGAGTTAAGAACATCGCGACAATCAGTTGCATAGGCTTTTAACTAAATGTTTGTATCGATGAAGTAAATTTAAAAAAACAATCTTGTCTGGAATCGTCGGAGTTCTCCCTTAAAGAAGAAATAAAAAGCGATGGCGCGGTTCGCCGTGTCTAAAGAGGAGCGTGCATTCAATTAATCGGTAGAAAAAAGGTGTTCAAAAGACTCCTGAACTTGCTTCGATGGCTTAGCCGGTTGATTGCGACGACGGCTTTCGCATATTAAATGTCGACGTATGAACCTTCGAGTGCGATTCTCTCTGGCTTGCAATTAGACGACCGTATCGTCGTGTTATCGCGTATCGATATCCGTTTATCGTAGCGAACCTCCGGGAGCCTCCTCGTGTACTGCAAACGCCTCTTATAGTATTCCGACTAACGAAATTGGCGTTCCCTCCTCCGTAAGTGTAATAAATATTTTTTACGTCAAGTCTGCGTAAGGTCGTGTGCTGCAGGCTCGGAATAATCGCCGACAGCATTGTGAAATCGACGAGAGAGATTTTCACAATTCATCGTTGTAAATCTATACTGGAAATTAATTAATTGCGAGCATCGAATCACTCTCTTCAATTCAACGCTAGCCCCGAGATTATCATTTCAATTATTCGTAGCGAATGTCTATTTGACTATTGTGAAATCTCAATTAGATGCTATTATTTTCAAGATTCTATCGGGGCTGAAGATTTCTTTTCATAACGTCATCGATGTTTTCATTATCCCCTTTTTTTATAACGCCGTTGTTCCATGATCTTCCATACTTTGTCATACTAGGAAATTAGAGTACATTCGTGAAAAAAAAAAGCAACAAGAAAAAAATAAAAGAAGAGATGGAGTGTCGTTTGTCTTTTGTAAAATGTTTCGAGATGTAGTAGAAGAGCGTATAGTAATCGTAATAATAAACAATGCTACGAAGGACAAGGTCCATTTTGGACGAGCGTTTTATCAAGCAATGCTGAAGTGCTCCCCCGACGACGAGTCAAGGGTCGGGATTAAATATCAGTGAGCCAAGATCTGTGGTCAATAATTTGCTCACGCAGAAGTACACTCAATTATAACATTGAACTAGGTACACATGAGTATAGAACGAATATTCTCTATTATTATTATACAAATATATATTATATATTATACATTAAAGAAAACGAAAAAAAATTCAACTAAAGAAACAAACCAATACCTTCGTAGCAAGTAATCAATCAAGAAAGCGCAACGCACGTTATTGTGAGGCAAACTGACTCGTAATCGGTCTTAATAATTGTAACGATTATTATGGTAATTATTTTTATCTTTAAGTTTAGGTAGAGTATAAATACATTTTTTAACTAAACCAATGGTTGAAAATAAAAGAGGCGATGTGAGGTCTGCTCTTCAGGATCGACTGATCGATGATTCTACGAGAGCAGCTCCGTGATTCGTGAAAACCACTGTGCTGATTAGATAATAAAAAAATGAAAATATTATAATGCCCGAGACTCAATAATTGTCCCATTATCATGTTTGTCATTACACAGTCGCTTTTATAGTGGAAATAGTGGAAAATATGTCCGGCATAATTCTATCAATTTTAACTGAATTTTTTAAATGCCATGTAATTTATATGAACGCCTCTTATGTTCAACATTTTCAACAATTTCTAATTATTATTTTTCTAATAAACATCCCCAGCATTGAAAAAAAAATTAATTAGATTTAGTCTATCAATAGTGAGAAAATCACTTTTGTACAAAATATTCCCGTCTTTTATTCGACGTTCAATTTCCGAACTATTCCAGCATTTCTTAGATCTTCTGCCTGTCGTAATCATTTCTTTTTTATTGTGAAAAATTGTAGGAAGATTTTCTCGAAGATAAATAAGCTGCGAGACAGTTTTGTATGGTACATTTTTGTATATTTCATATAATAGTAATCTATACACAGTCATTGCGCATTGCGACTGACGAAACTCAATGAGCTCCCCAGAAAATTCTTTGATTACGTAGCTAACCCGATGCAGTGATTAAAATTTAAAAAAAGGAATTCCTCTTAGAAAAAAAAACAAATATTGTTTTGCGAATTCGTAATTACTTTCTGTAGACGTTGATCGACGTTGCACAACCGCAAACGTTCGATTTTTAACATGATTACCGATAGGGAGTACCTCAATATACAAATGCAACAAGATATGTGGCAGTAATATACATATTATTTAGTAGGAGAGAACGAAGTCGGATTCAATATGCGACTGTGCATCTCTCTTATGAGTGGAACGGTGTAGGCTACGCATTCGTCCCAGCCCGGGGATCGCCATGCGCTTTCGCGGGTTTCCTTGCGCGACTGAAGATCCTTGTAACCTGGAATCGAATTCGCAGGTAATTTTCAATATTAAGTTATAACCATCTTGTCGTTAACGTGATAGTAGTTTTAAGTCTTAATAATTTGAATTTCAGTAGTCTTATGAAATTAAAAAATAAAAATGTGATATAATTACACTGATGAAAATTCACGATAATAATCTCATAAAGTTTGTTGAAACTTAAATGAATGCGATGAAAACTCGTGTTTAATAAAATTGGGAGAAAATATTAAAGAACTTATACAAAACTATATCAATTTTTTTAGCTGTTGACGTAAAATGTTGTTCGATAAAAAGTGAAAACAATTCTTGGAATAATTGGCCATTTTTTTTTTGCGGCTTTTCAATTTTCTATTCTATTCCATTTATGTATTTTGTCAGCGATTAAAAACAAATATGAACGTATTTGTGGAGTAAATAATATTTTTAATGTTATGGGATGATAACTGTTCGTTTTTAAATGGACGATAAATTATAATTTTTGTGTTATTGTACTGCAATTTTCAATGTCGACGTGCTGTACGTACACCAGATGTGATGAACGTTGTAAAGACGTCCAATCTGCGAGAAATAACCAGCAAACGCCTCGTCGTTGTTGCGCCTGTAGTTAATAGCTCTGGCCCAGTTGTTACCCCACTCAATCATCGTTCCGGGCCGCAGTCTGTAGCTACGAATCTCATACTTGTTGGGGCCTTCTCTTTTGACAATAGGCGGCCAGTAACTAAATGCAAGTAGGTACTGCAGGTGACGAGATCTCAGGTAATTGCCTCTTTCCCTGAGCAATTTTTGGTACGTCTGAAAAATACATACCAACGATAATGCGAATTCATTGATTGCTCTAGTATAGGAATTAATGTTCTAGGTGACATTGATATTATTACACCAGTTTCTGAAGACACAATTGGTAAAAAATGACAATTGTTTTAGAAACGTCAGAAGTACAAAATTCATCAATTCCATTGCATACAAAAAAGTAAAGTAAAATTCCAAACACCTGTTGAACAATTTCGTTAAAAATCAACGTACGACTAACCCTTTTTCGTTGTTACTATTATTCACAATTGATATTCTTGTCATAATTCTATTATGTCCATAATTTCTTTTTCTATTTCTTTATCGCAAAGTACATGACTCCTGATTTACTTTAACAATTGCCCAAAAATCAACGGCTCTAAGTAAAATACAGAGAAACAAGAATTTAGCAGGGTACCTCATCTTTGGAAAGAATCGCATGGCCTCGATCGATTCGTTCGTACCCTCCGGTGTATTGCCAGAGATGCAGAGCCTGATCGAGGTCACCGACTTCGACAGTCCACGAAGCGACCAGTTCGCAGTTCAAGTCTGCTTTCTTGGAATGAATCAGATTAACATGGTCCTCGCTAGAAAAAAAATTGGAACAGAACAAATAGCGATACGATAGATAGATGAGCCTGAGCTTAACAAAAATGAATTGAGCAGTCCCTGTAGCTTTTTTCCCCCCACCAGCCACTCCCCCGCAATGATTAGCAATTGCGACGATACGCGAACGGGACAAGGTCACAACAATCCCGAGGTACTCACTAATTTTTGAGGTACTTGTCGATCGAATCAGGACGGATATTGTGCGTATGTAAGGCCCAAATCACTTCCTTGTCGGAGAGCATCCGGGAGTGGGACTCCTTGGTGGGCTCGAGTTTTCTCACCCCGAGTTTGCTTAGCCATCCTTCGTTGTTGTCTTGACGTTCCGACGACCTTGCCACGAATCTGCAAGAACGCAAAAACAGCTTTGAGTTACTCGCAGAACAGAGAAAACGTTTGCCATTAATATCGGCTAAACGTACAAACGGAATAATCGCGGACACTGTCCCGATATTCCGATGGCCTACCGGCTTGCCGACAAGATCGGTAAATTCGCTTTGCCGAGCACCGGCACAGAAACTCCGAGCTTTCTTCCTAGAACGGCGGCCATTCTTATTGGACCTTTAGCAAATGACCCGTGCAACACTTTGTCCAATCAAATTTGGAATTCGCTCGTTCTCGGTGTGTATAACAGAACAACTCGCCCTTGTCTTCTCCCCCCTCCCCTTCTTCCTTTCTCTCGTGTCTTGTTGTTATCTCCGTACGGCCAGCATCTCATCCCCACGAGACTCGCTGTCCGCCATTCATTTTGCATATCGCAATCACTCCTATCGCTTCTTCTCTCTTTCTCTCTCTCTCTCTCTCTCTCTCGCTCCCGCATGTTTTCATTATCCGATACGTACGCTGAGCATGCTTTCGATACAAGAGACAAGCTTTCGACGTCGAAATACTTGTTCCTCTTTGACCCGAAGCTGTTGCGCATTGCGCGGAAACGGCGCTGCCGGTCGCAACATTCGAATGCCCGCAAAAGTCTGTTATCACGGAACATCTGTGATCACCCTGAAGTTTAAAGCGTTGCAATATTGCATTTGCACTTGAAATATTACACACTTGGGAGGATTTCCGCGGCGAAAAATGCACTCGTATCCTCTCGAAAGAATGAGCTCGAATTGAAAAATAATTACGTATTCTTTAATCGGCACTTAGTAAAATAGTGACCTACATCAACGCCACACATTTGAAAGACGTACAATTGGTTCATTGGTGGATGCAGGTACAAACTTGCACATTTAATATTCTTCAATATAAGCGGATAAAAATCCCGAAAGCTCGCGGAATTCTTTATATTCGGCGGTTAAATGTTTAAATTGTTAAAAACATTGAATTTGCTCGTGAAGAAGGCCCAACCCCTTCTTTCCTTTTCGCTCGAAACCGCATTTTTGGACACCGGACTATCGAGCATGCTACTGATTGGTGCGGAAGGAACTACCGGTCAGCTGTGACCAATTAGGATAGTCGTTGCGTATATGCGCTCATACAACTTTAAAATAAAAGCTAGTCGCGTTTGTTGCAGCAGGTTGCAGGGACCAAGAGTTTGCAGTAGTATTTGGTAGTATTTGCCTGTGTGTTGAGACAGAACGTAAGGAGAATCGAAGAAAAAAAAAAGAAAATGAACCGTCAAAAGTTGCCGAGTAAGTAGAGATAAAGACCCGCCAGTCAGCTGTCAAATTTTTCACATCCGACGATTTTTCGTAATAATAACGCGAAAAATGGCATGACGTCGTTTGATGAAACTGCTCAGAAAACAGTGAGATCTCAGAGATGGATAGACGAAGGTTCAAATCACGAACCACCGGTGTGCTCAGAGGTTTACAGTCCTCAACAGACTCACAGGCATCCACAAGGTCCGAAGATCCATCGCCATCCAGCTCATCACGTGGAAATGTCAAGGGATCTCAGAAACTCTCAAATTCAGAAATGCTTCGCAGACAAACAAGGTCGGTTTCAAATTTACTTGACAATAGCAGCCATGTAACAAAAGAAGATACGACAAATTCGCCAAACAGGACTCCAAAAAAGTCGCCACTCAAAATCGTCCAGAAGTCACCGCCCAAGTCCCTCCAGAAAACACGGCAGAAACTACTTGGTAAAGCAAAAAGACCTGCGAACAGAAGCTCTGATGAAGATACAGAAGAAGATGATATCGGTCCGAAAAAAATTTCTGAAAAGGAATCTACCAGTTCCAGTGTTCCACCTAAACGCAAGAAAATTGGATCTCGATTGATGGAAAATGAAGAAACTTCTTCTTCAAGTACTGATAAAGCTGCTGATGGAAAGCTACTGCAGAAACGGAAGAAGTTTTTGTCATGTCCATTGGACAGTGATAGCGATCAGGAGGAATCAAAAAAAAGTCCGCTGAAAGTCAGACGTGTTGATAATATAATTGTTACATCGACTGCCGAGGGACTAAATATCTCTCAGGCCACAAAAACTGCAGATGCAAGATCGACGCAACACAGTCGAACTCAGCTGTCTGGGCTTGGTTCGAGATCCTTGAAATTAACTGCATCTCAAAGAGAGAGTAATTCAAGTAGACTTAAAAAATGGACATCCCCGGTTAAAAAGGTAGAGGCTGAAATAACTCGGGAGGTTGAGGAATTTGTGTCACCGCAGAAAAAGAAATCAGGCAATAGATTGGAAGAGTTTCTGAGGAGATCGGGTATCAAGATACCTGAGGATGATGGACCTTATCTGTTAGGTATAATAACAATTGCAGTGATATTAGGCAATTTATTTATTTAATAAGTTTCATGCATTTTGTTATGTAAAAAAGTGACTTTTGCTGAAGTATTTTGATTGATAATAAGAGAATATCTATGATTTTTGGAAGTGCATATTAATAGTCATTTTGCAATACGCTTGCCAGGATTCCTGCTTTTATAGAGTTCAGAATCAAAAAGTATCCACTGCAGGGTTACAAATAACATGCAGATATTTGAAAAAATGGGAAAATGCTCAATTATCAAATATTTTTGAAAATAAAGAAAAATGCTTAATCGTATTTCCTTAATTTATTATTTATTTCCATTCTATGTCTTAATTGCAATAGGGACATTCGCAAATATGTAATCTTCAAACATGAATGAGAATAATCCGGTAAATTTCTAATTAAAATACGAGTCATTTCGTAGAATTAATTTTTCAGCAAAACCATTACATGATTTATTTACAACACTTACTAAATCTCCTTCTAGATGACGATCCGCCGATCGTCGAGAAAAAGATGATCGAGCTACTGTCGTCCGGTAAATTTAACAAGAATCAAATCATTGATCTATGGCGTGTTTTCATCAACGACGATGATAATTTGAAAAAAACATTGAACGACGTATCGATTGTGAGTGATAAGCAGCCCAACCGCGCAGGAAGCAACGTTTCTCTCGTTAGAATCTTTCTGCAGATTCCAGCGTTTCAAACTGCCGTTTCCAATCATTTGTTGCAAAAACTCAACGAGGCCGTTCTTATCGCGTGAGTGTGCATAACAAATTATTTATTGGCTCGACTTTGATAGTCCTCCGATTCTCCGATTCTTCTTAAGGCCAAATAGTTGTTTTTGTTTACTTAAACAAAATTTAATAGAATTTAGTTGAATTCAAAATTGCTTGTGCTTTGAAGATGAGCAGGTAATTTCATACTTACCGATTTTAGGAACTCGAGCGATGATGTATGGTGGTTTCCGCTGCTACTTCGACAATTCCGCTTCCTCGAGGTCATAGTGGATCCGGATTCTCTCACAATGCACTTGGAGGAACTTTTGGAAACTTGTCCTATTTGGTTTCAACGAGAACTCATAATATATTTACCTGACATCGTGATCGATGTTCAGCACCACGCGATCGCTGAAATGTTGAGCAAATTAATGGAATCGCACACAGCCTTGACCAGCGTTATTCTGGAGTGTATAACTAACTTAACTCTGGGTAAAGAGTACCTAGAGGAGCTCAGAGATAAGGTTTTGAACATGCTAAAGAGTAACTTAGATGTGGGAAGAATTCCCGCAATGGCCACGTGCGTCACATAAGTTTTTATTCATTTATACTATTAGAGGATTGAAAACATTCCATTGCTTTCGAACTTACTCGTTTGTTTATTCCACAAACGATTTAATTCATTTATATTTCGTTTCATCAATTTATTGAGAATTGAAATGTATGGAAAGAAATATGTATATATTTAGTTAGAAGAGAAGCAAAATATTTTTCTCAATGGCTTAGAAAAGTCGTTTAAAAAATAGATGGGGGGGGGGGGGGGGGAGGATGGGTAACGAGTGGAACATTCGAATGGAAATTTGAAATAATGTGTGAAATAGAATAAAAAAATTAGTAAGTTCCGACGGCACGAGATATCAATAACTCTATTTTTTAAATATTCCAAATTACATCAACGATTTCTGCCACAGTTTTGTTCTCCACGAATGTCCGACCGTCGAGATCTGCGAGAAAACTCTGACGGTATTGCGAACACTGGATCTACAGCCTCTTAGTGGAGAAAAAAACGTTGACTACTTCACAAGTCAAACGTTTCTGATGAGCGCATTAAAGATGAACATTCTCTTGTCTAAAAACATGTCTGCCGCAGCTACAGCCGTTATAAAAAAGACTAAAGATCCACCTAAGCCTTTGGATCTTGGTATGCTGCTACTCGTGTACTCTGACATGGCGAAGAAAAAAATAGCCGAAGGAGTGCTGAAGCAACACGTTAAAAAAGGATTTTACAGGCCGAGCTTGCTTAATTCATTTTATCATGACTACAAAGAGGTGAGTCAGATAAAAGAGTTCTTAATAAATTCGATTGGCTTTTTAGTTGTCAATTGTACGTACGACGTTTTGAGATCATTTAACGCAGAATGTTGCACTGTCAATTGCGGAAATTAATATGGGAAATAAAGTGCATTTCAGAATAATTATTAGCTTTACAGACTAATTTTCTAATCATATTGACTTTGTAATAAATTGTTATTATATACATTTACTGTTAGTTTTATACGCTCTGAAATATACAAAATATGAAATTTATCATTGCTCATCGAGCAGGTGGCCAGAGATTTGCAATCCGAAGCTCTGCAGCTGTCGAGTAATCTGCTCAAGTCGGAAGATTCAATTTATACAGAATTTGCAATCGAGTGGTTCAGACATCAGTTCATAAGTCAGTCGGCAGCGATTTACAAGCAACGAGAAATAATACAGAAGATTATACTTTTGATGGGCGACAACGATCATACCGCTAAAGGGGCGTTAGGAATATTGCGCCGATTGACTGAAAACGAGGAGGAGAAAAAATATCTGAATGCGCACTGCAATCATTTGAGGATATTGTTAGAAAAAATTGACAATTTTGATCTCCAAGAAGTCGCGACGTTGAGCGATCTTTTATACGCTCTCTGCACATGCTCCAATTCATCTTCCGATGTTCTCCAAGATGATCTCTTAATTCTAATGCAGAAGCAGTTGTCCAACATGAATACATTGTAAATAAAAAAGTTTCTACTAATAATAACATCGTCAGCATATTTAACAAAATAGCATTATTTTCATGACCGCGAAGGACAAAATGCAAAGGAGTATTAGGGGCAGCCATGGCGATAAAACATTTAGCTGGAAATACCGAATCTTGCAAAAATGCGGAGGAACTTTTTGGTATGTAAATCGTACGACATATTATCATTACGTGTTTCTGTTATTTGTAATTCCATTCCTTTTTTATAGCAAAGGTCGAAGCAGGCACAAAAAATTGCCCTCGGTCGCAGGCGCTCTTTTATGATCAGATCGGACGCGTAATAGCAGATACGACCAATATCGAAGCGAATTTTCTAAAGGAAATAACGGAAAAATTTCAAGATGAATTCGTTAACACTTACATGACTGATCTTAACGATTACCAGTAAGATTTATTCTACATTGCAATTAAACGTTCGATGATTACCTTCATGTCTATGACTAATTAACAACTTTTTAGTAGATCGAGAAGTGGATTTGCGTGCATTATTTTTCAGCACATTTTTTATCGTTAAATAAATAAATTCGTTTTTTGTTGTAAACCGGTGGACGATATTTTACCCAGAATAATGAACAAACCTATATTAAATTTGAAACAGGGGTGAACTGACATCCAAGTACGGACTTGTCGACGTTGAAGACGAACCACAAAAATGCGTTATCAATTTCGGAGATGGAAAATACGGAGCTGTGGTCCCGGCATTCTTCAGATTGCTACGAATTTGCTTTATGCGTATCCACGACGGTAATCTGGAGGACATAAATTTGCTTCTCGGAGTTCCAGTTCTCATGCCAAATGATATGGAGATTCCGGATGCATCGAACTTGGATTTGATGATTTGCTGCATTAATTGGTAATTAATGAATCGACTGATTATAATGACCGATGCATAACAACTTGTAGCCATATTGGTAGCCAAGAAAGTTTTTGGTAAAGTAACTGCAATCAATCACAACTTTTTTTTCTTTACTGTATAATTTGCATTCGCAGGTTCCGAGAGCTCATAAGCGGATTTGTTACTCAACCGGATCCAGTTCTGCAGGAACAAGTCCTGAAGCGCCTAGCAGATCTCATGACATTGCAGGCCGAATTCAGCACGATGCTGACGCTCAGCGATACGCGTTATCAACCGCCACCCTGCTATTTTCATCGTTTTCCCGCACCGCAATTTGTCAGAATCGAGAAGAAGGTTTCGAAGAAAGGCAAAAGAAAGAGTATGGACAAAACACACAGTCTTCCAGAGTGGGAAGCTTGGGAAATGGGATCGACACTTTGTGCGAAAAATCCCACGTATTTCCGGCAGATGGATGCAAAGGTGAGAATATAACCAGCAAACTATATACAGGTCATATCGCGTATCGTTGATTAACGATTTTTATCACCTTAACCCTTTCGCCACCGGAGGATAGTATTTTTTTTTTTAAAGCTGGGTCTTTTCTTATGCAAGTATATTTATGATCGTTTTTTAGAGATCATGAATCTTGTATAGAAATAATTTTGAGAAAGAAATTGAAAAATCGTGATAATGTACGGTATATTAGACATTAGCAAAGTTTTAGCCAAACAAACAAAGTGAGTGTGGAATATTTTTTTATCGTAGTTTTCTTGCAGATCATCGATCTTCTCGATCTAAAAATGGATCACGAGGTCACCCAATCACCTAGAAACATCTCGAAAGCCCAAGTTTGCTTCATCATCAAAGAACTTTTGGCGATGTTCGATGGCGGCGAAGTTTCCGCAAATCTTATGCGAGATCTTATTCATCTTCTGCCGAAAATTTGCTCGAAATTGCAGGATATTGTCACGGAACTCAGAGAAAAGGATGATACTAAAAATCGGCAAGCCGCCAAATTGATTTTATCCCTATTAACGACGATTTTCGAGTGGAAGGGATTCAAGAGCGCGGTTTATCATTCCATGCTACGCGGTATATTTTTATTGGTATTTTGGTACCTTCTGCTCATTGGACTATAGAATTGTTATAGAACAAAATATAAACTATCCGCAACATCTAAGAAACACAGAAATTGACCGCCGACAAGAGTATCTTTGAACAATCGTAATTTTCCAGATGGTTTGAGAACTTTAGCTGGTCAAATGGAAAAGTCCAATTCGATGTTACGCTCGTCAAAGGAATTGGTCGCGGAATCGTACAAATATTTCGAATCGCTCGCCGATGTGGCCACAGAAATATCGTTGGCTTTCGCGATCGTTAAAATGTGTCGATCGCTGATGAAACATTCCGACACCTTTGCTCGACAATGCAAAGACAAGCAAGGTAAGAATTTTTTCCATAAAACGGCGAAATAATTTTTTGAATTCAGAAAAACTCATGCGTTTCCTGTTGGAACAGCCAAATTGGCTTGCGGATTTCTGAGTCTTCAATGGCCGGACGATAGACCGACGGGAGCTGCGTACAAAGCTGCTGTTGTCGGTTTGCTCGCGAATTGGATACAAAACGAGCCTAATCCGCTAGAAACTGTGACGGCAGTTATGGAATGGTTGCCCGATGAAGCAGCTGCTCTCGAAAAACCCCAGGATCGTCTCGCCAGACTGCCCGCTATCACAAAGGCCAATTTTCACCACATGTTCCAACGCTTGTTCGAAGGCTTGATCAATGGCACAAAAATTTCGTTCGACGAGGCTACATCGTACGTTTTAATATTATTTCTTTCTACCACAGCTCTAGAATAACGCTTTTTCGTTACGCATCTTCTGAATGAAACAAAATCGAATATTTGTTCTCAGGGATCCACAAAGAATCAAAGTTTGGCAACAAACTGGCAATAATATCACGCAAATTGTTCAGATTTGTAAGATCTCTTCTCGCGCCGTACTTTTGCCTTTTCTACGTTACATGACATCCCTTTTGAGGCTCTTCATGAGCAGCGCAATGCCCGTCATGGAACACAATCTTCGATACCAGAAAGAGGAGGTTACGGATATAATAAAGAAAATACAAGGCACGTAATGTTATCCAAATTTTTTGTTAAAAGCCTTTTTTCCAATGAAACGAACATACGAGTATCAGCATAAGGTATAGATGGGCACAATGAAGAAAAGAAAACGTATTTATTCTGTGATAATTTGATTGTGTACATCGTACAATTTTTGAGACTTGAATTAATTCACACCACATTATCGGTACAAAATCGGGTTTCCTTGTTTAGGATTCATCCACGTCGCTTTTCTAAAATGTAGGCTTACATTATTGCACTGATAGTCAAAATTGTTACAAAAGGCGAAAAATATGTATATAATAAGTAATAATATTTCGCAATTCGAGTAATAAACTGATTCTAATCCTGAAATTTAGGTGGAACTCGGTACTTAAACAGAGTGTGCGTCGATGGTACTGAGAAAAAAGACATAAGTCTGACAAAATTGGTACCAGCAGCCAAACAAGTGGCCGAAAAATTGGTGTTCACCGTGAAGGGTATGCTAGTTCTTAACAACAGTTCCGAAGCCTTTTGGATGGGAAATCTTGTCAATAAGAACCTCGAAGGTCAAACGATAGTCTCTCAAGTGAGTAAAGCGCGTGAAAACGTTCATTTAATCGCAGATTCGCCATCTATTTTAACGTTATGCCATTAAAAATTGACAAATCTATTTGTATCTTTGTAAAGTCAACGGAAGACGTCACAACTGCGAGCGCCGACGGTTCAGTCCACGAGGAATCAGGCGACGACGTCATGTCCGACATTCTGCAAAGCGACGTTGAGGAAGAAGCTTCCGACGACGAGTAAACCGTTCAATATTATTCTATTTAAGTCTCAGTTACCATCAGTGTCTTACATTATAAATGATAATAAGTTAAATTCGTACAATTTCGTTGTTTCTGTATATATTTATATTTTAGTTTCTTCTCTTTTTGCGTTATTTTCGTACGTAAAAATGTTAACATATTTTTATACAATAGGTTAATAATTCATTCTGAATGCCTAAAAGCATTATAGAAAAATTTCAGGTAGGCCTTCAGTCGCCTTTTAATTCTTAACAGAGTAAAACAAATAAAAGTTTAAAATACATTTTCTCCATCTTCGAATAAAGTATCTCTGACATTCTTTGGATATCATTATTAAGATATATTTTGAGCAAAATGTATATTCGAGATATAGAATTCATCGTATAAAATATATTTTATATCTTATGTATGCAAAATATATTTTAGATCTGTTTCGCGTATACTTTGAGCGGATGTAATTTCAACATCCGTTAAATCAGTCCAAAGTAGTTTCAAACATTTGTTTTTTCCACGTTTCGTCGGGCATTAGGGTCTCCTCGACAAACGTAACGCGATCTGCACCGTCAACGAGTATTATTGAGTGAGTTCTTGTTCCGTATCCGACAGTTTCATCCCTCACGAATATAGAGCTGAGAGATTCGTACCACATTGGCGATCGCCTCTGCAATTCGGGGTCTGGTAAATGCCTGTAAAAACGACAACAAAATGATAAAAATCTTTTTTAATCGCTGAGTCTCATCGGCATAATCTTACCGTTTTGTAGACTTTAATAGCTGCCGGAGATCCCCGATTAGTTCATCACGTCTAGTCACATTAACTCCGCTGACAATTCTCTTAAATTCTTCTTTGCCGGCTTCAACTTTCATATATGGTTGCTCCATTAAACTATTCCCAAAGCCCATAATGCTGTCTTCGCATAGTACAATTCCCTTCGAATCCGGCGAGCTCGTTAAATAGCGGACGCTGGCATCGCTAATTAAGGAAAATACAATCCGTCATTAATGGAGTATGTCTTTTTTTCACTGTTCTGGCTAATGTGTACATATAACGTTAATGGAGAATGAAGAGTGTCTTATAGATTTTTAGGAATAAGCTGATGGAGATGAAGATAATCCATTTCTGTTTCGCAATCATGGCTAAGAACCATTTAATATATTACAGTATTAGTAAATATTTATCAGTTACTTAAATCAATCTATTCTTTATAAATTTTTTAAATATTGACTTTCACATATTTTAAAAATATTCCGCCGTAATACTTTTATAAGTGTTATGTCAGAAATATAATTTTTTGAAAAAATGGTATAAAAAAATGACCTACTGCATATCAAGAAGTACCAAGCTGAAGGGATTGTAGGGCTGTTCTTTCTGGTTGACTTCATGAAGAGTATTCAAGTAATTTTCCGCCGAATTTTTCGATGTGATGTAATCGACGACGAGATTTCCGCGTCCTTTTCCAACTTGGGTGCTGTGCCTGGACTCTCCCGTAAGATTTAAAATAACTCCGGCTCGACCTGAAGTGGAGAGGGCTAACCAGGTGCCACCCTCTCTGCCTGGTTCGTTATCGGTTCCTAAAGAGACAAAGCTTTTTATTTATCGGCGTTTAAACTCGCTGAAGAGCTTTTAAAATGCTCTGTCGAAAATAGCTAAATATTATTTGGTGAAATACCTCCCAAACAATTGGGATGATTGTTCCAAAAATGTGCTGGTTTTGCAGGCCTCTTGTACATTTCATCGCGATTCGAAGCGACGATAAGTTTGTAGGAATTTTCATCTGCATTGGGATTGCGATGTATAAATAGTATACACATTTTTCACTGCAAACACAAACAAAGCTTTTAACTTATGTCTCTCACTTTTAAAAAGCGTCGTACTCGGAATCACGCTTCGCAAACTGCGGGGAAGAAATGAAGTTGAAATCGCGATTCTTCTTCGCTCATATATTGTCGACTGATAAGATTTGTTGCCGTCCAATCATGATTTACACGGATAGTAAATCAAGATAGGAGTTTTTCCGTGCGCTTCTCAATGTTTTGCTTGTCAAGCGGAGTGAAAGAATGTGTCGTCACTGAAATAAATCTACGATTGTCTGCACATCGCTCTAAGTGATGAGTCACTCCTCATAGAACGTTATAATCGTCTTCAACAGTATATCTATTGATGACTCCTCAAATATAGTTGGTCCAGGTCCAAAAAAAGTTCCAATATATTCAAAGAAAAGAAAACACCAATAGTGCAGCGACTCAAAATTCTAAGGAATTCACTAAATATCCCACGTAACTGATACGATTTGATAATTTTACAAAGGTTTGTAACAAAATAATATCATAGGTGACCTACAGTAGCAAGATGCTTTTTACACCTTGTAAATAATTCGTTGTTTTATCGACCGCGTACATATTTTCCATATAATAACAATAGAAGCCAAACACACGCCAGATTTCCATCAATAAACGTCATTCTTTTTATCTTTACTTGCTCACCTTAAAATAGCATGCAAATAGTATTTATCAATAACAGGTACACGTAGACATTGCGAGGTTTCAGCGATTTTCCAGCTGTTGTACGTGTATGAAATGAAACGAGGCACGAAAATCTTCTTGGAACTTGAATTTCGAGTCTAAAGTTGAAAGTTCGATTTCTTGTCGCCGAAAGAAGAGAAAAACAGATAGAAAATATTTTCACTGGTATTAATCGGGAATCGAACCCTAGCCTTCAGAGTGAGAATCCTCGCCGAAACCTCTGACCTACTTGCCTACTTTGTGTTAACTGTCTCTTACCTCGTTCACTTTTTGTTTGGAAAATCAAGAAAACCGTAAAATAATTCGAGAATATGCTTTATTACCAGATTGGTATTTTGTTGGGGTCCGAAATGTCTCTGATGACACCAAGAGAGATACTACACGTGCTTCGTCACTTGTGCTCAGGCGAATTTCTCCGAGGACACGCCCACTGCGCATCACGTGTTGGGGAAACTTTGGTCGATAAATCGAAATTTAATTTCGGTGCATATAGGCTTCATATTAAAAAGATAGATAGAAAGCAGGTGAAGGGAAATGAAGAAAGCGCTTTTCGTTATCGCTGATTGTTTCTTTTATTTCTCATGTTCCCAGCCACGTTTTAGTCTTTCGCCTTTCTCAGGATATTTCGGCAAAACGTGATTGTGAGTTGCATTGTCTTTACATAACGACGATAATCGTATATATGTACACGTATTTTTATGTATAAATGGTATCTTATTCGTAAGGATATTCGTAATGATAATAATTAATAATAACACGCGATGAACGAATCTTTGAGACACCGATTACAGGAAGCTTTATTCGGAATAATTTTATTATTGTTCGTTAAGCTAGTTAGCCGAGTATCTAAATAAAGTTAAACGTGGATATGACTATAAACAATATCTATAAACTATTTATATTACGCTTTTTATCATTTGCTCGGTTGCAATCGGACTAGAACATAACATGTTTTTTTGAAACGTTAATTAGCCAATAACCTGATCAGACATTTAAACAAATTTCTGCAAACAATAGTTGGCATTCAGTTAATTAACACCATTGTGATATTTTTCGCTTAGCGAAAATGAAAATTGGGTAACAATTACGTTTTTACTAATAATACGATTAATGACTGTACAAGTTGCTTTGTGAGAATTTCGGCAATTTTGATTCCTACAAATAACCAAGTAATTATCATCGGAGATATGTGAAAAAAATAAGCGGCCATAAAAAAAAGAATGGGGAGGCCATTGTATGAGATTGTTTGTAGTTGCGCGGCGCTGGTATTGATTAATTACGTTTAATCGTATTGCCGAATACTTGGCTTAAGTAGTCTTCAATTATTATTGCTCTAGGTAACAGGCGGACTAGTATCTATTGCTAATTATGCGAATACGCCCACTATTTTATTATCATTAAGTTAGGATCAGTCTGAAAAAAGTCAATAGTTAATGTATCACATTACAACTCATCCAAACTGTGGGAGAGTCAAATTTCAGATCGGCTGTGTCTACTGGTTTTTTCCCTTCGTTACTGGACCACACATTGCAATTATTTCGTACAGATGATCGAAAGAATCATCAGATCAGATGTTTGTAGCTTAATATTTGGGTAAAACCGTATTTTATCTTCTCAGTTATGATCTCTTTTTTGTGCCAATATACAGATATCATGCGCTCACTATTTAATCCCTAATTATGTGTTTATAATTAAACGATCTACGAATCACAAAAAAATACCGAGTACTACGGAAAATAATTCTTTAAAGATCTTTGACTCGTACATTTCCAAAAAACGTCTATTCTATCAGAATTGTAATACTTCGCAAAGATAACGACATCGTAAGCTTCGTAAGAATGTTGATTTTGAGCAATAATAGTGTCAACAAGTTATTGATGATTCGTTGTTACATTTCAATTATAGAAACGTTTCATTCTTTTGTATAGAATTAACGAATTCTTATCTAGTTTTGGTCAAAATATATATTATTATTTTAAAGAATTATTGAGAATTAAAAAAAAAAGTGTGTTAATGTAGTTTTAAAAAAATTGTTGAAGAGGTGAATTTCGAAAACTCAAAACTTGGATTCTGAATTTTGGACTCAAATAAATTGATAAATTCATTGGAAGATAAAATCACGAAACAATATTTCTCACGAACATTATTAATAGCTCGGCAGTAATACCATTATTTAAAACCACTGTGCTTCTCGGGTTCTTCAAATTATTTTTCACGAAGTATTGAAATTCTAATCGAATAACAAGCATTGTTAAAAATGTATACGTGAAAGATCTTCAACATCGATGTTTATCGAGTTTGGTCGGACTGCAGTCCGGAATATCGTGATATATCGATGCCGCATAGGACATCAAAATAGTCAATGAATTCCATAAATCTTCTAGCGTCTTGACGCAACCGAAGATTACGCGAAAGGATGAAAATTTGTATAAAATTCGCGCACGTGCCGATAATCGTTAAAACACAATAAAATTGTACATGCTATATCTACATCGCTAGGATACCCAGTGACTTTTTAATATTCGAAGTTTCAGGCAAAGATATAGCCCATTTTCTCAGTCCCGTTAGAAGCACCGAACTCGTAACGAGCACCGCGCCTCCGACAGAATATTTGTTGGGTATCTCATTGAAAAACAAAACTTGCCAGAAAAAGGCGAACACAATGTCAGCCGATCTGGCTATGGCGACAGGACCAGCCTGTTCCATTTGAAGCGCCAGAGTAAGTAAAATCTGTCCCCCGAAGCTAAAAAGCGCAAGAGCAACAACGAGAAGTCTATCGGTGCCGCAGCGTGGCAAACACAGAGCACCAATGGCCCAGGTTACGGTGATGGTTTGAATGAGCGCAAAAGATCCAAAATTTGTCATGATCACAGAAAAATGAAGTCCCTTCAATGCACGCAGCAAAATATACACATAGGCTCCAAAAAGTGTAGCCGAAAAAGCGGCTACTGCTCCCCAAACATCGGCCTGCTCCGATGCGAGGTGAGGGTCTGTCAGCGACTCGACGGCATGACCGAATATCAATGGAGGCCTTGTGATAAGTATAACTCCGATCAACGTCAGACATACCGTTATAACGTTGAAAAAGCCACAAGGTTCCTTGAGGAATATCCTCGCGAATATGGCGACAAAAACAGGTACCGAAAATACCACCACTGAAGCATCCGCCAGGGGCATGTGTCGGAAGGCGTAAAAACTGAGCATCAGTCCCGTAGTGCCGGCGAAGCTTCGTAGAATCAGCATAATCCTGCGTCCCTTGGGAAAAGGATCCTCTCGCTTCCAGATGACAATTGGTATCGCAGGTAGCAGCACACCGACGAATCTGAATGCGGCGAGCTCCATGGGATTCACCTCGACGAGGCCTTTTACGATAACGCTGCACAGCGAGAAGAAGAGCGAGGAGAGAGTCGCGAGCATCAATCCCAAATAGGGACAGGAACGACACTTGGAGGTTTTTGACGGTGGACGAATCCGCGACGGATTTTCGTAGTCGACGTCGCAATCGACAAGATGTTGCATCTCCAAGTGCTCCGACATTTCTGCAATGACAAAAGATCATTAACACTCAGTTCGTCACGCACCACTCGTACAATCGAATCTTTGCCTTTCACGAACAGTGCCAATGGATTTTAATACAATTTAATATCATTATTATACCCGGTTTCTTCAGTTTGGTTATGCGACCACTCGGACCATCCGACTGTCTCAAATCGCTAGAGAATAAACGCGCAGGTTAGTCAATCCTAAATATCTAGAAAAAGATCTAGGATCTCCTCTCGTCGTCTGCTAGAAATTTTCTTCCCGTCAGGAAACTGCGCCGCGTTGTTGCGCGCAGTGCGTGACAGGTGCACGGACAGGTGCATCGTGTGCTGCTGTGTTGCTGTTGCTACTGCTGCCAAGCTTATTCCCTTGTTTTTATTAAATATCGCGTTGCTCCGCTGAACATGAGATAAATAATCTCGAGTCTGGGTTTCGTTAGCTCGCTCGCGTTCTCAAGTGCGGTCGCTGCGAGCAATCATGGCAAAGGACGAAGGTGACGATCTTCTGCCTGACAAGGACGCAGCTAAGGGTTTTTATGCCAAGTACGAACCCAAAGAAATTCTTGGAAGGTTAGTCAATTGTTTGTACATCCAAGTCTTTGTTTACAATCGCTCGTTTTATCGTCTCTGTTGTCCGGTAAAATTGTTTTCACTGTTTATCGCTCGTTCCAATGTGCATTATTCACACGTTCTGCCACTGTCTATACTGACAATGGAGACAAACGCAGACAGGCATTGAAAGTTTGAAGAAAAAAATTCTAGTCAACTTCGAAATTACATAATTCCTATTATTGAGTCATGTATAGACCGCCAATGGATATATAAAAATAATACAGTCGAAAACGATTAAAATAGGCGTTGAGCGATCGAGATGCTTGGCTACAAAGTTGCAGATACATCGAATGATCTTTTTTTTTATAATCCTAACCTCGAAATTCCACGTTCAATCGCAATTTGAGCTTAGGGCAGCTAGTGATTTTGATAAATCGAGAATTTGTTATTGCAGAGGAATCTCCTCGACTGTCAGAAGATGCATAGAAAAGGAAACTGGCATAGAATATGCCGCCAAAATTATAGACATAAGCAACGAACCTCACGACGGCGTAGATGGCCACACAATGCAAGAGGCCACGATGCAGGAAGTACATATACTCAGAAGGGTGGCGGGTCATCCTTTTATAAGTATGTACAAGTGTTTTCTTGAAAATTGCCAAATTAACTTGCTTCTAATTTTGTATTTTATTCTTTCAGTCGAATTACACGACGTCTTTGAATCCAACACATTTATCTTTCTTATCTTTGAAATCTGCAAAAATGGCGAATTGTTTGATTACTTGACGTCCGTTGTCACGCTCTCAGAAAAAAAGACGCGATATATTATGCGACAAGTGTTCGAAGGCGTTCAGCATGTTCACAATCAAGGAATAGTACATCGGGACTTGAAACCTGAGAATATACTGCTAGATGATAATTTGAATGTTAAGATAACGGACTTTGGATTCGCCAGGATGCTGAAACAAGGAGATAAATTGTATGGTTGGTATTGTCAATTGTCAGAGAAGGACATGAATATTTTAAGCTTCTGAAAATAATGCCTTTTTATTTATTTAGAGTAGCTCAATAAAGTTAGTAACAGTTTCCCATTGCTCTGAAATCAATATTAATTATTTCTTTTATACTAGCAGCCATATTTCGTTAAAAAACAACATATTTTCTCACATAAATTCGTTAAAAAATATTAACAAACGTAATCAATAATAATGGAAAAAATTGGACCATTGCTTACTCATTATTTTCATTTTTGAGTTTCAATGATGATTAACAGAAAAATATTTTTCTTTTTTGTGCAAACTGTTATCGGAATTTTTTAAACTGTATATTGTCGCTCATTTCAGATTTATGCGGAACTCCTGGTTATTTAGCTCCCGAAGTGCTGAAATGCAATATGTTCGAAAACGCAGAAGGCTACGGTTACGAAGTAGACATGTATGTGTTCACTTCCAGCGATATTTTCCCAACCAAAATAATTGTCGACGGATTTGAAAAATGAGAATTCTCCGCAGATGGGCCTGCGGTGTAATAATGTTCACGCTGCTGGTCGGTTGTCCGCCGTTCTGGCATCGGAAACAAATGGTCATGCTGCGAAATATCATGGAAGGCAAATATTCGTTCACGTCGCCCGAATGGGCCGACATAACCGGTAAGACAACGTCCGAGATGTAAGGGTTTAAACGATTATAATTTATTAACAGTTTTCGTAAGGATTGGACACATTTTTTCCGAATCCGAAGCATTTGAATCAATTTTCAGAGGCTCCGAAAGATTTGATCAGAAAACTTTTGGTCGTCGATCCACAGAAGCGAATTTCCATCAAGGAAGCACTGGACCACTCGTTTTTCCACACTGTGGCAAGTGCCTTGTTTCTTTCATACAATTTTCAACGATTTCGCAAGATCGAATATACAATAATATCCATTAGAACAGGATATGACATTCATAAATTCTACACGCTTCCATCGGAGTTCTAGCTTTATCACTGAGTGATTCCTACACAATCACATTGTCGAAATTTTTTTTTTCTGTTTTCGCCGAAATGATTTCCAACGAGCGTGTAATTTTTTAATTCTCTGAGCCGCGTATTAGTTTTATAATTTGTCCATGATTTAATGTTTTACTATAAGTTATTGCCGTTACAGCTGTGGGATCAAGACATTGCGCCTCTTAAGCGCTCACTGTCTTCTAATTCGCGACGTCTCAGTCGGATATCCCAATTAGCTTTGGTAATATAATACCTTTTTTTTTCATTTTTATTATTTTCGTGTTTTGAGCATATGTGTATGTCGTTTAATACGTAAACAGCAGTCTGTAATAAATTTCTGGTGTTGAAATCTCACTAATACAGTCCGGGAGTCGATGTTACTAATACTGGTATAAAAAGTACGCGTTTTCTAACTAAATGTTAATTTTATTGGGGTTTGCTGATAAATTATCAAGGATACGAATCGTATACAAAAAACTGTGAATCATTACGCTTTGCATGAACTGCATAATCAACAATTAATAATTCCCATTATACAACGATCATCCTGCTTGTGTGATTGTTCTTAACTAATGATATCCTTGTCCGTCTAATTGGCCATGATTTATGTGAAAGCATATAGGCTTAATTTAAGGATATTTGTGCTAGAGTTGCGGGCGAAATAGAGATAAGCCCTGTTCTTCGGGGAACTTTTCTAAAGGGGCTTTTCCCTTTAATTCCGCAAGACTGCAGCCGCGAAACTTATTTTAGAAAAAAGAGGCCCCAAGTTTTTCTTTGTGTGACGAATTTTCGAAACCGGATCGTAAATAGATCGCAAAATTAACCCCAACCCTTCCAGAATAGGGGTTGTATCTTTCAAATGGAGGTGGATTTTAAATCCTTTAAAAAATAAATAGCTATAACTAGTTACTGTGCAATGTCCTTAATAATTCAGGGAATGAAATATGTACTATATTTTTTTTTATAAACCCGAAAATTACTATCCTGGTTTCAAAATATTTTTACCGACTTGCACAATTTTTATTATGATAAAAATGGGGAATCAATATCCTCCTTTTTTTGCAAAGAACTTAGTAACTTTGGTCAAAAATAAAAACGTTGTATATTCTTGAGTTAATAGTAAAAAATTGATCGAACTTATTTCTATGAACTGAGTTTCAATGCAATAAAACAAAAGCTTTAATTAGCACAAATATTCTTAGTGCGTAAACCATCGATAAGTGTGCATTAAATTTTCCTTTCGGTGTTCCACAGGAACTTAAAGCGAAATCTTTCGATGCAAGAAAGCGCTTTCAGCTGGCGATTATCTGCGTTCGCGCGGTAATTCGTATAAAGAGATTGCACACGACACCGGAACCTCTTTCGACTGTTGTGGCTCGTACTGATCCCTACAGAATCAAAGTTCTACGAAAGGTATTTTTTTGATTCAATAGTTCTGGAAGAAATGAATAACCATATAAAAAGGAGTCTATAAAATTTCCGTTTTATAAACTCCATTATTTGCTTAGTCAATATTGCTATTTTTATTTGGATTGTTATGATCAAAGTTTAATTGAGTTTTAGTGCGAATATCACTTACGTTGAATTTGATTGATATTTGCAGACACAAAAATGGATTCAAATATTTAAGATAATCGATTTTTACAGGTAATCGATGGCTGTGCCTTCAGAGTTTATGGTCATTGGGTAAAGAAAGGCGAGGGACAGAATCGGGCGGCTCTCTTTGAGAATACTCCGAAAACGGAACTGAAGCATCTCTACGTCACCAATTTAAGCAGATAGCCAATGTAAAACGCCACTTTTAGCGTGCCTAGTAACATTTTGTTATTCTCAAAAAGCGGACCTCAGTGAATTTCTTTAAAATCACTGTACGTGCTTTTGAGAATTGATATAGATCTAATTCATTATCCTTTTTACCATTCGTTCGATCTGTTTCTTTTGTTTTTTGAATCGAAACGACAGGAATGATAAAGTTGCGATTTTCGTGGATCAGATGCGAGTACGATGAGCAAGGCTATCCACGTGAATCACGCTATTTTTACAAATAGTCTTAACTTCAATACTAAATGAGATTTTTATCCTTCGGTATGTAATTCGGATTCTTTACGAATAGAGATCGGCACGCTGAATTATTATTCATGAATAATTTTTTCGTTATCCTTGCAATGTCTTTATTAATTATAAATTATTTAAATATCTAGCCAATTGCATCAACGTTTTTGTATAAAGAAATTAAAAATCGTCCCACAAAATTTAAGCAGATCAGACTGCTTGATGACGTTAATATTTATCTTGTATTCTGCAATAGATACCGAAAAACGGTAAACAGAACAAAAATTTCAATCCCAGGAAAATTGTTTCGAAAAAAGATATTGCAAGTGTAATCGATTGACTTATTAAAACTAATAATTTAATGTCCTGATCTTTGCTTGCGAGTTATTCATCCGAGTGACTGAGGATAGCCGGATTTGCCTCTGATAGTAAAAAGTCCGCGTCTGATTAACCCGAAAAAAGATCGCCAATAAATAAATACGTTAAGCCGCTAGTTTTCTACATTATAATTTATAATAAATCCGATAGTATAAAACAAAACAAAAAACGATGCAAATTCTAGTCAGTCTTTTTGAGTAGATAAATTTGTATTAGTTCAATGTCCAAGATAACGACAATCGCGATCCAATCGTCATTGTAAAGCCGGTACAGCCATCGAAATCATATCTCTCAAAAAGATTTCGCTAATTGGAAGGTCGGTGCGCACGTTTTATTCGACTTTGATGCTAATGTACAGCTTTTAAACAACTGGAGTTAAAAGATAATAAAAACGATAACAACACTGACCTACTTTACATTTACGTATGTACATAAAAGAAAAATTTCGTCGCGCGTCAGCTTTTAATCGACGAAACATTTCATTGTGTTTTTTTTTCTCGTGCGTGTGAAAATAAAATTAAAACAGAACCATGTTACTCATCCACTGATTTATAACAACCCCCACGATTGCCATGGATAAAAATTTATACCACAAATTCGCTTTCCCTGCGATTCCTCCTCAGAGAGAGAGAGAGAGAGAGAGAACATGGCCATATAAATTAGAAGAAGCTGACCCCTTGGTTGCATCGACGAGTGCCGAAAACGCGAGAGGGAGAAAGCCAAAAGAGCCCTCTCTCTGTCTCGGAGAGAGGAAAAAAAATGATTCCGAAAAGGCTGCGGTGGTCCCGAGTCATATATTTGGCAAGGGCGCGCGCGCGCAAAGGTAAACAACTACGGCGACGGTGGGAGCGAGAGGGGAGAGGAAGAGCGAGAAAGAGAGAAGGAGGGAGATAATGGCGGACACTGAGAGAGCGGCGTTGGAAGAAGTGGCAACGTCGCTTCTCACAGCCGCGATCCATGTGACAGAGAAGGAACGTGACAAAAGGTGGCAGAGGGTGACGCCGCGGCGAGTACGAGTGAGTATTTGCCCGGGCGAGCCGGGTGTCGGGTGTAGAGAGTACCGTCGTGTCCGGTATACACACACACATATATATATATATATATACCCACACATCACACACACACACACATATGTATATATACATTCGCGATATTCAATCGTTCTGGCGTCTACCGAAAGGTAAGAGAATAGTAACAAAGAGAGCCCGCGATACAAACATTATCGGGATTTCGTGGGTCACAGAGAATTGGATAAAGTTGTTTATCGGTGGGCTTGATTCGAGCCGAAAATACGTGGTACAAAAATCGTGGGGTGGAAGTGGAAAGAGTGCGCGCGGTGCAGCAGCAGCAGCAGTAGCAGCAGAATCCTCCGGGCGATATACACGGCGGCTCGACACTTCTCTTACACGCCCAGCGGACTGCTGCGTCACATGGGCAGCGTTGATTGGTCGATAGAGGTGTGTGACGTCACGGGCCCAGATCCGATTGGCCGAGCGAGCGGCTCCCAGACACGTGAATCGTGGCGAAGCAAGCATGGCTGTTGATGCGCAGTGGTTAGCACTTGTAAAATATTTCTGCCACGCGCCAGATCGATCAGGTTATAACTGATCGTCTCGTGAGCCCGAGCTCGAGTTTAATATCGCGAGGTGACGCGGAGACACAGAGGGTAGCCCGGCGGCGTGGGCTTAAAGCACGTGTACGCCCAGACTGACAGAACTTTGCAATACGAGGAGAGAGGAGAGAGAGAGAGATAAAAAGAGTGAGTGAGTGAGTGAGAGAAAGAGAGAGAGAGAGAGAGAGAGAGCGCCCGGGTTCGAGCCAGAGATTATACCACTCGAATTCGCGTTCTTCGCTGTTGAGACGAACCACGGACTCATCTCGGTTCCTCTCCTCGGTTATCCGTCTCGTTCTTCCTCCGATACGGCGACTCGAGAACCGAGTCTCTGCGTCACGACCACGTCAAACTTATTACTCGGGACTTATTCGTTGAAGCCGATTGTGAATGTCAGTGTTTTCGCCGCGTGCGGTTGTGTGGGTGAGAGTGCGTTCCATTGTGTGTTGAATAACAATAACAATATTAATAACAATAATAACAATAACGGAGAAAGAGCGCTCTTCTTCCAAGTGTCGAATCCAGTAAGTCAAAACGTATATCTCTTCTAGTATACGTTATTTGTGTATACATGTATGTTACATGTGTACATGTATATATATATATATATAAACGTTTTCTCGTGATCGCGAGTGTTGGCGGAGGGGCACAGAGAGGCAAAGCCAGCGACAGCAGCGGCGACGTTCGGAGCGGAGAAGCTACCACGCCCGGCCCGAATAACTATGGCACGCTTGAGCCATTATCTCGCGCTCATTATCTCGTGCTTTTATTTATCTCCGAGTGATCTCCGTCTCTGCATTTAATTCACCGTCCTGCTCTTTATTTTTATCTCCCTCGGTTGAAATGCTCGTAGGTCTACCTATCGCCTATTTAATTAACATGTGTATAGGTGGTTGCGTGGCGTGTTTTCTGTTCCATAACAGAACCGGCCAATCGGTGCTTCTCTCGTGCTTCGTCACGTCACTACGGGCTCTCCAGCCGATTGGACGCCGGTTACCAACAGTGCGTGCGTCGCCTGTGCTAACGTGCTTCTTGGCTGTAACTACTGGTCTGCTTCTGCTACGGGGCTTTTGTCACTTCGCTGTGCGAATTCCCGGCTTTATTCAATATATACTCCGCGATACTCTTCACTCAGCAACAGCCGACTTTCGATGCTTCGCGCTTTTTATTTAGCAACAAAAACATGTTGTACGCTGTGTGGGAGTTTGGGAGGGACGAGGGAGAGGAGGAGGGTCGGCTCAGTCGGTCGTCATCGCAAAGTCGAAGAGCAACCTCTTTCAACGGTGTTTTTCTTGAGAGGTTCGCGCGCACACGCATGCGGCCAGGGACGAAGACGCCTTTTTAGCTTGCGACTGCCCCCGCTCTCTTTCTCTTTGCAGCCTTCCTTCTACCGCTGCTGCTGGTGCTGCTGCTGCTTACCTCTATTTTTGCACGCGCACACACGCGACCGGATTCGCGCGGCGCCGCATCCGCTAACGCGCGCTGCTGCTGCTGCTGCCGCTACCGCTGCTTTGCTGGCTTCACCCCCCGAACAACGACTCCTCTCCCTTCTTTCTCCTCCTCGTGACCGACCTGCGCTTTCCCGTGAGTGCAAAACTATACTACTCCCGCGAGCTCACCGAGCGTGGTGACTACGGGACACACATACTGCGAAAAATACACTAACGTTACATATACGGTAGCAAAACAGCGGGCTTACGTACTGTGGCAAAATGCACTATCAAAACACACCCCGCGAACATACCGGTATTATATACTGTAGCATAACACCCTAGCTTCACATCTACTCCGCAAAATAGCGGCTAGCAGCTTACGTACTGTAGTACAACACTCTAGCATCGCATGTTTGAGGAAAACGTGGTATTAAAACACACTGGCGTCATGCACATTCCCTGAACGTATGAGCATTATATATTGTACTTCAGCAAAACACAGTAGGTTCACAGACTGGACAAAACAGCAGCTAGCAACTTACGTACTATAGTAAAACGCTCTAGAATCGTATACTGTAGCAAAACGCACTGTCAAAACGTAGCAACATTATATACTGTAGTAAAGCACACTTCCAAAACATAGCCGCAGTATTTACTGCAGGAAAAAAACCTTCCCAAAACATATGAGCGTAACATACTGTAGCAAAACACACTAGCTTCACGCATACTTAAGCAAAACTCACTAGCTTCACACATACTTGAGCAAAAAATACTAACTTCATACATACTCTAACAAAACACACTACCTTCACACATACTTCAGCAAAACACACTGGCTTCACGCATACCTTAGAAAAACACACTGGCTTCACGCATACTTTAGCAAAACACACCAACTTCACACATACTTTAGCAAAAAACACTAGCTTCAACATCCTTTAGCAAAACATACTAGTTTCACACATACTTTAGCAATACATACTAGTTTCACACATACTTAAGCAAAAGACACTAGCTTCACGCATACTTTAGCAAAAAACACTAGCTCCACACATACATAAGCAAAGCACACTAGTTTCACGCACACTCCAACAAAAAACGCACCACCGTCATAAAATTCTACAGCTAAACACACTACCACGGGCATGTACCGGCGTACCAACTGTTTTACCTCGTTGCGCTGGCCCGTCTGCGCTCTGCCCTGCTTTTTCGAATCGACGAACCCCGGCCGGGTCTTCAGCATCCAGGAGGCACAAACAGAGCCGTCAGCCAGCGTCTCTTACACAGAACACCTATGTCCCTTACTCGCGCTCTTCAGGCTACTAATTTGACGATTACGTTTATTGCAATACGGTTTATACTAATGAGTTGTATTTTTTTTTCGTTGAAGCCCGTGTTACGAGTCAGTGTTGTTGGAATTATAAGGCGAAAGTGATTGTTCGAGTGCAGATGAATATTTACGAGATGTTTTTTCGATGCTCGAATGCTCTGTACGCCGGTAATTACTGGTAGTTGTTTATCGAACTTACATATTTACCACGTGCAATTTGGTTCTTGGGCTTACATACAGATACAACAATATTGCAAAAGCCTTTTTGTAAACTAACAGTAACAATAATCATTTTTTCAAAGCCTTTATTGTCAAACAGAAGAGTCGTTTAAGAATTAGTGCTTTACACTCAAATTCTAGTTTTTCTCGAATCAGGAATTCATCCTTCCACTGCTACATAATACAAAAAACAAAAATCATTCGGCCCCATTGTTCTCGATACCGATGATTATACTACCACTATGAGGGTTGCGTTAATGGAGGTCCAAGGCCTCAGGTAAAATCATCGCTTGGTTTCTCTTTTCCTTTTCTTTTTATCCCAAAACTGTGCGTGCGTCGATTGTTTTCGTACCTGTCGATGGTGTAAAAAAAGAGACCTACGGAAAGAGCGGAAGGAAAGAACCGCAAAGAAAAAGAAAAAAAAGTGGTGTACGTGCCAGCCGAAAGTTATCTCGTGAAGCAAACTCTCTTTGCTGTAACGCAGCGTTTGAACGCGCGAAACAAGCGTCAGGTTTGGCTGTGCGCTGCTGCTGCCTCTCGAAAGTCTGCGAGAGCAGAAGCAGGGGAAAGCAGCAGCGAGGATCCCCCCTCCTCCGTAAACTCAGTAAAAGCATGTGTGTAGCGTGTATGTAATATGCATCAGTATGTAGGCAACTGTCGGTTGCCAGTGCTACCCACGATTCTACCGCACACACAAATCGGCGATGGTTGACCGTTGCCAAGTGTGAACGAGGGCTTCTCTCTACACTTGGAGCCGGTCGAACGGTGTGCCAAGCGTGGAGGTAACGAGGCCTCTGCCTCGTTACTTCCTCAGCTCGCGACTGGCAAGCTCCTCTCTGTCGTCCGCCACGTTTCGAGCGGAATCCAATCTGGCACAAAAATCTACGTCATTAGATTCACCGATACCTCAATACTGTTGCGAGTTCGCGTAGCCTCTCGCGACTTCGCACGGCGAGGAAAATCAAAGGGATCTACCTTTCTCTCTGCAAATCTCTTTCGAACAATAGACTCGTTACAATTGCCGATTTCGCAACGGAATTCAGTGGAACCGGTGGGGAAGAAATCCAGACGACTATTCCGCTGCTTTTTCCCTCAGTTCCCGGTGTCTTCGTCGCTCGTGTGCAGCTGACAGAAACGCTGAGAGCGGTGCGAGGAGAAAAAATGTGCGTTTGTAAAATGATGTCGCTCGGTATTTTGCCCGTGATTAGATTACCGTGTTTTCACTGGGATTGCGAATGTCGATTCAGGGCATCGGACCTTATCGATTAGCACGGCTCAAGACGCTCAAATTGAGAGACTGCGAAATTGTGTGGTAGGACTAGTTTGTGCGTAACGCTGTTTCTGCGACGATGAATGGGGGGAAAGCCGGATGAGGCAAATATAATAGTGTATGTATCGCAGCCTGAAACTTTCGCACACCCGGCGAGTTATTTCTCTTGTACGCAATTTTATTTATCGCGCGCGTAAAGCTCTTCGTATAATGATTTCTTATGTTTATCCTTAAAGTATCGAGCGAAGTTGCGTTAAGGGAATGCTGGAGTCGATTAGGCGATTCGTAGTATACACTATTCATCGTGAATATGCTACAAATATATTTTTTCAACTTTTGCACGGAGGTAATAAAAACCTTGATGCTTCGGCGACCGGTCGAATTACCGTTCAAGACATAGAGCAAATGTTTAAAAAAAAAGTATATTACTGAACCTCTCAAAAGCCAATATGGCCGCTCGAGACGTCAAAAAGTTCGGTTAAAGTAAAATATAAACATTTCTGGGGCTCAGATGTGTCAAATCAGACCGGACGCCGAAGGTTTTTGTTAAATCCCTGTAAGATTTGAAGTATATCTGTAGCATATTTACGATGAATAGCGTATATTACGAATTCGCCCAGTCCAGCATCCCCTTAAGGTTTCGGGAATGAATACATAATCCGAACTTCAATGCCGAGCGAATATCGTGAGCATAATTGCGCGTGCTTCTCGCGACTTTCTAACGTTGTTTCTGCCACAATGAGTGGGGGGAAAGCCGGGTGAGACTAATATAATAGAGTATGTATCGTAGGCTGAAAGTTTCGAACACTCGGCGAGTTATTTATCGCGCGCGTAAAGCTCTTCGTATTATGTTTTCTTATGTTTATCCTTAAAGGATCTAGCGAAGTTGCATTAAGGTTTCGGGAATGAAAACGTAATCCGAACTTTAATGCCGAGCGAAAATCGTGAGTATAATCGCACGTGCTTCTCGCGATGTTCTAACGTTGTTTCTGTGACGATGAGTGGGGGAAAAGCCGGGTGAGACAAATATCATAGAGTATGTATCGCAGGCTGAAAGTTTCAAACACCCGGCGAGTTATTTATCGCGCGCGTAAAGCTCTTCGTATTATGTTTTCTTATGTATAACCTTAAAGGATCCAGTGAAGTTGCGTTAAGGTTTCAGGAATGAAAACGTAATGCGAACTTCAATGCCGAGCAAATATCGTGTGCATAATGGCGCGTGCTTCTCGCGACGTTCCTGCTGTTTAAGATTGTCGTGAGCGGTTGCGCACGTGCTCGAACGCACGTGTACTTGGTACAGCGGGCTCTCTCCCCTCCACTCGACCCTCCATCCCCACCATTCGGATATCAAGACAGTGCCGGCTGCGCTCTCTGCGCTTCTTGAGACTTTCTATAGCCGTGCCATTACTGAGCCATTAAAGGCGCATTTGCACCTTTAATCTACTGGAAACGAATGTTCATTTTTGTTATTTATTATTTGCTTGTCACGGGTGGACGTCATTGTGAGTTTTCTAGATGTGATAAGGCTTTCGGTAATTACTCATAAATTGTAAAAATGTAAGACTGTGATGTGAAATAGGTTTCCTTAAATTTGGGCCTGGGTATAATAAAAAATCTTCAAATTTTCGCGGTTTTATCATTTTCGGAGGAACTTACATAAATATAAGTTTAAGTTATTTTTTCGGTTTTCTGTGGGACTACAATGGAATAACGTAATTTTGTTGCAGTCAGCTGATCACATCACGACTCCTCGACAAAAATTGTTGTCTTTTTTTCTACACATACTTCAAGAAAATTTCTGAAAGAAGCAAATTAAGATATTTAAACTAATAAATAATTTGCAAAAAAAAAAACAAAAACAGAATAAACACCTTTCCGATTTCGACAAAATTCAATCGCAAACAACATTAGATGATATCCGTAACCCCGAAGAACATCTTACCAAAATATCGTATATTCTATCAAGTCTTTACAAAATTCCAGAAGGACAATGCACTCACGCGCTTAACTTCATAAGGTTTAATTATATTTCTAATTTTTCTAATTTAATTATTTTAAAATGTTCCTAATTTTTTGAAAATAACGTTATCGACCTTTTGTTTTTCACTTTTTTAGGTGACTAGGTCTCTGTAATCGGAACTTCGGTTACACCCGATTTTTACCGGTGCATTGTGGTGCATTGAGGACGAGCATGTCCTGCCGAGAAAGAAGTGGGGGGTGGGGGGTGAAAAAGGCGGGTGGGTTTACTCGGAGAACGCGTGCGTGTATATTCGTCGAGCGTCGTCTCCTTGTTGTGTGGAAGAGGAGGAGGAGGAGGAGGCGGAGGGGAAACTCGTGTCGAGCGGAGGGCGGCGAGGGGAGGTCGGCTCGACGGGTGCAGGAGGACGTGGATCTCGCACGGCGTGTCACGTCACGCGTCACGTGACGCACTGCTGCTGTTCCCCGGCGTCATCGCCGTTGCTAAACTCCCTCGCTGTGTTGTGCTGCTGCACCACCGCGCGAAATCGCCCTTCCCGTCGCCCCTCTTTCCTCTCCTACCGTCCTTTCTCGTCCTCTCTGCGCAAGTACTCTCAGTGCCTGTTACATATAACATTTCGCTGTTATTACATACCGTACAACACACGAGCGAATAAAAGCCATATGCGAGAGTTACTGGACGGTACACCGCGTGTGTGAGTGTGTGTTTGCATGTGTGAGTGTGTGTTTGCATGTGTGAGTGTGAGTTAAAAGACTAGACAGGAGGCTAACGCTGGCAATACCGCGTGGAAAAGATTCCACTCGTAACGCTCGTTGGAGAATTATTTTAGAATTAAAGAGGTACACTCAGTGTGCGGTCCGTCGAAAAACTGAGAGAGAGAGCCAATTATTATTATTATTATTATTATGCTTTATGGAAAAGGGTGTCGATTGCAACAGTTGAAATATTGATAAGGGGGTGTGATAATTGATATGTATTCACGCATTTGTTTATACGATTTAACGGGATCACTATTTTAACAGTAACAAATGAATCGTTATTTAGAAATTTAATTTAATTGTAGTTTTAATTATAGTAAATTGATAAAGGAGAAAAAGTTATCAATTTAGAATCTCTATCAGTGATAACGACTTATGAGATCGTACATACTTAATATTTAAGAATAATAAGAACAAATGCTTGGTAGGCCTAAAAATGGCTTAATTATCATTTTCTATCGCAGAGTAAATAATATCTTCGGATTAGGTTAGGGGCTTTTTGGGAAATCATATTACCGCATCTGCTATAGAATTTAATCTTTATTTACAATAAGCAGCATAATATAAGCTTTGATTACTTTCACGAGAAGTTGATTACTAATTTGGCAATATTCTCATATTTTTTAAAATCATTAATAATTTGTATTTCGTATCGTTACAAGTCTTTTTAAAAATCTCCCACTTGACGGAATAGGAAATTTTTATTTTGTGATGAAAAGAAAAAAAATGAAATATAAATAATTTTTATTGCTGCATTGAATATATCATGAGCTCTTTTTCTTATTGTTGCCGTTGAATTCAATTATCCACAGAAGTGGGTTTTTTTTACTGTGCAATTCCAAAAGTCTCAGGAGCAGTTTTCTCGGGGGCTGGATTAAGACGGAAGTTCAGGATCAAAGTATTTCACGAACTGACTCGGCCTCGTCTCATTGTGGCCAACAGTTACTTTCTTACACAAACTTTCTTGATGTTCAAGGGCGAACAGCTTGTACGTCTGTTTTGTAAACTAGGCTAGCTATGAAGTTTCCTCTTTAAACGTTACTGCTCTTGGAAAGATTACAACGTCTGAGTATTCAATTCCAAGTAGGGATGAAGATTAGAAAGTTCGTTTGTTTGAACACGAAATTGTCGACTGGTTTTACAGACAAATATGCAAAGTTTTCTACAAAATTATGAGGAAGTGTGTTAATCGCTTTTGTCTTCCTCATAGAGAAAACTTTGTAAAAAGCTTAAAATAATTAGGAAGCAGTGTAAAAGTTTCTACTTTGCATACTCTTTTAATATAGATTAATAAAAAAAATCAAAATTTTAGCGAAATATTAGTCGCCAATAAATAACAAATTAATGAATCAAATGCCTGCAAAATTCAAACCCCTCTGCCGATTTTTCTAAAATTAGATATTTAGGATATAATTTTTTTGCTTAGGTGAATATTTTGTCCTCGCTGAATCAGATTTTCCAAAAGTTTATCCATTAACATGAATTGATTGAAAGTTTCAAAATTCCATTTCGCCCATATTTAATAGCAAACGTCGTATCGAGTAAAATGGGATAAAAATTGAATCTTTTCTGGTTATTATTGCAAGTAAAGATCATTGAAAAAAGTTTGCTGAATAGCAATGGCGAAACCTCCTTAAACTGTAGCCATTGCTGAGGCTTTAAGTTCCTTCGTCTCTCTGGCAGACTAATGACATTCCAAAATCAATCAAAATCATACCCGAGGCATTGAGCTGAGCAAGTTGCTTTGTACACAATGACAAGTGATAATCCGACGGAAATGCTGAATCGGCGGAGCATACGGAATACGTGTAATATCGAGTTTCCCCAGTTTCCTCCGATATTATGCTCATTGTCAAAGACATAACTCCAATTGCTTCTGTATCTACTTTACTACGCGTATTTGGGTCGACTAATGTATTTGAGGCCTATTTTAAATTGTGGTGTAAACAATAAAATTCACTTTGGAAAAATCATCGGAAACAAGCAGATATAATGAGAATCGAAGAACAGATCTGTGAAAATAATCACATTACGCCCCATATAATTTTTAGTCATTGGATTACATAATCTCAAGCATATAATTCATCTTACCCGATAATTTGTATTCTCCTTATCGTATTTGGTGTTGCCCGATTATTTGTATTGTCTTTATCGCTGGGATGATAATCTAATTTATTGTTTATGTTGTTACAGATTGAGCGTCGGGGCGGGGAACAGGAAAAGCGGAGAATCTCGCTGGTACGAAGGTGCTGGATCAAGATCCCCGACGTCGTCCTCCTCCTCCTCTTCCTCCTCCTCCTTCTCCTCCAGATCCTCCCCATCATCGCTCCCCGGATCCTCATCGTCGTCGAGTTGGCGCTCGTCTTCCTCTCGCGTTGCCACCCCGTTGGCCGGCTTGTCATCGACGTCGTCGTCGGGCCTTCTTGCCGCCGGAAATTGGCCCGGAGGTCGTCCGTGCGATCGTAATCGCCGAGGTGTAATAATCTCGCTGGGTGAAATCATCAGGACTGCGAGGAGAACGCGAGCTCACAGCCATTGCTCCGAATCCAAGTCCGTACGATTGATAAATTTGAATCTGGGATTAACGACGCTCGCTTCGTCCTGGAAATCGACGTGTTCGTCCCTGCTCCAGCCCTTGAAGAGGCTACGGACAAATATTCGCAATATCAAAGAACCGAGGACCAATAATACGTGGGCAAGATGAGCCTCGAGACGCTGCTGGAAGCAGCGCGTTTCGTCGAGCAGCAGGAGAAGAAGCGGGAACGCGTGGCGAGCACTTCGTCATCCTCCGATCACTCGTTCGCCGTTGCGCCTCACTCCAATCATCACAATTCAAACGAGCCACGTGGTGAGTACTCTTGCCAAATTTCTTCCTCTCTCTTATTCCGCCGTTTTTAAAACTCGAACTCGATATAGTTAATAATTTTGTTAATAATCGTACGAAGAATTAGGCAGACCGAAGAAGAGGACGATCTGGAGCGACAAAAGGACAATAATAAAAATATAGTTTAGTCTGATTTTTAAGGATCTTCGAAATGAAGTTGTGGATGGATTTTTTCATCTTTGCTGGATAATAATGAAAATCAAAATACCAGCTTGGCTACTTCCAGTCGAAGACATATTATTTTTTTAAAATCACATCGTGTGATTTAAGAAAAAAATCGGATATATAGATTGCTCTTCCGAATTAAAATTGCTGCTGAGATTCGAAATATGGACACGGACAGTATCCTCAAATTTAATTGAAACTCAATTTTCCCTCGGAAATTTCTCTGCGAGAAGAACATCTTTATAGTTCTCCTTTAGTATAATACAGCATCAACAGTCGCAGTAAGAACCAGGATTAAAAGTAGTATATATTTAATTGTTGAATTTATGTATAATTGATGAAGGATCCTCTGGAGTTCTCGAAAGGAAGGAGAGCAAAAACGTCGTCGAGCTCTTAGAGCGCATTACGCTTTCCAAAGGGCTGGAGAAGAAGACCGTACGTATTTCGGCGCACGTACCGCTCGCTCGTTAACGAGCGAGCGACTAGCAGGTGTTCGAGCGGCAAAGCTTTATCCTCTCCTCTTCGTCGTCATCGTAGTCGTTCCCATTTTCGTCTTGGCCGTTGTGGTAGTCACTGGGTCGACGAGCGCCAGTAAAATAACACATAGGAGAAGTGGCAGCACCTGCAGCAGCCGTAACGCCTTGAATAATTGAGAGGAGTATGCGTATAGCTAGTCCGCCATAGTCTGGCTGAGCTCCCTCCTCCTCTTAGTCTATACTTCTGAGGACGACGCCAATTCTTTTCTAACGTTCACTCACGTCATTGAGGCGACGGTAGAAGGCAGTCTGCCTTCTTTGTTTTTTTCTTTCTTCTTTCGTGCTCGTTTTTTTCTTCTTCTCCAAGACTTTCCCTATTTCATTCTTTATTTTGTCCACAGAGCCAGGAGCGACTAAACGCCAGGATTCTAAAGGCCATAAATTGAATAAGCCCCATGGACAAAAAGACAGTGATTATAGTTCTCGGTAAGCATACATTAGCACCGACAACACTCAATTCGAGGCCCTGAGGGACAGAAACTCTGCTGAGACTCTCAGTATTGCCAACACTCTCATTGCCAGTCAGCGAATACTTGATTGCTGAATTGGCAAGTTTCGAAAGAGCCGAATTCTCCCAGTTTGTCAGTGCGAAAATCGGGAACTAATAAGTGGATATTAATGTCTCTTCGCGGAGTCTGATAGTGCAAAGACAAGTGACTACGAATTTCAGAGACAGAGTCGCAGGGCCGACGATAAGGAAGAGTGAGAATGACGCAAGTGGTGCAGATAAAAATATATACATTTTTCAAGGTCGTCGGAGGGTCGTGCTCGATATAGTTAATTTCCGCGGTCGAGATTTATCGGGCGACGTTGCGGCCCGAATCCTATTTAATTCTTCCCCGTCTGATCGTCTGTCTCGCTCACCCTCTCTCTTTCTCTCTCTCACTCGGCTACCGTTTCCGACGAGTGGCTACGAATTAATTTTCCTCTATAGCCAGTACAGCCCGAATCAGTGGTTCCCCACTCACTGAAGTACATTCTTCACGACTATCCGATTCTTCTTTAACTACTCATTTTTCATTCATTATTTTGTCTCCACTCTTTCATTGAGCTTTATATCATTTCTTTTTTCATTTTTTTTTTTTTTAATATCGCTGTGAAGTCTATAAACGAGAATTGATTTAGAAAAGTAAAAATAAAATAGAGACTGGCTCTACCCTCGAGCGAAAATAAATTGCCAAGCTGTCGGGAGAATCGATTGTAGCTGAATGCGAGCAGCTTTCATGTCGATGCGTTGAGAACCACTTACACCACCCATATGAATCGCCCATATGACCCACGCGCTCGTCGCCTCCAAATTAGGTATGATTTCCCTTCGGCCAGTGGCGCTCATACCCGAACAAACAGTCGTCGACATTTCGTCTAGACATTTCGATGGCTACTATCGACGGGCTTTCCTCGTTATTCTAATCACAGTATTCTCCGCGTTTCCTCCGCATTATTCTCCATTTCTATCCCTGCCTGGGTTATTTCGTTTGTCAATCAATCTGATTGAATCTACGGTAACACGTCTAGAGCTCCGCTAGCCAACGACAACGTCACTGCTACTGGTGACAATGCAATTCCCGGAATGAAAATTTTTCTTGCCCCGTCCTGGTTAATTACACATTGGAAAGTGTAATTACTATTCCCCTGGAAATTCTCAGCCGTAAATGCTCTACACCGAGTCGCGGTAATACCCTTTTCTTTTTTTTTTTTTAAATCGTTACCTCCCCACAAATTACCACGACGGAAGCGGAAGAGACGAAATGAAAAACTGGTCATTTTAAAAAACGGTACAGTGCGTTGGAAGATTTTTTTATATAGAAATTCGTAGACTTTTTACAACTCTATTGATCCAGCGAATATCTTGAATGAACAGATTGCATGCATTTGTAATATATATTAAATGTTGAATATTAATCGGCAGAAAATTAACTGGGCAGCACTTTCCTTAAGATGATGTGGTAATTTTTCTCTCGGCAACTCAAAAATCATTTTAAAAAATCATTTTTTTTTGCCTTAAACCACTGTAAAATTAGAAAAAAGTAATAACTCAAAATTCACAACTTCATTTGTTAATATAATAATTCAGCGTATATTTTTGTTCGGACTTTGTGTTTCTATCTTTACAAGTTCTCTGAGGAGAAACACAGTGCGGGATCATCGTTCCAGCCGATCGCAATCACTAAAGCGTCACGTCTATCGTTCGTCGCTAGTGGACCCCCATCGGTTCTCGATTCTCGCGTTTTCTCAGGTCAATGACTCGTTCGCGTTGGTACCCGAGCGCGCACGCGGTACCGATTCACCGCGTGGCGAACCGCCGCCGAGTCTTTCCTCTCTCCCTCTCTCCTCGTTCGTTCTCTCTTGACACACGCGAAAGAGAAGAGAGTTGCCGAGCTCGACTAGCAGAAACTCCGCGCTGGCTAGCTAGCAAAGTCCTCTCTCTCTCTCGCTCTCTGCACGATCGTTGCACGCCACTATGCCATCAGTCTCGGCAACTCGGCTTGCATTAACTCTCTTCCCGACACCGTCGTCGTCGTGCTCTCGTGCCTCGCGACGACCGAACCTTCGCCAGCCGAATCGGCCGACTTAGACAATCGTTATTTTATTTTTATTTTTTAAAGACAAGAGTGACGGGAATAAAAATAACAAAATCTGATATATTGTCTTGGATATTAATATTTTCCGACGCTTATAGACTACGGGGAAAAAAAGAAATTGATTCCTTGGCTTGACAATTAATTTACTAATTTTGATAGATTTTTATACAGCGTTTTACATACTTTTACTCACCACTGCATTGTGAGTTCATGAACGCAAAATTATGGATAATGTAGTCGGGGAGATATTTTTTTTTTAAATTTCAATCTTGTTGGAGGACTTTTGGTTAGTAGTGACCTGTGGTCTGTTGGTTACGTCGACGTGTCACTAACACCCAGAATAATAGGTGAAAGGATTTATCTTAATTGGATTTAATACGTATTGCTGACGGAATCAGCTCATCAAAGTCGTCTGCTCGGCTGTTTGAAATTATTTGTAAATCGCTAACAATTGATTTTAGTTCACTTAAAAATTGTAGCTATTGTTTTACGTATTTGATCAATGTCAACAGTTTTCAGGACCAATGAAATGAAAAAAATAAAAAATGATTGCCAATTGCGGCATCTAAATTCGCGAAAGATTGCACTATGCTGACGTTTGCGTCGTTGGAATCAATTTTTTTAATGCCAATAATTCTCGTTATTATAATTCTTCATTTCTGTTATCATTTGGGCCATTTTTATTGCATTTCAACGATCCAAATTTTAACATCGTAACTTTGGCGATTACAAACAAAAATTGCACGGGCCAATTAAAAATAATGTATTTGACATAGAATGGCCTATATTTATTTTCATTTTATGCCGCATTCACAGGTGCACACTTAGAAAAACACATATTTACGCCGGACTTGACATAACGCAGATAACGCTATTTACATAATAACAGTAATAACAATAATAGCAATGCCTACCTGTGCAGGGCGATTCCCTTCTAACGAACTAGTTCGCGTGTGTCGCTATTATCAAGCTCACTATATCGATTGCCAAAGATACGAGAATGCGACACGTGAGCGTCTCTTATCCAGAGTCTACAATATCAGCGTATATATATATACATATATATATACATATTCCGCACAAGGTTCAACGGATGCGAAGCTTACGATAAAAAAATGCATTATTGTTTCCACGCGAGCTTTCTCCGATGATAACAGCGGCACTCGAACGAAAAGTCTCCGTTCCTCGTGTTACTCGATCTCCCTCGTTTTTTCTTTTCCTCATTTTTTTTATATTGCTTTCCTCCCCTCCTTTCCTCCTCCAACTGCAATCCATTGATAACCACACGAATACAGATGTAGATAAGAGAAAAAAAAGCACCGTAAAGAATCGTACAAGCACGTACAATGAAAAGAACAACAGCAGATGAACCGAATACGCAGATTCTTCTTCTGTACGCGGAGACTTTTCTTTCGTTTTCTCGTTTCGTCGCTGTCTTAAATTAAAAGCTCTAATAACTTCCGGCAAAAAAGGGTTTTAGTTTAAATCGCTTGGTGTTTGTAATGATATTCGTGTAATGTAAAAAAAACCGAAATAATGAAATTTCGGGAAAAAAATATGATAATAGCGGCACTAGAAAGAAAAGTTTCTTGTTCCTCGTGTTACTCGATCTCCTTCGGTTTTTTCCTTTCCTCACTTTTTTTATATTGCTTTCCTCCCCTCCTTTCCACCTCTAAGTGCAATCCATCGATAACTATACGATAGATGTAGATAAGAGAAAAGAAGCACTGTAAAGAATTGCACAAGCCCGCAAAACGAAAAGAACAGCAGCAAACAAACCGAATAGGCAGATTCTTTTTCTGTATACGGAGACTTTGTTCACTTCTGTTTTCTCGTCTCGCTGCTGTCTTAAATTAAAAACTAACAACTTTCGGCAAAAAAACGGGTTTCAGTTTTAATCGCTTGATGTTTAACTCTAACAACTTTCGGCAAAAAAAGGGGTTTTAGTTTTAATCGTTTGGTGTTTATAATGCTATTGGTGTAATGCAAAAAAAAACACAAAATAAAAAAAAAGCCCGCAATCAGTCTCACAGAATAATTTACGCAATTTTTTTCATGCGCAAAAAAAAGAGCCTCGCAATTGTGCCTGAAATCGGCAAAACTCACACACGTTTTCATGGCTCAGTGAATCTGTGTTTACCGAAGGCAAATGGAAATGTTATTCTTTCATAGTGATTGATAATTTTATCAGCGACTTTGTCTCGATCGCACGAACCGAGAGCTGTGTCTCATGAGCGGCCAATCATCGGCCCAATAAAATCGCTTCGTACTTCACTCGAATATAGATAGCAACGAGAAAATAAGCAGTATAAAGAATTGCACAAGGGAATACGGCGAAAAAAAACAAGACAAAAAAAAACAAGAAAACGCAAATAAAGCGGAGAACAACTCGCTCCTCTTTTGCGGAGATTTTCTTGCCTCGCTTCCTCGTGATTCTCTGCAGCCAGCGCGCGCATTCGTTGCTGCAAGAGTGGCCGCTGCACGCTAACCCGACTTAGCGAACGCATAAGGCGGTGGAGAGGAGGGCGGGAGATTCTCGTGACTGCGGCGAGGGTCGCGGAAGTACGGAGAGCCGAGTGAGAGCCGCGCGGGAGAAAGAGGAAGAGTGCGAGGGCCGGGAAGAGGGCGCGAGAGGGACGTAGATACTATCGGCTACGGATTCATTCGGTGGGACGTAGCTGCGCGGGAGGAGAAGCGCAGCGCGGCGAGTGGGAGGAAGAGGCGAGGCAACGAGAGAGCGAGCGAAGCGGAGCGGACCTCTGCGCGGTCAGTGACTCTGCGAAGTGGAGAGGGTGCACGATGCGAGCTTCTGTGCTTCATTCACGGGCGCGCCACCTTCTCGTTCGGCGTCGCAGTCGCGATCTCCGCACGCGCACCAACGCAACGACAGCGCGCGCTCGAAACCCTCCTTCACAATTGCACACACGTGTCCAGCCTGTGGCCGGCCATGGACATCCTCGGAAGCCGGGTTTATGCGTAGCTCGGGGCTTTATTATGCATCGTCTAGGTTTGATTTGCAGCGTTGAGGTTGATTCATCGTGACGATTGGTATGGAATCGTTCTGCGAATTTAGTCACTCGCGACTCAGAAATCCGTGGTGCAATGTACTACTAGAATATGCAATGGCCATTTTTTTTGTTGCGTTAGTGGTATGGAATCGTTCTGTCCATTCAGGTACTCGTGACTCACGATAATGCAAAGCACTCCTAAAAGTTTTTTTTTTTTTAGATTTTTCCATTAAATATTTTAGGAAAATATTTGTTTTTTGTTTTTCTTGTTTTTCTTTCAAATGAATACTTCGGAAACTTCAAGTTGCTAAAAAAGTCTCACAAGTATCTATTGCAAAAGAATTCAATAAAATAGCCTCACAGTTGATCAAAAGTGAGCTGTATTTTTGTTTTCTGAAACGTACGATCGGATACGCATTCTGCGCTTGCAAAAAGTCGTGACTGTCTTTTCAAGAACATCGATTAATCCCTCGAACAAACAAGGACAAAATAATTAACGCAGAACCTGATTACAATTATCAAGTGGCTCAGTCCCTTGATTCTTTACTTCCGCCACCTTTCTTTGCGTCTATGTTTTCCACAATATTAGCTTTCGTTAAAATTCTCCTTTTTATTAACGTTACCCATAAAAAAAATCTCTCGAAGAGCATTAAATTCTGGTCGAAGGTTATTAACCGATGGTCAGCTATAGTAACTTCTATTTTTTTCGGCAATCCAGAATGCCAGAGGTTTCCTATTGGAATATACGCGCCGGAACGAAGGAATGAATAAAAATGCGCGCGAGATCGGATCGATCTCGTTTCGCGGGCTCGCGTCGCGGCGCCCTCACGCGGAGAGGGAAAAGTTGCGTGGCTGCGCACGCGCTCGCGCGCAATGTTGTGTCGGATGTGCGCGCAACCACGGGCTTCATTGGCGCGACCCTTTGGCCGGGCTAAGTCGGCGCGTGAGAGACGTGTTGCACGTCCACGTGCTCGGCCATGCTGCACGCGGCACGCAGCTCTGCAATACGCGATAAGATATTCTTTTTTTCCTCCGGGACTCGAATGGCTCTTCTTTATTCTCGCTGAATCTGTATCTGTGCAGGTCGCAAAGTTACATCGCCGCATTGATTGGTTTCGCGTCGATAACACTGAAGTCGATAGAAAGAAGAATGGCGAAGGAAATTAGGGCCTTCTGCTTCTCGGTCGATAGTGTATGTAACCACGTGACCTACCTGCACGGTTATTTCGAACAAAGCTCTCTCTCTCTCTCCTCGATATTTCCATATTTCTTTCTCTTTGTCCAGACGAGGTACCAAAATTGCCTATCCGTACGACTGAAAGATATTTAGCTGTGATATGCAGTTGCTATTTTAATGAAAATGCTTTTATGCCAAGTTTCAGATTTAATGAGAACAACACGTGTTTAATCTGTATTATATTTGGAATTTAATTATGTACACTAACTGATATATAAATATAAATGCAACACTGAGGAAATATGCGTGTCTTTGTAATATGTTTTAGATTTTTTAAATGAGAGTAAAAATTGCAGAATTAAATATAGTGAGTGATATATAAATGCCCCATTGCAAAAATGAGCGTGTCTGTTCATATTTAGCTTTTGGATATAACGAGCATCAGAATTTCTCAAATTATATTACATTACACTTTGCAAGTTTAATTAAACACACTATCTGATGCATAATTGCAATACTGCCAAAGGAAATGTGTTGCTAACCCTATCCTTTACATTGTAGTCACTATTTACACATTTCCAAGCAATAAGCTTTGACGTATAATTATGTAGATATAACACGCTTTTAAGTATGTGAAAACTAACTACAATGCAAAGGATGGGAAACACATCGCGTGTTTTTCCAGTGTCTTGTTGTTTTAATTCGACGTATGCGGTTTGTAATTTGAAAAAAAAAAAAATCGTTTCCAAACAACGACGGATAAGACTTTTAGATATAGATCGTATCAATTTTATCCATTAATTTAATGAATTATAGAAAACATGTCAACTGATTTTTGCAACAAATTTTATTCTCTTTTATTATTGAACCGTTGCGAAACAATAACCCATAATTATTCGAAAAGTGCAGAAAATACACGTTTATTCAAATATTTTTATCTTCGGTAGTCACTAACGTCATAAAAACTCGCAATTTACCATTATTCATAGGTAAGAAATTTCGGAAAAAGTCTATAAAGAAAATGGTAAATTTTACAGCTCGGCTTAATTCCGTCTGCCGTTCTGACCACCTGTCACGGCATAAATTTTCCTCTCCAGATGCTTTTTTCACCTTCCGAGAGTACTCTCGATTCAGCTCGCCGGTAAATTTATGCCTCAACGCAACCCTTACTCTCGCTTTCCCCATTCATTTCTCACTCAATGGAATTGTCCCTTGCGCGCTTAACTAAATTTTTCGAATTCTCAACGATGCGGAGATATCCTTCCCCTCGCAGCACACCTGCTATTTCAACATCTTAAAGCGGAGCTTTAATCGAAGCGTGTACTGAATTTTCCAGAGAAACTTCGTGACCCCCACTGTTCTCTATTTATTCTTATAATTATCTCGTGGCGAGGTTGAATGAAAGATGCCGACGCTCATACCCCCTGATAATTGCGATGGCTTGGACGTCATAGGCGATGGTGGAGCTGCCGCTCGCCAGGGTCCGCAGTTGGGTCATTCGCTGAGACATTGGCGACGCGGTAGGGGCGGAAGAGACGGAGACTCAGAGGTGGAAGCGGGAAAGAGGTCGACGTTGACGTCGCCGCGAAATCCTCAGCGGTGAGGCAGAGCGAGGGGAGTCCCCGGGCAGCAGAGGGTTGCCTTGCGTTCTTGTAACTAGCGAGAATAGCGAAACTGTGCATGTGAGCATGTCGAGAGAGAGAGAGAGAGGGAAGGCACGAGGAGGAGAGTCGAGAGGGCATCGTCGCCCTGCCGGCGCGCGAGACACACCGAGCACGAGGCGAAATCGTTTGGCAGGGCGAATGCGCATGCGCCTTGTCCCCAGCCATTTCTCCCACCGCTGGGTCAAACGGCCGCGTGGCGTGTGCGGCGTCCTGATCAATCTCGCGACGTTGCCACAGCAGCGCACGGTACTCCTGACCCCGAGGACCCGGGTATGTTCCCCCACCGCTTGTAAATCGAACACCCGGTCGGTCGGCCGGCCGGTCTACCGAGAGTTTTTCTCTCCCTTCCGCCCTTCACCCTTTTCCCTCTTCCTCTTTTCTCTTTCTCTTTTTCTTTAGTGCATCTTCCGGTTTTCATCCCTCGCTAAGTCCTCGTTTCTCCCTCCGTGCTCTCGCTACGTCACTACCCAAAGTCGCCCCTCACCCCCCTCTCCGCCCTCTTCTTCCTCCCCGGGTTTATCCGCTCAGCACGTGGAGACGCAGAGCATTTAATTCTTCAAATCCCTTATCGACCTGTGGATTCAAACACCACGTCTCGGGCACGTTCGCACGCGCCTCCGACGTCCGTGCGAACGTGCCTCGAAGGTGGGGGTCGACGCTTCACCCGCGGGCCTCAACAACGTCCGCTACGGGCTGAAGGATCGATCGAACGAAATCCTAGCCTATCGACAAGATATCCTGGGCAAAATTGCTGTGGAGAGCTCACGCCGGATTTACCGCGTAACACTGATAAGCGTGTTGTGCTTACGGATTGTTTTGACGGTTGAGAGTTAGGGTTGAAGGCTCGGATGCAGTTGTTGAGGAAGCATTGTTGAAAGTCAATTTGAAAAGCTATAGTTGGTTTTGACAGCTGTACGGCGATTTATTGACTTTTGGCCTCTCTTATTTTTGTTATTAAGAAAATGAATATGGTTATCAAATGTTTGATACGGTTGAGAAAAATAAAATTCTGAAGATATCTGACGAATAGTCATCAATTTTTTTTCGACAACATTCTAGGGTAATTCGGTACCCCAATGAAACCATTTTTCATTCATCGAGGTTGTTCTTCAGGCGATCGAAAGTTTGCCTCGATCAGAATATCACTATTTAATGACGCGATAAGGAAAAGAAGATTAAAGATACTGAGAGCAATCGATGTTAATGATAATAATATTATAAGAGCAATAATAATTATTTCTCTTCCAAGGAAATGCAGATTGCTGAAAAACATTTGGTAAAAATATGTTTTTCATTATAAATTGATTTCTCCAATTCTTCAATCCGCCAATTAATTTTTGTATTCTGAGGAATCAATAATTTTTACTATTTGCAATAATGTTGATTCTTTCCAAATACTTACTTTATCGTAAATCGCTGAAATTTTGATGGAATAAAACTTTAGTCTGAGAATTTGCATACAAAGCAACCTCAACCCAAACGATTTTACGAGTATTTGGGTTTCCGAATTCAGTTGTCGAATAGCTTTACCTCACAATGGGGAACAATGCGCCAGGAATGTCAGTAATTAGTGAATAAAATGTTGCAAAACTCGATGGGATTGCATCTGAAGAGAATCTGTAGGTTCGATAAAACGATAGTTCGAATAATGCAATTGATTGACCAAGTTCAAACATCTAATTACTCTCCCTACGGTCTGAGTGACTTTACTTCCGCATACGAATGACTAATTACCCATTTCTCAATTCGCCACTTAATCCTAATGGGAGCACTAAAAGTATATTTCCATTACTTCCCGAATGCCCGGTTTTTATTTTCGTTATTACTTCACGTCGAAAAGGTTGTTTTTCAAGCGCAGCTTGAGCTTTCGTACTCTTTTCCTCGTTTTAATTACGCCGCTTCGACCTCAGAGGCTTCTTGCGAATGCAGCTTGGCTGGGGTGCGACGACTATGACGTAGGTCTCGGCGACAACGTCACAACGCGTTCGGGTCACCTTGGGAGCGCGGCCCTCCGGCATCCGAGGGTTTTTGTGTTTTCGCCGCGAGATGGAAGCGCTGATCGCAGAGGAAGTCCAAGGTCGTTGGGTTGAACAAGAACAAGACTATTGGTGCTTGATATTGCGATCAACAACCTCTAGATAATCGAATTGTTACATAAACCTTTTCCGCAGTCTTTTTTTATTCGACACGTCATCGATTTTTATGAATAAATTTTTTTGATATCTGCTTCATAAAAATTCGATTCGAAAATTAATCAGCTTCGTCGGATAATGTTTCGTGATATCCATCAATTTTATTTGATACCTAATCAACATGGAATAACAATGCCTCGTTATGTACAAAAAATATATTTGATACTAAATTACTTCTACAAATGTTGTCCCGTGATTTCTTATCTCTATATATTGTCTGTTAACAGGTGCGAAAATGAGGAGGGAAAGAAGCGAGCCGGACGACTTGTTTTGCGAGGAAAAGATGCTGATAATCGATGGTGAGTTTTATACTCATGTCCCTCGTGAGGCTCGCCATAAACCCTCAATAATAAAACCCTCCGGAATAGCGTAATCGCGATATTTTTCTCGAAACTCGCCTGATCCTCGGGATATATACACATATTTTTTTCTTTCCTTTCGCTTTACGATTCAAATGATTCACGAGCGTGTGCAAAAAGATCGTAAAGTCACAGAGCAGAATATGCGGCGAAGGATTCACGAGGGAAATAGAACAGAGGCGAAAAGACGAGGGGAAATATATACGTGCGGTAAATCTTTGGTTTGCTCGAAGCTGAAAGGTCAGAGTTTGTCATAATGTGACTAGATGCGGTCATTCCGCACTATTACTGCGCACAGGGTAACCCAGTAACGGAGGAACAATTATTATGAAATGGGGCTAGCCTTTGATGTGAACGTTTCGTACTTCCCTCTCTTCCTTTCGCAGCCTTTTTTCTTCCCCACTCTTTCCCCCACCTCTCTCGCAGTGATTAGTTTTAATTAAGTGTTCAGCTCCAATTAGACCGTCCTTACCTGCACGCTCATTCGGTAAATCCTCTGCTTTAGCGTCTGCATGTTTCGACATATTATACGCAGCGACAGAAGTGAATTTTCAGGCCAAGATGGAAGAAATTTACGTCAGTGTTTCCCGCCTAAACTAGAACATTCGTGTGACAAAGATTTTTTAAATCACTTTCCACTTTTCTAATGCAATTTTGGTCAATTAGTTATCAAAATATTAATCATTTTCCGCAAAATGATACACTTTACAAAAAATCTTGCATAAGATTCCTTTACCGATAAAAGAAGCTATTTTTAATGACCTTCCTGCTTGTGCATCTGGTAAAATTAATAACTGCTCAAGGAATATAACAAATGTGAAAAAATGTATATTACTGAACTCCTCGGAAACGAACATGACCGCTCGAGATGTCAAAAGATTCTCCGAGATCGGACATAAACGTTTCTGTGTCAAATCAGACCCGATGCCGAAGTATGAAGGTTTTCATTACGTCCCTGGAGAATTTTGAGTATAATTGTAGCATATTTATGATGAATAGTGTTTACCACGAAATCGATCAGTCAGTAATAGGCGATTTCGTAGTACACTATTCATCATAAATATAGGGTGTAATGAAAAATCTTCATGTTTTGGCGTTCGATCAAAATATAACAAATGTAAAAAAAAGTATATTACTGAGTCTCTCAAAAAAGAACATGGCCGCTTGAGATGTCAAAAAGATGTTTTAAAAAACGTTTCTGGGGCTTAGATGTGTCCGAGCAGACCGGACGTCGAAGCACGGAGGTTTTCATTACATTCGTGCAAAATTTTGAGTATAATTGTAGTATATTTACGATGAATAGTGTATACCGTGAAATCGGTGAAAGTCTGTAGAAAAAAATTCACTCCAGCATCCCCTCGAGTCTCACCCGGCTTAGAACGTAGTTCGAAGCACGTGACTCTTATCGGATCCATTATAAGCTGTCTCTCTTCCGCTGAGACGATTCGAGAACGAGCTTCTGTATCCGCGGCGCGGAGCGTAGTAAACTTCTCTTGATTCGCAGTGTTCATTTGATCGAACGACATGAAAAGGCTTGCCAGAAGCGGGAGTCGGAAGGCATGTGTGCATAGGCACGAGCGTGTAATATAGCGTAACGCGGAGCGCGTAACCTGCGCGCCTTCGGTTCTGCTGGCAACAGCGTTGCGAGGAGACGAACCGGTCACGGGGGTGGGGGTGGAGGTGGAGGAGCGTCGTCGCGACAGAGATTGAGCGTCGCGCGGGGGATTCGGCCGAGGAGGGAGAAGCCGGCACCGCGCGCGTCATATCCTCAGGTTGGAGAAGGCGGCACTTAAGTTTAGACTTCAGTCGGCACTCGCGACTCGCGTCGCACTGAGAGAGTTTCATTCATTCGTCGTTCGCCGCGGGCTCTCTCCCACGAATAGTATCCGATAGATCGACTTCGTAGTCGATACTCGCGAGGAAAATTAACCGCAACCTTCGCAAAACTACATCCAACATAATAATATAAGTTACAACAACCAAATATAACAACAACAAAAACCAACAACAACCACAGCAATCAATGACCTTATGCACAATAGATAAAAAAACGAAAATTCCGTACAGCTGTACAAGTCGATTGGATACTGGAGAGTTGAAAAACCTGGTCGCCGACTTCCTCGAGTTTACTTCCGCCTTTTCCTGCTCTTCCTTCCCTTCCCTCTTCCCCTCTCTCTCTCTCTCTCTCACGGTCTCTCCTTCTCCTCGTCATAATACGACCCCACTCTAAAAACTCCTCAAGAGCCACCGACGGTTCTCTTCTTTTTGGCAAAGTTGCATTAGAACCAGAGTTACGGATTGTGTTCAGTGCTGCCCAAGTACATAATTGATTTTTACGTTCAATTACCGTGGTTTGACACGGTACAGTGATACCGCCACTATAAGTGACTCGTCCTGCTGGTGTCTCGACGAAGGGCACGTGAATAACAAGGAATATAAGTAAACACGCTTGTGAGTGACCTTCGCCGGGCGAAATTTTTTCTCCTTCTTTGACCGTCGCGTGGACATCCCAAGCACTGGCTTATTATGGGCGCGCGTCTCGCGATTCAAAGGTCGTCGCTGGTCGTGCGATAAAGGAAGATAAAGGACATAGGCGAAACTCGCGCGGGTTGGGAGAGCAAAGGGGCCCAACAGGCGGTGCGTACGTGCGCCGAAGCCTCTATCACGCGCTCGATTACGCGCACTTGACGAGAGTCGATAACGCCTCGTTTTACACGCTCTGCCTCCGTATATACACATTGCAAGGAAACACAAAAAGGCATTTTGTGTAACAGCCGCGCGATTCGCACTACAGCTATCGAAACACCATCGGCGCTCAAAACTTTTTCGACGCTCGACAAAGGAGATATAAAACAACGCTTAGACTTCCGGGAGACTCTTACCGAAAAGTCCCAAAAACAGTGATTGCGATTTCGCGGTCAGTTGACACAGGGAGCGGTGGGCAAAAAGTGGGGAGGTGAGAGTCCGAACTAGTCTGCTGGACAGACAGGAAGTGGAGGAAAAAAAAACGTTTCCCCGAGAAAAGCACCGACAGGAGACAATTAGTGATAAGTGATACGAAACTCATGCTGAACGCATTTATCCTACCCTATTTAGATTTACTTGAGTGTTGAAATAACATTTTAAGTATAGGCAACAAGAGGAGAAGCGGTGATATAAAAAAAAAACACTGACAGGAGATTATGCCTAGTGATTTATTATTGCAAACCGCATTTATTGTACTTTGAGTATATTTATTTTTCTGTCGCTCGAAGGAGGCGAAAATATAGCGATTTTTGCAGTGTTTGAGGGTCGTTGATATTTCTGTGATATGAGGATAGACTGGCAAGAGTTGTATTAGCCTCAAGCGGTGAAGTTTCGAGTGGATTGAAAAGGGGGAAGTTCCGCGAGGAAAATGGGAGTGCTGCTGATGTCGGAAGTGGAGGGACCATCGATTCACGAAACGAATAATCATCAGGAACTGCACATGAATTTTAGCGTTGGAAAAACGGCGCTGCCGGTCAATCCTCAGATGAGCCACAACGACAACAATAATTCGGGGGCCGGTAGTTGCGTTATACGCAATGGAATTAGCGTCCTTCCGAGAAATTCAAGTTTTCCGGGCTATGGGAATGTCGAGACTGTCGAGTATCCGACACCAATGGTTGGAATTATCGATGTCGGTGGTAATGAACAGCTTCTCCCACCGCCGGTATCGCCTATCGTGCGATGGACCCCACCACCGCCGAAGAAAAAATGGATTCGTCATTATCTACTCGGTGAGCTATTTCATCCGGATCACAATGAAAGACACACGCCGACCTTTTCGTTCTTCCTCCTTTTTTTCTCTCGTCTCGTCACTTCTGCTTTTGTTGTTCGACGAACTTCGGGTGTTGCATCGAATATTTATAAATTTTCGCGCACTTCGTCGCTGATTGGTCGCGTTTAATTTTTCAACTCCGCTGCCAGGATCTGTTTATAATTATACGACGGCATATGATAATTAGCACTCGCTGTTAGTTGGGATCCGACTTTCGTCGTTTATTTTTAATCGCTTGTTTCATTGTTATTAAACAATTGAACAGTGATCATGATTTTTTAAATTAAGGTTTTGGTCGCTCAAATAGAAAATAACGGAGAATAAATAAAACTCAAGGGGTGCGTGCATGAGGTTCGGGGGAAAAAGAGGTCGTTTATCAATATTTTCTTCTGATCAATGAATTTACCATTTTTTTCTCCTAGTTACGAGGTCCGGATTTTTTTCACGAAATGGATGCACGGATTTTGAAAAGTATAAATTATTTTTTACATGCTTTATCGTTTGTTTTTAAGGGGCAGTGATATTTTCATATGTCCATATTTTGATATGTAAAGCCACTTGGGATAATCGATAAACGAAAAGGGGGGTGAGGTGCGAGATAGCCCTATAGGCGTTTAACATTGAGCGAAGACATTTTCATCGGTGGATCACTGAGCGTTAAGCGAACGTTTGGGTGTAGAACCCTGAACTTCTTGTTTTAAGCCACCCGTCATAAAATAATATTGAAAATCAAATTTTTCTTTAGCCCGATGTTGTACACGACTTTTAAAGTGATATTTAAATTTTCTATTGGCAAATGATATATGTGTTATGGTTAAAAGTTAAATAAAGTTAGTCACAAGGCTTTGTAGTTTTAACTAGTGTGACACAAATTCATAAAGTGTATTCAGTAATAGAAACTGTAATTCCATTAACTCAGAGTCGGTTAATATTGTAGACAAAAGCAAATTCACTTCTAGTGCAGAGTGAATAGGCAAAGTTGAACTGAATTTCGTTATATGTAAAACATTAACCGTGAGTTAATTACCTTATTGTAGTTCTCGAAGTAACTTTGTAAAGAATTTTCAATGCAAGAGGCAAATATTGAGCTCATGAAAATCCTGGGTCCCCTAAAATTCATTAAACGAAATTCATGTATAATTATCAGATGTAGAGATACACATCATTAATTTTTTCCATTGAGGATGCATCGACGACGAATCGACATTTTTTGGATGATTAATTAATTATAACGTCATTTAATAACCTTAACTCAAAAAAGAATCATCATTTTATCGACATTTATTCAAAAATTATTATCCAATTAATTAAAATCGAGCAAATATGATTTTCAATGTTGCAAAGTATTATCTTCTGATATAAAGCAAAATCTGAACTTTAAACCCGAGAACCCGACAGTTAAATCTAACTATACATGCGGAAAATCTTACTTCAGTAATAGAATTTTATATTTATAAACACTTTATTTCCCAATAAAATAAAATAACAAGCCATGAAATTTCTTACCAACAAAAAATATAAAAACCTGTCGCTAACTAATTTCAGATCAATTATCAACCGATAAATCCATTGATCAATCTATTGATAATCAGAACTGCTTTCCGATTATCATGATTACTAAAAAAAATAGTACAAGGAGTAAAAATCAATAGTTAGTCGATAGTTTCATTTATTCATTCTGAAAGTCAGTAAATTTCAAGGTCAACTGTGGCTATTTCTGACTGAACGTATGCTGGACAATGCCGCGTAATCTATAGTAAACAGGACATAACGTGCCGTCTCAGCGAGTGCTAATTGCCAATTTGGTATGTACAACTACACCCGATAAGACCTCACTCTGGGTTACCGATGTATACACGTTTAATTACGTTGTGTCAGCCAGAAGCAAAGTGTGAGCTATGGGGTTTCAGTATAGACGAAGGAGAGACTCTCTCTCCGTCTCTCTCTGGAGACCCTCGCCTTAGCATACAACCTAACAGCTCAGGTTGTTTGGCTTTCCGGATGCGCTGGCTGTCCTATGTAACGTCGGGTTAACGCCGCTGGGTTTACGTTGCCAGCTAGATACTCTCCGCGAGGCGATCGCTCCGTCCATAGTAGAGTTCCGTAAGAGCACCAGCGATAGCCCAAGAGTGTGTTGGTGTATGCGGGTTCTGGCTGAAGCGGCGGCACTGACCACGCCTAACCAACGTCGATGTTGAAGTTGGCAAGACCGACTTGGCTGCTTCTGACCTGCTGCTTCGCGCAACCGATCTCGACTTCCGCAACTCTCTCGTCGAAAATGTCCCCCCGAAACTCAGGTTTTTTATTACCCCAACAAGCACGCAAGTATCCGGATATTTTTATTCGTGTTTATCATTTGTATATAGATTTGTTTGTATTTTAAAAAATGTGTGTATATATGATATATACATATATAAATAAATGTTTTAATTATAATGATAAGTAGATAAATTCTTTTTTAAAGATTTTTTTTTTCAATTATGAAATATCGGATTATAACGAGAGGCAATTTTGCTTACTCGATTGTTCTTGTTTAAAAATTTGTTAAACATTTTTATGGTTAGCTTGGAATAGAAAATCGATAAATAGTTGACCCGCTGAATATTTTATAAAGTCTTTTACAAATTTCACTCTGAATATAATGATACAAGCATTTTTTAGCTGTTAAATTAATTAGTCAATAAGAGTTTAGGTGTCAATGAAATTTATTTAAACTATAGTGTCTCCATAAATATACTTCGGGCTTTTGGAACTCACTATTTTAGTCACCACTACAAAATGACTCGCTCAATCCTCCTGCTGGCGATTCAGAGCTGTCGTCGATTCCGTCCAAACACAAATCTTAACGTCTGGCGTCGTGCAATTCTAATGAGCGAACAAATTACAGTGGATTCTGATCATTTTTCTTAAATTCGCGGTGATTCATCCGATTTTCGCATTTCAAAACCACTTTTCCTTTCTGGAAATGTGATTTGTTAGCACTTGAAACAATTCACACCATTGTGTACATGTTTGTTTTTTACTTTTAATTATTTTTCACTCCTTCCTTGTATAAAGTACCGCATGGCGACCGGAAATACCCCGAGCATCATTATCGATACCCGGTAATTGGCTGAGACACAGAGAGAGAGAGAGAGAGACAGAGAGAGTAGAGTAGAGTAGAGTAGTTTTTTATTGGATCCTGGGATTAAAACCCCCTAAGGACCAGAGCAAGACAAAAATAGCCGAAAAACAAAATATACAGGCATTACAGAGAGAGAGAGAGAGAGAGAGAGAGAGAGAGAGAAAAAATGAATACGTGTAGCACATACGAAGACTATCCTTTCACGAGCACGGTCGTTCTCCCGTCCCGTCTAATTTTAACGCTATTCCGCCTGGCGACTAACCAAGATAATTCCGAAGGTTTCGTGAGATTTCTATTCGACGCTGAGCGAGAGGTGCTGCAGACACTTTTGCACGAATTTTCTCGTTACACGTTCGCGTGGGATCTTCCAAACCGATCGTACATCGCATCTTCTCGATAAAGGGAAAGCAGGCGGAGAGTGCTGAGACCAATGGCCCAGTTATTGACCAGGAGCCAATTTTCCCTTTTCGTTGCGTGCCGAAACTTCATAATTCTACATTGGCAAATGAGAATTCGGCCGACAGCCAATGGCGAAGCGTCCATTGTCCTTGATTGCCGATGGGTTACGAAAACACGTGCTCGTTGTATTTTTTTTATATCGAAGTACATAGCATTTCAATTTATTAATGACGATGCTAATTACATTACAGTGGCATCGCTGTAGAATGTTTGTATCGAAATAAAATTGTTTACATTGCTAAAGAAAATTGCCATTACTTCAAGGCCGTGGGCTTTTGAAAGGAAGTTAATCGGAAGAATAATGTCCAATAATATCCTACACGCCAGACATTCTCCGCGTACCCGCCTAACCGTTAGTTTTTTTTCTCGAAATCAATAATTCTCCTGGGATTTCATCAATAACATTCGTATTTATATATAAAAACGTTGAACCTCGATTAGCTTTGCTAATCACAAGCAAATACACTTCAAGTCGAAGTACACTTTGATAATAAATGACAATTAATTTTTCAAAAACTGTTAATAAAGCAAAAGCTTCGTATCGATTGCGCAAGTGCCTAATTTTGTAGTTAAATCACGAGATCGCGAATACCAACAAATAATATTCTTTTTTTTTTGCTATCTAAAAATGAGATAATAACGATAACGAATCACTGGGAAATAAATGTTGAAGTGGATAGTACTAAAAGGTACTAATAGTAAAGTCAAAAAATCGTATAATAAAGAAAAAACTTCGAATCGAGTGCGCAAGCGCTTAAGTTTGTAATTAATTCACGAGATCCCATCTATCAATTGATAATTCTACTTTTATTCCTATCTAAAAATGTTGGAGCATGCGGAAACATAATAATGGTAATAACAACGATAACAAATCACTGGGAAATAAATGTTGAAGTCTATAGTACGAAAAAAAAATCGAAAAATCTTATAGTAAAGAAAAAGCTTCTTGTCGATTGCGCAAGCGTCAAAGTTTGTAATTAATTCACGAAATCGCATCTACAAATCAATAATATTCTTGTTTTTGCTGTTTGAATGTCTTCGACCAGACTGGAATATAATAATTACGATAATAATAAAAATAACAATAATAATGATGATAATAAAAATAAAATCCATATATTTATGAGTGTCCGTAGTGGCGGTTAGCTCGAAGTTCGTCTCTTACGTTTATAGGAGGATGCCTGGCGAGTGAATTGCGTCGGACACGCTTTCGCGGCTGTCAGTCACGAGATATTCGAAATCGATGATGACGCCGGGGGGCCTCGAGCGCTTTGCGATTAAATTTGCATGCGGTAAACACAATGTCTCGCCCGGCGGTGTGCGAATTTTGCCTCGATCGGCATTTCTCTGTATCGACTCGAATCTCTCTCGGTTTGTCCTTCGTCAAGTAAGAAATCCGAATGTGTTCGGGACGCGTCTTGGGTTTGGTCTGCTCAGCGAGAAAACATCGTCTGATTTTTCTAGCGGCGCCGGAGAAGGACGAACGTAATTTTAGAATTTTTTCTTTTTCTTTCTTCTTTTTTAGTATGCTCTCAAACGTTTCGAAATTTCTTCCTCGCTGGTTCGCTATTTTCGGCAACGGCCCAGTTACCGCATCGCCAATAGCAAAGCCGCGGCTAGGATAACGCTCAGTTTTAAACCGGTGAAGTGAAACCGCTGTGTACACTCGAAGGAGATAATATTATATTGCGTAATGCTCATACAGGATTCGTACAAACTCGGTCGGCGAGGAATTCTTCTATTGCACGGTCGATCGCTAGAGACGAGATACTCTTATCGTGTATAATCGTATGTAATATGTGCCTTCATAATTAATTCAGCAAATGTTTAATGGCCAGTCGCGGGCGTAGTGAGGAATAAAATAGCGTTACGAAAGACGTATTAATAGTTGCGCGCGTACAAAGTATCGATTTTAGCCTCATTTATTCGCGTAATAATTCGCAACTGGAACATTAACATATCTAATGCCTACACATAACGGATCAACGACGTACACGTAGTGGAGGATTCAGGATTTATAAATTAAACTTTACTCGAATAAATATAAATAAACTATGAATATAGTCTTATAATGGCGAATGTACTTGCCAATAAATACGGGTTGCCATTTTTCTTTTGCCACGTTAAAGGTGATTATTCGTATATGGAATATCTTTTTGAAAAATGCGAATATAATAAACTTCGGCTGTAAATTAGTAAAGAATATTCTAACAACAAAAAAATGAGCCGTCGTTTATGTATTCTGTTGAAAAATAGCTTTGGATAGATTTATGTACAAGCCAATCTCTAAATTAGTAACTTAAACCACGAAAAAATGTAGAAATTTATTGTACTAGTTTTTCACCATATTCCATAATATCTAGAGTATTAATTTTATCAATTTTTGATTGAATTTATCAAATCTATTATTTACAGAAAAAATGAAAAAATGAATTTCGCCAGCTATTTTCTAATACTATTCAGAGTAATTTACTGTAGCTTCCAGCCAATAAAAAACGCTCTAGTGATTAAATTTAATGACCCGATTAATCGTATTCAAAAAACGTCTTTATTGCATTGGGAGCTTAATTTTTATCGCTAGAGCTTTTTTTAACTGCCGGCAGAAGCGGTAAACTATTTTAAAACGTGCAGCAGTTTTACTTTTGTACAGGACAGTTTTTATCAGCGAGTGCACGTGCACTTAAAAAATTGTATAATCTTAAACGGCGCAAGTGAAATGATGTCAATAAAACAAAATTTCATATGAATACTTTCCACCCTTTTTACCTTCTTCTAATCAGTAATAAATAAAATAATGTCGCCGGACATAAAAATAAAATCTCCACTTGCTAAATGCGTTTTATATTGGTCGCAGGTAAGGTAGACGACGTTCGCGCGTTTTTGGAGGCCAAAATTTGCGCGGAGGTCGCTATTTTTAGGTCAGGGTTTCTCGTTGCTCGCAGTTTTCGTTTGCCGATTCTCTTTCTCCTTCTCTCTCGGCTGGGATATCGCGTACGCGCAACGCTTTCCCCTCAATCCAGTCGCAACGACAGACCCTCCTTATCGGATTCGACCGCCGTCACCACCACACATAGAGCTTTATTTTTCCGCAAATATTTCGCACTCCTTAAGACGCGGGATTTAGACCCAATTTACTGATATTTATTGACAGATATCTCACGCGTTTATCTGGTGATTTTTTTAAAATTCTCTTAATCCTGAAACCAAGATTTTTTGCCAAAGCCAAAAAATCTTGGCATTTGACTATTGCAAACGAGCGACAGGAAGTGTGTAATTTTTTAAAAATTTCTTCACACTTTCCTTGCCACTTTTAGCTTGTCGGTTGCTGTATTCTTTCGCACATATACCATCTTCATTAAGGTGCAGGATTTAGATCCAATTTACTGATATTTATTGACAGATATTTCGCGCGTTTATCTGGTGATAAGATTCTTTAAACATTTTCTTGAATCCTGAAACCGAGATTTTTTGGCTCTGACAAAAAATCTTGGCTTTTGACTATTGCAAAGGAGCTACAGGAAGTATACTTTTTAAAAAATTTCTTCACACTTTCTTTGCCACTTTTGGCTTACCGGTTGTTAACTATTAAGGAAAAAATGTCTGAAAATAGCTCTATTACACATGAGAAGAATTCTTCGAACACAAATGTAACAATTTGTCATAGAGGCAAAATAGTAAAAATGCCATCATCTCGATTGTTAATTAAAACATCTCTCTATTTTTTTAAACGACACCAGCAGATAAATGAGTTTCGTCTCTTTGAATGAAACATCAAAATGATATTCCAACAGAGTGATATACTTCATAAAAATGAAGGTACCTGAGTACGATTTTGACAAGCTGATGTAAACTTTCGACGCAGAGAACAGAGAACAATCGAGAGAGATATCGCTGAGGGCTAAATGGCTCATTTTAACATTATCTCAAACGAATATTTCACGTTTCTTGCTGTTACTAATTGAATAATTAATTTATTCTTGAAGGGGAAAGGAAAGGGTTGGTGATAAAAAAAGCTGAAGCAAATTCAACATATTAACCCTCCATTTCCCATGGATTCCGATTTCCATTCGATTCATTTTAAACTCCCTATAAATTGCGAAGCCTCAAAAATGAATTGGAAAATAACAATAAATGATTTGCAAAAAAAAACCTCTCTAAAAGCCAATGGTGTCTGCAGAAACTCCCCGAGCGCGAGTTATACATGCTGGTGTTAAGTTTCGACGCAGAGAGAAGTGAACAGTCAGGAGAGAGAGAGAGAGTGAGAGAGAGATTCCGCTGAGAGCCGAATGGCTCAACTCCATAGCTTCCGTTGTCCTCCACGGCAAGAAGCAAATTCCTCCGGCACCGTACACAACTCTGCCAAGTGTTCTCACACCTCGCTGTATTAAAACGTGTATTACAGTTCTCTAGAGGAGTTGGTAACTAGGCTGGAAATTTAGAAGGCCCATTCCACGAGAATTCCTCGCCGTATCGAAAGCCAGGGAGTTACATATCAGCTTAGGGTAGAATTCCCCTCAGTTATAATATATAGATATATGCAAACACACCAATGTATGCATACGTATATCTACCCTGACCCATCCCGCTCATCTCATCGCGAATCATTACAAAGCTAACTGCCCCACGACAACATTCTTTTTATAAATACTCGGACCACTCCTTACGAATCCCTCTCTCTCTCTCTCTCTCTCTCTCTCTGTCTCGATTCCGCGAAATATTCTCTCAAATTTCAGTGGTATTCGACGAAGAATGGCCTTGAAGCCGGTCCCCCCTCTCCTCGCTCTAACTGTAACCTTTTTTTTTTACTCGTCGCCACCTGCTGGTTTAAAGTCAGAGAGGCGAGAGACACGCGGCCATGGAACGTCTCAACCCCTCTCTCCCTCTCATTCCTCTAGTCGCGCTCTTTATTCTACTGTTCCTCAGCCGAAAACAAAAAGAAAAAAAAAACAACGCTACATTAAATACTCGTCGAGGATCCTTTTGGTAACGTCCGAAAGCTCGTTCGGCCATTGGCCGAATCATGAGCAGCTCGGGTTTACTTTCCTTCCCTCCACTCGGCAATCTCCTCTGCTTAACGCCGCTAGCCGTTGCGTATGTGTACGTACTACGAGCCTCGATGTCCGTCTACGCGCTTTTACCCCTTCTCTACCGCGATCCGGTAAACATGGAACGCGCAGCAGCGTGACCGCCCGCAGTCACGTGGCTGTCTGCGCGGATTTTACCCCCTCTCCGCGGCCCACCCATCGGCCTGTCTCGCTTTATCGTCGCTCTCTCGGCTGACGACACCGTCTCGCGGCGCCCCGCGACGGCCGACGTCCTCCACGACCACGTGTTGCCCCTGCCGCAGGTATTCCCTTGTGCGCGCCGGACCTCGACAAACAGACCTCTCCTCCCTGCGGAGCCTCGAGGCTCGGCGACTCGTGACGCTCATCGACCGAAACAATTGCCCTCTCCCCTCCTCTATCGATCATGTCGCTAAGCTTATACATACGCATGTCCGCGATTCTTATTTCCATTGATATTTCTTGGATTCATTCGACACTAGAATCCCGAAAATTTGCTTTGACCTTCAGTGGAGTTAAATTCGGAAGATTCGAAGGGCTATCAAACCAATTACAGTTCAAAAATAAAAGTTTATACCACGGTACTAAAAACTACTGATAGTCGAGAAATTACTAAAAATTACCGAAAGTCCAACAATTACTAAAAACTACTGATAGTCGAAGAATTACGAAAAATTACTGAGAGTTTTTAAAACCACAAAAAAATAATAAAAATCGAACAAAATTTTGTCAAATTTTTGTAGGTTTTGATAAAATTCGCAGTATTTAGAGATTTTAACGGGCGGATTTTTATTTCCATTGATATTTCTTGGACGCATTGGACACTACAGGTACAAAAACTTGCTTCTGAAACTGATAATAGAATCTTCGATATGAACAATACAAAAAATGACTACTTTTTCTTTTTTTTTTTAATTCCCAATGATTTATTAGCGTGAAGCGAATTCTACAAACAACGATCTGCACAATCCATTGTATCCACCACATTTATATATATATTTTCCAATAAACAAAAAAGTAATGCATGCAAGGCCTAGAGAAACAGCAGATTCACGTTCCAAGAACCACAAATCGGAAAAGGGTTTGTCTTTACTAAACCAGCGTAACCCTAACGATTTATATGCCTTGTATGCTTGTACTTTTACTTTACTATGTCACCGACCTCTGGGTAATCGGGCACCGGCCAGCACGGAGACGGTTCTCAACTTCTCGAACGTCGCGTGCTGATCAGCACTACTGTCCTCGTCAGAATTCCCTTGGCGATTAGCTGGCGTGCTATTTGCTTGAATTATCGGCGTTAAAAAAGCAAAACACAACTGAGAAATTGGTCACCAGCCATTCAAAAGACCTTAACCAATGAAAGAGAAAGAGAGAGAGAAAGAGAGAAATGTGTGTGGAAAAGAGAGCGATGAGAGCCAACGTAAATAATTATCGCGAGGCGATAAACATTACATGTGCGTCGAAGGCCTGCAAAATGCTGTTGTGCCGTACGTCACAATCAGTAAAGCATTATGTATTTCCTCCAATTGTTCAACGATACGTCCTCAAGCTCCTGACACGTTCCGGTTGTTTCCAACGATACGTTTCCTTGTCCTACCTCATTTATCTATTTCTCAACTTTAATCGCACGGCTATCACGTGACTCGGTCATAGGACGTCAAAGTACGTACGACTTGTGCGTCCGTATATCATATACATCGTTTTTTCCATGCGTCGTTTGTGGGCGAAAAATTTGATCAGTAAAAATTTCCTCTTTTTAACAGTATCAATATTTACTACTATGTAAAAAATTATTAAAATTATACTAACCGATGACTACAATTATTCTGAAGATACTATTATTTTTAAAAAGCTATTTCAACGTTGTTAATTAAAAGGAATTGAAAGTTCAATTTGTACAGTGGGAAATTCACAACCTTTTTTTTTTTTTTGTTAAATTATTCATTGGAATTTGAAAAAACGTTAGAATAACCCATCGAGAACTGTCTCTCTGGATCACTTTTATGTTTTACAGATTGTCTCTTTGCTTTCCCTGTCTCTCATTCGCCTCAGATCTTCATTATCCCCGCTGCCCCCCCCCCCCCCCTCCGCCCCCGGGTTTTTTTTTTCAACTCGCTGATGTTCCCTTGCTTTGAGCCTTTGAGCCGAGAATAGATTTAGGAAGCTCCGCATAGCGAGCAATGCGCCACCGAGATTGCCAACTCTTGGTACATGAATGAGTTAGCTCGAGCGCGCGTGCTCTCGTACGCGTGCTCTCGCGCTAATTTATAGCGCACCGTGAAAGCAAGAAGAAAACGGTGCTTAGCCTGGCTAGCGGCGTTCAGGAGCAGTAACATGGACAATTTACATTCACGTACATCTATACATATACGTATGCAAATACACATGTGAATACATACACAAAGACATACAAACAGGTATACAAATACATATGCAAATCCATATACAAATACGTATACATCTACATATTTATATACATATACAAATAAATGTACGAGTGCATGTGCATGTGCATGTGCATGGGCACGTACATTTCGTTGGCTCTTCACTCGACGAGACAAGGAATAGAAGGAAAATGGCTGAGCCACTTCAGCATCTACTCTGCGGCTGGCGCGCATCACGTGCTCCTGATGCTTTGGGTTAATTCCACTCGTCTACCGCACGCGGTAGCTACCTAAGCGTTTCAGCGGTGCGCGAAACGCCTCAGGCAAATTTTTCACGCTCTTCACCCAAGCCTTTCCCAACTGAGCCCTTTTCCCTGCCATCGCACCCTTCACTCGCTCCAACGCGAGCTGTCCAACGTTTTACAGCCCACAAAAAAAGATAAACTCCGAGATTGCTCCTTTGTTCTACCGTACGTAACCCGTTGGATCCTTTGAAGCAATAAGCTAGATGTGCCGGTTGTGGACACCATGCTGCATTTCTCGCTGGCATGTCCAAGACATTTTTTTCTTCAAGCTACTCTACGCGTTTTTGAATCCCATTTTTACCGATTGTTATGCTTTTCGTCTGCCTCTTTTTATTACTCCGAAAAAAAATTTAATCACCAAAATTGAGTGAACTAGAAAAAAAAATGTTTTCGCGAAATTCAGAAGCTTCGACTAAGTTAGCAGAGTTATTTTCTGTGAATTTAATGAGCGACACGTGGATCTAAAAAAAATCAATTCAATTATTCATGATGCCAATTTTCATTACTTAGTTAATATTGGTATTTTTTTAAATCACCTAATTGTTTATTTTATGCTACATTATATTGGGATATTAGATATAATGGAGATAATTATACAGTAAAGCTTCTTATGTAGGAATACAAATTTTTGGTAAAGAGATTTTTTTACAGTGTGAAAATACCGAGAACTGTCTGTACCTATCACCAGAACGTAACTGCAGCTGCGACACGAAACGCGCACGCTAATATTAGTGCACGCGAAGCCACGGTCATTCAGGTTCAGGCGTAGAATAGAATGGAAAGGTCTGTGTGTGTTAATGTATGTGTGGCTGGTGCGTCCCGTTGGAATGCTGGGAATCGTCGTTCAAGTCTCTCCCATCTCCTCTTCGGAACTTCGACTAAATACTTGCGAACAGCCGTACAGTTTCCCCCTACAGCTTACAATGCAGTTTCGATGTCTTCGCAAACTTGTGAAATTCTATTAATCAATTGCAGTTTGATTGCGAATTAATCGCAATTGCCGAGTATTAATTCAGGGATCTGGAAACGTCGAAAACATTGCTTTCCACGAAAATTGTAAACTAACTGTACGAAATTTTGAAAAAAAAAAAAAAAAATGCTTCTTCCCTCAAATTTATGTTTCTTAGATATAGTTCATTAAAACTTTCTTCACATTTATATATTAATTACAAGGAGTAGTTACTTCTCATTATGAATCAAACGTCAATTGGATGTTGAAGAAAAAAATGAAAAATTTGAATCATTATACTGTCACTGACAGCTGAAAAATTTATCTTTCAAGGGTCCAAATCTGTTTTATTTTTTTTTTAACTATTCATAACATTCCATCCTGTTTTTTTTTCACGTCAGATGAAACTCAACTTAGTTCAATGTCGAGCTAAACTCAAAAATCATTATTTATGCATATCAAACCTAAGAGAGATTTCAAGTGGCTCGAGTGTGTCCAGTGACATCACTTGAAAAACCAAGCGTTCTACCGCGTGTATTATTTCCTATCTTTACTTTACACTTACAAGCCTTTCGTTTACGTATCGTTACCATAAATAAGCAACAGGCTTGGAGGTGCGTTAAAAGTCGTAACAATTAAAAAGATAACAACACACTTGGCAAAACACGTGGTTTTAAAGTAACTCTCTCCTCCCTATACTCAGTGTCTTTTTTGTATTGTATTGAACAAAAGAAAGTTTCGTATTTTACGTACAAAACAAAGTTACCACCTGTAACAATGATATCATTTAATTAAAATTGTTTTGCAGAAGAGGATCCACTCGACATCACCAGGACGAACGGCAATCACTCGATCGGATCGCGCGGCAGTCCAGTGATAACAAGTTCAAGAGGGACTCCGCCGGTGTCGGGGACGACCGGGATTTCGATTCACCAAAATCTACATCAGGCCACCACACAGCATCACCATCCGCAGCAGCAACAGCAACAGCATCAACAGCTGCAACAACAGCACCAGCAACAGCAGCAACAACAGCTGCAGCAGCAGCAACAACAGCAGCAACAGCAACAGCAGCAGCAACAACAGCAACAACACCAGTCGCTGCAACAACAACAATCAAGTCACCATCACAACAATCACAATAGTACCGCGCACAATCATTATCACATTGAGAATCACAATTCGAATCACAGCCAGAGCGGAGGGGGAGGGGGTGGAGCACTCGTAGTCGATTTGGATCCAAATCACGACAATAAAAAACATCGGAATGGGTAAGACAGTTCCCGGCAAAGTTTTACGGTTATATAATGATTTTAGAATTATACTGGTCTATATTAAGAAGAAGGTTACCCAGATTAGTCGAATAAGTCGGCGCAACTAAGTACTAATTCGAAAGTAAGAAATTATTGCAGATAATATCGATTCGTTCGATTTCTTTAATCTATACTAAGTTTTTTTTGGGAGATATTGTGTGAAAAAAAATGAGCTGGAAAGAAAAGCATTTTTTTTGTTTTATCAAATAATTAACTGATACAATTGATTTATCTCATTTGGGAGTGAAATTGGAGTCGCGATAATCAAATGTACGCAAATGAAGTGAAGAGGTAAAGAATTTATTTATTTCTTCCATCCAGAAATTCTTTTGAATTTACTGGATCAGTGAATAAAATTAAACGGTGAAGGAAGGTATTATTTGGAAGTAATTAATGATTCAATTTAACTATCAATTCAGAGTTTTATTTCGGGTTTTCGAATACATTTTTGCAAATAATTATTGGGAGGATAAAAAGCACATATCTGCAAATAATAAACCGGCTAATTATTCGTTAAATTTTGACATTACATTTTCTCCGTTCGTTGCAGGCCTTGTGTTATACGTTCGGGTACGAGAGAAGTCCACAACAAACTCGAGAAGAATCGAAGAGCTCATCTGAAAGAATGCTTCGAGATGTTGAAAAAACAATTGCCTGCCCAGGATGAGAAGAAGTCGTCCAACCTTTCGATCCTGCACGCGGCAATAAGGCACATACAGGTACAGAAGTAGTGTCATTTTATCTTTAAGAAGTGTCGTAAAACAAAATACTTAACAAAAAAAAAAAATACGCGTTTGTATTAATCGCCCGAAGATCGTGGGCTTTTTCCCATCGTTAATTTCCTCGTAAATGTGCCATGGAAGGCCGCATAAAGTCACGAGGACATTGCCAGGCCCGGAATTCTCTTGATACTCACAGCTTCGTAGCTCTATCGCTATGAGAAGAAAAAAAAGAAGAAGCAATTATGAAGCGTTAAAAAACGGTACGAGAAGCAATCTCAACAGCGTGATCAGGTCCCTCTATAGCTATGCACTACCTTGGCAGGTAACTGCAAGCCAACAGCGGCTTTGCTCGCAAGCTATTGTAACAAAGTTCGCGTACTTCTTAAACGACAATTGTATAGCGCAGTAATCGAGCTCCTCTCCCTCTCATTCTCTATTCTCCACACAGACAAACGTTTTCACAACGTTCGGATAATTATCCAATCGATTATAAGCCATTCCGCGATTCACACGAGGGTATTTGAAGCATAAAAGTATGAAAATTCGGTGCAATGCTTTTGACAACTTTTATTTAATCATTAATCCGTCCAACACAATTTCTCGCTATTTAATTACCGTTTTCCCGTGAAATTTGTCTCTCTGAAATCCGAAATGCGGTAGTCAGAATAGGGGATTGCTCGGAGAGAAGTTTTTAATTAATTGGGAGTACGTACGCGAGTCGTTACTAATTAGTCACCCGACGTTCGCCCGTGTATAGGTACCGCGAGCCATTATCGCGTTACAAACTATCCGAGTATATATACTAATGGAATCGTGCGAGTGACAAGCATCTCGTTTTTCGTATACGCTGCGCGCGAGAGACAAAAGTTTTGGGGCCTGCTGCCGCGTGGTCGAGACGTCGTCGGACACACTGACATTTAATGGCTGTCTGAGCCTCGGGCTCGTTCTCTTCGCCTACTCTCGCACCGCTCTACGTCTGCTTATACTTCTCTTCTGTTCGGCTCGTTCTCCACACTGCCAGCTATTAAATGTCACTCGGCAACGACACGGAGCACGCCAGCACCGAGTTTAGACTCTCGCCGATGCCCTCCGACTCCGGTCTCGGCCTTTCGGACAGCCAATGCTCTCAATTTTCGGACCCTGCCGTTGACAAACCGCGAGTAATACGCCGATAGCTATTGACAGTCCGAAATTCGTCGTTACGTCAATGGAAACTAAAAAAACCTTTGGTATTGACACAATTTAAGAAAATTCTTTTTCTCTAAAATCACAAGGAAACTGAGCAATTACGAATTAAGTAACATTCATTGAATTTATTTATCATATAATCGTAGAATACATTTTTTTAACACACACTAACGAATAAATTCTTGCGTTACTATAAAATGCGTCTGCCAACGATTTTTTACACCGATACAAAAATTTCATCAACTCAATTTTTCCAAATTATTTCAACATGAAAAATCTTTTATATGCCACACAGATGTGAAATAAATAGCATGTTAAAGAACGATTCCAGATGCTGCTTGCTTCTTCGACTCTATAACACACAATAACAAAAAATAGTATCAGCGCAGGATCGGGTATTTCCGTACGCTTGGACGCTGGTGATTTTGCGCTTGCGGCTTCGGCTCTGGTCGAGAAAGTTGAGTGGTGAGACGAGTTCGTGTCTGGCGTGCGGGATTTCGCGAGTTTGATCGTCCAGTAAAAACAGCTCGATATGACGCCAGGCGCCAGCTCGATAAAAGCAGAATAACAACGAATAAAAATTAGCGAAGCGTCTTACCTCGAAAATCTCTTGATCATAAATCGTCTCTGCTCTGTGGTTCTTGGATTCAGAAACGTCTGACACGCGCTAAACATTATCTCATCGTTCTAAAGCTCTGCTACTGGTGTTACGCTTCCACTCGTTTCGTCATGGCTGGCAAGCACGTGGCGACGCTCAGTACCACGAGATATACAACACTCGTTGGTAACGCTCTCGTCGTCGTCGCAGCCATGGACATATAAAAGAAGAGCTACAAACGCGACCTTCATACGTCCATGGAGAACTGCGCATCAATAGCGCTTGACGCGTATTAGGTTTTGCTTCTATTCCAGCGTTTCCAATGGATATAAATCGATACTGGTCGAAATAAGTCCACATGGGATAGAAAGAAAGAAAACCATCGATTTTTGCATTAATTGTTAGGTCGACATGGGCACAAGTTTAATTCTGGTCGTCCAGTTTATTTTTCTGTGTCTTCAAAAATATTGCACGGGTGATTCTGGCACCTGTTATGTTTTTCCATTCGGACAGGCGTAGAGCAAATTAAAATGCTGCGTTTAAAATACTGCAATTGAGATGTAGTGTGGACACCCTTTAAGCTTTGCTTCAAGCTGATAATGTTTCTTGTTAGAAAAATATTAATTAAATCGGCCTTGAGCTTATCTTATCTTACTAGCTGAAGATTATTATTTGACGCACTCACTTTCTTTGGGTAAAGAATTTACAAATGCTTTCGACGACTAGCTGTGGATGAGGGCTAATTATTTTATCGTTTTGCATAAAATTTTATTACCGACTGCGGTATTTTACAGGCCTTAAGGACCGGTGAAAGATTTATTACATCAACCAAATAGAAAATCGTTATAAATTCCGTATAGAAAAATGTTCTATTGGCTGTAAAATTAAAGAAATAATTTGGAAAATGCGGCTTTCAATTATTCTAGCACAAAGTTTGTATTTATTCGAAATCTGAACTGTTTCAGAGTTAACATTTCCTCGATTAACTCGAGTCGCACCGAAAACCGCACTTTCCACACCGTAACCAAGTCATCTTTCTAATTCCCTTGAACTCGTGTGGCGAGCATCGATCTTTCACATCGCCTTAAAAGTCAACGGGAGATTTAAAACGCAAAGACTTTTTAATTAAGATTCAATGCTTGACGTCGTGACTGTACTGCGTCTCGTGACTTAAATGCGTATGTATTGCGATACACATTGTATATCAAAACGCCCCGGGCTTCTTGCGGACGTGAAGAGCGCTGTACAACCGGAGACTCGCCGACAGGCTGCTCGTCGATGACTATAATTATGACAACTTCAACTCAATTCGTTCCAGACTTCATTATCCTGCATCTCACGGACATAGAATACCAAAGTAGCTCAACAGCAGAACAAAGGAGCTTTGAGCTAATTGGAATTTCCTGCAAGTCCAACCAATTAAGGATGTTGACTACCCCCTGGAAATTATTGAACAGCGCCCAAATTTTTTGAGAATTTTCGTCAATATCGCAAATCACATCTACATCCCAAATTTCATCTTAATTGTTCATATAGTTATCGAGGAATTAGGTATTGAAGTTATACTCCCATATATGGTCGACATAACGAAACCTATATGCACCTCCAAAGCTATGCTTGAAACTATACTAAAAATTATGAAAAAACGTTTGATAACAGAACCAAATTATTCCTTGTACTTTCGAGAATAACTTCTACGAAGACCGAAATAATTTGTCCGCTTGGTTGCCGAGAAAACGTTAAAAGTAAACACCACTCCGCCAGAAAATCGTGATCCTCCTCAGGGTTGTTGTGGGGCTCAGTCAAAATGATATCACCGTCATGAAAATTTTTGCAGATGTACATTTTATGCCCTCCCTGATAGTCTGAAATTTTTCTCGAACGAGTGACAGCACCTTTGATGGGAAATAAAATCACACATTTTATAGCCACTGTTATGGAGAATTCTGACGACTTCGCCATATTTACGTTATAGTAGTGAATAGATACATAATGTATAGTTCAAATTATAATCGCTTTAGCTTTTCGTATCTTTCTGAGAAGATTGACAGTCCCGTTATTTAATTATTAATGAAAAACTCTTGGTCGTCTTCGTTTGGAAACTGAATAAACAGTTGTCTCTCTCGCACATCGACCGCACCGCACACCATGCACCTCCAAGTCACCCCGCCACCTCATCATCAGGTCCAGACCCCAGAACAACCTTAATACAATGTTCGACATCATCAGAGCAACGATGAGTGCGAATAAGACAACGTTACAATGTACCATGGTGAAGCGAGAGGAAACGACAGAAACATGCAGTACATCGTTTGAAGTAGCCCCGGTCAAGTTCATTTCAAGAACCACAGAAACAATGTTCTGCAAACCGCGAACCACAGTCTCGAAGCTCGTTTCCGGCTGCATTAACCCATTAACTCCAAACGTAGCATATTCGCTACATCTAAAGAGCTTTTTTTTTTTCAAAACATCTATTTTAATTTCAGTACAAAAATGATGGTGAAAAATTTGTCAGACCTCGATACTTCATTTCTTGATTATTATTTATTATTACACTAGACATTTTGAAACATTTGCCTTTGGTATATTATGGCGAATAAACCGATCGACTAAGAGTTCAACACATTTTTTTCCCCCACACAAAACATGTAATTCGCACGTGTGCCAAAGATCGGATCAGTTCGAGGAATAACAACGAACCGATAAAATCAATATCGAAGAAATGGGCCAAATGACCCCGTTGGCATTTTTCCTGAAATTTCCTATTGGGATTTCAGTAAAAAAATGAATTGCGCTATTTTCATGAGCCTCCGTTACAAATTCATCCAACGAGAAATATGTATGTATTTTCATTCTGTTCTCTCGTTGTTGAAGGTGACGTGTGCAATGTCGTTTAGCTTTGACTTGTACTCGTATTTCGCTATCGCGAGTGTTGCCCGTTTAGCCTGTTAGCCACCGGTGCTGCTACGCCGCTCGGGCCGGCGCTTTGGGACATTAAGAAATGATCGTCTACGACACAACTTGACCTTCCTCAACATCGAGAAACGACGCGGACTCGGCATGTGCGCGTCGAGAGCTCTGCGTCGTTGCATCACGTACATCCCTCGTGACTAAATAATCGTGATCGTTCCTCCCAGCGAGAATTTTCTCCCCTCTCGAATGTCGCCTCTTGTCGCCTTCCCCCTCCCGTATTCTTTCATCGGGATTTAGTCTCGTTCAAGGCACGTGAGAGCCGCGCGATCAGGGACAAACCGCCGAGGATAGGTCAACATTTATCTCATTACGTACTTGATTACGGTGCGACTGCTTTTTCTTTTTTCTTCGTCTTCGATTTGTTCATTGTTGCAAAAAACTAGGTAACATCGCCGATACCCGCGATCAATGAATTAACATATTCAAATACATCTCCGCAAGTTTTTGAATCATTCAAAAAGCTCGTGGCTCAGCAGCGGCGCAGCTGTTTTGCTGATTCACTTGCCTATGTCGTAATAACCATAAGAAGCGCTGTCAGTGCGTCTGCGAGCACAAAACTCGCGTTCGAGAGATAATCGACTAATGGAAAACAAGTCGCGTTTTTTTGTTGGTTTTTCCTCTTTATCAAGTGCGGAAAGGAGCACAAAAGCAACGTGGCGTTTTCCGCGAAGCTTCCAAGTTCGAGGTCACGCGACGGTATCTCATGTAAGCGCGTTCGACGACATGACGCATACTCAACGCGGCGACACAACAAATAAAGCGATGAGTTAGTTTCGGGTTAAGTTCGACCATTATTAACATATCGCGTGATGCCCCTACGAATTCCCAAAGGTCCGCCCATATTATTCCAGTGGCATTCGCGTGAATTATGCGAAATAAGTTAAGGAAATGAGTGTGAGCCGCTCGTACGACATTTGTCGCCGGGCTCGTGAAACTTTCCGAAGGTCGAACGCGACGTTCCCTCCTCTCCTACTTTGCTTCCGTTTCCCCCCCACCCACGCAATGGAACCACTCGACAAAATACCCCTTCGCTATTTTGCGTTCCTCGGAGAATATACAGTTTACCTAATTATGTGTTTCTCGCTCTTTCGACCCTCCTAATCTCTCTCTTCATTTATTATTGGAGATATTGTATAACATGATTTTAAACACATTTCCAAAATACAATTATGCTTTGTGTCGGTGAAAAACATACGCGTTGAGGAATGTTACGTGAAAAATATGCTGTCGATAATATTTGTGAAATTAATATATCACTGAGCAACTTTGGTTGATATTGAATTAAATTTAATAAACAAGTTCGGTATAAACTTGCAGCAGGATTATGGTTAACACAATTATTTTGACGCATTTCGTATATTGCGCCTTAATTATACACGATACTATGTATATTAAATTTAATGCTGTATGCAGAAAAATGTAATCATCCAAAGGAATTATTGGAACTATTGCAAGTCGATTTATAGTAAAACGTGTCTATTGTTATAGCGACGAGTCTGCAAAAAACGTTCGTCTAATGCAAACTTCAATTGCGCTACATTTTCATTGAGTTTCTTTTATTGTTTTCAAATCAATTCGTAATTCCTAGTCGTTAATATAGTCTCGATTTAAGTACATTATGCTAATCAGTATTTTCATGCGTTACAGTTTCCGGTTACGTTGTCACTCATTTCAATATCTTTTTGTCACTCTTCTTGAAAACATCCCAATAATAACATAAATTTAGAAACCCAACTTAGCTTTTTCCCGAGTTCATCCGAGCGATTACATTTTGAGTATAAAGAAATATTTACTCTCCTTTGGCTTAATCACTTATCCCACAAATAAATAATCACTAAAATATAATTCCCAACTCTTTGAATGAATCTTTCACAGTATTTACTCCTCCACACTGCCGATTATTAATACCAGTGGCTATAAGATTACATAAATATTTGCCACGTCGCAGCTCATGGTTACACAGATAGCGTAATCATCGATATCGATTAATTGAGCGACGTATTATAATCGAGCCCTTTGGGGCGACAGGATAATTGGAGGGTTCTCGCTCGGCGATATTGCTTTTCGGACATCGCCGGATCCCCTCGCTCGCTCCTAACGCTCTCCTCCGCTCGGCCCGGCCGAGTGAGAGTGCCGATGCGTCCCCGCGAAGGTCGTCTACCCCTCCCCAGCATCGACACGACCCCCACCCCCGCCACTTCGCTGCCAGTTCACTCTCCGCGTCTCCGCCGCTCCTCCTACATATATAATCGTCGTTCGCCCCACTTTCCCACTTGCACGGCTACGTCAGTCGTCGCTTCGACGTCTCGACAGCTCGTATGCCGTGCGCATGTGGCATGTGGCTCTCTGTTTATGTGTGCACATACGTATATGCTGGCAGCGATCGCCGCGGCAGAAGAGACTCACCGACGACACGGTTATTCGCACGCGACGGTGTCGGTGCGCCTATACCTCTGAGCCACGTGATCGCCGGCGCGGCCATCGGCACTCAGCCGCATGGCACGTATCGCCCTGTGCTCTCTTCTGCACAAACATTAATACCGCCGCCCTCCCCCATCTTTGTTGATCTGTTTAATTTTTTTTTTTAATTACATTTTTTTTGTTTATACACTATCGGGATTTAAGTGCTAATTTATTCAGTTTTTTGGTGTTGTTTTCAAGTCGAATTAGTGAATTGTTCACTTTGACCTCTGCAAACGGTACTAAGATAATTTAATGGGATTTATTTGGATCTAAATTGCTGGTGGTCATTGACAAATATCTGAAATTTTCAGCTGATGATGTAATTAAATCAATATTTTGTTCAACCATCGAATAACATTTTTTATTCCGCAAAAAGTATTGGGCTGGTAAAAATGAGTTATTGGAAATTTATGGGTTTTCTAATTTTATTGAGAAAATCGGCGAGCGAAACATTCCGAAAATTGTTGCATTGAACATAGAGGGTATTAATATTCGTGCTATTTGGCCTAGATTCTTTTTCATTGAGCCAATATTTAGCGACAACTGACAGAAAGTTTGAATGAAAAATATTGAAAATGTTTTAATTGCCGAAAATTTTCTTAAAAGTATTGAAAGATAATTGAAAAAAAGATTTTCGATATAATAGTCATTTACCGAAAAATAAAAAACTGCACGGCACTCTGACTTTCCCTTGAAATCGGAATCTCCTAAGACAGCGCCAGTTAGATTAAATTTTTCGGGGTGGGGGTCATCATAGCGAATGCCTAAATAGCAAGTGGTTAAACTAAAGAATTTCATAAGTATGAACGTCTGAATTTAGAATGACCATTATCATGGAAATTCTCTATTCTAGCCATTCGCTATTTTGGTCGAACTTTGATAAGATAGGAGATCAAATAGTGAATTATCAAAACAGAGAAGGGCTAAAATAGCGAAATAAAAAATACCGAATGTCTGAATGTAGAATGGTAATTATTTTGAAATTCGCTATTTAGCCATTTGATATTTTGACCCCCCACCCATGTTTCGTATTAAAAAATTTATCCAAGTTGGTGTCAGAGCCTCCAAGATTTTAGGGGTGCAAAAAGCTTTAAAAACCGGTTCGTTAATTTTCCTGTAAACATACGACTGATAGTTTCCCAGAGAAGAGCTTCATTAACCGAAATAATAATCCACAAAAAGAACTTTTTGCCTAATGAGAAGTCCTTCGCAGCTTCTGAAATACGATATTCACCGTTGGACGTTGCGAAGTAATTCTGAAGCAGCAATTTAATATTAAAAATTCGTAACCCGGTGCAGAGATGTTTTTTTTTTTTAAACGAGGTCGCTCGAAAATTCGTCGCTCGTTGAGCGGACGTAGCGAGGGATCCGCCACACGATTAATCATCGCAATATATTTATTTCGAGTTTGCCGTGAGGCGCGACGAGGCTCCGAGAAATCGGCAACTATGTCGCACTCGTCGTACATCGCTACTGCTCATGATGTACCGGCCACTTTATCACCTGATGATCTCAGCTGTTACATTTCTCATCTCAGTCTCTCCACCCACGGGAATCTGTTTCCTCCACCTGCGTGCCAACGTGGACATCCTCTCCCGTGCTTGACGAATGTATCACGAGCTATCTAAACCTCAAGCTACATCTTAATAAGAATCCAACGAGCGTGTTATTGTTCCAAGGTGGATATTTTCACGAGGAAAATCAATGTTTTATCTTTATTTTTTTTACATAGAAAAACCTCTACTATTTAACTCTAACTCTTCTTGACCCACAAAATTATTTAATTCCCCCCTTAACTTGTAATAATATTCGGTATTTATTTAATTCACTGCATAATAATACTTTTAATAATAATAATCGTCCTTTAATAAACTTAAAAATTAGTGCAAGAATTTCATTTAATTTATGATACGGAACCTCGCTATTTATATCAACAATATTAATACGAATAATAGTATTTAATGTTGTCCCTATTTTAATATCGAGCACAATATTGATGAAGTGATTTCTAGTTATTTTCGTGCCGATTTCTCTCGACGAATATTTCATCGTTAACTTTGCCTCTCTCTCCGTCGTTCGATTGCGTCAATGCACTACCGGACACGGGAACTCGAAGCCAGCCAAAAATTCAGAGTCGAGAACCTCCCGTTTCTCGCGCTGCTCGTCGCGCTGACGAATGACTTACGCAGGTGCGTGCAAGCGTTCGGTTCCCTCGCACGAGCGTGGGCGCTGCACATGGATTATACGTGTATATAGGCATGTTGTATATAGAAGTATATGAGAACGCGTCGCGTGTATCGAATTGCGAAAAACGAGGCGGGCCAAAAATGCCAATGGCGCGAACGACACCACATGGTATACCTAAGGCGAACGAACGAGCTTGTGAAAAAAACGTCTCAAGGGATCGAATGTGTACCAAGTGATGAGTTAATGTGTTTAACGATTTTTTTATTTACTGCGAGCGTTAATTTTATTTTTGCTCTGCAACTTTTGCTTCACAAATATTAAAAAAAAAAAAAACACACACACACACACACACATATTTGATAAACAGATATTTTGATTTAATTATTATAAGTTATAAACAAATATTTTAAACATGACACTAATTTTAACGAATTTTCGTAACGTGATCAATAAAACCGTAAATGAACATGTATTCGCATTTTATAAGCTTTTAAATGTGCACCTCCATAGAGGAAGCTTCGCTTTATAAAAATTTGTGGTGAAGTTCGGATTTTATAAAATGTTGAGTTTTCGAAAAATTTGCGTTGTTTATTTGAAGTCAACATCGACAGATCCGTCCCAAAATCTGCAAGTGTGTCCTAACAAAATTTAGTAATGTTACGTGTTAAATTTGGTGGATATCGGAAAGTCCTTTAGCTTTTATAGCTATTGGGATTATACCACTTCAAACCATTTTGGCTTTTGAAACCGTCAGAAAAAACAGGCTCCAACTTTGTACACATAGTTGACAAAATGCAAAGCTGTTTTTAATTATTTTAATTTATTCTTACAGAGAAGTTTGCAAAGTCCAGCCTCGCACATTGCTTCTTCATTTTGCCTTTTTCCGAAAGCTTTTCATAATCGTTTTCCGATAACAAAATTTGCATGCAGCTTCCTCATGATTTTCCGTTGCTCAATAAATTTTCTCTGTGACAATGTTAAAATGACTCAGTGCACTAACTCACAGAGGTAAGCTTCCTGAATGGTGTGTAAAATGCTAAGGAAGAGTCATGAAAGTTTAATTTGCAATATATAATTTTCTTGCACAAGTATGCAGAGTATATATCGTTCAATCGGTTCCTCGTACGGATCCGTACACGCGCTATTTTCGTATGTGTGTATTAGTGTATATGGGTCATTTGTGAGCACATGTTCCCGATATAAGTCGCTTATGTGTTATATACTGCAAGCTCAGAGGCACGTGCAGGATGCAGCGCGTGCGCTGCGACCTTTGCCCCTTTAGATATATGCTTTTCTTGGCCAATATATATGTATATATATGTACACATAATATACTATATATCAGTCTGGACGTTCGGGTTACCACGTGTAGTGTGCATTCTCTGCAGCGACTCTTGCCAGCGAGCAACGCCACGTGTATCCCCCGACGATTCCTCCTCATTCTTTTCCTCCTCTTCCTCTTCCATTGTTCGATGTTCTTGCCAATTGAAGCATCAAGCGAGAAATACGAATTTCTTATCGAGAACCATGTCCAACGACCTTCCGTGCCTGAAATTGACACAGCGATGTTAGAACGATTGTCAATATTTTATTGAATCTACTTAATGAGAAATCAGCTGATTCTTGTAATAATAATCTTATCAGAGACGATTTTTTTTTTCCATAAGAGGGAGAGGAATTGACTTGGGAAGCGAATGATTTTTTAGTGATTATTATTAATGTTGTAAAGCACAGGAAAATGCGGTGAGTTTCTTATTCGGAGAATCGTTTTCGAGGTTTATTACACAATCGGTGAGATTCCCCACTGGGCAGGTTTGAAAAGCGCTTTCAAAGAGGGAGAGGAATTGACTTGGGAAGCGAATGATTTTTTAGTGATTATTGTTAATGTTGTAAAGCACAGGAAAATGCGGTGAGTTTCTTATTCGGAGAATCGTTTTCGAGGTTTATTACGCAATCGGTGAGATTTTCCACTGGGCAGGTTTGAAAAGCTCTTTATTCGACGTTGAAGCTTCTTTTTGAGGGTTACACAATAATACCCAGATGTTGAGGATCAGTGTGATGACCTGATTGCAATTGACAACAATAACGTCATGTTCATATACTGCGTCTTAAAAGCTCTCCCATTTTAGTCGATTTATAGGAATTACTCAGAAGCACAAGAGCATGAGGGAGATGAAGAGAACTGAAGTATCTTCATTGTGAGAGGGCCGAGAGAGCCCGAGAAATGTATTTACAAAACACTCCTTCCTCTTGGTTATTGGCCTCATTAATGAGAATATTTGAGACCTACCGTGGGTGAATAATTGACGCCTGTCCAATGCACAGCTGGTTGAATTTTCTGTCCCGAGCGTACGAATCTTACAAGATCATTTGTTCAATTATTTAAACGTTTATGTTGCAGACTTTGAGAAGAAAGGAGCGGGATTCTGAGCATGAAATGGAGAGGCTTGCGAGGGAGAAAATAGCCGCTCAGCAAAGGATAGTAGCGTTGAAAAAGGAACTTTCCGCTACGTGGGATCATATTGATTTCAGTACGCTTCTCCAGGAGCAAAACTCCGGCGTAGATCCCTCAGCTCCGAAAAACGGTGAGTTATTGCATTGCTCGATGAATATTTTTAACAGTATTTTTGTAATCCAATTTTAAAGATGACAATGCAAGACGTATTTTTAACGCTCTTAAACAGTTTCAGAAGGCATGGATGTAGATGTAACTGGCCTGGCACGTGGCGGTACGAGGTACAGCAGCACGAGCAGTCTAAGCAGTGCCGCAACAGCGAGCTCGCCACAGAATCTACAGACGGCAAACACGACCTCGACAATTCACAATCAAGTGGCAACCGCGGCGGTGGTTTGCCAAACGCAGGGCCTGAATCTCGCTCAGGGCTCGAGGGAAAGTCCACCGGCGAGTTCAAGCCCTGGAGCCTCCACTCCTAGCATTCCTACTCCCGCTCAAGTGAGTTTTATATATATATTTTTGTATTCAAATCAATTGAATGTCCTCTTTCATACTGAAAAAACCAACTGTATGGAACCCTCGTTTTTTTACCGGTGGTAATCCATAATATGAACATGATTTTAGAAGATGATTAACAAAATCAGAATATAATACAAAATGAAAATATAAAAATAGTCTGAGCTTAAAAGACGATTTATGAAACCAAAAAAAAAAAAAATTATTATATACATTAAGTCTGTGCAGATATCTTATATACCAAAAAGATTCATTATTCATGGTAACATAATGAGCTACGAAAATTATACAAGTCATTACAAAACTAAAGAACAAAAAAAAGTAGATAAACTATACAATATGTGCTTCACACAATTGTTTATGTAAAAATTTTCTACCTGATGACTATCGCAACATTGTAAATGTTTCTGTTTTTTTTTTCGCAGGAAAAAGTAGTCACTACCAGTTCAGCGACTGTCATGCAGCAACAGTCCCATCAGTTACATCTGCCAATGTTGAACACCAGTCAAGGCCTCGCGACGATCGTCCCAACGCTACAACATCTCGGGCCAGGTTTGAGGGTCATTCCCGGAGACACAAGACAACTTTTGGTGACCCATACTACGGGAAATAACGATACCCGTCCATTGACACTGGCAATGCAAAATTCCTCGGATCAGTCGAGGCCCCTCATCGCCGTGCAATCGAGCACTGGAAGCGAGCCAAGGCCCGTCGCTTTGGTCGTTCACTCCTCCGCAGCAAACGACAACAGAGTTACGTTCGTTCATTCGAACTTATCGAACAGTGATAGGCCATTGGCCCTCGCTGTTCAATCCTCGGCAAACGACGTTCGGCCCGTGGCGTTTGTGCATTCTGGAAACGAGGGAAGGCCACTCGTGTTGGCCACGCATACCGCGCCAACTCTAAACGTGACGAGTCAGTATATGTCCTCATAATCAGTGCGAGTCAGGGATAGGCACCATACAAATGAAAAAACAATACTTTGCGAATGTATCACGTATACAATACCGGCCGAAAGTTCGATAGGATCAGAATTTAAGTACCCACTACGCGTCCGAATGAAGCCTGTAAAAGAGAACCTCTAGAAACTAAGAACATTAAGCTTTTAATAATAATAACACTAAAAAACTATCAATAAAATAGTTAAAGAAGCACTTTCTCCGAATACATATAATTATTTACATTCAAAATAATTGTTTCGCGAGTTCGGAAATGTTTGTTCCGAACTAGTAAACATTATCTACGAATCTAACGTTTGGCTGACATACATCCGCAAATACGTTTTTTTTTAAACTGAATGAGTTCCTTTTTCAATATAATTTATTGTAAGAGAACTCCAATAATATCTCGAGTTAATAATGATTGTAAAATTGTGAAAATTGAAGCCCCTCCACAATAATCAGTATAATTAAGTCTTCGAGCAATAATTATTAATCGAAAAGTATTTATAACACTATTCTACTCTAATGGTGCCCATGTCTGCTCTAATAGTGCCCACGTCTACTCTGATCTTTTTTTTTTGTTTGTACACAAAATAACTGTGATCCAGTATCTTCGATGATTAATAAGTTTTTTTCTGGCCCACAGCTGCACAGACGAGAATAAGAACAGGGGACTCGCAGACAACCCATAAAATGGTCGGTGGCGTTACACTCGTCGGTGGCAACGGCTCAGAGCTAACGAGACTCCCCGGCGGCGCTGAACTCAATATTCTACCAGCAAACGGTGTGTTTCGCTCCGTCAAGACTCAGCCACTGGCCGTTCAAGGAGGTGACTGAAAAACATTTCGAATGTCGATTTTTTTTGTTATCTTTTAATTGATTCAACGCGAAAAGTTTCGCTCCAAACGCTATATGAAGCATTCTCTGTTAGTTCATTTATTTGTTTTTAACATCTCAGATCTGCTCATATTGGTCGATTTTCCAAAGATATGTTCACTAGTAAAAAAACCATTGCAATTGACAGGGAATAGTTCATATGTAGGCGATCCGAGGTTCTGATTATTGTTAGGGCGCAGATGGTAGAGTCGGTAACGTAAGAGACTGGAAACCGGAACGTTCTGGGTTCAATTCCCGTCATCCGCAGAAAATTTCGATTGCGTTTTTTTCCGGGTCCTACGATTTCCGCATGGTTAGGATAGCACCATATACCAAGGACGGTTCGCATATGTTGCGTTTCGGTAATGAATTGGTGCTAAATTACAATGCCCATATGCAGAGCTGCTCGCGGTTAATACGCTAAGCGAGAAGCTTTGAATATGCGCGACAATACTTTTAAAATATTCCTCTCGCTTCTGCGTTCTCTTCTGCTAAGCGAATACTTATTTATATTGGAAAAGCATTTGTTTAAATATAACAAACAATGTTTTTTTTTGCAATAACAATTCAATTTGATTTTAATATTTTTTTATTTCATCATTGCATACATTTTCATGCTTGTTTTTTGTTTTTATTATCTCATAAAGGCAAAAAAAATACTGAATTATTTATGGAACCAATAAGTAAATCAAGTTAGTTCAAACATAATGAAAGAATTGCAATTCTTTACCATTTAATTCAATTTATCGTGTTTTAATGTAGGCTCCGGAAAATCTAGTAATTAATCAATAATCAACCAAATGGCGTTGACCTAACGAAATAAAATTGATAAAACGTTTGATTCGCAGTCACGACTTATCTATAATTGTTTTTTTTTCTCTTTTTACGATCCTCAGGTCTAACTTTGAGCCACGCGGGTGTTTCGCTGCAGACTTCATCGGGCAAGCCCGGTTCGACGGTGATGCAAACCGCTCCGTCCACAGAGGGCCAAATAGCTCACATCGTAGGCCAGCATACGTCGATATCGGGACTGACGCCGATCGTAACGCCGATGACCGTCGTGTCGCAAGGAAATCAGGTGACGGCTCATATCCTCGCGCCCTCCAGTCTCGCCGGTAAAATGATAACAACACCGATTCTCAAATCCGTGGGCCAAGTGCCACTCGTAAACGCTCAGTATCTCAACACCACAACACTGGTGAAGCCAGTTGTCGTGGTTAGCTCTCCGTCTAATTCGACAGCGTCGTCGACGATCGCTTCCAGTACACAACCTTCCGCGACAACGCATTCCGGCGTTTGACAGAGTCGAAGGAAAACTAAAGTAGTGTGAGACGAGGCTCGAGAGCTACGGAACGTCGTTCACGCCGTATTACTGATGTTCGCGATTGCCGAAAGTGATCGCGAGTGTTGTTGTAGTGAATGGATAGGAAAGATCGATTGCTCGAGGAACTGCTGCTGCACTGTCAGGAGGACGTTGTCGGGGCAATCCATTCGCGGCGTTCGAGCATCTTTCGCTACAGGAAATGGCAACTTTTTCGTTTTTTATTCACGTCACGAGTCAGACGGTATAAAGCGGATACTTTTTCGCGGCAAAGGACTCTTCGCTCACTATCGACATGTTATTTAATTTGAGCAAACGAACAGGAAAGAAATTATATGAGTTGGTACTTGTGAGTGTGTTGTGTGTGTGTGTGTGTGTGTGTGTGCGTGTGCGTGTGCGCGTATGTGTGAGAGAGAAAAAAGCAAGAGAAAAAAGAAAAGTGAAATAGGAAGACAGATAAAGTTCTTTAGCGACTGTGAAGAGAATATCGTATCGGTTAGATTTGATTCCTACGGGTATCCGACTGCAGCGAAGTGTTCAAATAAGACCAAAGTTCGGGCATAGTTTCTTTTTTTCCAACAGAGATAGCGTGGGAGAGAGATAAAAGGAAAATAATTCGACGGCGCAGTAATAGAAGAGACCACGCGTTTGTTTAACTGCGAGAGATCTCTTAACATATTTTTCTTATTCTGATATACTCGAAATTCATAATGCGAGAGAGAGCCGAAGTTGAACGCCTCGGCCATCGGTCTACAACCTCGCAAGCTCTATTCTCGCTTACCTCTCGTTGTTCTGTCCTCGATTCACGTTCCACGGGTAAAATCCGGTATTAATAAATTGAAATAACAATCGTTCCGGCACATTCCGCTACAGAATGGAGATCAGTCGGCGGAACTTCGAACGGAATTCCTCATAGACATGCTAATCGATGAGAATATCAGTTGAGTTACATCGCAACAGGGATTGACAATGTTTGGATAAAATAATATTCAAAATATTTCGAGGTTTCAATTATCGATCATCTGTTTTTACTTTTCTTTATTGAAGAAACATTTAACCAATCGATTGCCCTTGAAAATTACGGTTATTCGAATGATAAAGTGTTTTGGATATATTTTTTACTCGAATATTAGTCTTCACTTCGTCGTTCAGGGGAAAAGAGAAGCGGAATAGAGAAAATTTTGTACGGGTACCGAGATGTCTTAGATGATGTATATCAATGCTGCATTTGCTAAATTCTGTCGATTTCATTTATGCTCCGAGATATATTTGTGAATGTTATAACTTTTTGGAATGACCTTTTTTTTAGTTCTTGTTTGAGACTGACGTTTTTCTAGCGAAATTCGAGCGGCACTCCACTGCAAACGCGAATAAGTTGCATGACTGTGATTTTGACTTAAGTGAAATGGGAGTTAAAAGCAGCTTTAACATCGTATTTTAGAGTGAATCACGTAATCGCGGATCTCGAGGAGAAAATTGCGAAAAAGAAACAGAAAAGCTCGCATCGTTTTTTTTTTATTTTCTTTTTTTTTTGCTACGGAATTCGAAGTGCACTCACGAGTTATTATGCTGCTTCTCTGTGTGAGACACGATAAAAGCTTCGTTTGACGGGAACACGTAGACTCGTTTCCGTTTATTGTGATTGTTGAGTGAAAATCACGAGTAATCCAACGTTAGATGCTTTTTACTTTATGCGTAAGATAAAAACTTTACGGAAATGCTCTTCTATCTTCTGTTTCTATCACGCATGGCATACCGCCGAGGATTCGCGCACGCTTACCGTCGTGCAACAAATTCACAACTTGTACGACAGTATTACGAGTACTCTCGTCTACGTCTATTATTATTATATATATAAATATTTACATATACCGCATCTTTTTTTATTCTTTAAATTATTCAATCAAGTGCGCGTTTACCATCGTAATGAATGAAAAAGTATGTTAGAAGCAAAAACGGGCAGTATTCTGATAAAAACTTATTCATTCTACTTATTTGTTTGATTAACTGTGAGTTATTCTCAGCAAAGACTTATAATAGAATATTTGAAAATTACTTATAGCATCTATCGCTGCTTCAACTATTTTTGCTTAATAAAAATACCGACTATTAAATGCATCGCCAAAATTTGATTGCTCGAACTTAACTTCTTTATAGAGAAAGCTGTACTTTTTAAGATTCAGTGCTAAATTATTTCCAATTCTAAATAAGGCTACGTAATTCTAGTATTTATCTCGTCTTAACTGAATTTTCTTTTGTATTTTTTAAAGTCGACAAATTCCTCGAACCATTCACAGTCTTTCGAGTGAAATAGTTTTTTGAATAAATTTTCATCCGAACACTGCTCATTACTGGAAGATACTTACACTCAAAGAAAAGCATGATGATGGCTTTTCGCTGATTATTAAAAAGAATCAATAACCGTCGGTACCATAAAGTGAACTGGGACAAAAAGCCGGATTTAAACCTACGCTTGGCTCCGACTACTCGCCGAAGATGATTTAAATCTCTCCAAAACTACTCTTATGTTGCAGTGGTAGTAATTAACGATCTAAACGTACAGAAAGCTCGTGAAAGCATTTGTGAAAGAAAGGGAAGTTTCTGTCGCAGCAGCAGTTCCGACCAGCAGTCCGATAAACACGTGAACGAAATTCCTTTTAATTGGGTAGGGAGCAGAATCAATGTCGTTTTTAAGCTATCGTTTACATTAATCCCAATCAATGTTAATACGAGTGATCGTCTCGAGTAGTGAAAAAGATTTAAAAACTATACGAAAAAGAAAAAGTAAAAAAACAAAACATAGTTAATAACAAAGGAATCAATTAAGTTGCGAAGAGTGGAAATCCACAGGGAATATTGAGAAAGCGAGGACTGGGACAGAATTTTGGAATATTCGATATATAGTTGTGCGCGTTCACGATTGTTTTGAGATGAATAACGAAAGAGCGTGTTGTAGCGATGGGTGAATTGTCGAAGAAATGTGAAAAGATAATGTTCGGAAGATGCGTACACGAACAATGTGATATAAGTAATTAATGAAATTAATTAACATCTTAGAAAATAACGGAGAATGTTGAGCTGTTTCCAGTGTAGGCGTCGTTGCTACTACTACTATCCACTAACATCTCACAGGACAGCAAACACCTAATTGTACATAGTATACAAAAAAAATACAAAAAATGAATCATGAAATATTATTATATTAAATATGAAAAAGAATCACAGGGCAGAGAGAGAGAGAGAGAGTGAGAATGTGAAGAAAAAGTGAGAGATCACGAGAGAAAAGTAATATTAAAGAAGAAAAAGAAAGATAAACGAGCGCTCAATTTTTACCACGTTGGTTATACGCCAGCGCTGCATGTGATCCCAGAGGTACAGTAGAGTTTGTACGATGCGCCTAAATTGAATGCGAGGATATGCGAGAAATAAATCATATTGACAGTGCGATCGGTGTGTGTTGCATTGATACTTCGTACAGTTGGTTGTTGGACGCAGGGAATCATAGCTTTATCTTTGAAGCCTTCCGAAAGATTTTTATATCAATTTTTTTCCCGAACAAATAATTAATGATTATGGCTGGTCTTTTGACTGTAGAAGACGCGGGAGTTGGCGATACTTCGACTGCCGGGTGCTTAGAAAATTAACATTTCCAAGTTCTTTCCTCGCCACATATTCTTTACTATTCCTTCGGTAAATTGGAGGATACGAAATTTAAAAAAAACATTGAGACAACAAAAACCGAGCGCATAATCAAATGGAAATAAAATTCTTGCTTTTATCGAAGTAGATCTGTGTCCTTATTCCGACCAATCGGACGTAAGCGTACTGTACATTTTAGGTCTTTTAAACGAATATTTTGTCAGTGCAACGCCCCGAATGAAACTCTGAGCAAAGCGATTTAAAGAAAAAGTGGCTCCTGGCCTGTATAAATATAAATAAAAAGAAAAATCCACTTACACAACAACACAAATACACACACACACACATACACCCATAAAAAATCTTAATAATTAGATGAATGAAAACTTCCTCTTTGCACGTTTGTCCATCGACGATGTTATTGTTAAGGTATGTCTTTCTTTTCCGAGTTCAACGATGATGTGACGATAGTATATGATAAGCTCGGAATGAGAAAAAAAAGTGAATGAAGTTATACGACGAACTGATTCAGACTGGTGATAGCCAAGTTGTTGGAAGTAGGTAGACTAAGAGAGTGAGAGAGTGAAAGGGAGATAAAAAATAATAAATAAATAATTTAAAAAACCACAAGTTTGTAGATGCAAAGGAGAGAAATTAAAGACCCTAAAGGCAACAATGAGCCGTGATCAGTCGATTGGATTGGCTAAGGATAATCGTTAATGACTTGCTGTACATTAACTTTGTATATTTCTGTAAATAGGTAACTTAATGGTATCGATAAATTTACTATATGTCTATGTGTTAATTTTATTGATTACAGTAAGGGAGTTGCGTTTCCATGTACATATTTGGAACGAATCGTCTTGCTGTAATAAAACCTCATTCGAAAAATCTCTCAGACCCGAAAATGCACCGTATATACTATCCCATCCATCATTCCTGCTCAATTACTTTTTCAAGCTCGAAAGAAGAGGAAAAAAATCATCTTTAGGCTCACAATTTCCTTCCCGAAGATACACCAGCTGGTTTCTCGTTCATTTACTCACGATTTACTGATGCCGTCGTCATCGACTTGAAACTTCTCTTGATATTGGCTCATTAACGATATAGGCAAACGCTGGGCAAAGGTATTAAATACTTTGAGGGTTTAAAAACTAAAAGAATTATCTTATTAGTTGTATTCAAAACAGCATCTATCTAAAAAAAAAGTCCTTGAACAATCTATTTTATCCTTGCTGTATTTATGTATTATATACTCATTTATTCTGATGAATTTTTCCACTGTCAATAACAAAATAGTTTCTCGATATATTATAAGAAATGTGTGCCGAAGTCAAAGTGATATTGTCCAGGATGTCCTCGCGTGAACGGTGACCTGGAGAATGGCTCTGCTGAACGAGTGCGATAGAGAAACTTGCGTCAATCGCATAAGTAGACAAAAACGAATGTCTTCCTTTTATACCACTGACCTGAAAAACTGGACCATTAGTCATCATCACATTCGAACGTAACGTGTCGTAAAGTATTTTTACGAGTCTTTTGGACTTTGACTGCGATAGGAAATAAATTTGCAGAAAAATAGCTCCTTTGTTGTTACCCACTTTTTGTAGTATCTGAAGTAAAACTCTGTACTTGAAGGATAAATTGTTGAAAAAGAACAGTCCCGTAAAAACAAAATTGGTAAACATTGGCATAGTTTTTTTTACAGGTTTATGACATTTGAATATCTAATTTTCGGATAAGAAGCTTTAATATTTTAAAAAGCTAAAGGATGATGATGAATTTTGTTCTCAAGTGGGTTTTAACAAGACAAGGTTCATACGACGAAGTCTGATCAATATGTTATTTAATGCTCCATTTATTAAAAATATGCACTAATTCACATCGTCTATTTCGTTACTTTCAGATAGAGATAAAGTATGACACAATAATAATAATGGTAATAATAATAATGACAATAATAATAATAATAATAATCTCCTCTATCTACTTATCGAAACATTTCTAGCACATGACTCCCAAAATATATTATTTCATGTTCATCGTTTACAAAAGACTAGATATTACTCTAGTGCTTCAGCAAATTTTGAATAGCTAACTATGGTATGTATCTGTATACGCTTGTTACTTTTTTGTCTAAGCTTTTGGTCGAGTTGGATGTATCGTATATGAACATTTATATCCGCGTATAGTTTTATAGACACTTGAACAGAATTTTCAATAATTGAAGTTTTCCTTATTTTTGGTTTTTCTTGTAATTTCATTATCTTCACAACTTACATGTAATAGGGAAGGTATAGTATTTCTTTCAAGTACTAAGGACGCGCCAAGTGTCTGGGCTTTCATTATCGAAGCTTTCGCTCGTCTGTTCCTTAGTGACAAAAAATAAAATACCGTGCTCATGTGCGTGCATCTCTACGAAGTGTCTTTTCTGTGACTCCACTTGAAACTCTACGTCAGTGTGATTTATTACAGTGAAAACTCGTATATCGAAGATGGTGATTTTTAAAATAAAATATGATACGCGGTCTTGTACAATTATCGATGAAAATCAATACGTAACGTAATATCGTCAAGCTGGTGGACAGAAAAGTAATTAAACTGCGGACAGAACATATGATACGGTTACAATCGTCCATAACGATATAGAGTATAAATACATATTTATATGTACGTGGAAATAAAAATTTGAAGATTTTTTTCTTTTGTAAAGAATTATAAGCTATGCGTATTCTGAACACCATTAGCACACCCTCTGCAATTCGATCATATTGATTGCATCAGATAAACCACCTGATAGTATTTGGGATGAGAACTTATGCATGTGGAACTAAAACTTTCAAGGATGCCCTTTTGGCAAAGAACGAGGAGTTATGCATATTCTGAACACGTTTAGTGCACCCAACCAAATATGACCATAGTGTAATATAGTAATTATAATTTAAAGTGATACAAATTAGTACAGTTTGCTAAAATGAGTATTAAAATTTCGAACTTTATCTAATTTTTTGGAAAGAAACTAAATGCTAAAAATACTTGAAATTAAACTAAGGAAGTGGACTTGACATAGAAAAAGATAAAAATGGCCAACATATTAAAGCTCTGCTGACAACATTTTTTCTAGAGAGCACTAATTGATTTTAAAACTAAGATGAAGACTTCTGAAGTTTTGAAATTCGTTTTTTTTAACTGTACGGATGAAACCACTTTAAATTGGCTTATTACTGCTTTGGAATCTGGTCGATGCATAAAACACGGGTATAATTAATGTTCCACGAACACAAATTCATTGTAGAAGTCTATTCTTAAAAATATTTCACAGAAGAGTAAAACCAAAAATCATTTGTATACCAAAAAAGATTAATTGAATGCCGTACGAACGATTCGTAATGGCTCTGCGGCCTTATGAGATAATATTGATAAAAACCTAAGACAGTAGAATTGGCACTATCACCGTATTTGTAGAAGTAGAAACGTACTTTGTACTCGCAAGCATGAAGACCTGAGTGTCTTATCGCGTTGGCAATATAACAATATTTCATTACAATATTCATCAAAATAATTCGTCGAATTTTATGGCCATATTCCGGCAAGTTTATCGAAGGGAATTAATTTAAAAATGCAGAAATCACCGAAATCAATTTGAACCCATCAAGCTCCCTTCTTCGATATACAATATTTTTTATATATATTAGGTACATTATTTATAAATGTATGAGGTCGTGTCAGTAGTCATTATTACTAGTTTAATTCCACAGGAGTGCGAGTTTGATCCGTGGGAAAATCGTTCGCAACTAAACACGAAGCTTCCTGTGCAGTTATTTCTGCGGATGACAATTTCCGGACAAACTTGGTGCTCCTTTTCCCTTTTTTGTTCGTTATTAAATCGCTTTCATAGAATCGGATAGCTCTGGATTATTATTTTTTGTTTAACATAGGATTACAAAGGTTGCCCATATGTAGTGACGATTTTGCTTTTTTTAGAGTTACCATTATTTGCACACATCTCGCTTTCAATAAATTGCTATTAGTTGTGTGAGATTACAGTATAAAACTTAAATTTATGGTTAATTTATTACTAGAATGCTTAAATCATACACAAACAATTGTAAACGTTAAAGTCAATTTTGTAGACGATAGAAAAAGATTTTACAATTATTTCACTGCAAATCACACAATTTCGCGATAGCTATACAGTGAAGTAGAGGACAGAATGCCGGACAGACTACCGGAATGAATCGATAAATGCAGTTATTTAGATCGGTTGATTAGTCTGATGAGTCGAATTACGTATCGAATTTTGTTTTCATGACCATTTCTCGCGCTTCTGCGACTAGCTTTTCCAATTGTACAGAGAAACCAGCAGCTTATTCGAGACTACGATTATTTCATAAAGGCTATTTTGTATGAAAGGCGTTTACTTAATAAAAGTTACATTTAACGAAGGTTTTACTTCTGTTCGTACAAACGGTAACTTGGTTTTGCGCAGAGTTTTAACCACCCCGCGACGTTCTAACTCATTCTATTCAATCATTAATTCCACAAAGAATCTAATATCCAAACCATTTTTTTAGAATACTCTACTATGTCGTTACGAAACTGTATAAACATATTTGAAAAAGACAGAATGTCTGCACGTTGAAAAATCCAACAAAAACTAGTGGCTCACAATTTTTTTCATTACTTTGATTTTCGTAGAATTTTCAAATTAATTGCTACCGACAAACGTTGTTTTAAAAAGAAAACATTGATACATATTTTTAGCAATACAGTAGAACAATCTAAAAAAAAACAGAAAGCTAAATGGTTTATAGAATAAATGATAAAATCAATTTCGAAATTAATGAGATGGTTACAACTCTGATTTTGCGTTAAGACATAATATGTGTAACCTAACGAACATATTAATGGAATAGTTATCATAAAACTTTCACGATAATTGGATCCTGAATAGAGTAAAGTAAAATAAAATAAAATAAAACTCTTGAGACTATACAGTGAGAATTATCGCGAGCTGAATTAATATCAAGCGACGCGAAATTGAACACTCGATCACCCGTTGGCTCGGAGTCGTCGTTGACCTCATTACATCGGCCACTGTGTTGTTTCATCGGTGGCCGGTGTAAAGAAAAAAATCCTATTAATTCCTAGGTGTTCGTCGTCGTCATATATATTAGTGTTTTTTTTTTTTTTTTTTCGCTAATTACGGGGGAAGACGATGATAACGAAAGACGTCTGATTTGTACTTGAATCCTCGCTATTCTCGTGTTACTACAAGAAAAATATATGTACGTAGCAGGACGACACCCTTGTTGACTCTCAACGAGGCAACAGAATTAATTCGGTGCATCCTTCAAGTGACGCTTATCAAACGCTCTTCAATGATCTTGTTCTTCGATTTGTACTGCCGTATTCAATTAGCGTATCTAAGTAGTGTATGTACAGCTTGGTACAGCTAATGTACACCCTATGTACAAGCTTTGGGCCTCTTTTACTCCGACAAACACCATCCGGTGATAAACCGCGAGGTGATCGAGTGACAGCAGATTAATCAAGCTGCGAAACACAATTGCCTAAGGTGTCATCGCCATTTCTCTTCCTCCTCTTCATTATTATTTCCATCATCGTTTATTTGTTTTTTATCAAAGCTCAATCGTAACGCGAAATCTCTTCAGGAGTATTTCCAACGACTTTTTCAAGAGAGCCTAATCGTGTGCTTTATACCATACGTTGATTTTTAATTTTGTCCCTCACACCCACTTTCCCTCCAATAAAATACCTACTCAGTTGAACACAATGACCGAACGTCGTCGGCCACAATAGATTTCTAAATTTAACGGCGTACATTTGATTTTTTTGTGTACTATCAGCAGCTATTCGCCTGGACAATTTATTCGAAACGGCGATTCTTTTCCTCTATCAGCTCTCGAACTCCTTCTGGATCTCGAGGGGCGGCCTTTTTTTAAATATACTCTTGAAAAATATTCTGCTCCTTAGTACTCGAACCAAGCGTTGAATATAAAAAGTTGAATATCATATTGTAGTTGGATCGGCAATGTGAAACTTTTATCGAGTCTATAGACACTAGATCCGGAAGTTCAAAGATCACACACGCTTTTTTTTTCAACTATGATCATGATTGTTGTAAGTGCTGTGAAACGTGACTTCTCGTGCATGTCTTAGAACGCGACGAAAATACAGCGGAAAAGCCGAGAGCGACGGAGGAATGAAAGCAAGTCTCATTTTTTTTTTCTTTTTCCTCGAACGAACACATGTGAATTTTAATAATTACGCACACACACGTGCATATCACTCGAATTGTGTTGCATAAACACATTAAAGTAGTAACACACATAATTTTTAATTCGTAGACCGAAAAATCCCCAGACCAAAAAAGTTGTTAGTCGCGATACGAGTACTTTAGATGAAAGATGGGCTTTCACGGGTTCAAGTGTGTTTTAAACTCCTTAATCCTTAGTCGTGGGCGTGCAAACGATAGCGGAAAAGGATTGCGCAGATAAGACTCTGGATTTTTTCCCCCAGATGTTGCTGCTATCTCTTGCGGTCTATGTTCAATTTTGAGGTAGAACAATTCGGAAACGAGTTCAAGTAGTGGTGATGTCGCCAGGAGGCTACAGATCGGCAGAGGAGAGAAGTCGTTGGCAGTATAGTATATACTCTATTCTCTCTTAAAGTGCATTGGGAATCCGTAGAGGGTATCACGGATTCGCTAGTCGTTGAAAATCAATCCGCCGTGAATTACTTCGCCCCGGGTATTTTTGCTAAAACCTGGAGAACAAAACAAATTGCGTTTTAATCGAGGAGATGTTTTGTATTACATTGCGTAGGGAATTGAATCATTTGGCCTTATTTACCTTTGAAAGGTCCACTCCAGTTAGAGCTTGGACTGCGGGAGGCACTTGGCCGACGAGACGAGTCAGTTCATTGGTGGTACTGTCGTTTCCGCCAAGCAAAACTATCTCTTCCGTCCTTGCGAGTGGTGCGGCAATTTCTGCGGCAATCTAGAAGAAAATAATTAATACATTCAGTTATGGTAAAGACGAGGGCTCAAGTACGGCGGTTGATGGCTCACAAATTTACATCTTTATATCTTTATTGGAAATAATAATATACAAAGATTACTTTAAGAAAATATATCATAAATTTTCTCCATGCTTACCTTGGGCATAGCGCTGAGTGCGATGTTGAGAATAGCGGCGTCGCCGTACCTCTTGTAAACGGCGGCTTTGAGACGCATTCGTTCGGCTTCGGAGGCACCAACAACCTCCAAAGCTTGCGCTTCGGCTTCACCGAGCAATCGTATCTTCTCAGCATCGGCTTTCGCCGCATCGACCGTCTGAGTCCTTTGGAAAGACGAAAAAAAAAAGGAATTACACAACGGATACGAGCCGATGCTACAGCAATACATCCTCGAAGGACTTTTATCAATTACCTCTTTCCTTCGGCGACCCTTCCAATCTTGTAGCTCTCGGCCTCCGCGGGTAGGCGAACGGTGCTCTGAAGTTCGTGCTCCTTTCGTCGTACTTCTTGAACTTCGACTTCGATCTGCTTGCGCCTTTCAACGACGTCGATCTGTATTTCCTCGTTCCTTATTTTCTGTTTTATCTTCGCCGCTTGTAGCTCGTAGGCAAGTTGGGCTTCGGCTTTCTGCAGCAAATAAATAGGAATGTTAGAATAAATTCTAGTAGAAACGGATGCCAGTGCAATTCAGATAAATGGAGAACTTTCTCCTGCTGAAAATTCGAATTTTCGAGGGGGCTCGAGTTGTTGCGAAAACGCTTGAATTTCTACGAGGTACAGAGACGGACGATTCTTGCGTGATTCTACGTGTTAAAGATCACGTATATTCGACGCAGACGCTTCAATGAAATTCTACGCGCGTTCGATATGCGAGATACGTCACAATACGATGCGTGCCCTCATAATTCTTACGCATTACCGCGTAGCACTGCCGGAGGCTTGCGATAATCTGTCCTTTGATTGTAAGCGAGTCTCGGGTTCAATTCAATCGATTGAACACGAACTGGAGCTCACGGATGTCTTGCATTCGTATTACTTCCGAGCCTCGAGAGTAACAGTCTATTAACACATGAATGAGTGTCGTTCACTTGGAATGAATAAAATTGAGCCGAAGGAGGAGATAGGCATCAACTCGATGCTCACTCTTCGTGAACTTATAGAACACTCGCTATTTATTTAACTACTATTGCCCACTCGTTCCGCATTTTTTGCTCAAGAGTAACGCGTAATTATTCAAATTTATTCTATAAACCGGGGAATTCCGAATTTAATTGCACGATCTGCAAATTTTGTGTTTAGTGAGCGAAATACTGATTACACAACAGTAAATTATTTGATGATAAAAAATATAAAGTGTTTGTTTCAACGTCTTAAGATTGAAATATTATCCTATTTTTATAAACATTTTTCTGTTGATTAGTTTTTCTGAATACCTATAAACGGGCTGATCTCGTTTATCGACGTAAAATAAAATAGAATATTAGTGAAAATAACAGATTCCTTAAAAGATTGCAAGCTCGAACGCAAGATTTGATCCTTGCGTGTTATTATTAAAATTCTGGTATTATCTTTGTTCACCCAATGCAATTGATTCTGTCATAATTCATTCGAGTTCTTACCGCCGTATTAACTTCCTGATCAAAATTAGCTTTCTGCAGCTGGTAGAGCCTCGCATTGTCTTCGATTTTCGTGTCGGTGTTGTACTTTATGTCCATCGCGGCTTTTTCGCATTCGGCTTCCTGCGGGAAAACAATTTTAAAGATTAATAAACATATAAATTATCGGTGCACATAAACGATGAGTTTTAACAATGAAACGTGTTTCGATTATATCAGTTGGCACAAACAAATATAAAGACTTTGTAGTTGTTCTCTTTGATATACGATGTGCAAACACATCAATTTCCGTTTGATGATAGTATATTGACTTTAAGTGAATTATCGTGTCTGTAGGATGGTTTTAAAAAACAGCTGTGCATACCGAGATATCAAATGCCCATTTAGAAATGATAAGCTCTTTTTTATGCCCATCGTAAATGCTGCCTGTTTATTTACATAGAACGATTGCCTTTATTAATCTAAATTTACAGATAAATGAACAGTCAGATAGAACCATTTTTTTATTATTCACAACGATTATGATTCCAGACCGCGATGATATTTTTAAACAAACTTGATGCGACACATGTAAAGTAATTAAATGAGTTTCTTGTGTTTATTATAAAATATATAAAGATGAGAACGAGCAAAGCAAAAAAAGCGGTGGATGAATGGGTTAATTCAATGTACAGTTTAATGAAAATTAGGATTTACCGATCAAATTGAGTTTTTGGATAGAAATAAAAATTGGAGAATTTGAAAATTAATTCCGAGCGAAGTCGTTAAAAATTACATGAATCACAACAAAAGCTATCGTTATTCTTTGGTTCTTATTTATTAACTGGTATATCTATTCTGATGAAAATAATCGCTAAAGTACCCTTATTCCAGCGTCACGATTAGCCTCGGCAACTCCAACATCCGCGTCTCTCTTCACCGCTGCGGTTTGCGCTTTACCCAGGGACGCCAAATATTGCACATCGTCGTAGACGTCCTTGATCGTGAACGAGAGAATTTCAATTCCCATTCGTCCGACATCAGGAGCAGCGACTTCTCGCACAAGTGCAGCGAATTGGTCCCGATCCTTATAGACTTCTTCCACCGAAAGAGTACCTAAAGATTGAATTCATCGTTAATTAAGAGGACTTCTATTGACAGAACACAAATTATTGAAAGTACTAAAAAAACAACACTCCGATCAACAATAAAATACATAGGATTATAGGCACAATATTTTTTGCCCAAAAAAAAAAAAGAAAAATGAAAAATGTTTTGGCTGTAGAAATTCTCTCCTCAACTGTTTAAAAATCGTTTTAAGGCATTTTCAGTGGAATAATAGAGTCCAATATTACTGAATTATTTACGAAATATCCCCTGAAGGTAATCTATAAAAATAAATCTGAATATAAGGAAAAGTACTGGAGGCTCACATTTACCGATTCAAAATTATCTACATTCTCCATTTACTTTTCTATGGCGTGTTCTGTGTCAAGAGTGTAAATAAATAAATCAATTAATCAATTAAAAGTAATTGGAACAATCAGGTGCAGTCGGAGAGTAATTCGAATAGAGGTATTAACCGAGAATAGCTCGAAGGTGTCCCTCGAGGGTTGACAGTATCGTTGACTTGATCTCATAAACGGTTTTCCCGAGGAATTGTTCGCTAGCTGTATGCAACAGCTCGTCGGCTTTCATGATCTTGCATTGTGCGACGCCGGTGACAGTGAGCGGTACACCCTGGGCGGTTTCGACGCTCTCGCACACCGGGTTTAGGGTCATTACTTCCAGGGACAGGCGTTGAACGTCCGTTACCCACCACCAGCAGAAAGCATAGCCCCCAACGATCGTTCTTTTTGTCATTGATCCGCAGCATCCTCCTATAAAACACAGAACAAAAAAAAAACAATTTAGTCAGAGGGAAACAAAAAAATTAGCCACTAAAATGCACAAAGAAGAGAGAGAATGGTTGCGCTATCGAGGAACATTAAACGTGAGTTTCATCAGATATGTGCGTGCGGAAGAAGGTCAACTTTGCACTGAGAGCGTACGCAACGCATCGAGGAGCGAAGGTTTCGCCGATACCCCAGGAATTTAATACGCTTGTGTGTCACATTACAGTTTCACTCACAATAAAAATATTCATGTGTGTTAACAAAGGCTGAGTTTCGTGACATTCTGATACCATTGACGTAATATGACGAGAAGACAGTTCTTCGATGACTTCGTGGAAATGTATTATGGATATAGAGATACCGCGCTCAGGTAATCGCTGATATCCATTTCGGACGTTGCTAATCGCTGAATATGATGTCATTGGTCATTTAAATAACCGCAAACTGTCACGTGGGTGATTTTTTATTTTGGCACAGACATCAATTTTTTGAGATTCATTTTTTTTACTAATAGGGATCGTAGTTTTTAAAAAAGTGTGTGTTTAAAAAAATTTATTGATCAAATAATCCTAGATATTTATCGTGTCAAACAAAATCTCTGTTTTTTTTTTTCCAAAATGTACGGTACTTTTATTTGAACTTTTTCATTACTTAATTTCACGCTTTCGATATTTCTGTAAATTTCATACACATTTTTGTGCATACGGTGAGATTTTTGGTAAAACTATGATGTCACATTAGAAAAAAAATGATGTGGTTATTTTCCGTGAATTTTTATTTTTGTTTTCGTTCAGTTCGTTGACGTAATATTTAAAACATCCAGTTTTGCTCGAGCAAAAACTTGATAGCCAGGAATACCGTTACCTCATTATTATTGGTGTAGATTTTGGGACTGGATCTTTACTAATGGTCATGGACATCCAAATTACAGACTGTTATTCCCTCAAGGGATATCCGCAAACAAGCGATTGGTTATATCGAGGCAACAGCTAAGACCGAGCCGCACGAACAGCGTACAATATGTAGGCCATCAGACTCAATCGCTAAGCCACTCTTTACCGTAAGTCCTCGGCTCGTGACGACAGACTCACTCTCCGAATGCCTCTGATTTCAGTACAGCTTGATACTCGTGACTATTGTCACGTACATAGTAAAAATACTGAGAATTCAATGGTCATTCAATTAATTTACAAATCCCTGTCTCTAGATTCATGAACTAGGTGAATTAATTATAAAATCGCAGAGTTGTGAAGCAATTTTGCAAATGAACATACACTGACGATGTTTTATCGGTTTTAGCAGTTGAAATTTAGTCAGAAGTACTGATCTTTGACTTGAATTATCTTTCTATTTATTTATAAATTCATCTCTTCGGTTTGGGGGATTTGATGTACCTTTTGGTAGTTCGATTTCAGTCAAAAGTACTGATCTTTATCTTTAATTACCTTCCTATTTATTTATAAATCCATCTCTCTTCGGTTTGTAAATTTGACAAATAAAAAAGGTTGTCAAAATAAATGTACTCATAAAGATATCCCTTCGATTCGTGCAGACTCTGACAGGTGGATTAAAGTCAAAATTATCGTGAATTCAATAATCGTGTCATAAATTTAAAAATTCTTATTTCTAGAGTCTCTGGTTGGAATAATTCATTTAAAAATCGAAGAGTATCGAAGTAAAACCTAGGAAAAAATGTCCTCCCAGTTTTCATAGATTCCAGCAGGTGGAATTGAGTGAAAGACCGGTTCGAGAACGATCCGATGCTTCGCCCTGCCTCGCTGAAGAATTCACCTGTAATTCTTTGTAGAAATGTGTGGGAGGAGCAGCGTGAAGCGTAAAGAAACGAGAAACCATTAATGAATACTCAGGAGAAGAATAAGTGAGAGAGGGAGGGAAAATGAGGATGCAGAGTGTGGAGAGGAGTGGGAAGTCGATGACCGTTATACGGCGTGACCACCTTGGTCTCCGGAACCGTAGGCCTCGGCGCATGGTCCCGTCACTCCACCATCTTAAATGATCCAGCATCGCTCTGGTGACCGGCAGCAAGGTCACGGTCAGGCCTTTACAAAGTCTTACGATTTACTCGATATATAAGTATTCTGTTGTATATATTATTTAAAAAACGTGAAAAAATTGCCTTAACCGAGTGTCACGACAATTTGAGTGGCTGAATTAACGTGAAGTGGTTGGAAAATTATTGCAGTGCAGTGCCTCAAAAATTGCGTTCGAAAAGACGATCTCACTCAAGGTTAGTCAGTTCAAATTGATAAACATAATTAAAATACGTTTTCAAGCATCATTGGATTTAGAATTTATCCAACCATTAGCTTCGATCGATTGTTATATTTAAATTGTTCAGTCACTGATTTCATGCAAAAGAATCGGATAATTGTATCGCCGGCCCTGGAAATTGAATAATAATAGCGATCGGCAAAGGCCACGATTTGGCTCGAGATTTCAAAAATCGGATAGCGAAAATAATATTTATTTACTCTACGGCCTTGTTATACTGGAAATCTGTTCACAGAACGATCGTGTTAAGTTTTACAATAATGGAAAGTTCCTTTTTTTTGGCGGAAGCATCGGCAAATCGTTGATAAATCCGCAGCCGATTTCAATTATAAAATATAAAATTGCGATCGACAAAAGCTTCGGTATTTATATTCCTGCCGATTTACCGTTACACCGCCAAAAATAATTCTCTTTTTTTTATTGCATGTTAATAAGCAATAATGAGAAATCGATTGCCGATTCTAAACACTGAATAAACATTGCGATCGGTGACACGATTTCACTAAAACTTGGTCCTAGTTGACGACTGAAAGAAGATTTTATTATTTTAAAGCCCTGTGAGTCTTGAGCCTGTAAAAATTCGTGATGCATATTCTAATTATGCATTCCTCATTTTTCTAGCAAAACAAATGTATCATTATATCAGACAATCGGAAAATTATTTAAATATTCGAAAGTCTCGTGAGCTCGAAATTTGTTTCAAACGAACATTGGCTGTGAGCGCCGATTTCTAATGATAAGCTCTTCATTTTTCAAACAACGACAAACTATCGTTTTACCGCAAAAAATATCTCCTCATTTTCCATTACTCTTCAATGAGCAATGTCGAGGAACCGACGGTCGATCCTGAAAATTGAAATCGTGTCTTGGATGACACGATGACACCCAAACCCTAATATCCCTCGTGGGACCCTCTTAATGGAAGTTCAGTGCTTTCCGGGTCGCTGCGTAAGCGGTTAAATGGTCGACCGACGGCATAACGATTGTCGACAAATTGGTCTATAGTAATGGCAGGTAATACGAGAAATCTCAGGATATTTCCACTGACAGGGATTTAGCGGTCGCCGCTAATAGGAAATGCTTAAATCGGCACCGATCATTTCTCGAAACTGCTAAACAATTAATTTATTTATCTTTATTTTTATTCATATACTTAATAACATCAGTATATATTGAAGTCAAGCGGCTTGGAAGACTTAAGCGAGAAAATTCGAAGAGCTATCAGAGTGCATTGAATCTCCGCTGAACTCGCGTTGTCATTCGACGTTTTCTCACTGTCCGGACGAACGCCATTCGCATTCAACATTAATTTCTGCATTTATTTGATTTCTGCAAATAATTCATTTAATAATCAGTACCCGTGTAAAAACAATAATGGCAAATGTTACAACAATCTTACATGATTTTGATATAACATTTATTGATTAATTTGAGCGCGCTCTGTAACTTTATTTTAGCAACTTATTAATACGATTTTGCCATGAATCGACAATCTCATGGTTTTACTGATTTCAATGTTGTTTGAGATAAGAATTTGCTAAACCTAAGTGACAAAGCACGGTGAAATAAATATTGAAAAAACGGTTTGCACTTTTCAAAGATCTTTTGACGCCTGTTAGAAATGGCACTTTTTGAGATATGGAAAAAAAATTATCAGAATTTGACATAATTATTTTTTCCCGGGTAAAGATTGAAACGAAGCGGCTTGAGCGACTACTCAAACGAGGAATTTTGAAGAGCTATCAGAGAGTATCGATGTGAGCTCAGCTCACATTGTCATTTGACGTTTTCTCACTGTCTGGACTAACGTCATTGCCAGTAAAATTACTTAACAGCCGAAAGTTTCACGTACAACTCGTGGTGTCGAGAGAAACAATTGCAAATCGTATCACGTTTCTGATTACTGTTAACTGACCACGTGGCTCTCGTTTCTCTAGATACGGTAGCCCCGCCGCGCGTATGCCATCCTACGTGACGCTCTTCAGGGTGTAGCCGTATTTTCCGCTCGTCCCGTTGACCATTGAGCGTCTTCGCCTCGATCACAGTGAAATTTGTGCACCTGTACGAAATACGAAACGTATATATAAGAGTACGGCGCCACGGGCGAAAAGTTTCATTCGTGGTTTCCGGACTGACCAAGAACAACTCTCTTACACGCGGTTTTATATCCAAACAAGTGGTACACAATGTGTTTTTTAATAACATTTTCACTTGTTCACTAAGCCCCGCAAAATCGGGTTCAATTGTCGAGTGTGCAATTACCTTTTGATTTATTTCAATGCAATTAAAACGCTAGCCTATCAAAAAATAATGTTGTGGAAAGATAAAAAAAAACAGTGAAATTCTCGTTACAAATGCATCTCACATTTTCGCTTTATTAAATAAAAATGCATTTACACACAAAAAAAATCTTTGGAAAGTGATTTTTTCGAAAGTGCAATTTTTTCACTGTTCTGATAATGAAGTGTACACTGTTTAACAATTTTCTGCAACTTCAGTGTGTTGGTTGTTAATGCAGTTCACATTTTTGTAGTTGCTCCTTTACATTCTATTTTCTAAATTTAACAGTTGAAGTATTTTCAAGTATAAAAATTAATTAAACGTTCTTTTTTGTTTTATTTACATTGTGCAAACTGGAAGTAACTAATTGATTGCCATTTACTTAATTTAAGCACAATGTATTTGTAAAGCAAAGTAGTAACGAACAAATTATTTACGAATATTTAACAACTAAATGATTATTTCGTAGGGTCTTTTAATTAATCAATTAATTATTGCAGGTTAATGCTCATTTTACGTCAATAAAATGGGCATCGAAAGCGCTATAGCGTCTGTCGTGGGTGGAGGCGCGACCGGTGGTCTCTCGTGGTTCGTTCCCGCTTTGGCTATGGCGGTCGCGTACTTTCAATACGAAATGACGGACAAGGAGTCCCAGCCGATCGATATGCCAACGGAACTACTGCACACATCGTACGATTTTATAGTTGTTGGCGCCGGCTCGGCGGGTGAGTGTTGTTTTATTTATCCATCGATATTTCATACTTTATGCTAGGTATGCAAACATACTTAAAATAATTTGTTGATCGATTAGGTGCCGTGGTTGCCAGTCGTCTGTCCGAAATAGAGAACTGGAATGTACTGTTACTGGAAGCCGGTGGCGATGAAACGGAAATTACGGACGTGCCTCTTTTGGCCGCATATTTGCAGCTCAGTAAACTCGACTGGAAGTACAAGACCGAACCCCAGGCAGGAGCTTGCTTAGGTAATTAATTCGTAAACTAATTTCAGTGCTCCAGGAACTTTGGCTACAGTCGAACAACGGGGAATTAATACAATGTAATAAGGAGCTAATGACTAACACCTGTACACTGATTGAGTGGAAATTAAACAATAAGATATAATATGGTATATATGAAGCATTTTCTGTCAATTCAGTCACTTTTTTCCGATCAGATCGGCGCCATAATAAGTAATATCAAAATACCACTAAAAGGCACTCTGGCATTTTCATATGGAATATTAAAATTTAAAGCGGCGCCGTTTTTTTTTCGTCTGGGAAATTTGAAGCTACTGAAAAAAATGTCACCGCATAAAATTTGCAGTTTTGTGGTAGCTTTCGAATGGGAGATTTGACATAATTTTCACATTCTGCTACCACTGGTTTTAACCGAAAAATGGAGGAATTATTTCTTAGTTCAAAAACGGATATTTCATTCAGCTGACAAAATATAGAGTATTCTTGTATCTCGAGATGTCCCAAAAAATCGTACGGAATTGTCCTTATTTTAGTTGTATTTCATTTTACAGACAGTATAATTTGCTCGCTATTGAAAAAAAAGTATACGTAGGTTTTTTTTCGAATTATCGATTACATTTTCGATGGCGTTTTCACTTAAACTGAGATAAAGTAGCGGGACGTTTATAAAAATTCCTGAAAATACCATTAAAATTGGGTTTTCGGTTTACATTACTTTCAATTAAAACAACCCTCCACGTTAAAGGGCAGGTAATATAAAATTACCAATACGATGTAAAGTTGCATCTGAACTGACATCTAGAACAGTCCATCGTATTTACTTTTAGAAAGTGACTGAAGACAGCTCTTTCACCGCGAACGTATGTCATTAAGTCTCGCGTCTCCTCCTTAAGTATATCCACGTCGACGGCAAAACGAAAAGCAGGTACATGTAAACCTCCGTTGAAACGAGACGAGTGGAGACTAGAGGAGGGATCTCGGGTGCTAACGACGGCCCGCGACCGTATTTGCTCCCAGGATTATCACCTGGGGAATCGATAGAGCCAGCGAGAGTGCTACTACATATATACTTCCGTTTGCATTGCAGCTATGGAGAACGGACGTTGCAACTGGCCTCGAGGCAAAGTTCTCGGCGGGAGTAGCGTTCTAAATTACATGCTCTACCTCCGCGGCAATCGGAAGGACTACGACATCTGGGAGCAGCAGGGAAATCCAGGCTGGAGTTCCAAGGACGTTCTCCATTATTTCAAAAAATCCGAGGACAACAAAAATCCCTACCTAGCACGAACAATTTACCATTCGACCGGTGGCTACCTGACAGTCCAGGAGGCTCCATGGAGGACCCCATTGGCAACGGCGTTCGTCGAAGGTGGTCAGGAAATGGGTTACGAGATCAGGGACATAAACGGAGCTCATCAAACGGGCTTCATGATAGCGCAGGGCACCATAAGAAGTGGAAGTCGTTGCTCGTCCTCGAAGGCATTTCTACGTCCGGCTCGACTCAGATCGAATCTTCACGTCTCCTTGAATTCTCACGTTACCAAAGTCCTCATTGATCCAGTGACCAAGAGAACCTACGGCATTGAAATGATTCGCGATGGAAAGATGTACAGGATAAGAGCGAAGAAGGAGGTGATATTGTCAGGAGGTGCTGTCAATTCACCGCAGATTCTCATGCTCTCAGGAATCGGTCCGAAGGATCATCTGACCCAGCACAATATTCCAGTGATTCAGGACTCAAGCGTCGGCAACAATCTTCAGGATCACGTGGGACTCGGTGGTCTGACTTTCATGGTGAATCAGGAGGTGTCCATGGTCGAGAGTCGACTCCACAGTGCCTCTGCGGTTATGAAGTACGCTGTTTTCGGTGACGGTCCACTGACGGTACTCGGTGGAGTTGAGGGCCTTGCTTTTGTCAACACTAAGTACGTCAACGCTTCCGATGACTTTCCCGACATCGAGCTTCATTTTATATCGGGATCAACGAACTCCGACGGCGGAAGACAGATTCGCAAGGCTCATGGACTCACTCAGAGATTTTACGACGCTGTTTTTGGACGGATCAATAATAAGGACGTGTGGAGTGTGATTCCTATGCTTCTCAGACCAAAGAGCAAAGGTTTAATAAGATTGCGCAGCAGGAATCCCTTCGATCATCCACTAATCTATCCGAATTACTTCAAGGAACCCGAGGACTTGGCCACTCTTGTCGAAGGCGTTAAAATTTCTGTTGCTTTGAGTAGAACTAACGCCTTCAGGAAATTCGGCAGCGAACTTAATCCAGCTCCGTTTCCAGGCTGCAAACACATTCCACTCTACACGGATCCTTACTGGGAGTGTATGATCAGACACTATTCAGCTACTATCTATCATCCGGTTGGGACTTGCAAGATGGGACCCAGATGGGATCCGGATGCTGTCGTTGATCCCCAATTGAAGGTCTATGGCGTTCAGGGCTTGAGGGTCATCGACGCCTCAATTATGCCCAATCTTGTCAGTGGAAATACCAATGCACCGACTATCATGATTGGGGAGAAGGGTTCTGACATGATCAAGGAGTATTGGCTCAAACGAAAACCGTCTGGCTAAAAGATGCATGGACCAAAACATTGATTTGATATCAAGGAATTCTCGCTAAGGTGGAAGCAGTCAGATTTGAAAATTTACAGTGTTCTGGAAAGTCGATGAAGAGGAACTTGAAGAGAATGAAGAAAACTGATGCTATTCTATCGTTTTCCCATTGAAAAAGTTACTATCTTCCTGTCGAAATCAGTGTCTCCATCGTCTGCAATTGTATTTATGGAAATATCAATACACCGGACGTTGAGCGGAGTAGAACATTCCGATATGATCAAAAAGCCCGGAAGAAATTGACTGCAAGGAGATACCATGACTCCGAAAGCTCGATCACACGCTACCTTAATAGAAAGGGACCCCGGATCATCGATGGCTGATTATGACTGTTATCATCCCCATAAAAAGCTCACTTGATCACAAAAAGCTCATATGATGGACAAGTTGATGTTCGAGTCTGATGTACGAATACGAATTCGTCTCTTGCGAATATCAATTTCCGAAGAATTTACTTAGACTGAGAAAAATTTATTTAGAGAATTTATACTAAGATCCGTAAATTAGAAAGATGATTGCTCGATCGAAGTGGACCACGTACTGAAGATTTTCGAAGTGAAATATGAGGTTGTGACGCGAAACGAACGCTAAATTTTATCGTCGAACGTAATTACGTGCGGAATTGTTGTGGGGAATGGTGAAAGCGTATTAGTGTGAAGCGAGAGAAAGTTTTTCTTGCCGAAAGACCCTTAGCTCACGGACGCAACGAGCAAGGAGACGTGATCGACCATTAGCGCCGATCTAATGCGACGAATGTGCTAACCTTTTAGTAATAAGTGTTCCAACAAGTCTCCAAAGACTCCTTCGTCTTCGTGCGTTACAAAAACGAAAGACAGATGGATTGGTCGAGCGAAAATACTCGTGAAGATGGATAGAAACGAATATTGTATTTATGACATCACAAATCATCGCATTTTTTAAAAATCTTGTCAACACATTTTACACATTATAATTTCATTGTAAATTTTCACACTGGGTAATGTAACCCAACGTAAAATTTTTCTTTTACGACACGAATGTAACTGTATCTCGTCCATTTTGGAAAAACATGAAAAACTATTTTTTCATTGTTGAAACAAAAAAACAAATCGAATTTTTCTTGAATATTAGTGAAATGGCATTTGAAATCAAACGCGTTTCATAATTTGACGAAACAAAATTAAGTTTTTAATTATGTATCATCGGTATGAGCATGTCGGAAAGAATGTATTTATGTATATTGAACTTAAGTTAAGTTGAGTTAAGTAATCATTAAGCGGCCAAGTATCGAAGCTCAGAAGACGACCCGACTATTTTTAAGAAAACCAACGTTAAGAAAACAGATGAATTATGACTGTACCTCTTGTAAATAGATTCTTCGTTAAAATACATAAGAGTAGTGTGCCTTTTTTATTTTCGTAACCTCATAAACACTCGATTTCACTGCTCGAACAATTTGTCCCAGTGACTCAGAAGTTGCGATGACCGCACGATTACGGCAAACAAAAGGCAAAAGAGCATAAGTGGGGATATATAAATTGGTCGGTTGTTCGTGTAAGTGAAAATTTTGCTGACACGGCTTCTCGACCGTTGGACAAGTCGTGAATCGTGCACTTTCACCAGTTATCGAAAGTGCCTCGTCCGGGAGGATATCTTTCCGAAGATTAATTGACTTCTAATCAGCCTTATCAATTTTTTCTTTTGTAAAACCATTCTCCCAACTGTTACACGCGTTTCCGCACTGACTGATGCACTTTTCCGTCGGGACAGCGATGATTAAACGCTAGAATTTCAAGAAAGTGGTGATTCGGTGGACGCGAGTCTTCCGCCGGTGATTTCGCGATGACACTGATGGGAACTTTTTCAGCCACTCGAATAGCCTTATCTTACGGTCCAGAATTGGTTTTTCTGCTCTTTCTCAAATTCTTTATAGTGCTGGTACGTCGTGACATAATCGACAGCGAAAATAGAGTGTCCATAATGCCTCCCTGTGCTTTGTTACCTCGGTACGACTTTGTGATAGTCGGAGGTGGTTCAGCGGGTTGCCTTTTGGCCAACAGGTTGTCGGAGAACGAGAATTGGACGGTTTTGTTGCTGGAAGCTGGAGGCGATGAGACGGTTCTATCGGAGGTGCCGCTAGTATTTCCCACGTTGCAATTGACCTCCATGGACTGGCAATTCAAGACCGAAAGTTCTTCCTCCTATTGCCAGGGGATGAACGATCATCGGTGCAATTGGCCGAGAGGAAAGGTTCTCGGTGGGAGCAGTGTCCTCAATGCGATGCTCTACGTCCGTGGCAACAGGGCGGATTACGACGGGTGGCAAGAAGCTGGAAATCCAGGCTGGAGTTATCAAAGTGTTCTTCCTTATTTTACGAAGTCGGAGAACATGAGTATACCGGAATATCGAAGCAGCGTTTATCACGGTGTGCACGGGGAATTGACCGTGGAAAATTTTAGGCATCATACACCGATCGCTGATTATTTTTTGGAGGCTGGAAAGGAAATGGGCTACGAGTGTGTCGACGTTAATGGGCAAAAACAAACGGGATTCACGTATTCTCATGGAACACTTCGAGATGGACTTCGGTGCAGCACTGCCAAGGCTTTTTTGAGGCCGGTTTCCAAGAGAAAAAATCTTCACGTCAGCGCACATGCTTTTGTCGAAGAGATTCTTGTTGGAGAGACTTCGAAAATAGCCTATGGTGTGAGATTCAGCAGAGGATTGAGATCGCGGTACGTCGTTTACGCTGACAGGGAAGTTATACTGTCAGCTGGATCCATACAGTCTCCTCAGCTTCTCATGCTTTCCGGTATAGGCCCCAGGGAACATTTACTCGAGGTCGGAGCTCCAGCGATTCATCATCTTCCCGGAGTCGGTCGTAATCTTCAGGATCACGTTGCTATCGGTGGCATCACTTATCTCATCGATCCCCCCAAGGACTACGATCAATCGGACATCGCTTTCGTCTTGCCGCGCTTCCTCACTCTGGATTCTCTCAAGCAGTTCCTGCAGGAACGCTCCGGACCACTTTATTCCATGACGGAGTGCGAGGCCATGGCCTTCGTTAATACCAAGTAGGAGCTTTTTCTGTGCTATCCCTGAAATATAATTTTGAGCGTTGTTGATACTTCCTCATAAAAGTAGCTTTGCATTTTTTTTTTTTGCCACCATCGTAAAAGATAAATTGATGACTGTACCATCGACGTTCTATCTGTGGTTCAGGTACGCAAATGCTTCGGACGATCGCCCGGACATCCAACTATTTCTGGCATCCTCAGCGGACAACACCGACGGTGGTTTATTCGGAAAGCGCGACTGCGGTTTGCAGGACGAATTTTTCGCCAGCGTTTTCGAAGAGATCCTTTACAATGATACATACTCGGTGATGCCTCTGCTGTTGCGTCCAAGAAGCCGCGGCTACGTCGAGTTGCGGGACACCGATCCGAGAACCCATCCAAAAATCGTGCCAAATTACTTCGACGATCCTCACGACCTGGATGTTCTGGTATGGCATTATTTTTGAAAATTGCCTCGTTCATTAGATATCGCGACGTCCTCTTCGATAACACACCGCATTCATTCGTTATTTCAGGTCGAAGGAGCCAAGTTCGTTCACCGAATGAGCCAAACGAGGACAATGGGGAAGCTGAAAGCACGTCCCAATACCAACGTCATACCCCAATGCGCCAAGCACGAATTTCTTTCGGATTCCTACTGGCGTTGTCACGCGCGATTTTACACCATGACCATTTACCATCCGGTGGGAACGTGCAAAATGGGCCCGGCCAATGATTCCAACGCTGTTGTGGATCACAGATTGAGAGTTCATGGGATAACTGGACTCAGAGTCATCGACGCTTCGATAATGCCAAGTATCGTTGGCGGAAATACAAACGCTCCAACGATAATGATTGCGGAAAAAGGGGCAGACATGATCAGGGAGGATTGGAAAGATTTTCCGGGGTCGGAAATAAATCTCGGATGCTGCGCGACCAAATTGAAAAAGATCTCGCGAAGACGTCCTGGATGGACAGTCAATGAGCTGCAAAGGAACGTCCTAGAGATTTCCTAAAAATCGTACATCAAATGTCAATATTCTCGAGGTGAAATATCAGATTATCATGCGATTTGGAAAGAAAGTTAATGAACTCCGAGAAAACGTCGATCAATTGAGTCGTGTTAAGGCCCATATTCCAATGCGCATGTTTCCTTCGAATATTCTCATGAAAATCATCACGAAGGCTGATGATAAGAGGTCACTATTGCTCAAGATTGATACAGTGTCGTATTTGAAAAAAAAAAAAAAAAAAAAAATTGGCAGATTGATAACAATAGTACGAAATAATGGATTTGGCGGAGGATAAAAATATTGTCGAAGTGAAATGTCGAATTATGACGTGATTTGATTGTGTGAACATGTCCTGGATGGAAAATGAATGAACTCCTGAAAGACATCAGAGTGATCTCTGATGAAAGGTTACGGACGTTGAGAATTTGCAGCTGGACGAAAAATTTCGCGATTTCTGATAGAGATTACATATTTCATTGTAATTAAAATATCAATAATGATTATTGAGTATTGTCAAGAAGGGTTTTTATAGAGTTTCTGTTGAGAAGTACATTTCGGAATATGCTGCGTTGAAAAAAATGATCTAGTGACGATTGTCATTATTATGGCAATAACATTTGGCTAAGTAGGGAAATGACGATTGCAGGAATAGTAGTGTCAAATAATCAAACAAATATCGATCAAAAAGTCAATTGACATTTATGTTTGCAGATTTAAAAAAGATTTTGTACCATTGAAACGATTTTATTTTCCGTATTTATAGTTCAACATAACTATAGGACTTATCAATAAACATTTATTACATGTGCGAAGCTCGACTGGAATCGATCATGCGATTATTATTTGGAATGATAAACATTTCGTCCTTATCTCATTCTCGACGAAATCTATAAATTATCGGTCTGCGCTCAAATGACTTGTTCCGATAAATCGACTTATTGATTCCAAGCAGGAAATACAACGAAAACGGGGGCGCGCCACACGAACGTCGAGGGGGACCACAATATCGTGTAAATTATGCCGCAATCTTCACCTATATAAATACACAATTTTTTTGGAGATACGCTTCAGTGCCGATAAGGAACAAGAGGCGGAAATACTACGCTTTTTTGAGAGTGTCATACGGTTGCTCGGGAACACAGCAACTAATTTTGTAAGTCGAGCCTTAAAAAGATTTTAATATACTTTCGGTCGTGAGAAATGATGGATTCGATTCGTGTAAAATTTGATTATTATTGCCTGATTGTAGAAAAAAATTAATAAATCATAAGTACCTCGATCTTAAGTTAATAATCGAAAACTGAATTTTTATATTTAATATTCTATATCATTCGAAGATTTTTTTTGTTTATTAGATGGTAAGAAACTGACCTGATAAGATTCGTTAAATCGAATATGAGATCAGAATTCGGCATTAATCATTACTTTATTAATATTTTCATCTCAAATTACTGATTGCTTTTGTAAATCGTTGATTAAGAATTTTTCTCTTACCATAACTTGAATTTGGTCAAAGACAATAATTTAAAAAATAGGTGGGCCATTCACGACACTGACCGGAATCCGGAGAGGGCCGATGTGTCATATTTCCTTAAGGTGATACGACACACTTCGGTCATATTCGGTTATGATGAAAGCATATTTCTGTATTTTCTTAGAAATTTTTGCATTTTAAGTTAAATTAGGTTAAGTTCAGGACAAAGCAGTCGTTAAAAACAGTATGTTGGTAATTTGGCATAAGAAATGTCCATATTATAATAAAATTTGTTCAGACTTTATTACTCAGAAATTATACAAACGCAATTTTCATCGGCCCGATAATAACGAATAAATAAATAATCGATTTTTTATGTAGATGAGATTATTTATTATCAAACAAGTGTTTTTAAGTTTAAAAACGCTGTCACCCTAAGATTTAAATATTATTTCATAACAAAAACCTGCAAAAGTTCATAACAAAAAGATCATTTTATTTCATTCACGAATACTGAAAAATTTAAACATCTTTTAACTATGGCAAAATGTAATAATTGCGAGAAACTCATGACGGTGAAGTTAACTTCGCGATGAATGCTTATCAAATTAAATGAAGACTTTGAAAGCGAGCAGCGTACGGCGCTCTTTAAAATTACTGCTCGGGGTAAAAAAAAGCCTTCGTCGTCATCCGGCTGGGTTTAATTACTCGAGTGCATCGGGTTCAAACGCCTCTATACAAAAATGTCTTACAAAGTGTGAGCGGTGTTATTCTAACAAAGAAGGAATCCAGACTATCTTCCATCCACAATAATGTGATTAAACTAAAAAAAATTAAAACAACTCAGTCAATCACAAATATTCCAAATCACCTAAAAAAATGAAAAATCATTATTGCCGACTATCACAATTAAATGAAAAAAAAAAAAAAAAAACAACTGAGAGTTATTAGAGCAGACAGTCTCTGGATTTAAAAAAGAATTAATAATCATAATTGAAATAGCAGTTAATCGCACAAAAAATTTCTGCTCTCGGCTTTTATTGAAAACACGTGCTGGCGATGCTCGTGTCATAATGTAAAACAAATTCGTTCATAGGGAGATAAGAAAGTATCGTCTCGTGTATCATTGGCAAAACGCCGGCCGCTCTCGTGTCATACAAGATATGATACGAACTCGTGAGCTCCGGCTTGATTAGTCATGACGCAACGTTACAACACCCGCTCAAGCGTCTCCAGTAGCTAATACTGGCACTAATACAAAGTGGCGGGACCGCTGAACAACGGATCCACTGATGATGTACACAGTAGCAAAGAAACCCGAGGGAAGAGCGATTAGTTAGCTTGCGGTGTGTTGGTCGTTGGTTCGCCTCAAAGACGCGCCAATGGGGAAAGGAATCTCGAGCTCCTCTTCGTGTCGGAGACGCCGTGTCGCTGTACTCGAGGCGTCTTCGGTTTCGGGATCGTCAGTATATGGCAGATTGTGTTCGGCAAAGGGTCCGTTAGGCTCTCGGGGCCCATCCCATCAGGCCGCCACCCGTGGCATCAAAACAAAAAAAAAAATATATATATATATATATATATACCCTGGTCAAGCAATGTCTCGTTACGATTGATTATCAATTTAAACGGCATTTTAAGTCCCGCGTAAAAATACGTTAAATTGTGATTATAAATAGACGTAGATGAAAAAAAGTGGCAATTTTCAGAGTAAAATGTTAAGTAGAAACATCTTCGAACGAAAAGTTCGAAGCGTTTTTGAGATTGGTTTTAGTTTTTTTTTTTAGTCTCGCTAAAATAAGTGTAATCATAGGATTTTTGATCCACCATTAAATCTTCGACAAAAAATGATGCCAAAGTCGAGTCACTAATTGCGGTGAAATTAGTCGGTAAATGTGATATCAAGAGCAGAGGGCAAAAGAGATTTGTAGGTTTCTAAGATATTTCGTCTTGACGGATATTCATAAATTACACATTTGACATGTGGCGATTTGTGATCTCAATTTGGGATTATTATTTTCACTCGGGGTTCACCGTATTTTGCCGAGTATAATTATCATCGACGCTGTTTCTTTTTACTGTTGGGTAGAAAAATGTTTGTTTTTCAATTGTGAAAATCTTTATCGGTTTAAAAAATGTGCAAAATGGTTATTTCGTGATTTGCTTCTAGTCAGTTGGTAAGTATACTGAGGGAGTGATTTTTTTTCTTCAAGAATTGAACGCACAGCATGTGACCGCCAATGGTGCGTTCGAATCTTTGCGGGGGTCGATTATAAAAAAGAATATGTTCCTATACAAGTGAAGAAATGACATTCTTCAAAAAATGTTATCGAGTTACCTACGCATATTTTGTTTGCATGAAGCTAAGACATATTTTTTTAAAAGTTTGTCTAAAACGACTAAACATGTTTTATTTGCAAAATGCTAAAATATATTTTTTATAAAATTTGTTTGAAACGACTAACCATATTTTATTTGCAAGATGCTAAAATATGTATTTAAAAATTTTTGACTGAAACGTCTAAACGTATTTTATTTGCAGTCGCTCTTTCGAGTCTCCGAGGTCTAATTCCACAATGTGGTTCTTCTGGCGGATATGTGCCCTCGTTGCAGTCCTGGCCTGTACTGGCACCAATGGCAATCCGAACAGAATGGTAATACATTCAGACGAAAGTATATTTGTGATGAAAACCCTCGACATTGGCATGTAAACCACCGGAAAATAAATAATTGAAAATCGATGACGACTTGGCATTAATTTAGGGTCAATTATAGTATCGAGGCTCCAGTCGCCGATATCAGCCTATCGAAACCCTGAAAATAATCATTGAAACGTTGTTGCAAATTTCGCGGAACGGAAATGTAGAAATTACATCTCCGAGGGTTATTTCTTTCGGGAAGTCACGACTAACGTCACGGACGTAGAATTTTTGAAAATGCGGGTCTTTTATCATGTGGGTCACGGCAGCAAGTGTCGTGCATTAATGTGGACAAAATCGGGGGGCCAATGCCAAGTTTCGGCATTTAAAAATTCATCGTCAATCGGGCATGTCAAGCGGAAGTTCATTAACAAAAGTATCGTCGGAGTTGAGAGTAAAAAAGTGCTTAGAATGGATTTAGAGAGTCTTAACTATACGGCAGAAATGGTTTGTAATTAATTGATTAGACGCATTTGTTACCTAGTTTTTCGAGAATCTCAAATTAATCGGTTTGACGAAAATTCATTAATCGTACTCAATTATTACTATTGCAACTAATTAATGAAATAAGAGAAAAAAATAAATAAAACTATTCTGTTTCCTCTTTTTTCTTGTAAATTTTTCAATTCATTTTTGTTTCATTTGTGTCCGTGGATTTTGAGGTTGTTGAGAGTTTCATGTCAGGATACTCGAAATAGTCCAAAACGTCAGAAAAATATATTTGGAATAAAACAAAAATCGCCCTTTATGAAATTTTCTATTAATATCGAGTGAAATTTTCGGTTACCGAGATAAAAATTTGTCTTATTGTTAAACGAAAACACTACTCGAATGACATTTCACGAAAATTTTCAATTTTCGATAAAGATGTCGCTTCAGCCAATTTCTAAATAATCCAACTCGATTATGGATTAATTATTTAATAAATAAAGAGACGCTATTGACTTCAAAATTTCTACACAAGAATATTTGCTATCAAACACAATTGATTCCGGTTGAACGATTACTAGTTATGAAATGAATTATTTAAGGGTGCATATTCGAATAAATTTTGAACCTTCACTGAAATTTCTCTAGGAGAAAGCTATTTAACATACTTTCTCACATAATGTTTTCTTTCTTTCTCTAACAAGCAATCAACATGCAATTTTCCACTTTCTCGGTATAATGACTTTACTGTACCTATTTATTTTCAATTATCCATTACATATTATAGACTAAAATTTTATTGGCATTGACTAATCCCCGTTTCATTTTTTTGTTTATCAAAAAGCCGGCCTCAGTGACCAACGATTATGCGTGTAAATTGTTGAACAAGGATGGCCAATGTGATTTCGAAGACACTCCATTCATGGCATCGTCATGCGGCAGCGTGGCGAGCTTCATGATGTTATTACAGTCAACGTTGATGGCAAGATGTGACATCGCTGATCCCTGCCGACGTCCAGGAACCAACGAAATCGTAGAAGGCGAATGGTACATAGAAAAAATTAATTGTCCACTATTTCTGATGCCTGGAATGTCAGATAGCCGCTACTTTACGAGTATAATAACTCGTTCATTAAATGCATGACACTAAATATCGTTTTTTGAGCAGACATTACACCGCTTAGAGACTTGACGATTTTTCTTTTCTAATTTTTTTTTTTTTACATTTAGGATAAAAAAGTTCCTACACTGTCAAAAAATCCTCTTTAAATTGAAAGTACCAGTACTGGTAATTTTATGCATAAAATGGGTTACTCAATTGTATATACAAATGCAATATAAAATGAATTAATGGTATGCTCAATTTCACTGTAAATAATATTATTTTAATTTTAATGATTTCCTTAAATTTCACCGTAATATTGGATTTGCTTTATATCACAATTGTACATTAAATTTAATTCCGCAGTGTACGTATAAATAATTTCCAGTCTTTTCTAATAATTCATCATTTTTCGGGCACTTCAAGGTTCGACTTTATCATTGTCGGGGCCGGTGTCGCAGGACCTGTAATCGCCCGAAGGCTCGCCGATAGAGAGCCTTGGTGGAAGATACTTTTGGTGGAAGCTGGACCTCCAGAACCGACAATGACTGCACTGCCCGGGTTCGCTTTTAATGCTGTGGGAACGAACCTGGATTGGAATTACGAAACGGAGCCTACCGAGCCCAATCCCACCGCGTGTCTTGGTAATTTATTATTTCATTTATTCGTTATCACAATCATTCACGAAAGTCATAAAAGTTCTCTCAAAACATGTAATGCACGCTATTATTTCTCCATAAGAAAAGGAAAAGTATGCAATGTCTGAAATTTCCCGATTTCTCCATTTCAGAGTCCGGAGGTCGTTGCAAATGGCCCCGCGGAAAAATGATATCCGGTACCGGCGGTCTCTACGGAATGATGTACGTTCGGGGCCATCCAGAGATCTACAACAGATGGGCCCGTGCCGGAAATACCGGTTGGTCGTACAGCGAGATCGAGCATTACTTCGAGCGAGCGGAGAGTCCGGAGCAGCCTGGAATGACGTCAGACCATGAGTTCTCCAGAGCACAACGCGGTGGACCTCTGAAGATCAAGTACTTCGACCACAAACCAGAATTTTCGATGGATCTTCTGGCTGCGGCCAAAGAGCTCGGTTACCAGACTTCGGGCCTTGCCGGAAATAACCAGACGGGTTTCATGGTCGCCCCGATGGTAACGGAGGATGGACTGCGTGGAACAACTTCCAGATTTTATTTGCGACCCATTGCTCATAAGTCAAACATCAAAGTCCTGACAAATGCGTACGTCACGAGGATTCTCATGGAGAGTTGGGACAATCATCCGAGAGGAATCGAAGTTATCGATAATGATGGCAATACCAGAGTCATCAAAGCTGATAAGGAAATCATTCTCACTGCCGGAGCCATTGGATCACCTCAGATTCTGCTCAACAGCGGAATTGGACCTAAGGAAGACCTGAAGAAGTTAGGCATTAAACCCATCGTCGATCTTCCAGTCGGAAAGAATCTCCATAATCACGTTTCCGTTGGCATCAAAATGAGCATCAACGACATGGATTACGAGACGGCTAATCAAGAGGCTGTGGATCAGTACATAGCCAATAGAACTGGACCCTTGGCCAGCACTGGACTTACCCAAGTCACTGCTTTCCTCGAGAGTTCCTTCACCACCGCTGGCGTTCCTGATATTCAGGTTTTCTTCGATGGCTTTAGCTCCAAGTGCCCAATCAACGGAGTGCGCAACGAGTGCATGGATGGAAGGGCCGGACCTTGTTCCACCAGACGCGAAATCGTCGCCAGACCGACAACAGTCGTCGCGAAAACTCGTGGCGTCCTCAAATTGAGATCCAACGATCCTCGTGATCCTCCCCTATTGTATCCGAACTACTTCGAGGAGGAAGAGGACATTAAGATTCTTGTTGAGGGCATCAAGAAAGTAACCGAGTTGACCAAGACTGAAGCGATGAAGAAGTGGGATTTGCGAGTGGAGAACATGCACCTTCCAGCGTGCTCTAAGTAATACCCAACAAAATTATCCTAAAAGGACACTCAATTCATGAGAACCTATGTTATTTTTCAATAGTTTTTCTACCAATTCACTAAGTACATGTTTTTCATAGCTTTGACCTTTTGGAAATTACAGTAGTTTATCGATGAAGACCTTTATTCCGTCCCATGAATACACGAACATCTTTTAGATTCCAACAGTGGAATACATTCACGTAGAAAGTAAAAATGTAAAAATGTGGATGCAATAGCCTTTGGTTCTAATTGTTTATTCAATCTCTTTGCAGATATCACTTTGGCTCTGACGCTTATTGGGAATGCGTTATTCGAGTTCACACTGGCCCGGAAAACCATCAATCAGGCACGTGCAAAATGGGACCAGCTAGCGATCCCACAGCAGTCGTGTCTCCTGAATTAAAGGTTCACCGAATGCCCAAAGTCCGAGTCGCCGACGCTTCGATATTCCCCATCGTTCCCAACAGCAACCCCATTGCTGCTATTGTTATGATCGCCGAGAAAGCTGCAGACCTGATAATTGGGGCTTGGCGCGGAGTGTAGAATGCAGACTTCTTTTTTTCACAAAAAAAAAATAAAAACCTGTAATCTATTTAATTCCTCACGCAGTTTTGTTTTGGCAGTCTGATATTCTGCAACAGATAACCGACAGGAATAGGCGCGCGGTCGGTGTATGGCTTCGGCGGTCTCCCAAGTCAAGCAGCTTCTCTTGCGGGCAGTACTTAGATAGGTGACCGCTTAGCTATGCACTAATTTGCGCGTTAACTGTTGAGCGGTAAGCAGTTTTTTTGACGTTCCGATGTATTCTCATGCAGCAGAAAGTCAGTAAAATAAAGCCGCCTGTATCGGCGCAGGTTTTCCGCAATTTCCCTGTGCCCTCGTGCAAATGCGATACAGTAGTGCATTAGGAAAGAGCGGCTGCGGGTAACACTCTAACTCAATGAAAATGGAAGGGGATGAAGAGAAGTGGGGAAAACGTAAAAACCTGAAAAAGGCATACGAGGGAATAAAAATTATTCTGCAACAGATATTTTCCCTTTTCCAAGCAACAAAAAATGTACATAATATCTGGAATTGAAATACTGAAAGTAATCATTTATAATTCGAAATACCAGATGAAAATTAAAAAAACTTAAACTCTTTCTTTCGAGTGCGGAAATAATATAATCAGTTTACCCAAAATATCATTGCTGATTAGATATTGTGGTTTGGATAAATATTTGAAATGTTTGGAAGTAGGTTACAAAAATGTTACGAAAATGTGCTAAAGTGTTAAAAATTTCTAAATGCCCAGCTTCAATTGAACCTTCTCGGAGGCAATGCGTAAGCTGAGCAGAGTTATTTTTTTCTTCTCAGCATGAACTTAGATACGACGTATTGACGTATATTTGACGCACGTCGAAATATGGACGTATTTACATTTGTACGAATGTAACTCTAGATCAAAGAGTCTAGTCGAACCACATAACATGACCCGGTTGGGCAAGGTCTTGGTTGATGTCAGATACGATGCTGTCGGGCAACCGTAGGGCCAACAATCCGACAAAAAATGCAGTGGAACCTATTGAATGGCTGCTTGTAATTCGATGCGTAAACTAACCCCTTAGAATATGTATATTTACATGATTGATATGTATCGGGACGATGAAGCCGTCGAAGAATATTTCAGAGTGCCACTAGTTCGACTAGTCGAAGGCGAGCTGTCCATGAAGATACATCGTTGCAGACGTGCGTTTCCTCCACTCGAAACAACGAATTCGGTTCGTCAAACGTTATTGTTAGTTAAAGATTCAAGGCATTCCCGGTGTTTAATAATTCCATGGATCAATAATTTAATATTAATTTCAGTTCGTACGACAAATTTTTAAATAGTTGCCACAACTATCAAATAGTGACGGTAACTATGAAAATAGTTGCATTGAGTAAAAATGAATAGTTTTCATAGTTAACTCTACTATTAAAATTTCTCTGAGTGTATTTTCAACCATTTTTTAAAAGTTCAATAGCTTTATATATTGCTATAAATATTGAAAGATATTAGCAATGGAGAATCATCCACGCTTGACTCATCGACATGATTGTTCTCGTGTTAATGTGACAATTTTCCTCGAACGCTTATTTCCGTCCGTATTTCAATCGTTAGTGTGAAAATTGACCGTCATATGCGAACGGCCAATTGTGAAAATTTCATCTTGGCAAAAAAATACGTATTGAAAAAAAAAAATTATTCAATTTTATTTCACACAGAAAAGAATAAACTTTCTTTTAACATATGTTCGGGTACGTGATTTTTGGCAACGCCAAACGGTTCAAATAGTTTTTCAATAAAGTCATTGACAATTTCATTTTTTGACTTACTCTGATAATGCCGACTGTTTCTGATTTCTGTTATATCATGGACGACTGAATTTTTTCATTAAATATCCTCTTTGCCTTAAAAAACCTGAATCTAAGATAAATATTTCTTTTCAGCCAGGAGGTACACTTTTGGACCCATAATGGAATCATGTCTGGCACAAAGTTGCGCAGCAGCAACAGCGGGAGGTTCAGGAATGATATTCGCTCAACTGGTGCAAACGCTTTTAGCATCTCAATGCGCACTGAGCAAGGACTCCGACTACCCTCCGGATCGAACAGACGAAATATTGTCGAACCTGGAGCAGGAGTACGATTTTGTGGTGGTCGGCGGAGGCACCGCAGGTTCGGTGGTAGCTAGTAGATTGTCTGAGAACAAAAATTGGAAGATCCTATTGATCGAGGCCGGCGAAAATCCTTCGACCGTGAGTGACGTGCCAGCTTTGCTCCTGAATCTCCAGGGCTCCACGGAGGATTATTCCTACGACGTGGAGCCTCAAGAAGCTTTTTGCCAGGGGATGGTAGGGAAACGCTGCAAATGGGCGAAAGGAAAAGCCCTCGGTGGTAGTTCCGTGATAAATGCGATGCTCCACATCCGCGGAAACAAACGGGACTACGACGGTTGGGCCGACCTTGGTAATCCGGGTTGGAGCTTCGACGACGTGCTACCATACTTCAAAAAATCCGAAAACTATCCCGCTGAACTCGTGGAGACAGTTGGAGGTAAATATTTCGGTACCGGTGGACCTCTCAACATTCGCACTTACAACTACACGGATTCGGACATGCATGACATCATAATGAACGCCGTCAAAGAACGCGGAGTACCGATCCTCGATGTCCTGAATGGCGAACATAGTATCGGTTTTGGAAAAGCGCATGGAACGATCGACAGTGGTGTTCGCGTTAATGTTGCAAAGGCTTTTCTTTCTCCAGCGAAGAAAAGACAGAATCTGTACGTGATGAGGTCCACAAGAGCTGACAAAGTGATCCTGGAGGGTAACCGAGCCAAGGGCGTGCTTGTAACTCTTCCGGGAGGGAAATCCGTGACAGTCAGGGCGTCTAAGGAAGTAATTCTTTCCGCTGGAACGATCGCGACACCTCAAATCCTGATGCTGTCCGGAATTGGTCCAAAAAGTCATCTGGCGGAATTCGGAATCGAGTCAGTCGCAGATCTACCGGTTGGCCAGAATCTCCAGGACCACGTTATTTGGCTTGGGATACAATTGGAATTTATAAACTCGACTTTGACGCCTGTTAATCTCCAGACTTTCCTTATGGACGAGGCGTACAATTACCTCGCTCACAAGACTGGAGAATTCACCTCAGTAGGTGGAATCGACTTGCTGGGATTCCTCAGCCTTGATGACCCCAAATCTCAATATCCTGACATGGAATTTCATCACACTTACGTACCACGTGGTCAGGTTTTCAAAATCTTGGGCTTGCTACAAGCCTTCAACATGGACGAGGACATAACGCAGTCTCACGTCAAGCTGACTCTGGAGAGCGACGTTATTTTCATGTGTCCTGTTTCCCTGAAGCCGAAGAGCATCGGCGAGATCAAACTCCGAAGCGGCGATCCAGCGGATCCTGTTAAGATCTTCGCTAATTATCTTCAGGACAAGGCGGACGTGGAGATATTCATGAAGACTGTCGAATTTGTCAAGACGCTTTTGGATACCGAGAGCTTCAAGAAATACGGTATCAAACTTCGACATTTTCCCATCGCTGGATGCTCGTCGACGGAACCAGATTCCAGGGAGTATTGGGAATGCAGCTTGAGACACACCGCCGGCACAGTCTATCATCCCGCTGGCACCGCTAGAATGGGACCCTCCGATGACCCGGCAGCAGTCGTTGATTCGAAACTCAAGGTTCATGGAGTTGAGGCTCTTCGTGTCATCGATGCATCCATCATGCCCACTGTTCCGAGCGGCAACACTAATTCTCCAACACTTATGGTCGCTGAAAAAGGCGCGGACATCATTAAGCACGAGTGGCTGGCTAAGGACGAGCTATAGAATCTAAAAAATTACTACCTTTCTCTTATCCCTTTATATTAAAAGCTTATCATTTTTTGTTCTAGCGAGTTGAAAATTGTTGGCTAAGTTATGTGGAAGGGCGATTAAAGTTATAGTCCTCCGCAATAATTTGATAACTCTCTGTTATACGAAATTATATATATATTTTTTACTGTGAATAATGTATCTAAATTTATATGTATTGTATCGTCTTAATAATTATATCTGTCACGTACGGGTTAGAATTATTTTTGGTCCAACTCTGATGTTTAAGCTCAACATCTCAAAAGACGTGTATTAAAAATTTTGTTTGTGTGTTTATGCCCATTATTATTATTCTGGTTACCTACCCACGATACTGATTTTTATTTGAATTTCCTTATTACTTCCGCTACTCATTGGATTCATTTTCGCGGCGACAGAACGCAGTGCATAAGGAAATAATTAACGGTATTGCAAGAAGATTGAATACGCAGTGTTCATGAGAGGAATGTACAAAAGAAAATGCAGTTTCGATAGCAAGAAGCCTTCATAAACTGCAGACTCTGAAAGTCGTGAGTTAAGTGAATCATGGAAAAAAATTCGCTGTGACATTACAGTCTTGGGGTTTATAGGAATTCTACAAATCGACTAAAGCGTTGATAATAATAAAAGACTCGAGAACAAGCCAAAATTGTCGATGGCTCGCCTTGGAAAATTAGAGAGCCATTTTTATCGGTCACGTAGGCTACAAAAAAAATTCTTTTATTTCATATAAATTCGTAATAATATTACAAGATATTGCAATATCAATGAAATTCCCTCACGTGTGGCTGGGCAGTTTGGCAATCGAGAGTAGCAAATAAATGCCCAATACTATTCACAATATTACTATATTATCTATCGCTAACGAGGAATCAATTAGATATGCAGCAGCAAAATCGTCTCCTGAATATTCGAACTATATTATTCATATATATATATATATATATATCTGACGTATAGCGTAGATAAAAAATCATATCGAATAATTATAATTACAAATAAGCAATTAAAAAATGAGTGGAACTTTGCATATTGCTTCCTCATTATTTTTAACTTTGCAAAAATCCAACTCCGAGAGAATATATTCGCCAATTCTGGCTTCCTCGTAGATGAAGCTTTGTTAAAAATAAATAATAAAGAGGAAGCAACATAAGATTTTATTTTCCATCTTTGTTCTAAATAAATTTGCTTTTGGGCCCTTAATTAGCCCACACAATCGAACACACACACGGACACACATATACAAACTATTTTAAAAACCCTAAATGTTTATTTAAAGCAAAACTTGGCAAACTTTGCTTTAGGAAGCAGAAATAAGGCAAACTTTTATCGCACAAAAAATAATATTAAAAAATATATATTTATCGAATATGTTCTTCTTTTCGGGGCAGAGAGCCTCCTTCCAGACATTTTCTATTTTTACTGCGGCCATGAGGGGTTGTAGCAAAAAAGTGCAACAACCAAACCACGCCGTTGGTTTCGCTGTGTTTAAGAATCGTGCTAAGTGCTCTCTCGCTTGGTGCAAGCGTTCTTGAGATACAGCTGAACGAAATGCATCGAGATATCGCGGTTGAACACCGGGAGTAAAAGCCGCAACGGTAAAACTGTTTTTGTGGTTCACGAAGAGAGGGTCTTGATATGCTGTTGCGTTTATTTGTCTATTCTGCAAGTTCCTCCAGTTGCCGAAGTATCGCCCGAGCAGCTCCTTTTATATAGACTCGAGTCTACGAGCAATATTGGATCCAATATTGGAGACGAACAATTAGTCGCTGCAACATTCGACAGATCTTATTTAACAGTAAAAATTGATTTTTTTATTGTCGAACATTTACTTAGCAGTAAATTTCTTTTAATTATCGTCGTCACCTTCTCTCGACTTTCGAAGGAATTTAATTGGTCGTTTAAAACGCTCAGTCTCCAAACTTGTCGTAACAATGCAGCTGAAAAAAAATTATCACGGCGATCGATGAATTATCCATTGCAACGAGTCTTAACAATCGATTTCAGGATGTATGTTATGCACGAGTGCGCGCGTCGAGTCAGTGATTTATAACAGTACGATCGGGGACATTTAAACACATACTTAAAGCACGAGTTCGTCGACGTCGATGCGAAGAAAAATAAAGGTACAAGTAGAAAATACTGTCGAAAGATTTGTGTAAACCTGAAGTGATATAAAATACCGAATGCTATAAAATCTTAGGGACAAAAATTTCTCGGTCTCGACAACAATTCATGTAAATTATTTCTTCCGCAATTACGTAAAATCCGATTCTTGACCGAAATATTATGTTTTGCGCATTTTTTCGAATATATTGATACCGCGACTTCGGAAAATAATTTATGTAAATTTCTCTGAGTACTCGAGAAAATTGTTGCAAATTAAGTAGAATTTAGAGTTATACGTCAAATTGCATCTCAAACTCGAATGAAATTGGTTCTTATAATTATGTAAAATTTGATTGTCGATGCAAATATTATGCTTTAATGATTTTTTCGCGTGTTTTAATATTGCAATAAATAGTTTGTGCAAATTTCTTCGACTAATCGAGAAAATTAGGGTATCTGCTCTAATGTCAAATTTTGCATTAACCAACAAATTATATTTTATCCGGAACAGTTGATTTTCAACAATTACACAATATCTATTTACTGATTTGTAAAGACTTTGAAAAGATATATTTTTTTGTTTTCGTGAACGTTATTCAAACAAATCCAACCAAATCCAACCATATCCAAATAAAGCGCCTGGATATAATGTGTCACTGCAGCAATTCTTCTATACGCAACACAGAGAATAGTAAACCTGTGATAAGATTAATTCAGACATATTCATCAGAATGAGTCTCATTACCCGGTTTATAATTTCCCCGACACTTGCCTTGTCGACACCTGGCAAGACAAAAGTAATAATAATGGGCGTGTACCACTCGACAATTTAAAGCGGTAACCGAGTATACAAAGCAGTGGTGGAAGCGAATACACTAACAGAAAGGGTAGTGATTGTCGTCGAAAGTCGAAGTAGTAGGAGGGCAACGGAAGGCATTTGTTTACTATACTCCATAAATTTAGTAGCCACTTAAGAGTCGCTTGCAGCCAGTTGTGCCGGAGATTGTGATTGTGTAGCCACTCTTCGGTATATTATTCAACATACCACCAAAAACCACTTCCAGTCACCACAACAATATTCTTTTTTTCTTAATTTGTCGTGTGATTAATTCCAGTCGTTAAAAGATGTCGTGGATGCCACCAGATCTGGCCCAACTGTGTTCTCCACACACGACGGTATCGACATGTCAGCCCCAGGCTTACATGTTCCTCGCTCTGGTGACTCAGCTCTTCGGCTACTCATTGGACGAGCGTTCTCCAGCAAAACTGTACGCTCCTCTTCTGCGTTACTCGTCCCAAGCATTCGGAAAGCCCGTGACGACATTTCCCATGATCAACCCAACAGGTCATCACCAATCTATCGCTAATATCAGAATCGGTAACACAGCGATGCCATCGTTCTCCAGCAGCAATAACCATCTCTGGAATCCACAAATGAGCTTCGAGGATTCAAGTTTGCCAAGAAAAAGCTTTGGAAAAAGCTCCAAGCTCAATTGGCAGGCAGATGTAATCAACAGCCGATTTTCCAGCCCGCAGAAGTTTCACTTGGGAAGACAATATGGAAATCCTAATTACGTGGCAGTCGAGAGTTCACGAAGAGACAATTACACCTACGATTCTGGAGAGGGAAGTGCAGCAACGGAATTTCAGGGCCTGGAGAATCCTCGATATCCGAACGCTCCTGGAAGAGATGGAGATTCCAGCGTTCCAGCAAGCCCCAAACACCTGGATCTCATTGCCCTTCCATATGACTTCAAAAGCGAACGACTGCCTCTTCATGAACATTCTTATGGACCAGCTGATGATGGCGTCAACAGAAGAATTACGATAATCGAAGAACCGCAGATATTTGCTGAAATAGCACCTTTCCAGATGGGCAACAGTGTAAATCGCATGCCACTCTATCCGCCGTTAAACGAACGCCGTGAAAAGGGCAGGGGGACGAAGGACCAAATGTCTCTGGTTCCTGGCAACTATCCTCTTACTCCTCAGCGATCTCCAGTTGCTGCAACGGTTCCGGTGACTCGTGGGATTTACCAAATTACCGAAGATACGCTGGAGGACGTTAGTCGTGAAAGTGCAGCTCCACTGAGAACTCCGCAGCTTCCCGAGCTTGGAAAAACTGGTGGAAGCCTTTACGAACAGTGGAAAGACAAATTTTCGATACTGAAAGGAAAGCCGACGAAATTTCAGCCGAATGGTCCGCAACAAACCGTGAAATCCCAGGCTCCAGCGAAAGGTGAAAGTGCAGTTCATGGGGCAACCCGGAAGATCAGATTTCCTGAACCCACTGGATTTTTGCCGGCTGAGTACGATTTTATCATCGTCGGCGCTGGCTCCGCTGGATGTGTCCTTGCAAATCGATTGAGCGAAATAAAAGAATGGAGGGTATGTATGTAACGTAAGATACTCGACTTCGCGGAAACGCTGGAATACGTTTTCGCTGGATTTGCATTTTCGTACAGTGGCATTTGGGAAAATAGTATCCTGTAGAGGAAGTTTCGTTTGATAGTATTTGTTTCGCGATTTTTATCCCCGGACACACAAAATGGTCCAAGAGATCGAGAAAAAATGTGTGTGTGGGTGTGGATTTGAAATTTCGATCTTAGGCACCTAAATTCTGCAGGTCGTCTTGGGGTATTAAAATTTCTCAAAAAAATATGTGCGAGATTATAGATTTTATAGGTTTTTGAATAAAAAAATAAATAAAAACGTCGCCGCGAGTTTAAATTTTGTAAATCTTACGAAATGACATTAAACAGTTGTCCATAAATGTAGGTACATATAATATGTATTGGTGTTGTGTTTGGCCTTGCTTTCGTTAAATTTGACTAAAAATATTAACTTTTCATTCTGTAGAACTGCATTATTCTCAGCGCAGGCATTTATAGATCTGCTGAATATTCTCATTAAATCGTCGGTAGGATTAAGCTTTCAAATTTGTTCAGCCGATTAATCTCTTTCCTCGGACTACGAAATAACTTCAAGGTCCTAGAACGACAACGAATTGTAAAATAATTTTCGTATACAATAAAACGGGGGAAAAAATAAATGATCACAAGGCTGATAGTTTACTGCACAATTGGTCCACATCTTAGCACCAGCAGGTCATAATTCTTCAGGATCTAAAAGAGAATGGGACTCAGTGTAAGGGAAGGACATTATCTTAATGGTCGCGGTGAAAAAATGAAAAATAAGCATTTTTCCAGTTAGGGACAGGAATGCGAAATGTGTGGTGGGGATTGGGCCATAAAACTTTGGGCCCCGTACACAGTCTCTTTAAAATGGAGGTTACAAGGGAAGAGAATACAAACGAGACCGAAGATAATTGGTCTTGTACACTCTACTCCACGTGGTTATTAAAATTCATATTGACAATATCAGATTCGTTATGTACACAATCGTGTCGGACAAATTGATTGGAAGGAAATCGATATTAATGTATTATGTAAGTATCCTGCGATATTGGAGATATCGGGAAATGGAGAACAGATTGACTGGCGTTCGAATTAACATAAATGGGTGAAACCGTCTTGCCTGCGGTGGGTATTGTATTGCACAGCACAACACGACACAACAGAGAGAGAGGAAAAAGGCACACCTCATTGTAACGATCGCGATAATATTGCAACGAAACGACTGCACGACTAGACGAGAATTTTGGCATAGATGGAAGTTTGGATTTTACGTCACATTTTAATGTTGTCTGATGTTCGATAGTCACAGAATAATTTTATCTTTTAATTCACAATAAATTTTCATCTGAAACAACAATTAAATTGACAATTTTAGTTTAATTGATTATTATGTAAATTGTAATTGAAGAGATTAATCAAACATTCTGTTTTTTTTCTTTTTCTTACTTGGACCGAAAGTATTTTCGGACATTTCAATTATTTCTGCGTCTTTTGGAAATATTTATTTAATCTATTTATACTCTGAAATTTGTGAATAATTTTTGTGACGAACTATTCAGCTTATTAATTTCAATTTTTGTGTTATCCAAAACTTTAATTCGATTTTGATATTTACTTTCATCTACAATTTATATTTTGGATGAAGATTCGTATGCACATTTTTTGGAAATTCTGAATATCTTCGATATCTGAAAATCGAGAGCACATTGGCTGGCGTTCGAATTAACATAAATAGGTGAAACGGTCTAACCTGCAGTGCGACTGTTGTATTGCACAGCACGGTACAACACAACAGAGAGAGGAAAAAGGCACACCTGATCGGAACGATCGCGATTATATTGCAACGAAACGGCTGCACGAGTAGCGGAGAATTTCTGCATAGATCGAAGATTTATCTTATTTTCTCCTTTCTGTTCGGCGGCGTTTTTTACTATAGATCGATCATGATATAACTAACGCATTGACAGGGCGCGATAAAAACTGCCCTCTCTGGTTTCTAAACATGATGAATGAGATATTGATACTAACGAACGTACCCATTCACTACCGATCAGCGATTATTGTAGCGTTTTATTGCATTAGATTTTGAGGATTTAGCGAGAAGATGAAAGTGCCTATAAAATTGCATCACTGATTTAACGTTTATCATTTCTTTTTGCTATAGAAAAACAAAACAAAAAATTGTAAAGTGCGATTTTTCGGCTATAACCAAAAAGGCAATTAAATTATTGCGTTACACTCTGAGAACTCGTTGTAATGCAAAAAAACCGGAGGGATGCGAACTTTTTTGAATAATTTTTTTTCTTCTATACTAGGCGGTCAATTACTCTTCAACTTTGCAGGAATATTCAAGAAGCATTTAATAACAAGTGGGCAAAATGGTTTTTTTTTAATTAACAGAATAGGATAACTTTTTGGAGATGACTACATAAATCTAACGATTGGTATTTTCCCGACAATTTATTCCTTTATCCGTCAGGTACTTCTCCTTGAGGCTGGAACCGAGGAACCCCTGGTGGCAGATGTACCTGCGTTTGCACCAATGCTTCAAGCCAGCAGTATCGATTGGATGTACAGAACTCAACCGGAGAAAACTTCCTGTCGAGCACGGAGAGAAGGCAGGTGCGGATGGGCTCGCGGAAAAGTAATTGTTATTTATACTCAATTTTGTTCCGAACTTTAGAATTAAGTATAAGAAACAAACTAAATGTGAATGTTAGTGAAAGTTTAAAAAAAATAAGTATCTCCAAAAAAAGCAAAAATGATAAAAAATGTTAGAAAATATTTTGAGTCCAAGTAAGAAAAAGAAAAAGAAACAATGTGAAATTTAAAACTTCAATTATAATTTACAAAGTAGAATTCCAAATTTAATTATACTTTCAAATGAAAATTTATTCCGAATGAAATTATGAGACTTTCGAACATAGGATAACACGAAAATGTAAAAATCATATTTTGTGTGTCACCAAACTTTTTTTAGGATATCCAAACAATGTTCACAGAAATATTACTGAATATTTTTCGTCCAGGTAATGGGTGGATCGAGTACCATCAACTACATGATTTATATACGTGGCAATGCTGAAGACTACGATGAGTGGGCACGCTTGGGAAATTACGGATGGGACTACGAGCACGTGCTCCCCTACTTCCGGAAATCAGAGAACAATGAGGATCCCGAGGTAAGGGAACGAAGAAGTAGCGGCTCGAATATCGACTGCGAGCTTGACAAAGAAGAGTCATCCCTCTTCAACCCTGTTCATATATAATCCATGCACTTTGGCTCTTTGATCGTGTAATAGAGAATAAGCTCCGGCCTATTACCAGGGTGAGATTCCCCAGTGACTAACCGTAATAGACCTGAGCCAGTAGAACAAAGAGGTGAACATTTTTTTATAACAATGCATAAAAAAAGTTCTATCGCCAAAAAAAATCCTACTTATTTTTCCATTTTTGCAAGAACTGCGAATATAGGTAATGAAATAAATAAAAATTGATTTTAAAGAAAATTTATAAAACTAGAAATAAAAAAATCCGGTAATCAGGCAGATACAAAAGTTTTTTTAACAAACCTTTTGCTTGCGAATTTAAAAAAAATGCGAGTACAGTTTAAAATAATAACAATAATTTCAGCTGACCTTTTGAATATTCATATTACTCGCTTAAATTACAGATTGTAAAGAAGAACCCTCACTACCACGGAACAGGAGGTTACCAAAACGTAGAAAGGTTTTCCTACGTGGATCCCAACGTCCCAGTGTTGATGGAAGCTTGGCAGGAGATAGGCTATCCGATAGTGGACTCAAACGCGGAAATGCAAATAGGTTTGATGCATTTGCAGACGACGTCGATCCACGGGATGCGTCAGAGTACAAACGGGGCGTTTATAAGGCCAATAAGACAGAGCAGATCAAATCTGGTGATCGAGACGGAGGCCCACGTGACTAGGGTCCTGATTGATCCTAAAACAAGAATAGCAACGGGCGTGGAGTACTTGTCAAGAAGTTCAGGATTCGTGAAGGTCGCCAAGGCCAGAAAGGAAGTGATTATTTCGGCAGGAGCGATTAATTCCCCAAAAATATTGATGCTCTCTGGTATCGGACCAGCCGATGACCTTCGACACTTCGGGATTCCCTTGCTATACGACTCGTCCGTCGGCTACAACCTGCAAGACCACGTGACCACCGATGGACTCGTTATCGGGTTGGACAACAAGACTGCGACGACTGCGGATTACAAGGAAATCGTTGAAGATATAAATGAGTACAGAAAAACAACAATGGGACCATTGTCCACGACCGGCCCATTAGTCGTCGGGGCTTTTGTACAAACGGACTATGAGCAGTCCCACAACAAACCCGACATACAATACAGCTTTGATCCTACCAACGCCGATGACTTCTTTGCTGATCCTGCAGATGCTGGAGAGACTTCCATTTACCCAGCAGCTTATTACAACGGTATAACCATCAGGCCGATTCTCCTGTCGCCCAGAAGTCGAGGATTCATCAGGCTCAATGACACAGATCCACTTTGGGGACCTCCCCTCATACAGCCGAATTATTACACAGCTTCGCCAGACCTAGATGCCATGATTTCCGGTATCGAAATAGCTTTGGACCTCTTCGGAACGAAATCCTTTAAGAAACATGGTTATAGGTTGCTCGATGAACCTTTGCCAGCTTGCGAGACTCTGGAATTTGGCTCCAGGGCCTATTGGGCTTGCGTTTTAATGGAATACACGACCACGATTTATCATCCCGTGGGAACCTGCAAAATGGGACCAAAGGACGATCGAGCCGCCGTCGTTGATCCGGAGTTGAGAGTTTACGGTGTTGCCTCGCTGAGGGTCGTTGATGCATCGATTATGCCGGTGATTGTTAGGGGAAACACAAATGCGCCGACCATCATGATCGCTGAAAAGGCTAGCGACATGATCAAAGGACATTGGCTCAAACATTGAGGCGTAAGAGAAGGAAAACCAAATCGAAAAGCAATGAATCCGACATACAATACAACTTTGATTCTACCAATGCCGATTTTGACTGATCCTACAGATGCTGGGGAGACTTCTATTTACCCATTAGCTTATTACAACGGTATAACCATCAGGCCGATTCTCCTGTCGCCCAGAAGTCGAGGATTCATCAGGCTCAATGACACAGATCCACTTTGGGGACCTCCCCTCATACAGCCGAATTATTACACAGCTTCGCCAGACCTAGATGCCATGATTTCCGGTATCGAAATAGCTTTGGACCTCTTCGGAACGAAATCCTTTAAGAAACATGGTTATAGGTTGCTCGATGAACCTTTGCCAGCTTGCGAGACTCTGGAATTTGGCTCCAGGGCCTATTGGGCTTGCGTTTTGATGGAATATACTACCACGATTTATCATCCCGTGGGAACCTGCAAAATGGGACCAAAGGACGATCGAGCCGCCGTCGTTGATCCGGAGTTGAGAGTTTACGGTGTTGCCTCGCTGAGGGTCGTTGATGCATCGATTATGCCGGTGATTGTTAGGGGAAACACAAATGCGCCGACCATCATGATCGCTGAAAAGGCTAGCGACATGATCAAAGGACATTGGCTCAAACATTGAGGCGTAAGAGAAGGAAAACCAAATCGAAAAGCAATGAATCCGACATACAATACAACTTTGATTCTACCAATGCCGATTTTGACTGATCCTACAGATGCTGGGGAGACTTCTATTTACCCATTAGCTTATTACAACGGTATAACCATCAGGCCGATTCTCCTGTCGCCCAGAAGTCGAGGATTCATCAGGCTCAATGACACAGATCCACTTTGGGGACCTCCCCTCATACAGCCGAATTATTACACAGCTTCGCCAGACCTAGATGCCATGATTTCCGGTATCGAAATAGCTTTGGACCTCTTCGGAACGAAATCCTTTAAGAAACATGGTTATAGGTTGCTCGATGAACCTTTGCCAGCTTGCGAGACTCTGGAATTTGGCTCCAGGGCCTATTGGGCTTGCGTTTTGATGGAATATACTACCACGATTTATCATCCCGTGGGAACCTGCAAAATGGGACCAAAGGACGATCGAGCCGCCGTCGTTGATCCGGAGTTGAGAGTTTACGGTGTTGCCTCGCTGAGGGTCGTTGATGCATCGATTATGCCGGTGATTGTTAGGGGAAACACAAATGCGCCGACCATCATGATCGCTGAAAAGGCTAGCGACATGATCAAAGGACATTGGCTCAAACATTGAGGCGTAAGAGAAGAACTTTATGCTACTCAGTGCGAGAAATCGTACTTCTCCCACTCGTAAAATAAATTTTTCCAAAGTCACACTCTTCACAAAAAGTTTGATCGCACTCGTGTTGTAAAATACTATTTCTCGACTCGTCGCCATGGGATCTCGATCTAACTGAACTGATAATCAAGCCTCGAGAACTTTGCGTAATTCGAACGTTATTCATGCTTGTTTACAATTTTATCGCGTAGTTTTCCATGTACATATTGCGAAGAACTCTACCGAGAATTCTTCTATTATCGCACTCATCAGTGAAACACTCTACCCAATTATTTTGTTATTAAAAAAAAGCATGAGTGATGTAACACCTGCCCGGCAAACTGTCAGGTCATTATACGACGACTTCAACTGACAATAATTAAGAAAACCACAGAAGATACAATATTATTTGTACAAATATCATAAACGTTATATTAGCATTAATGAAGATTATAATAATGATAATGATAGTAATAATAATAATACTATTCGGTTTAATAGTCGGTTTGAAACCAAGGAACAATTATATATAGCCTCATTAAAAAAACGTTATAAGAATTAAGTGTAATAACGACTTTGATAAATTTTTTAACATTTTTCCTTATACAAATTCGTTAATAGTTCGAAAAAAAATGTTGTTCAATGCAAGATTTTGTAAGTCTTTTTTTGTACGGTTTTCTCGCTTTACGAGTTAGCTAGAACTTTGATCAGGTCAACTGCGTGCGTTGACGTGTAATACATTTATTGCCGATCCATTGGTGAAAACCTGCAATGATGCTAGAATTTAATGAGAGCGTAAGGCAGCATAAAAGTCGTTTATAATGATTGAGAAACGATTGGTGACAGCACGAGGAAATATTATTTTCCGCTCTTGTCGTACCTAAGATGATGGTTAAAATACTCCAAGTGACTTTTGAGGATAAAATTCTTGATATTTAACAAAAACACAATTAACAAATGACAGACCAAACACTAACACGTTTAACCGAATCATATAAAACTCGTTATAATGTAAAAATATATAAAATATTCAATAAAGTATTTAAATACAAATTATGCATTTATCTGTATACCATCCATCAATTTAACGTTACACTTGTATGTAAAATTGAATATATCATTGAACGAATAATAACTTTCAGTGCACTGCGGTTATTTATTTAGAAAATGTTTGTACTTATATAGACATAACTGAATATAACACAATTATAACTGAGAAAAAGTAATCGCCGTCCAAGAATGGCAAGAATCAGATCAAGATTTGTTAATTACCAGGGACCTAAGTCAGTCAGTTATTATATTAAGAAATACATATTTTTGTTCGCATTGATTATTGGGACACAAAGTTTTGTTTAAAATGTATTACCTAGAAATTGCGAAAAAAAGCTGGGCTGTTTCTGTATCCATTCAAATACGTCAGAAGTTTTTGTAGAGGAAAATAAAAAATAATAACGCGGCCACACAATTGTGGTTTCATTCATATAAGATCTACGGGTTCGTGAACGTGACTCGTCACGGATGATGCGTGATCGGTAGGCTCATCGCCTTCAGGCCCTCGAGCGTGCTTTCACTCTTACCGATTTTGGTTTTCGTTCGGACTCTCCGTTACTTACACATTTCGCAATGTACGATAATCCAGTATTCTTACATTCTTACTATAGATTTTGTCATGTGTAATCGTGAAAACGTGGCCTCGACAATCTTTTTATTTAATACAAAGTCATGAAAATTTCTATAGCTCTCCATTAATGGTTTATTACCGATAACGATCACGATTATTAGTAGTTACAACTGCAATTATTCGTGAAAAAGCAATTTCTGTTCACATTTCTCGGTACCAATAAAAACGTGATAAATTTATGGATCATTGGAGCCAACGAACAACGTGAAATTGAACTAGAAAATCGGTATGAGGATATTAATTGATCTAAAAATAAGCCAAGGCTGCGTGGATGGTGACCTATAGATTATTTTTTTTGCAGGAAACAAAATTTCCATCAGACACAATTCGGCTTTCGCAAAATTATAGCGGACTTTCACCTGGTGTATATGTCGTAACGCCGAATATTGCAACGTTCGAAATAAGCGTGCGCGCTTTTACCGATCGTCGTCATAATATTCTAACGAACGCTTTCCCGTGACAATGACTTCCTCCTTAAGAACCCTCTCCCTTCCCCGCGCGTATCCACCATTCTCGTAACCTTAGACAGTAGAAATCAATGTCGTAAAATCGTGGAATTCGTAGATGTAAATATGGTAATTTTTCGAAGTCCTTTAGTCGGTTCAAAGAACGCGCTGCTTTTGAGTTTCGTAATTTGTTTGACAAGTCGGTAAGTGCTAAAACAATAAGCCATTTAAATGTAAAGTTAATTAGCAAAAAAAAATTATCCAATATGGGTAAAAATTTATACATTAAGGTTCATAAGATTACACCGATTCCGTATTTATGGCCAATAATCCGAAATAAAAAATGACGGGATACGTGGTTAACAAAACATACAATTTCGTTTTTATGAAAACTGGAATAAGGGTCCATTTTATTTCAGAAAATTTAATTTTTTTAAATGAATTTTATCAACGAATTTTAAAAAGTAATTCCCAAAGCAAAGCAAAAAAGCAACTTGTGCTAATAATTAATGGGACATTTATATCTGCTGACAATTTACAACTTTCAACACATTTACTGTAAAATAGGTCAATCAAATTCAATGCCATTGGATTTTGAGTCTCTCAAAATGCCAGATTGTATTTTCCAAAAAGTTGTTTATTCATCCCGCACACAAGTGTGTTGAAACACTTCAGGCGGGACTGAAATTATTTTAAGGTGCGAATTTAAGAAGAACGCGACGTTCAACACTTCTTTAATCAGTGTTAAGTGTTTTAATCCACTCTCAAAATTCCTGGTGGTTGCAATAAATTGTTTGAAAGGGAAGCTTGAGGGCCAAAATCTGTTGGTCAGTTGTTAATATAAAAATGTATACGTAACCACTACTTGATAAGAAAAATGACTGATACATTCAAATATCCGTTGCAGTGGTTTTTCTTTAAATAAAAAATACTGGTCTAATATTCCTGGAGAATGAATTATGAAATTAGTCCAATTGTCACGAGTAATATCGAATTTCGTTTATGAGCATAACTAGCGTTGCCACTAGTTAAATCTCAGCTTCAGCTTCCCATCCCCTTTCAGGACTGTGAAAATTCCCTGTCAATTCCAAATCAATCTCCACTTGTCAAAAGTCTAGATCATTGGCAATATACTATTACCAATTGATGTTACACACCAGACGCTATATGCCAAAAAAATGTATGCTCATTTGCTTAAAATTGGTGGAAGCAAAGTCCAATCGATCCTGAAGAGTCAGGTGAGACTTCTACTCAAGTTCAGTACTTCTGTAATGCTGTTACTATCACTTCGAATTGGTCAATTGGTGATCCAGATGCGATATTTAGCAATCGAAGCTGAAGACAGATCTTGAAGTACGTTTGTGGAAACCCAAGGCAGTCAGCCACTCTGGCGCAGCTTTGGATGCCGGACGTTCTTGCAAGGTCTGCCAACCTGCCTTCTTCGGGGTCTTATTATGTGGTATCCTATCTTAGCTGTGCCTCTTCGGCTCCTCCACTATAGCGAAAGAAGAAGAGTGTGGTAGGAGTCCACTCCGTTTGCCGATAGTGTACACTTGCTCGCATGGTTTATACGTCCAACGTAATGTTTCGACTGCCAGTCCTTCGCTTTCTCTGCCCTCGCGCGTTACTGGATCGCGGGAGTGCACTCGCAGACGCGCTCTCCGCCACGTGCTCACAGGGATTACGTCCGAAAGGTTTGCTTCGCCGCAATTATCTTTTGAAACTGTGTTCATTTTATTCATCTATTTTTTCAAATAAATGCAACAAGACATGTTTAAGCGTTTTTGGTGGTGGCAAATATTTTTTGACTTTTCGAAGTGAAATTTTGGATTTCGATTGAAATAGTGTAAAAATAACCGTATCCTGTTGAGTAAGATAAAACAAAAATAGCAGATTCCAAAAAAAAGGAGTAAGAAAAAACATCTATGGATACCTTCTTTTGAAGAATCTTGCATTTAAACCTGTCTAAAGAATGATAATTCTGCAATATAGTAAAGACGTACAGTGTACCAAAATTGTGAGGGGTAATATGTTAACATTTTTGAGGGTATAATCTACAGTTTGTTTTAATTCAATTCAATTTTTGCCGTGGAATTAACATAAATTTTCAACGTGTTGGGGGTATTTAAAAATCTGTACATCACAAAAATTTGAAAGAATTTGCAATATAGCACATCTGGAATACTGAAATTTCGAACAGATATTCGCACAAATTTGGTCGATAATAAAGGAAAGAAAATTTCGAGCATTTTTTGTCGGCGTAAAAAAATAATTACACTTTTGTTCCCAGCGTTTAAAAGAAACAATAGGAATCCATCCGGAAATTATGATCACGCAAGGAAATCAAGAAGAGTGTGGAGGAGTACACAAACCGGCGGATTTTATGAATTAGACTCACAATTGCGCCACCGATTTTACGTCATAGACGTCAACCGGGCTTACCGATTTCAACATAAAAATTTCTCTGTCTATTTGCAGGTTCCGTCACGGAACTCGAAGAACAACACGAGGACGGACCCACGAAGATTACCTGAGACTAATCGGCAAATTATTTTTTCAAATAAACCGGTCGATCGGTATTGACCAAATTAACGGAGCGCCAAAAAACACGACGATCGTCATCAGGATCGGTTCATCTATCGAAAATCGGAGTTTAATATGTGATTTAATTGTAGTGAAGAGTCCAATAGTGATCTAGAGCGACTCCAGATGAATTACAGATGCTTGCGAGTCATTCAATGAGAGAAGAACTGAATAAATCGATCGATCGATAACAGAGAAACGTGAAAAATGGCGGTGATAATGGCGAGTATAGCCGGGGCTATAAAAGCGGCAACTTTGCTTCTGGGGATCGGTAAAATCGCGATAATTCCGATATTGATCGGTTCGCTGGCTTATTTCAACTACGATCTAATGGATCCTGAAAATCATCCCCGAGTGACGAAAAATCTGCGAAAGGAGTACGATTTTGTGGTGGTCGGTGGAGGAAGTGCCGGGAGTGTTTTGGTCAATAGATTGACGGAAAATCCAAATTGGAGTGTCCTTCTGTTGGAGGCCGGTGGACCGGAAACGGAAATAACCGATGTGCCGATACTCTCGCTTTATCTGCACAAAAGCAAAATCGATTGGAAGTACAGGGCTCAACCACAGAACTCGGCTTGTCAGGCCATGGTCGATAAACGTTGCTGCTGGACCAGGGGAAAGGTAATTATTATTTTATCGGATAATTGACCATTTAGATAGGCACAACACTTTGCAGTGGAGAAGTCATTGATACAATCCTTCCAATTCTTTTTTTTTCACACAGTTATTTAGGAAAACCGACGGTAATGAACTGTGACTAGCATTGTAGTATTTGTTTCTACAATAAAAATATAGTATTAACGATTCCCAATAAATCGTTAAACATGTTATTCACGGGGCAATTTTTTTAAGGAAACAAAGCCACAAGCCGGCATTTAAAGAAATATATTTCTTAATTAGTAATAATAAAAAATTTAACGGACCCAAATATAATCAATTTAAAAATAACAAAAACTCAACTCAATTACATATTATTTAGACAAAATAATTTTTTTACATTCAAATACGTTTTATTTGGATCGATAAAAATATTGCTTTATTAAAATGAATTGATTAGTCCAATTTCTCTGTACATACTCATCTCTCAAAACGTTTAGTCATCAGTACGACGAGTTTTCCCGGGGCGTGTACGTCTGGTTACGTCGTCTTAATATATAACGCATAGGTAACACCGTGGAATATCCACGGACCTGACCGCGACGCTAGTAATACAGGCCAGAGTGAAAGCACTTTTTGGTATCCGCGTCAAGGTTCGCTCGATCGTAACAACCGGTTTTCCTCGATCATTTAGGACAAATAGGTTATCAAATCAAAGTCGCTGAAAGGGAAGACAATAATGCGTGATGAGTCTTGTGTAAATTACACAACTTACGTAAAGTTTGAAAATTTAAGCTACACGAATTAAAACAATTATTTGCCGGAATGAACTTTTGTGTCGACACAATAACAAAATATTAATGATCATATTTTTTATTAGCTAATCCAACTTATTTTTGCGCGACATTTTTATAGCCAATAAATAAATTGGCAATTCAACAAACTCTTCGATCATAAGGACTCATTATTCCTTCAAAACCACTGAATATTTTGTGTGTCACCTACAATCACTAGATAAGTTAATTCAGGTGATATTTGATCATCATTGCAACATGTCGCACAGATAAATTACATTCATTGCAGAATAATTTTGCTGAGCTTGATCTTATTTTTTGCACTGTAAGTTGATAATTACTAGATGTTGCGATTATGGTAAGTGAGAGCAAAGTTTCGCTGGAATATATGATAAAAGTGTTCATTCGAATGAACACCGCAACATTTTCTACGTATACAACATTAGTGATTATACGAATGGAAAAAAGAAATATGTAATAATCCTGACAATGTGGTTCAGCTAGAATTTAAACGATTATGGAAAAAAAATTAAACCAGCAAGAATTTGTTTTAATTAATTCAAATGGCTCGAATTGCTCTGATATAAAATTGAGGCATGCATTGGTCGTTATTATTACATAGCGCGAGAGAGTCGATTGCCTAAGTCATCAATGATGAAACTCGATTTTACTTTCAGTTTCAGGCGATGCTCGAGAGAGGGGAGACTATTGATACGAGAATGCCGAGACATTTAGAACTTACGTGCTTATTCAACATTCCAGCTCCTTCTAAAAATTCATCCTCCTATTAAAAAACCCAAAAGGACACTTGAAATTTAGTAAAAATATATTCAAGACGTTTCTACACCTGAATCAGTAATTCTTCAAATTTTGATGATTTTTTATTCATGAATCACTTTCCTTTTTTGTGACTTTTTAAAATTTTGTTGCTCCCTAATAATTATTCATAGTTATTCGGACGATAAAGTATTTTTAGCAAATCCATATTTCAATGTTGCAATTTTCGCGCGATTTTTGTTTTTGCTTCTCAAATTTAATTAATAATCGTTGATTAATCCTTTTTTATATGAAATTTCAGGTTCTTGGTGGATCGAGCGTTTTGAATACGATGCTCTACATTCGTGGCAATCGTCGAGACTTTGATCAATGGGAAAGCTTTGGAAATCCTGGATGGGGATACGAAGATGTACTTCCTTATTTCCGGAAGTCTATGGACCAGAGAAATCCGTACCTAGCGCGTAATAAAAGATACCACAGCACAGGTAAGCCAATTCGAAGCTGGGTCAAGTGAGGTTGTTGGAGAGTGCAATACTGGGACAAACGTGACGTCGACTTTATGTACGACACCACAATTACTACATATGCAGCATTCTGTGTCAATTCAGCCACTTTCTTTTACCATCTCAGATCTGCCTCATAATTAATCCCATCAGACCCGAAGGCATTTAAAATAATACTCTGTCGTTGTCTCAGCCAAAAATTGTATCCGTTTTTCAATTAAAAAATAATAATAATAATTCCCCCGTTTTTCGAGGCGAAAATTATTTTTAATTATCCATTCAAGAGCTAACACAAACCTACAATTTTTATGCGATATTTTTTTCAGTAACTTCAAGTTTCCAAAATATATTAACTCCAAGCAAAACGCGTTTATTTTTAAATATTGTATTTTAAAAAAGCTGAAAAAAATACAGAGTGCCCGTTAGTGGTACTTGATATGATAAATTATGGGGCAGATCTGAGGTGGTCGAAAAAAGTGGTTTAGTTGACAGGTAATGCCCATCTAGAAAAATTCTTGGAACACAATCGACATTTCGCAAAAATTGTTAATCCAAAAATTCCATATTTCATTTATTCATCACGTACTTATATCGGTCACGCGTTTACGCTGATGAAAAAAACATGTGAATGTCCTACTACTTTACAACATACGTGGCAACGTACATAGTTGTGAAATTGTGATACCGCGAACTATTTATATGTACAATGTTGAGACAGGTATCGACTTCACAGCTTTTTTTTTATCTCCCTTCAGGCAGTTAATCGTAATGAGAGATAGTACTGTGACGCAGTGATTGCGAGACGTTGACCTACGAGACTCGTAATCACCGGACGGCGACAAAAACGCATATATATGTGTGGCAGGTGAATTGTGTCAAGTTGTTGCAATTTCAATTCCAACGGTTGGACTATGCAACTTGTTTCAAACGTAACTTGCGATATAGAAGAGTGGGGTCGTATTTTAAGGTCGGAAAGGGTTCACAAGAGATTCTGTAAACTATCATCCATAAATTAGACTCACTGTACAGCGAATAGATAGTCAGGCGCCAAATGTTACAGTGGAAACAGAATGTACTTCGGATTTACTGCCATTTACAGACGTTTTTACGGTTTATCGCAGCTAGAATTACCAGACATGACGTTAATTTCTAATCCAATGTCATTTTTCCCGACACACGTTCTTTTGGTAGTAGAGAATCATTACTTTTCATGCGAACAATACAACGAAGATATCACCTAATCGAAATGATTTGCTTGTCACGAGTTGATTGTAATTTTTTAAAAGAACATCAGAAATAAAAAAAAAATGTAAAAGTAATTTATTGGAAAAAAGTATTACTGTTTCACTCAAATGGCGCCTCTATCTTTTTTTGTGCAAATCCTAGCCACATAATTAAGCTACTGAATATTTACGAATGCACGAATTCCAACCTTCCACACCTCCAAAAGCATTTAATCACTATCCAATCTCTAAACCATGGCCCCAATTATTCCAGGAGGTTATCTGACAGTCCAGGACGCCCCTTACAACACTCCCTTGGGGGTGGCCTTCCTCCAAGCAGGCGAGGAGATGGGTTACGAGATCCTGGATGTAAATGGCGAACAACAGACGGGTTTCGCCTTCTACCAGTACACGATGCGTCGTGGTACGAGATGTAGTACAGCAAAAGCCTTCGTCAGACCAATAAGACTGCGGCCAAACTTCCATCTATCCCTCTGGAGTCACGTGACCAAAGTCCTGATAGATCCAGCGACAAAGCGGGCCTACGGAGTCGAATTTATCAGAAATGGCCGTCGGGAGGTGGTGCATGCGAAGAAGGAGGTAATCCTCTCAGCAGGGGCAATCAACTCTCCGCAACTGTTGATGTTATCTGGCGTAGGACCGGCAAAGCACCTTCAAGAAGTCGGAATCAACGTGATCCAAGATGCTCCCGGCGTGGGACAGAATCTCCAGGATCACATAGCGGTCGGTGGCTTGGCATTCCTCATAGACTACCAAATAAGCATCGTGATGAATCGTCTGGTGAACGTGAACTCGGCTCTTCGTTACGCAATCACCGAGGATGGTCCACTGACGTCGAGTGTTGGTCTGGAAGCAGTTGCATTCATATCAACTAAATACGCGAACCAAACGGACGATTGGCCAGACATTGAGTTCATGTTAACTTCAGCTTCGACCAATTCGGACGGTGGAACCAACGTGAAAAATGCTCATGGCTTGTCCGACGAATTTTACAACGAGGTCTTCGGAGAAATCAACAACAGAGACGTTTTTGGGGTTTTTCCGATGATGTTACGTCCCAAGTCCCGAGGGTTCATAAAGCTGAAGAGCAACGATCCTCTCGACTATCCTTTGATGTATCACAACTACTTGACACATCCGGACGACGTCAATGTGCTTCGGGAAGGCGTTAAAGCTGCGATTGCCTTTGGTGAAACTGCAACGATGCGACGATTTGGCGCCAGATTCCATAGCAAACCTCTGCCGAACTGTAAACATATTCCTCATTACACGGATGATTACTGGAACTGTGTTATCAGGCAATATACCATGACCATTTATCATATGAGCTGTACAGCCAAAATGGGACCGCCCACGGATCCAATGGCGGTTGTCGACCCCGAATTGAGAGTCTATGGTGTGAAAGGACTAAGGGTTATCGACGCTTCGATCATGCCCGCTATTACTAATGGAAATATCAATGCGCCTGTTATTATGATAGCGGAGAAGGGATCTGACATGATCAAGCAACAGTGGCTCTCCAGACAAAAGAGAGACAATGTAACCGCTTCCGCGGCGTGATCCGAAGAAAAAAGCATGGAAAATATTTTCCGATCAAAGGTTCAATCGCTAATTATCACTGTCGAAGGGAATATCAATGCAGATGTTATCAGAGCCGAGAAAAACATTGGAACATAATTGAGCAACATTGACTTTCCGGTAGATGAAAAATTGTGCAGCTTTTACGTCCTGATCGGAAAGAAAAGAAAATTGATTTCTCGTCGAAAGTCATTTTTAAAATAACAGATTGTTGATGTTGGTAATAATAGATCTGGCATATTTAAGGAACTGGCTTTCCAGTCAGTATAACAAAAAATGTTTGACGTAATCAGACGCAACAAAAAAAAAATAGTTTTCGTCGATGACAATTTTTTTTTGTTTCAAAATAAATCTGGCACATTCAAGCAACTTTGATTCTCCAGGTGAAAGAGAGACAATGTTACAACTGAAAAAGAAGAAACGAAAATGGTTTTTCGTTGAGAGGATAATTTTATAAATTGAAAGTCTCTAATGCAAACTACCATCAAAGGGAAGACTAATTTGCCGGTCGTTATGATCGGTGAGAAGAGTTCAAACCTGATAGAGCGACTGCGGCTCTTCCGATAGAAGAAAAGTGATTGAAAAAAAAAAGACGGAGATTTCTCGTCAACAAGATAATTGATTAATCTATGGTTTCTAATGTTGTGGCGTAATCACTCTGACCGTTGTCCGTGGTCATCTTTTCGGGGACGGGATCACAAGGACATAGCAAGAATATGAAGAAAGTGCCATTGTCGGATTGCGAATACTCACAAGGATCACACCGAACATTAATCTTTAATTAAACCTTCACTCACGAATGATATTTGTCGGAGATTAACTAAGATCTTGCTTTTGACAACAGGAGACACGTTCAATACGTTTGTATTTGAAATTCTGTTTCACACCGAAGAAACTTCCTTCATAATTTCATATTGCTGTTATAAACAAAAGACAAGACTGTTAATTCCCGAAAAATTGTATCCCTGATTGAGGAGTTAAATGGCATGTAGGAAGAAATGTGACATTCGTCTGCTATTACCTATATGTACATAAAAAAAATTGTAAATAACCTTTCAGGCCAGAGTTGACAGAGGATAGCTAATTACGAAGTACCCTGTTGAATAATTGTAAGGAATGCTAGGTGCTATTTACAAATAACTCCGGGCTTATCGAAGTCAATGCATTATTATATAACTATTTAGGTATACAAATTAGCAATCAAAAATTATTTTTATACCTTGTAATTATGTGACGTTTAAGGTCTATATAGTAATATTGAACGTAGGTCAAGGCAACTGGTTTGTCCAAGCGCTCAACCGAGTTCGGAATGCATTATGTGTATTAGCATCAAATACGGAACTGTAAATATTTAATGCCCAAATTGCAAGTGTTTTATTGTGGAAGAGAGAGAGAGAAAGAAAGAAGTTGAGGCTTGTGAACAATACGGGGTTAACTGACCGGAGCGAAGTTACTCAATAAGAAGCGCGAGACGAATGAGTTGCGGTATTTTACGGTATATATATATATATGTATACATGTACATATACACATTTAAAAAAAACTATTTACTGCTGGAAATAATACTTCAGCGGTAAAGACTTGCCACACTCGTAACTACGGCTTCAGGATCTTTTGTAATTCTGCAAGTCGTTTATTTAAATGAAATTGCAATTGCAATCAAAATAGTAATTAAGACGAAATAAATATGAATAAAAATTATTGCATTATCTGTTATTAATACGGAAAAATATATGACCCTTTCATCGCCTATTCATTTCATATCTTCTAATATTCATCAGTAACGACACATGTCTCCCATATTTTTAAGTTATGTATATTCGCGTTTACTGCAGTTTTATAATCGTACCATAATTGAATAATTGTTCATTTCTTTTCTAAAAAATAACATGTAGATTCAATTTTTTTTGTTCAATTTTTGGATTCGATGGTAAAAAAGTGGAGATGTCACGTGTCGGTTTAGAATTTCCTTCCAGCACGTAGCAGGAAAGTTGAATTTTACCGGTGTCTTGGTTACAAATTGCGAAACACGCGAACGCCCCGAGCCAAACCGAATACCGGAGACGGAAAGTACTCCGAGTCGCTACTGCGTTATTTGTGTATATTTGTGTTGTCAACGTCGTGCACGTGAATGAGTATCGTCATCGCCTCCTCCATACAATAGCATACACGCCGTTTTCGTAATACACGAATAAAATTCTTTCGTTAGTGAAAGTTTCACGAAATATTTGGCGGCTGACGACGCCACGCGTCGATAATTATCGAAAGTACATGTGCGAATGGGCGCGGCGTGACCCGGAACATCGACTGAAGGAAATCGAAATAATTAACGAAATTCTTTTGATATAACTAATGAGCAAAAGAAGAAGGGAATTATAATGAACGAATTAGAAATTAATGAGCCAAACCGTGATTAACTTAAACGCAGTTAACCTATGGGAAATTTATCAACGACTCTCTCCTTCGGATAAGCAGCGGAGATCAGAAACTGCGGTCGGTAACTTCAACTTGCTGGCTGGATGAGTGCGCAATCTGGAGGCAGAAAACTCAGGAGACAGACCGAAAGGCTAGTTTTCCCGTCTCACATCGATAACAACCTCTCGACTGGCACGCTTCTCGCTCTCTCAGCTTGGCACTTTTCGTGTGTTCGTGCTGGAAACTCTTGAGCAGTCATCACGCGACTATCTAACCATGATAATTATCCGCACGTGCATCTCAGCTTCATTGCACGGTCGGCATCTATAAAACATGCACATATTACTATAATGAACCGTAATAACGGCAGTGTTCCGTAACAATTGCATAACTCACCTTAAAGTACCTCGGGGCCTTTTTAAAACATGTTTAATGTTCAAACACCAACGCCGAGGTTTCTCACAAATAAAAATACTCAAAGAGCCTCATAATCACATGTCTATCTATGGAAAACATGCGCATATTACTATAACGAACCGCAATAGTTGCAATGTTTTGTTATAAATGCATCTCAACTTAAGAAGCAGTGATACTTCCCCCACCACTTTCAAAATTTTTAAAACCTACTTTCTCACAAAATACCCGGCAGAAATAACTCAAATTTTGATAGAATGTACGGAAGTATTGCCGAATTTGGTTAATTTTCGGGTTTTTTGATATGGAAAGCCATTTGCTTGGGACAATCGATAAACCAAAAAGTGGGGTGAGGTGCGAGAGGGACACCCCTATAGGCGTTTAACATTGGACGAAGAAATTTTCACCCGTGTATGACTGAGCCTTAAGAGGCAGCGATACTTTCCCTACCACTTTCAACATTTTTAAAACCTACTTTCTCACAAAATACCCGGCAGAAATAGCTCAAATTTTGATAGAATGTACGGAAGTATTGCCGAATTGGGCTAATTTTCAGGTTTTTTGATATTCAAAGCCATTTGCTTGGGAGAATCGATACACCAAAAAGTGGGGTGAGGTGCGAGAGGGACACCCCTATAGGCGGTTAACATTGGGTGAAGAAATGTTCGCCGGTGTATCACTGAACGTTAAAGTACCTCGGGGCTTTTTTAAAACATGTTTCATGTTCTAACACCAACGTTGATATTTTCTCACAAATGAAAATACTCAAAGAGCCTCATAATCACATGTTTATCCATGGAAATAGTACTTTTTCCTCGGTCTGCGGCTGAGCTTTCTACGCGCGTACGTGCAGAGCTTAGCCACCTCGAACACGTACGCAAATGGACACCGCAAAGCGTGTGGATGCGCACACCCCGCGACTCGCCTACCAAATAACTTTTGCTTTCTTTCCTGTCGCGCATGGCACACCGAACTCGTGGAATACTCGCGACAATTTCACAACCACACACCGGAAATTCTTGCAATGCTTCGCAGGTTGACTCTGCAGATTCATTCTGATTGTTAGAAGCGGTATCAAGAAAAAAATGGCCGGGGAAAACTGTGCTTTTTTGTTGTCTCTAAAATTTCTTGTCTTCTCATTAAATATAATACAACATAATATGAAACAATGTAATATTTTTTGTTCAAATTGTGGTACGTGTGAACAAAGGTATTGTAATTGTAGTCCAGATGAACCTTTATACTTTGTCATGGTGGGTGCGATATTGTATACATTGCCGTTGTTTTTTCTGTTGAATTTTATTTCTATCGAATTATTTTACCACGGATATTTTTCTGTACTCTTTGAAGATAAACGGGTTGTCTTATTAATTTTATTTCTATCGAATTATTTTACCACGGACATTTTTTCTGTACTCTTTGAAGATAAACGTGTTGTCTTATATGTATGTTGCTGTGTTTGACGGAAGTGGTGTTCAAATGTCGAAAACGTTAACAAATTATACATTTTTTACCTTCACCGAGAAATTATAAGTAGAAGTATTTACACGGTCTGTGTTCAAATCAGCCTTTTTCCTATCGGCCCTTTTTCCCCCGGCCATTTTTTCTTAGATTCGTTAGAAGCCTATGGAATAACAGAGGAATGCTTGTTTTGTCAACAAGAAAATATTTACTTGCGACAAAAAATTCTGCACCTGTAATAAAAACAAAAGTTCGAACTCACTAGCGAAGCAGGGTCGTTGGATACGGTTGGATGATAACGAAGAATTTGTTCGCCTGCCGTTGCACAATTTATACATGAGACATTTTACATCAATTGAGCAAAACTTTATGTTTATTATACTAAACATTCATCATAGTAAGCAGGTTTTTACTACTGGATAAAAATAAATTGTATTCATTCTGACGGATTTTAAATGTTACAAAAGGGTACATATATGTATATTATAATAAATAAGATTTATATATATGACGAGGCGAAATGTGTTTATATCTTAGAAAGAAATCATCGATGATATTGCATATTGCATCTCTGTGAAAAAGTATGTTAATCGATTTTGGTTTCCGGATAGAAGAATCTTTGTTCAAAGGTTTTTTATCTTTCTCCTCGATCCCGGAATAATAAAATCCTAACCCCGTTGGGTTAAAAAAAAACATCACACTTATATTCTCTAAAACTCAACTTCCATATGAATTAAAGAATAATTACCAAAATCAATCACACTCTAATTAGTCGGATCCATTCGTCATACTAATTCAATATTGAACATTGTGTCCACGTGTCGCATGAATGATGTTTACTTCTCTTTCAAACGTCTCCCTCATATTTGAACATTCATGCTTTCCTATTCTTCAAGGGATCTAAGCCGCCTTTGTTTTTTTCTGGTTGAAAATTGAATTGAAGCGTTATTAACAGTGTTTATATCTCGGACAGAAATCAAGGATGACAAGTAGAACCTTGCATGAGAAAATATATCAATCGATTTTCGTTTCCGAATAGAAGAATCTTTGTTGAAAGGCTTTTTATCTTTCTCCTCGATCCCGGAATACTAAAATCCTAACCCGGTGCGTTAAAAAAAAAACATCACACTTTAATACTACGCCCACGTGTCACATGAATGATGTTTGCTTCTTCTTCAAACGTTTGCCTTATATTTGAACATTCATACTTTCCTATACTTTAAGTACTCTAAGACGCCTTTGTTTTTTTCTTGTTGAAAATAAATAGTACGAATTATGGCGGATTTTTAAACATTATTAAAGAGTGTTTATATCTCGTTACAGAAATCAAGGATGACAAATAGAATCTTGCATGAGAAAATATATCAATCGATTTCCGTTTCCGAATAGAAGAATCTTTGTTCAAAGGTTTTTTATCTTTCTCCTCGATCCCGGAATAATAAAATCCTAACCCCGCTGGGGCTAAAAAAAAACATCACACTTATATTCTCTAAAACTCAACTTCCATATGAATAAAAGAATAATTACCAATATCAATCACACAGTAATTAATCGGATCCATTCGTCATACTTATTAAATATGTAATAGTGCGCCCACGTGTCGCATGAAGGATGTTTACTTCTTCTTCAAACATCTCTCTTATATTTGAACATTCATACTTTCCTATTCTTCAAGTGGTCTAAGCCGCCTTTGTTCCTTTCTGGCGAAATGCAATGCTCTTAGAAGGAATTGCGTTATAGGCCAAGGTTACCGGAAACTTCAATAGCGCGGCAACACGAGTAAGTGGAGTAAGTGGACGAGGAGACAGTCACGTCTCCTCCGAGTAAACACTCACACATAGGCTGCACTTGCCGGGGGAAATCGTGCAGAGTTTGCAGTGCCTCGAATGCGCCACCTTTGGGCGCAACGGAGAATCGCGCGGATCGTCTTCGCGGCGCGAAGCCTGAATGGCACGTAGACCGCAGAGAAGAGAGAAAGTCGCGGTGGCCAAGAGTAACACAGAGATAAGCCGGTGGCGGGCGCCGAGCCTCGGGTGCCAAGGTGCCCATGAAAGTAAAGAGAAAGACTGAGCAGCGCCGAGACGCCGACGACACACGAGCGCACATCGTTCGCAAGCCGCGCGTCTCGATAACTCGATAAACCCAGTGAAAACAAAAGAAGAGATTCTTTTCTCGATATTCATGTGGAGAAAAAAAACAACAACAACAAGTACCACCATGAAAAGATAATGGGGTCTAAAAAAATGCAATTTGGTGATTCCAGAGGAATAGAGAATAGACTAGAAAAGTAGACGTAAAAAAAAACGAAATTTCCCGCCGATGCAAAAGTCGGAGAATAAAAATTTTGAAATAAAAATAGTAAGATCGAAATTCAATTTTATACACTTCTCGGAAATTTGGAAATATCTCACCCGAATATCGCTACTCTTTCGTAACATGCTTTTCGTTTTTCAGCGAAATTTCGTCATCGGTTGCACTTTTTATAGGCACATGATCGGCAATTTACGAATCTTATACTAATTTATTGAAAGTAGCAGACTCTTTTTCAGTCTGTGAAACACAAATTATTATATATTTTTTACGATTGGTGTCACGTTGAAAATGCAACATTTTGATTACTGCTATATATCTGTGTTACATAATTTTTTAATGTTTTTTTGGGATATCGGATGATATTCGATATTTATGACGTCGAGCCATGTGAAGTTGGCGATTAAATGAAAGGAGCTAGTGGGGGCCCGACGTGTTTTCACTCTCGACATTCACTACTTCAGCTTCGGACACCGTTGACGTTGTACTCGCGAGTCGAACGTTCTTCGTGCTCTATCCTCCTGTGTGTATTACCGATTTTTCGGGCATAATTAACAGCGATTCTGGAGGTGGATCTCATCGCGAAGAGAGGAGAATCTTGAGAAGGTGTTGGAAAAATTCAGTAACAACAAAAAGAAACAAGAAGGGACACTAACAACAACGACGACAAAAACCGGTAAGTAACCTCACGAGAAATCGATAAATCGAATGGTCCATTCGGCCCGAATTTCAGTGAGAGTGACAGAGAATAAAAAGTAATTGAAAGTGAAACGAATTTATCAATAGTGTCAGCGCTTTGAATTCTCTTTCACGATTTCATCCCGATTGGTATCGAGAAATCGACGTATCACTGACCCAGTTTTCCCGCCTTTTTGCTGCAAGTTACGGAATTATATCCCGCGCGATGCTGAGGAACGGTAGTTCATTACGAATCAGGATTTTCACAAATTCTGTGATATACAAGTAGACTCAGATAAATCATGGCTATCGTTGCAGCTAGAAGTGAAAAATATTAATTAGTGCATGGGATTGTTTTCAAAATAACATGCAATTCATCGCACTATCAAATATATACATAGAATATTTATGAGTTACAACAGGTTTGAATTCCCTTTCACGATTTCATCCCGATTCGTATCGAGAAATCGACGTATCAGATGCTCAATTTTCCCACCTTTTTGCTGCGAGTTACGAAATTATATCCCACGCGATGCTGAGGAACGGATAGTTCATGACGAATCAGGATTTTCACAAATTCTGTGATATACAAGTAGATTCAGATAAATCATGGTTATCGCTGCAGCTATGAATGAAAAGTATTAATTAGTGCATGACACTCTTTTCCTAGTAACATGAAATTCGTCGCACAATTATATACATATAAACTATTTTTATCTACCGATATCAGATTTTCGTTTTCCATCCATGAGACGAATTCTATAATATTTGAGTACTGTCATTCGAGATAACGGAACTTTCGATACGTCCACGATTGCCGGCTTATTGTAGCTATAAAAAAAAAAAAAAATTAATCCAGTGCGCTACTTTCTCTCTCGCTCTCGTCGTCCCGACGATCGGAACTGGCAGGGAAATATTTTTAAATTACACCCGGCGTTGTATTTCTCTTCAAGGTGCATATAACTATATCCTGCGAGTGGATTTCTCTGATAGAGGAGAGCGAACAGGTTGCATGTATACCGAAGCGTGCGTGCGTTGCATCTGAGAGCAGATTAGTGACTTCTCGTTCTCGTGAACTGTTGTGAAAGAATTGTTACAGGGGCTGATAGAGTCCTGGGAACTGAGCGCACGTTCGCACGTTTGTGCAATGAAACTCGGTTCATTGTTTGACTTTTTATTAAGTACAGTTTATGACGTTGGTTTTCTTTACTTTTTTTTTTTCTTAGGTGGGGCAAAATCTGCTGGATACTCGCTGGAAGTGGATGCAAAATTGGTGCATCTCGTATGCTGAAGCCATTGCGTCGAATGGCAGAGCAGAACAGGAGGCCATCGAGAGACAAGAGCCGACGAGGTATACAGTGAGAAAATAATGCCGGTAGGATTGGTCGGTTTAGCCGGGACATCGACGCTGGTCGGATGGAGCATTATACCACTCGTGGCCATTGGCCTGACGGTCTATCGATACAACAACGTTGATCCCGAAAGTCATCCACGAAATACGCGAGAGGTAATGACAACTAAAATCAATCATCCTGCTGCTTTCAATTACTCTGTTTATCTGCTGCATACTTTGCTTGCTAAATGCTTTCTTCAAGAATAAGGATAAGAAAAGGTTAACATCTGCATTGAGAATCCGTTTTTTTTTAATCCATAACAACGCTATGAAAATTAAACTACTGGGAAGGAATGTCCGACACTAGTTTTTATATGACACGTCAATTATTGTTTGGATTCTTATGGCCTTTGAGAAATTTCGACTAGTTAGCTCTTAATGACATCATCGCAGTGTTTTTACGAATATAGCACTGGAACATGCACGAAAAAAGTCAGTATTCGATTATTTATGAACATAGCATTAATCAGTCGAGTTTTTAAATGAACAATTTACAATGCAAATTTGTCATGGCTGCGCGCAGAGATACAGTCTGAATCTCATTTTTTTCGTGTTGGTATATATTGATTTATTTTAAGCGAATCGATGATTTTTTTAAATACTAGTTATTGGTAGTTTCTTTATCGTAATAATTAAAGAATATTAAAAATTATACATTGTTCTCGGATAATTAGGGCTTTGATGTTAAGCTGAAATAAATGAATTCATAAAATAGTTTCGTTAATTAAATGCTTTCACTATATTCTACATTTTGGTCTATTCAGAAACACTTTACTCGAATCACTTATATAACAGTCTCACTTTGTTAATGATGACACAAGTAATTTATGTAATGGACGTTGATTCAAAATTTTATATGTTTTTAATTTCTTCGCGTGTAAATTTCCAGTGCAATTTCATCATTCCTGTAAAGTGAAAAATGTATTATTGTTTCACATTGTTCCACATTGTATTAATTTTTTCTTTTCTATTATAGTTGTTACGAATGTACGACTTCATCGTCGTAGGTGGGGGGAGTGCCGGTGCAGTGATAGCCTCGAGGCTCTCCGAGGTATCCAACTGGACGGTATTGTTGATTGAAGCCGGTGGGGACGAAAACGAGATTTCTGACGTACCAGCCCTCGCCGGTTACACGCAGCTCTCCGAGATTGACTGGAAGTACCAGACGACACCTCCAAGTGCATCGCCTTACTGTCTTGCGATGGTCGGTGACAGATGTAATTGGCCACGTGGCAAAGTCCTCGGAGGAAGTAGCGTGCTAAACGCAATGGTTTACGTACGCGGTAACAGGTAATTATTCGTTATTATAGGCGACACATTAAAAGTCACTTTTTCAAGTGAAAAGTGAAGAAACTTGTCTCACTTGATTTAGTGACTACGCAATAGCAACCGGCAACAAGAAAAAGTGAGAATGAGTGACAGTATGATAAACTAATCCATAATTACGCTTTCAGATTGGACTACGACAACTGGGCGAGTCTGGGCAACACCGGATGGAGCTACGACGAGGTACTTCCGTATTTTATCAAATCCGAAGACAACAGAAATCCTTACTTAGCGAGAACACGTTACCACGGCACAGGAGGTTATTTAACAGTCCAGGAGCCAACCTGGCGGACTCCTCTCTCGATAGCCTTCATCCAGGCGGGCACCGAGCTCGGATATGACAATCGAGACATCAACGGAGCCAATCAAACAGGATTCATGCTGACTCAAGGAACGATCAGACGAGGCAGTAGATGTTCGACAGCCAAAGCTTTCCTCAGGCCAGTGAGGAACCGAAAAAACCTCCACATAGCGATGCACGCTCAGGCTCTCAGGGTCATCTTCAACAAAGACAAACGAGCTATAGGAGTCGAATACCTTCGCGATGGAAGAAAGCAAGTGGTGAGAGTGAGACGAGAAGTCGTTCTCTCGTCAGGAGCTATAAGTTCTCCCCAATTGTTGATGGTTTCCGGCGTGGGACCTCGGGAGCATCTGGAGGAGCACGGAATCCCGGTAATATCGGATCTAAGGGTCGGTGACAACCTCCAGGATCACGTGGGACTCGGAGGACTAACTTTTCTGGTAAACGAGCCGATAACTCTGAAGAAGCAACGTTTCCAGACATTCCCAGTGGCGATGGAGTACATAATGAACGAAAGGGGTCCCATGACGTCGCCCGGCGTCGAGGGACTCGCCTTTGTCAATTCCCGGTACGCCGATAAAACCATTGACTGGCCGGACATTCAATTTCACTTCGCCCCGAGTTCCATTAGCTCCGATGGCGGAGATCAAATCCGGAAAATACTGGCGCTTCGCGACAGCGTTTATAATACTATGTACAAGCCTCTGGTGAACGCCGAGGCTTGGACGATTCTACCTCTACTGCTTCGACCAAAGAGCTCGGGTTGGATAAGATTGAAGAGCAAAGATCCCCTCGTTTATCCGGATATCAATCCGAACTATTTTACTCACAAGGAAGACATAGACGTGCTTGTGGAGGGAATAAGAATAGCCATGCAAGTGTCGAACACTTCGGCCTTTCAGAGATTCGGCTCCAGGCCCTTGACGATCCCTATGCCAGGCTGCCAACGACATCCCTTCGATACCTACGAGTACTGGGAATGCGCCATTCGACATTTCACTTTCACGATTTATCATCCGACCGGAACTTGTAAAATGGGACCGCGAAGAGATCCGGGAGCTGTCGTGGACCCACGGCTGAGGGTTTACGGTGTAAAGGGCCTCAGGGTTGCCGACGCTTCGATCATGCCGGTCATCGTCAGCGGCAATCCGAATGCCCCGGTGATAATGATTGGCGAGAAAGCAAGCGATATGATCAAAGAAGATTGGTTGAGACGCAAACGATCACCGGGCTAATTATCGTATGCCAAATTTAATTAAAGACATTCAGGTTTTATTTGTAATGTATAGATTTTGATACGAGAGAGTCATGCGCGCACGAGTGTCCTCCAGTCATGCAGAGGAAACTCTGAGTTTCCAAATTTTTTTATGCTCATTCCATTGCTCTGGAAATTGTGCCTTTTTTATTTATGTATTGGAAGAGATATTGCTAACAGAGGAACCATATGTTGGTTTGTATGTTTGCGTGTGACTGTGATAGAAATTTAAACTGATTTCGGTAGTTTCTATCATTCGCCAGAGGATTTATCTGCTTTCGTATCACGTATAGTATCTCCTCAGGTTCTATAAATGTACTGCGTTGAGCCGGAGCTTACGTGGTGTGAATATAAGATGAAACGTTGGCACGATAGATTCACCAGAGGAATGAAAGAACATCGGAGCGCTGGTGTATACCACTCCTTTGATTCATGGAGCTGTAAATCAAAGCCGATGCTTTTATTAATCGTCCATAACTCATGTGTACATACCGATCGGGCATCGGGAAATAATATTCGCACTGGTGTATCAAAGATAGGATGAAGTGCGATCGAATGTTAAAGTAGTTTTTTGTTTGTTTAAGCTCAGATGAGAATTTATCACACAGGATATGTGATCGGAGTGCATATTGATATATTATCGTGAATCGAAATACAATATATGCTATGTAAGACATAACGAAATATAATTATTTATTCAAACTGCCGTAGGAACTCAACTCCATTTACTATTAAGATTTTTGACACACCCACTGCAATAAGGAAAAAATGATAAGATAAGTTTTGTATGACAACGAGTGGCTGAATCCTTTACAATCCACAGTTTAACTAGCACCAATAGCACCTTGGTGGGCCACTTTTGTCAATTTTTTTTCTCAGGTGGAAGCTCTTTGTGGCTGTTTATAAAGCTCTTATTAAGAGATTCAAAATTCATTAGCAATGATGTCAAATTGTTCAAACTGAAATTATTATTTACCTGCTATTACCTACAACCTTGTTCAATTTGCTTTCTGCCATTTTACTACACAAACCATGTTATAATTAATCCATTTTGACGCGAAAGCCATAGTGTAAAAAAGCCAATAATTTTAGATCAAAAGTGACTGGCTTTGTTTTGCGCCTCTATGAAAAAGATGCAAAAACGCAATGAAAATTTCAATGGGCCGTAAAATGGCAATTTTTCATCGGAAAACCATTTTATTTTATTTTTTCATTTTGTTCAGAAAAAAATGTATTTTCAGAGTCCATTATGAAAACCATAGGTTGTGCGGCAAATTTTTTCCATACACCCATGGAAAGTTGGACAAATTTTCGTACCAAAAAGTCTTTTTGGTTACAGGCTATTTGCATAAACAAAAAAAATCCATTTTTTTGCAAATGCATCTAAAAGTTGAGACTTCAAGCTTTAATTAAAACAAATATATATTCAATTACGATGAAAATTACAGAAGTTACAACGGTTTGAAAGTGGCCTAAATTTTGATTTCAACTAGGTGGCCTTTTTTTCTGACCAGTGTATTATATTGTAGATACTCTCTAATATTTTTCAGCACATAATGAACTAAGAAATAATTTTAGAAGTTCATTAAGCTTTTTAATTCTTCGACGCAAAAAGTTTTCACGCCAACAGCCGCCGAAATTTTCCTTAACCGTTCACTCGAGTAATTTGCTGGTACATTTCAACGCTTCTAACGGTGGTTACATAATGAATGTAAAATTCAGTATTTGCGTTAAAAAAATTAAATCATAGAAAGCATAATGTTATTCCATGTTCAGTAACTTATAAAAATCAAATATTTTCATAAAATGTTTTGTCTAATCGACTTAAACGCTTATTGTTTTTATTTTCGTCGAACGATAAATCAACTAATGCATTCCATAATTAAGTAATCGGTGAATAAATTCATTTTTGTGGCGAGAGTTTCATCGTTTTGATTCGTTTAATTTCGGCTCAATAAAATAGCGCCTGTATATTCACTTTTCCGGCTCAAATAATATTAGGCAATAATATAATCCAAGCTACCTTCACCATACTGGAGAAAGTATTTCGATAACCGGATCAAGTACTCTTTCGGAATTTAATTACTCTAGTAAAACCCACTCCAAGCCTGTATACTAAGCATGAAAAACGAGTTACGCCTTCGATGTGATCCATGTGTGTAAGGACCCCAGGGGATAATTGTCATGGAAACGTGTTTTGCATGCATATTAGCGCGCCTTTTATTCATATGCGCGACAGAGAATCGAGCCGAGCGTAACTAAGTGTCAAGGAAATGCAGACCATTTGTATAACAGCAAATAACCGCTGCCAGATAATGCATTGCGACGAAATTAACTCATCGGGAATGTAGTGCAAGCGTGAAGGAAATGCAAGACAAGGGACAAGTGGATTATGCGATCGCGAGGAGATCCAATGACCATCAGGGTGTCACCCGGTCGTTCTTCTATTACAGAAACTACGCATAATAGGATCAAGCACTTCCTTATGTAAGGAAACTCGATAGTGTCTATACACTCAGAGAATTTCTCTCTAATATCTTGCATAAATCCTCGAGTAATTATGTTCTTGTTGTTATGCTCGACGTTCACACAAGGAGATAAGCTTCTGTGGTCAATAAACCGAGCGAACTGCAACATTTTCCGAGTTGCTTACGGCTGCTGAACAGCCCAGCAGGAAATCTTAGCGTGCTTCATATTCACATTGCACTTGTCTGGACCATCCAGCCACACATGTTTGTCAGCTGAGATCACTTCAGGCTCTCTCTGTGGCCATTCTTCATTGCCTCAGGCTGTCTTATGGAATATAAATAACAGCAACTATCTGCTATCAGATTAAAATACATTGCGATCAAATTAACTCATTGGGAATTTAGTGCAAGTGTGAAGAAAATACAGAAAAGGGACAAGTGGATTATGCGATCGTGAGGAGATCCAATGACCATCAGGGTGTCACCTGGTCGTTCTTCTATTACATAAACTACGCATATAGGATCAAGCACTTCTTAACGCAAGGAAACCCGATAGTGTCTATACACTCAGAGAATTTCTCTCTAATATCTTGCATAAATCCTCGAGTAATTATGTTCTTGTTGTTATGCTCGAGGAGATAAGCTTCTGTGGTCAAGAAACCGAGTGAACTGCAACATTTTCCGAGTTGCTTACGGCTGCTGAACAGCCCAGCAGGAAATCTTAGCGTGCTTCATATTCATACTGCACTTATCTGGACCAACCGCCCACACAAGTTTGTCAGCTGATATAACTTTAAGCTCTCTCTGTGGCCATTCTTCATTGCCTCAGGCTGTCTTATGGAATATAAATAACAGCAACTATCTGCTATCAGATTATATACATTGCGATCAAATTAACTCATTGGGAATTTAGAGCAAGTGTGAAGATAATACAGAAAAGGGACAAGTGGATTATGCGATCGTGAGGAGATCCAATGACCATCAGGGTGTCACCTGGTCGTTCTTCTATTACAGAAACTACGCATATAGGATCAAGCACTTCTTAACGCAAGGAAACTCGATAGTGTCTATACACTCAGAGAATTTCTCTCTAATATCTTGCATAAATCCTCGAGTAATTATGTTCTTGTTGTTATGCTCGAGGAGATAAGCTTCTGTGGTCAAGAAACCGAGGGAACTGCAACATTTTCCGAGTTGCTTACGGCTGCTGAACAGCCCAGCAGGAAATCTTAGCGTGCTTCATATTCACACTGCACTTATCTGGACCAACCGCCCACACAAGTTTGTCAGCTGATATAATTTAGGCTCTCTCTGTGGCCATTCTTCATTGCCTCAGGCTGTCTTATGGAATATAAATAACAGCAACTATCTGCTATCAGATTATATACATTGCGATCAAATTAACTTATTGGGAATTTAGTGCAAGTGTCAAGAAAATACAGAAAAGGGACAAGTGGATTAAGCGATCGTGAGGAGATCCAATGATCATCAGGGTGTCACCTGGTCGTTCTTCTATTACATAAACTACGCATATAGGATCAAGCACTTCTTAACGCAAGGAAACTCGATAGTGTCTATACACTCAGAGAATTTCTCTCTAATATCTTGCATAAATCCTCGAGTAATTATGTTCTTGTTGTTATGCTCGAGGAGATAAGCTTCTGTGGTCAAGAAACCGAGCGAACTGCAACATTTTCCGAGTTGCTTACGGCTGCTGAACAGCCCAGCAGGAAATCTTAGCGTGCTTCATATTCACATTGCACTTATCTGGACCAACCGCCCACACAAGTTTGTCAGCTGATATAACTTTAAGCTCTCTCTGTGGCCATTCTTCATTGCCTCAGGCTGTCTTATGGAATATAAATAACAGCAACTATCTGCTATCAGATTATATACATTGCGATCAAATTAACTTATTGGGAATTAAGTGCAAGTGTCAAGAAAATACAGAAAAGGGACAAGTGGATTATGCGATCGTGAGGAGATCCAATGACCATCAAGGTGTCACCTGGTTGTTCTTCTATTACAGAAACTACGCATAATAGGATTAAGCACTACTTTACGTAAGGAAACTCGATAGTATCTATACACGCATATAGAGTTTCTCTCTAATATCTTGCACAAATTCTCGAGTAATTATTTTCTCCTTGATATGCTTGACGTTCGCACGTGAAGATAAGCTTCGGTGGTTAACAAACCGAGTGAACTACAATATGTCCCAAGGCGTTCACAGCTGTCCGAACAGCCGGACATTGAGCAGGAAATCTCAGTGTGCCTCACATTCACACTGCACTTGTCTGAGCATCCAGCCACACAAGTTTGTCAGCTGAGATCACTTCGGGCTCTCTCTTCAGGTCGTTCATTGCTTCAGGCTGTCTTATAGAGTACAAATCGAACTCTACGCGCTCCGGATAAGTTCGAAGTTGTTTTCCAACAGTTTTCGTGGGTGAAACCGACCAGACCGGCCCGAGACTCACGGTTTTTTTTTCATCGTTTTACCGTACGTCGACTTCCGCATTAGCTTTCTTTCTGGTGCAATGTTGGTGTTCGTGAACGATTTCCTCAACGCTCCGGGCTACCAAGGTCGTTCCTTCGCTGGGAAACATTCCACAGACGTTACTAGCTTTCTGAAAATTATTCTCAATTATCTCGAATGAAAATATAGGTTCTTCCATGACTATCAATATCACGAGCTGCCACAAACCGAAACTGTTATTCTTTTCTACTGTGTGCTGACACTCTAAAAAAATGACAAGACAAACTATCGTTTGAATCTGATTCGGAATTTGTAAAATTGAAATAACGTCGAATCCGGAATAGATGTTTGCATTAGAGATCTCCATTGTTTTTCTCTATTTATTGTTTATTTGATAAATAATCAAAGGTATTTATTACTTTTGCAAAATTTCGGTAGTAAGATATTTAATTAATTAATAATCGGGCTTCAACGAAAATGGTAAGATCATTGAAAAATGAAATGAGAAAAAGTGATGATTGAAACTTAATCGTCAAAGTAATAGCCTATAATTTTCTTCAGGGAATCAATCTTTATGGGTCTTAAATGCAGATATTTTATTGCCAGGTTAGGGTGGGGGAAAATTATTCATGTAAAGTCAGTAATGGAACGATGAAACAGATGATTCAGTCGATAATTTCTCGGAAGGTTGTAATTCGGGTTATGGTGTCAGTGCGTGATAGTGATAGTTATTGAATCAGTGATTTTATTCAGTGTTTCGCATTATGAAATTGCGCAATTAATGGCTCTCCTTGTCGCTCCTGTGGCGATTCCTTAGTTTTTCATTGCGAAGTCTCTCGCGTCCCTCGGTGGACCTACTGACACCACTGGAAACTTTCTCCGTCCTATAAATTGTCAAGAGTATGCAAATATTTTATTTTCTCACAAGAGTAACGAGCCGCGCGATTGTCTGGAGAGACTGATAGTCACGTCAAATATAATAGCATTGTTAAAACGATTTCATCTGGTAATTACGTTGGAGGAAAATTAGACGAATAAAATTGTTAATTGTTGACGAAAAACCATCCAACATTTTTATAGTCCGAATTAATATAATTTATTCTGCGAGGATCCCAATAAAAGCTAAACCAAATTCGAAAAAATTCTAGATAATTATGAAACGTTGAAAATGATTAACTATCTATATGCCATTAAAATGGCGTTTATCGTGGAACAAGATTACGTTTTTAATTATGCAACCGATGTTTAGAGTCCATGAATTCGACCGTAACAATTATTTTCCCATCCGAACGAAAAAGCATATTTAATTCATTATTGTTTTAATAACGCACGACCCTGACGAGATGACAAGTACAACGATGCGAGTAAAAAGTTCTTCCCAATCCGACCAACAGATGTGGGAATCAAATTGAATTTTAACGATTCGCCCAAGCCGGTGAAAGTTATATTATTCAGAGTGTATTATCGTACCGTGCAGTTGATGCGAACGAGCCTCGACTCGACCGTGGCAAATGGTGTACACTGTCTCTCGCACTGGCCAATGGAATGTCGGAAGCGATAATAGCGAACACAGACCTTATCGGTCGCGTAATTATTTCGGAAGGTAAAAACTAATTATCCGGTAAATTAGCTGTGAATTTATTCGATCGTTTCGCCTGTTTTTCTATCGAGTGAAGCGAAACAAATTGACAGGACTGATCAAGGGGTTTGCCGGTATCTAGACCGCACAATTCATCGGTATTTGAGCATATTGTATACCGTAATAACACGCTGCATCGAGTCATTGTCTCGAGAAGATGGTTTTGTGGCTTCTCTTCATTCGATTTACCGACTCTAATTTAGCTCCAACTTTCTTATACCGCGATATAGCGGAGAGAATCCTGTTCCGGAGACAGAGGCTGTCACTGGAGACACTTATCAGGACACTGAAACGGGCGCCTTCCCTTTAAGAGTCGACAATGCAAACTGTCTGATATAAAGAACGCTCGGGAAATAAATTAACGCGGGAACGGAATTCCTCTACACGCTTTTAATTCAGGTAAGTTAACGCGGTGGTTTCGATGTGAAAATATTTTCTTTCGAAAAGTTTTCAAGTGGACTTAAAGTGGAGGATATAAAAAATCGAAAGTTTCGAATTTCTTAATATTTCTTTTACACGCTTTTCCCGAAATTTCATCCTGATGTTCTTGCATGGTATTGCGTACTTGTATGCACTATGACGATACTCACTTATCGGTTTTGCTTAACTCTGATTATTTATTTTTACTTCATTCGCATAGTTTTTCAAAAATTGACATTCCGGTGAAATTTATTAAGATTGCATTTTACAAAAGTGTTTTTTAAATAATACACACACATTTACACATAAATTAGTAAAAAGGCCAATTATCAAGGAACGCTATGTTTCCTGTACTTCGATTTAGAAAAGTATCTAAAGGTAGATTTTTTTTCCGCCGCGAAAAAAGTTTCACTGATAAATGGTCAAAAGTATTTCGGGGGTTATTCAAAAATTCAGTAATGGTGTGATGTAAGCACTTACAAAATACTTTCAATTTCGAACTGGCGAAATATTTCCACACTCTTTTTTTAATAACGACTTAAATATTTTTATTCGATGACGAGGAATGACTAAAAAATGTTGCAGAAGCTCCCCTTCGGGTTGTTCATGCAGCATAAGAATAACGAAGAAGAAGGAGGCTGTCACTCGTGGATAACTTGATATTAAATCTCAACAGGGCTTCCCTTAATTCAATTTGGTGGATACGGGAGTGCGAAAGAAAAAACTTTCTTCAGGCCGCACAGCTCGACGTTAGGGCCGCGACTTGTTGTGGCGACAGTTCCGAAGTTTGAAGGCGTGCGTGATGGCACGTTGGCTGTCGAGAGAGTCCTGAAGAGCTATTAGCGTAGCCTCTTCGTGTTTAAGGGACCCTCAAAAAAATTCAGTTCAAACACCGGCTCCAATCACCTCCACTAAAAAGACGATATAAAAAATCGAATGTCATTGATTACGCGCAATAATATTCCGAGTACATAAAAAAATCTTCAGATCGAACTAACAAGGAAACGGGATCTTTAAAATGTATTGTTGTTTTTCCAAAAATAACAATATGCAACCACGTTCAAAATTCCATTTCGAACGCTGAACGGAAAACATTGAATGTTTTGACAACGCACATTTTTTCAGTCGATTAAAAGATGCAAAGAACGTTGCGCGAGCGAAGCGAAAATCGAAGAGGCCCAAAGTGAACGAAGTGAACCATCGAATTGCACGTGCCACGATTTTTCGTTTGCGTTTATCGGTTTGCGCTTCGTCGTGGAATGCGTGAGAGGCGTTTGCGCTCGCACAGTGTTTTACCTACAATCCAAGTAAAGCGAGCCTGCGAGATGGTTACCACATCGCCAGGAAGGAGAGGTGTGCGCTCTTAAATACAGGAAGAGAACGCTTTCACTGCCAAAGCGCGCACGAGGCCGGGGAGTATTCGAGAAGGAGGCGAAACGGCCCGACGCCTATGCGAGCCTCTGCGCGTCTTCTTCGTCCTCGTCGACCTCTGCCGCTTTTCTCCGTCTCCTTCTTGATGTCACCGTCGCGTCCACCGCGTCATCGTCGTCAAATAACGACGAGTGAACTCACTCAGCGAAGAGTGGAGAGCAACACCCACTCGAGCGCCACTTTTCACGAACACACCACGAGCAAGCTCCTGTAACGAATACAACAAACATGGTAGGGGTAGGGACAAGATACGCGTTCGGCACGTTGTGCACATAGAATTGCGTTTCTACGCTGCTAGCAGCTTCGACGGACACCATAACTACCACCACCACAAGCAACAGCAGCACGAAAAGTCGTCGGTCGGCACCATTCCTCCTCGAACGCTCGTAGATTCGAGCGTTACTTTTCGCGAGCAAACTCCTGTTACGAATACAACAAACGCGGCAAGGGTAGGGACAAGATACGCGCGTTCGTCACGTTGTCCGCCTGGAATCGCGATTCTACGCTGCTAACAGCTTCGACGGACACCATAACTACCACCACCATCAGCAGCGGCAGCACGAAAAGCCGTCGGTCGAGTGTTCCTGCTCGAACGCTCGTAGATTCGTCTAGTTCACTATTTCCCCTCGTCGGCTACGCTAGACGATAGACCAGGAACCGACTCTCCAAAGCCTAATACAAAGCTGAAGATCACCGCCAGTCGAGACTAGAACGTACGTACGTGCGAAAGCAAAAGTGAATGCACCGGGCTCGATCGATTACTCGGGAATCGTCGAGTAACTCAGTCGTGCATGGAATCTCCGGCAAGATCAGTGCGATCGATTCAACAACATAAACAGTGCGGTTTTTTTATCGGTTTTTGTACGTGTTTCTATTTTTTCTTCCGTGTTGGCTGCTTTTTTTTTTTGTTGGAATGTAATGATGATGTGTTTCAATGCTTTCTCGGGTTGATTGTTGGCCCTGGTTTGTTTACATACTGAGAACGGGCTGACGTTTGCGCTGCGCTTGTTTCTTCGACACTAATTCACGGATATATTTTTTCTCGACATTTTACTTTTAGTAAAAGTAAATGGAAAGTAATGTTAATGCGATTTTTGTGGTTCGAGGGATTTGTTGTTTGTCGATTTGTTTATATGCAATTCACGGCCGGAAATTTCAACGATCCTCGCATTTTTTTGCACTTATTTGGAAATCGTAATTGTGGATTCTACTTGCGATGCGATTGAACATATTGGTGGAGTGAAAGGAGTCTTGTAACTTATGTTCCCTTTGAAAAAGAGTTTTTAATGTTATTGACTGTGGTTGGTTATTTTTTTCTTTGTTCAGGAATTTGGAAATAAAAAATAATGGGAATTTTACGGTGCTTAATACCAAGTGCCGGAAAGTACTTTCCTTTGCAATTGTTGTGGGAAAAAAAAACGGATTCGTCGGGTAGGTTCTGCTCGATATCGAGACCGTGGGACGATAGCAGAAGAATTTGTAGGAAGCGTCAAAACAATATACAACATTTTTGTCACAGTACTTTGTTACATAGATTTAGCTTTGTATTTTTTATTTGTCATTCGGTTATTTCTTTTTCCATAAAAATAAAGCAATTGCAGCTGTTGACTAAATGAATCACAAAACCATTACATAACAAGGCTCTAAAAATTATTAATAAAATGCCCCAAATTTCTATCGCAATCAACACACAAGTTGCCCCAGATTTTTCATTTCTCCCAAATAATGCAAATAAATCAGAAGAGACTGTATTAGTGTAAAGATAATTTTGAAAATAATGTTGAATTTCTCAGTGAAATTAATTCCAAATGAGCGTTCACAGGCACTCGCCAAATTCGACACGATTTTTTTGGTCACTTCGATCGGTCACGTGCGCTTATATAATAGTAAAGAAATTCCGGGCCCGCGAAGCGCTTGCCGAACGTCGTGGCTCGGCGTGCCGGGAGCCAACGACTTTCGTTTTTCTTGTCGCAAGGCCGTTGCGAAGAAGCCGGCGAGTATCACATAGCCTCGAGGTTTGAGACTACGAGGTCTTGCAACCTTGTTCGAATCTTCGAGTACAATAGCCATTATAAATTTAAGGCAACAAAAAGCAGCCCAATTAGTTGCATTTTTATATTTCAGAAGAGTCAAGCCAAGAGTACTGGAGGATTGTCTGGGACGTCGAGGGAAAGGATGCTCTTATCAACGTCCATAATCGCGTGCCGCTCTTCATCCTGTTCCCGTTGACAGAAGGAGGCTCGCAGAAAGGAAAGTGCTCGAGCGCGAAAATAGTGAACCCAAAAAAGGTATGACGATTCGTCTGGTTTTTCTGTAAATTTTCAAAGTCATTAAAACGAAGCCATTAAATGAGAATAGTGATTTCCCATCATTTCGTAAAGTGAACATCCATGACATGGTTTATTACACACTTATTATCCCTCAAAAGTAATCAGAAGCGCTCATAAGAAATGTTTTCCTTTTTAGTAACTCTAGAAAAGTGCAGTTACAGAGCAGAAATAGAATGCCATGAAATATTGCACAGAACGATAGAAGAGACCGAGCCTCTCTTTTTTTTTTTTTTTTTTCAATGGAAAGTCAGTGTTCGAATTTCGTTTAAAAAATTAACATCTTTTCATGAAACACGCTGGTAATTACTGCAAGGTAATAAATATTTTGTTTATAATATAATAAACATTTACTTGAACGAACAACAGAAGCTTGCAAGCCTACATGTGATGTGCCTTCTTAATAGCGACCAGTAGTGATTACAAAAAAAAACCTTATCATTTTTGAGTGGAAAAAAATCCATTCTCTGCAAAATTACATGAAATTTGTATAAGATAATCTCACAATTTGGTAATCTGTTATTTTTCAAAGCAAACTTTGTTTCCGCGTTTTATAATATTTTTTGTTATTTCATAAAAATTGTATTTTCATAGCAGTTTTCGAAGAAATTTATCATCTTTCTATATAACATATGCTCATTGCGGAATAATAAATATTCATTTAATCGTACGAAAAATGTTTATTCAAACACACCCGCAAAAGCTTAAAATTCTGCAATGAATATGGGTCGATGGTGTTTTGCAGCTAACGAGCATTCCCTCCATGTAACCAGAAATATACCAGAAAACAATAATGCATAAAAAATGGAATATAAATAACAGCGGCGCTGCACGCGAACTTGGTGTTGTTTCACAAGGTCTGCATGATTATATGCTTGCGCGTGCCGATGCTGAGAATATATGCCGAATGAATAATGTTATTTGGTAGGATATAGCACTTTCCGTCTCAGATCTAATGAGCTAACACGAGGCCTCGACAACGAGTAGGAAGAATAGTGGCGGGAACGGATTATTACGCTTCCGCATTACTTCCGGTGTTGCTCGCCCCAAGTGCACATGCACACTGCACTCTGAACATTCTAGTTTATCGCTCGTGTACTTTATTTCGACTCCGTCGCGGAAATAAATATCTTAAACGAAAGTGCAGTAGAGAGCTTTTTTTCTCCTTCGAAAGTTATGAAGACATCTCACCTTCGAGTGAATTCAAAGTATACTGTCCACAACTATTCTCACAATTATTTCAGAAATTGCTCGACTAAATTGCGTCTGCTGTACTGGAACTTTCATTGCCTACAAAGTGTGGAGTCTCTTCGAGTACGACACTGGCCTTGCTAAGACGTATTTAACATCTGTAATGTATTGCTGATTCAACAGCAGTTTTTATTAGGTATTTTCAGTTAGACATGATGTAGACATTGAGATAATTGCAGTTACTGATGTCTTAAATGATAGTTTATAGATATGAAATAAACTTTTATCATATATAAATATTTCGAGATATATAATATTAGGGTTTATCGTAATATTGAGTGAAAAATTTCGTTAGCGTAAAACAGAAAATACAATACTTTCTTTGACTCTAGAGTATGAATGAAAAAATGTAGCTTCGCAAAAAGATAAATTTACTACGCGTGAAATATTTCTGGTGTCGACCAACTGAATATAATGTAATCTCTCTTGTATCTATATATTTCTCCTTCAAAAACGATTCGGTTTATTATATTTTTTACACATACGATATATGTTTTTTTTTTTGTATTTTTATAACAGAAATACAATAAGCAGACATTTAAATAAGGAATATCAGTATCCAAAATATAATTTCACGATGAAATTTTCGATAATTCGCATTTGTTGTCGATTATTAAGGGCGGACGAAGAAATTTTATTCTATTTTTTTCTGTAACGAAATTTGCAAATGAGTAAAGTGATGACATTAGACAAATAGCAAATATATTTGCCGGCAAAAAAATTCAGAATCTCGTATATATTTAAACACAAACATTTCCTCGATCGGAAACAGTACATAATTAATCACGAAATTGTGTCATTTAATATTCCACGTGCTTTTCGAAATTAGTCGAAGTGGTTATTGCGAAAATTTGTAACAGGCTCATGAAGAGAGTGCAAGGGTCTGAAAATGGCCCCGAGGCATGCCACGTGTTGCACCTCGGTGCATGACGTGCTACGTAATCGAAATTCAACCTTGATCAGCTTTTACGTAGGATATGTGTGCACAGGTCAAACTGTACAGCTCATCCTTCACGATGATCTGCCACGTAACGACAAACATATAATCAGTGATCGTGCTACCAAAAAGTGTTGTGAAACACGAGAGACATCTTCAGCAATGCAGCATATTTAACGGCCATCTCTTCGACCCTAAAAATCGAATCTTGTCGTGGTCAGGAAGCTTACAAACCATATTATGTTGTTAATAGATTCTTAATCGATTGAAAAACCCAACGTAACCGTGACTTTCGTAAAAAAACCAAAAGAGGGGAGACGAAGAAGGTGGAACGAAAACGTAGGTGGGGTACGTAAGTTATTGGATGTAGTCTCATGAAGAAGAAAGAGAAGGACTGACGGTTTACAGGCTGCACGACGTTGAAACACTTTCTCCTTTCCCCAGTTATGAGATCACCATCTCCTTTTTCTGCTCGAGAGCGTTGGCGCTAAAGAGATAACTGGTCCGCCAGGGCCTCTCGGCAAACCGGAAATCACAGAGCACCTCTATGTGTTACATATACTCACACCTTGAGTCCTAGTTCACCATCGAATTTACCCGGCCAATTATCTCCAGTGCCAACATAGTTCATATCTTGAAAAGCATTTAACAGCACACACTTCCGAGCCATCGTACAAATTAAGCCCCCATTTCACCGCGCGCACCATTTAATTGGAATCTCTTAATGTTCCAGGCGACATGAAGGTCATTCGGATGGTCGAGCTACCGGCGGAAGTGTGAAGAGGTGCCAATCTACGATGAATCGTCGAGATAGCGGTCGTGGACTTGAAAAAACTCGCGCTAGACCTCCAGACCAGTTGACCTCGTGAGGCCGAATGACTTTAGGGACATCCCAAAGGACCATAATTACCTTTAGTGGAATTAATGAGTGTCGATCGAGAGACAGGAGATCGTAGAAATGGTGTTAAGTGCAATAGTGGTTACATCCGCCTTGAAGGGCGCCATAGGACTAGTAGGAACGGGACTTTGGCTAGTGCCTCTTCTGATAGCAGGACTGTCTTATTATCGGTACGATCAGCTTGACCCTGAGAGTCGTCCGATAAACAAATTTCCTCTGGATCCTGCGTACGATTTCGTGGTAATCGGAGGAGGTTCTGCGGGTGCAGTCGTGGCCAGCAGACTCTCCGAAATTCCAAGTTGGCATGTACTTCTCCTAGAAGCCGGACCTGATGAGAACGAGATAACCGACGTGCCCTCATTGGCTGCTTATCTGCAATTGACCAAACTGGATTGGAAATACAAGACAGAGCCAACTGGTAAAGCTTGCCTGGCGATGAAAGGCGGAAGATGCAATTGGCCCAGAGGAAAAGTTCTGGGAGGCTCGAGTGTACTCAATTACATGCTGTACGTGCGTGGAAATCGGCAGGACTACGATCACTGGGAAGAACTCGGTAATCCTGGATGGGGATATGAGGAGGCTCTCTACTACTTCAAGAAATCGGAGGACAACAGGAATCCCTATCTTCAAAAAAGTCCGTATCACGGTACGGGAGGATATTTGACCGTCCAGGAAGCGCCTTGGAAGTCTCCTTTGGTTGTGGCCTTCGTCGAGGCTGGCATGGAATTGGGATACGAGAATCGGGACATAAACGGCGAGTCCCAAACGGGTTTTATGATCGCACAAGGCACGATAAGGCGGGGCAGTCGATGCTCCACCGCAAAAGCATTCTTGAGGCCTGTAAGATTGCGTCGAAACATTCACACAGCGATGAACGCGCAGGTTACGAAAATTCTCATTGATCCGTTGACAATGAGGGCCACGGGCGTTGAATTTTTTCGGGACGGTAGAAAGCAAGTAGTGAGAGCGAGAAAAGAAGTCATACTTTCAGCTGGAGCCGTTAATTCACCGCAGTTGTTGATGCTCTCAGGGATCGGACCAAAAGATCATCTTCGTTACGTCGGTGTTCCAGTTTTGAAGGACTTACCGGTTGGTAATAATCTTCAGGATCATGTAGGCATGGCAGGCCTCACATTTCTCATCGACAAACCGGTTGCGATTGTTCAGGATCGACTACCAGCTGCCCCGGTGACGATGCACTATGTGGCCAATGGAAGAGGACCAATGACGACGCTTGGTGGTGTCGAAGGTTACGCTTTTATCAACACCAAATACGCTAACTATTCGGGTACCTATCCGGACGTCCAGTTTCACGTGGCGCCTGCCTCGATAAGCTCGGACAACGGTGTCCAAGTGAGAAAAGTTTTGGGCATCACCGACGAGGTTTACGACACGGTTTTCAGGCCTGTGACTAACAGGGACGCCTGGACGATCATTCCTCTTCTCCTCAGGCCGAGATCACGCGGTTTCATACGACTCAGAAGCTCTAATCCCTTTAGGAATCCAATCATTCACGCTAACTACTTTGCCGATCCACACGATATGGCGATCCTCGTCGAAGGGGCTAAGATCGCTATGAGAGTGAGCGAGGCCAAAGTTTTCAAACAATTTGGAACCAGAGTTCACAGGATCAAACTTCCAGGCTGCAGGCATCTCAAATTTGCGTCCGACGCTTATTGGGAGTGTCACATCAGGCACATGTCCATGACCATCTATCATCCGGTTGGCACCGCCAAAATGGGCCCGCCTACGGATCCAGAAGCTGTTGTCGATCCACGACTAAGGGTTTACGGGGTTCAGGGACTTAGAGTCATCGATGCCTCGATCATGCCCACCATTTCAAGCGGCAATACCAATGCACCTGTTATTATGATCGCTGAAAAAGGTGCAGATCTTATAAAAAGCGACTGGCTGGAACCTACAGGAAGGTAGCATTGACTATGCACTACGTCATTGACAGAAGGGGACCTATGTCGACTCTTGAAGGTGTCGACGGATACGCTTTTATTAACCTCTAAGCACACTCACTATTTGCGTACTTATTCGGACTTTCGACTTCATATTGCATTGGAGTGAAAGATTTTAAGCATCACCAATGACCACGAAGGTTCACGACCAGTTTTTCAAGCCTGTTAGTCACAAGGACGACCGGAGACTCATTTCTCTTCTGCTCAGCCTGCGATCACGCCGTTCTGTACGCTTAACAATTTTAATTCGCTTAGGAATGCAATTATGCATCTCAACATTTCATCGATTCGCTCGAGATCCCGAGGGTCGTCGAGGGAGTTAAAATGGCTATGCTTACGGGCAATGCCATATTCGGCACATATCCAGGACTAACTATCATTCGGTTGGCTCAGCGTGAACAGGCCCACCTATGGATCCAGAAGCTTTTGGGAATCCACGATTGAGCGTTCACGGGCTTCAAGGACTCATAGTCGTCGATGGATAGCCTATATTTGAAGCGGGAATACCAATGCACCGGTTATTATGATCACTAATCTTATGGAGGGCGACTGGAATTTACGGAGTGGTATGCAAAACCTGTAGAGAAGCTGCTGCTGAAATGCCAATCTGACGGATAACGAAAGTACCTAAGTCATTTCCACTGAAGTCGGAAGAATTCTGGTAGTCTTTGCGAATATAATTGAAATTCATTGGTGGACTCTACGATTATTTTTGTAATCGCATCAAGTGAATCTGAATTACTTGATAGTTGCTGTAATTGTTACACAGGAAAAAACGTGGGTTAACAGAACGAATTTGGGTGGCAGATTATCAATAATAGTTGAACGAGCTAGTAGGTCGATTTGACCAACCAGTAAGTTCTTTTACCTAAGTATTTATAATTTTCAGGCACCAAAGTTTATTGTGGCAAGCCATTGTTACTATTATTTACGTAGTTACGGCGACTATGGTAAATAAAAAGAATCGAGCGAGAGCTTTTTTAACTTTATGTTTTTTGTCAATACTAGATTATTCGCATCGTACGGTCGCGCGTTTTTATTTAAACGAATGTACATTACCGATCTCATGAACTACGATTTTCGCCTCAGTAATTAAAATTCTATTGCTACAGTATAATCATGTAGATAACGAATAGGTATTTTTATATAACGATTAATTCGTTGAGTGAGATTAATCTTTGAGACTCGGAAAGTTGACAGATCAAAATAAGTCTTGCGATTATGTGGATACATTAAAAGGTGATGAGTGAATGAGAAAAAAGTTGGATATTACCCTTTGCATTGTGATTACGTTACGATAATCAGTTGCGTAAAATTATTAAGTAAGTTTATAAAAATGCATACGCAGAACAGAAAAACGAGCACTTTTTACCGGGGAAGGATAAAAGTTAACAGTTCAAATTGAGAGGCCGTATGCGTGTCATAATCAGTGACCTCTATCTTTTATTGATGTTGGCCGTTGTACCGTGGTGTGCTTGTACAGCGCACGGATAACACAAAACGCGGACTGCGAAGGGTGTGTTCCGGAAAATCGATCGGTCAAACAGTGCATTATGATTATTATGTCTGTGCATGTGTATTGTATGGGTATGCATGAGTCATCGGAGACGAAAAGGGATGATGGTCGCTCGGAGGCAAGTCGACGCGAAAGCGAAAGTTTCAGTTGTGGCCTTGAAACAAACTTTGGGAGCCCCTTTAAGCTTAAAGATTGCCATTAAGGTTGAAGTCACAATGAGTCGAAAAATATATCAAAATGTTGTATTGATGATGTTTCCCGAATTTCTGTGTAATAAAAATGTTTATATATTTTTTTATATCCCATTGCCGTCTTCCAGTTATTTAAAATAACCATCACCTCTTCCTACGAAAATTGAAGGCTAGACCAGTGTAAACGCCCTAAAATTAACCGATTTCCAGGGATTTCTTTCAAAATAAATTATTACATCGAATGTCTTTAAGCTTGAAAGAAGTATATAGAAATTAATTATTATTTTTTGACAAAAATAATTAAATGCAAGCGGCTTATGCACTATTACCCGAGGCTCTAAAAAAAAACAAGTTGATAAAAAAATCGCTGTTGAACTAGTACTCAAGAGTTCAACAGCGTTTTCAGGACAAAATGTGTGAATTGTAAAAAAAATTGTAAGCGTTTGTAAAAAACAATTTTAATTACTCCTTTAAAGAATCGTTGTCGTTACTTGGATAGGTGACCACTTAGCTGCACATCAATTGCAGAGCGGGAAGCAATTTTTCATAGCTCTTAATGAACATGATTGTATCGGCCAATTATTCCGCAATTACCCTGTATCCTTGTACTAATACGATACGGAAGTGCATTACAATAAATAACGGCCAACAACACGTTAGTAAAGGGTCAGTAAAAAACCTAGATGCGCATTGAGGAATATACAATGACAATAACGAAAAATAAGTCATTTGGAGGAAAAAAAAAAGAGAACACTCGATATGACACAAATTTCAATAAGAGCCGCGAGGGATGTTTATTGTTTCTGATCTACGTGCTGATCGAGTTACTTCTTCATTATCGCGAAAGAATGCATTTTTATTTATTGTTAACTGACGCATTTGCGATGATAATTAACAAAGCCTTATTCAGCATAAGAATCAGTGGACTGCTCAAATAATAATTGAAATTGAATTCCACTGAATTCGAATCAGCTGTAATTGAAGATTCGACTGTGACATTTTTTTGCAAACCCGGAGACTAATTTTAGCGACGACTTGATCGCAAAAATCTTAAACCTTGGCACTCAGGGTGATTTATAAATGCGAAGGTCGAAACCGTTTTTCGAATCCGTAGTAAAAATGAGAAATTCTAAATTTATATTCCATTACTTATACATCCCGTTGACTAGAAAACGATTAAGAGCCACTAAAACTATTCGTGCAATCCGGTTTCCCACTAATGGCCACGATATTCTTTGTCCTCCTATGCAGTGCGTAAACAACAAAATCACCACAAAATTACGTTTTTCTATCAACCCAATCGGTCATAATAGAATATAAATGACCCTTAAAATTCTGGAAATAAATCCCCAATGCTGCCTCATTTACTATCTTATAACTTTTCAATCGCAATAACAAAAACGACTAAAGACCCGATGAAAATCCACTTAATGCAAAACAAGGAGCAAAATTACGATTAAAATTATCTACACTGCAGGTCATTAAGTTGTCCACAATCGCACGAATCATTAAGATAACGACAATGATCACGCACCTACTGTGAGATTATACTATAGAATATGTTGACAATAAACAGGTAAGAAAACAGAAAAGGTGCCGCGCAAAATGCTCGTCGAACCGGCGAAAAAGAATCGATAGAAAAAGGTAATGTCGCGCGTCATTTCCCGGTATCGAAGTGCCAAAAATTCATTTCACGTTTTTATCCTACACCTTCCTCTCAGCCATTATTTCATCACGTCACAATGCGATAGTTTAAAGGCAGTCGTCTAATCAATGTGCACGCTCGCGCGTACCCAAGGAACGTACAGACAGACGTACGGTGCATAAATAGTGGGTTAATGTATGTCTTCGGTATCTTCGTGCCCCTCTCCATGTCTCCCCCTTGTCTAGCATCGTTTTACGAAGTTTACCGAGGAAGAATTCATCGTATTGCACCGATTGGGTTTGCCTCTCCACGTGTAATGAAGTCACCGAATCCGGCAATCACACTCGGACATTTACGGATCGAGTATAAATACGATGTGTCGGGGGTTCGTCGCGTCGTCCATCCACAACACTAACGATCGACAACATCTGAGCGGAACTCTGCGCTCCCGCCAACTCACCACACCTTCGTTCGGTCTCCCGGCATGTGTTTCTTGAGACGATTCTCCCCGTCATTCATTCTCGTTCTTCTCCACTTACTCAGTGCAACTTGGGCGTCAGCGGACGACGATCGACCATACCTCAATTATTATACCCAAGATGCTGGAAATTGGAGTTTCGCGAGTAACCTGGCGGTCATTATGGCGGGTGGCTTGGATTTCGTGGCGCAAGGTACTCGTTTTATGACCCAGGAACCACCGGACACGACACCACCCAACACCGACGGTGTCAAGTACGATTTCATAGTGGTAGGAGCTGGAACAGCAGGTGCGACGATTGCTTCGAGGCTCACTGAAATTTCGAACGTCTCAGTGTTGCTGATAGAGGCTGGACGGAGCGAAAATCTGCTGATGGACATTCCAGCGTTAGTGAATTTTTTGCAATTCAGTGACGACATTAATTGGCAATATTTGACAGAGCCGTCGAACTCGTACTGTCTCGGAATGAAGAATCATCAGTGCGCCTGGCCTCGAGGCCGGGTTATGGGTGGTAGCAGTGTTTTGAACTACATGATAGCCACAAGAGGCAACAAAAAGGATTACGACCGTTGGGCGGAACTCGGTAACGACGGTTGGTCCTGGAACGACGTTTTTCCATATTTCCAGAAATTGGAGACAATGGGCGTGGAGCAGCTGCGAAATGACAGGACGAATCATAATTTCGACGGTCCGGTTTACACAGGTTATTCTCCTTTTCAATCTCCCATAGCGAAGGCCTTTCTTAAAGCTGGAATCGAAATGGGCTGGCCGATTGTCGACTACAACGGTGAAAAGCAGACCGGGTTCTCGTATCTTCAGACGACGATCAAAAACGGGACGCGGCTAAGCAGCAGCCGGGCCTATTTGCATCCAGCGAAAAACCGTCGCAATCTCTTCGTGACGAAGAGAAGCCGCGCGACCAAAATCCTCATGGATCGCGAGAACAAAAGAGCGATTGGCGTCGAATTCCGGAAGCAAAACAAACGCTACCGGGTGTACGCCAAGAAGGAAGTGATCCTTTGTGCTGGTGCTATCGGTTCGCCTCAATTGTTGATGCTCTCTGGAATCGGACCGCGCGATCACCTGAAAAATATGGGAATAAAAACTGTGGTCGATGCTCCGGTTGGCGAAAATCTTATGGATCATATAGCTTACGGTGGTTTGGTGTTCTTGATTAACCAACCGGTGGCCCTTAACGTACCAGAGCTAGTAAGTCCAGCTTTTCCATATCTTGGCGACTTTCTTATGCATCGAACAGGCCCATTGACCATAGCAGGCGGATGCGAAGCTGTTGGATTCGTCAACGTTGATGACCCTAAGGACCCCGATGACTTTCCAAACGTCGAATTGCTCTTCGTTGACGCTTCGGTTGGAACTGTGCCGGTTTTCCGTGACGACGTTAATCTCGACATGAATTTTTGGCGCAAGAGTTACGGCAGTATCAGCAGCTCGTACTCCTGGACGGTATTCCCTATGCTCATGAGGCCCAAAAGTCGTGGAAAGCTTCTTCTTCGCGACAAAGACATCAACAGCAAGCCTCGATTGATACCGAATTATCTGAGCGACCCTGAAGATGTGAGGATCCTCGTGAAGGGCATCAAGGTTACCTTAGCCCTGAGTCGTACAAAAGCTATGCAGAAATTCGGCTCAGTTCTGCACCCCGTTCCACTTGCTGGCTGCGAAAACTTTGAAAATAATTCTGACGAGTATTGGGAATGCGCCGTGAGAAGTTTCACAATGAATATATATCACTATTCCGGGACCTGCAAAATGGGAGCTGTGGGCGATCCCACAGCTGTGGTGAATCCCAGATTGCAGGTGAGTCACCATAGAATGGATCCGCTTTTACATTCTCTTTTTTTTTTTTTTGCTAATCTCAGCGAATTTAATTCGAAAATATTTGCAACTGAAAATATTTGTATTTTTTAGGTCATCGGTGTGCAAGGACTGAGAGTAGCCGATGCATCGATTATGCCTGAAATAATAACCGGTCATCCGAACATTCCCACTTTCATGATCGCCGAGAAATTGGCCGACATGGTGAAACAGGATTGGGGCTATCCAATCGACCCTCTGCCGTAACTGCAAGAGTTACGTACATCGGGTACCAGTGGTTTTCTTACAGAGAAGGGGTCAAATGGGCCGTAAACTCGTTCTGGAGTTTGCGACCTCAATTGTTGTCCGATTTAATTCGTATACACACACGTACACACATACATCTCTTAAATATTTTTTCCGACATTTTGTCTGCAGTAAAAAAAATATATTCATTGAAATAATTGAAAAATGTACATAAAACGTTGAAGAGAAAGTAGAGACAGCTTCGAACTACATGATTTTTAATACCGTTTTTTACACCGTGGACCAAGATTAAAAAAAGTTACTTGTTTAAAGTATGTGTGCATGCATCCAGACTTTGAGGATCAATAAATTATGTAAATATAGAATAAAACGTTTGTTAAGCCAGTGAATTGTTATTTGTTTCTTGCAAATTAACCACAGCCATTTATGACTGTTATTGCATAATATATTTCGTGACGTCTGGAACCAATACCAAACCATTGGTCGTTAATCTGTTGTTTCAGTGATTACCAGAGACTTTATGTATGTAATTAGAACGTTGGATTCATGGCGGAGTGATTCAATACTGGAATATGCTCAATCATAGGTGGAATGAAAAAATTACACGCTTCGACGAAGATCGTACGACGATCTTTTCACTGTGATTGCCACGCGTGTTGATGATTTGACAATTACCATATTATTTCCAATGAGCGATCGATAATCGTAGGAAAATTAGGTGAATTCATGTAATCGGTAGCGTAGGAAAACTCGAAGGTTAACTCACGGTCGCCATCGTGAATCCACCGGAAGTTTTAACCATCAACGTTTCTATTGTCTCGGTTCTTTCATTTTCGAGGCCCACTTATCGATCTTTACCACACGCATCATCGTATGTACAACGTGTGAGTGGGTAACTGTCGACCATGGCAATTTCTTGGTCAGCATGCAAGTTTACATCACAGTAATGTAGTCCGGTTTGGTTACGTGAACCGTTGCATTTGTGATAACGGGTATTACTCAAGCCGCTGGACCGCATGAAGAGTGTCGTCGCCATCAAACTCACTGTGTATGTCGTACCTGAGGATTTTCTGCCGTTCCCCGAAAAAATCAACCAAAACGGGATTAAATGTCCCTCACGATTGACTCACCTGCAACAGACACGTGAATACAGCGATTAGCATTTTTATATTGCAAATTAAAAAATGATTCTGTTACTGGCTTATAAAAGAATTCACTCTGATGGGTTTTTTTTGAGAAGGTCGAAAATTAAATAACCACCAAAAACAATGAATATTCAATTGGATTACATTGAATACATAATACCGATAAACCGAATAAAAATAGAATATAGAAAATCCCGTGTATACTACCTCAGCGTTCATATCAATTATGCCTGGCATGGATGACGTTCCATGAAGAGTGGTGCGTGAATTAGTACACGCATATTACACTCTAATTTTACCAAAGTATACTCGTGCTCTATAATTGCAGCTATATTAATTTCATAAATTATTTCTGAATACCGACATTACAGAGCATGTATCAACACCTGAGGTACCGTTCGGTAAAAGTACCAAAAAAAAACATTTTACCAGCGATCCACGTCCAAGAGCACTTTCCCTTGAGGAGCGTCTGGGGAATCCAGTAAAACGGGTTTGCGGCGATGCTCTCAAAATAGAACAAATTTTAGGAAAAAAAATACTAAACATTATTTCTTTCGTTCACACTAAAGTTGTTAATTTATATTATGCGTGGAAAAATAGAAAAAAGTTTCACTTTTCGCGCGAGTAATACGATGGTACTTTGTACTTAACTCGGTGCGAAATTTCACGTTTTTCGCACGTAAAGAAAAGTAAAAGTCATGAAAAGTGGAACTGTTACAAAAATACATTTTTTAACGATAGAATAACATGTCAGTGCTTAATTATCAAACCAACTCTACATTTCTACGAATAAGCAGGTTCAATTTAGGCGTTAATAAAAAGAAAATAATTCTTTCGACGACAATTACGAAGAACTGCAGTTTGTGTTTCCCGATCGGTTGTATGGATTCGATCGCGGGCAATTTACTTTTTACTACTTGTAGGGAGGTCAAGGATATTATCACCATTGCTTCCCAGTGTTCTGATGCAAATATAATGAGGCAATTTTAAAAAAATTGTTACAGCAAAGTGACGCTCGTTGAAATGTGATTGACGTACTAACGCAGTTCTTGTGAATTGGTAGTTGCACACGCTATACTTACAAAATGACATTTTGTCGCAAGTGAAAAGATCGCCATAAATAAAGATCAGTGGATTTTTTTGTTTCCCTGTCGCCATAAATGTCTAATTCAATTATACTTTCGTTTTTCTAATAAACACATATTTTTTTAATGTATATCTTACATTGACCGGAACAGTTTTTTTCGTGCCACAATCACATTTTGACTTTTTTAGCAAGTACTACAAAAAGTTTTATACAAAGTATTTTTCTTAATGTTACTAAAAGTAGATGAGAAGAAAGAAAAAATCACAAGAAAATGTGATTTAGGATGAAATCAGTGAATTAAAATGTTTTAATAACATTGTAAACTTGGTATTCTCTGGTAAATTAACTCGGTTTGCCTACCAGATTCTGAGCCAAGATTCTGACTTTCCTGTCTCTCGGTCCATTAATCATTCATTAATGAATTATTAATGCATGACTTTTATTTATATGATTCCTCACATCTAGTTTGAAACGTTGTCATTATTATTTCCGAGTCTGCATATTACCATAATTTACGGAAGACCTTTCAAGTTTAACTTAATGTTTTTGAAAAGTTCAAGATGAAATTGACAGCTTTCAAACTAGATGTGGCAAAAAATATGATTAAAAGCCACACTTTTAATCGTTCATAAATCAATAATAAATTTTACATAAAAACTCGTGTGAATATTACACACGAACCGATCAATCAATTCTTCATTTCTTTCAACGACTGCTCACTAAAAGACATATATAAAAAGTGACATTGTTATTCTTATGAACAAAACTATACCAGTGCTAAACAAATTCAATTCAACGCGGTTTCGAATTTTTTTTTTAATGCCTCTTCTGGAAGTAAGCACAATGGGAAAATAATATATCTTGCGATCATTCGACTGCCTAAAAAGAAAACTACTTTCCTTTCCTTACAACACAAAACACCTAAAGGTCTGTAGCCTAACATGAACCCTTATGAAAGGAAAGTTGCATACTATTACTTTATACTATATGCATTCACAAATCCCATTTTACACGATAACATCGAGTCTCGTAACAGGAAAACACTCTGCGAATTTGATTAATAAAAATAATGTACAGTCATTGGAGCATTTAATTTATTTTGTACTTATAGTGATCAAAAAAATGAAAAAAACAAAATCAATTAATGTAACACCAACGTATGATCAAGTAAGTGTTAAAAATCTACGTATTTACATTTACCTTGTCGCAATTTGCGAAAATTCTAGTAGAATAAAACTTTTCACTGCGAATGGCTATGTAAATCATGCTTTAAAAAAAGCAGAACTATGATTTACTGAGTTTAAAAATTCCAAATGACGAATATAACGTATCCGAAAAGACTTTTCGAAATGAACGTTCGACAGGGGTGAATGTCTGGCTTTCTTTCACAGCGGAGTCGGATACTTCACGATAATAGTAAAAGTAGACAAGGAGGTGTCAGCAGACGAAAGTAGTAGGGATCTCCGTACTCGATAGGCTGGCAGTTAGCCTATGTTACACCATAGAGTGTTCGTCGGTGCTGATATTACGCGAGCATATTGAGAAAGCGCCATTTCTCCAGCAAATCTTGAGGCGGAGAGGAGGTCGCCCGAAGTCCACTAGATCCAGCAACCAGTGTCGTTCTGCCTGGCCGATAGTGAGGAACCACAATTTTACAGACGTACGTTTTCGTTCTGTGGAAATCCCAAAAGCTTTTCCATGTCGAAAAAGGAAATGTGACCTAAATAATTGAAAAAACAAAACAAAACAAAAAATAAGTGCAAAGCCTGAGAAGACAAAACAAGGGGACGATACCCGAAGAAAGTGCTTGGAGAACGTGAGATATTTATTCTATCCTTATAAAACCCAAATTACTGGCGAATTTTATCGCCCTCCTTGTACATTTCTATCGTAAAAGCCAAAAATTAAAAATTAAAAACGTTCACCACAGTAATTACGTAATAAATGATCAATAAGTATATAATATATAAGTATTATAATAAGAATATTATAAATAAGTTTGACCACAGAGAAGATCTTCAATGCATACATACAATTATTGAAAACGCATGAAACGTTTTCACTATAAAAACCAAGACTCACTCTCACCAGTGTCTTATTTACTATCTATTTCATTACGATGACAATTTACACACTTACGAACTTTCTACGTATCCTTAACATAAGCAATACGCTTAAAAGTATGAAAAAAGTCGTGACAATTTGAAAGGTGGGAAATAAGACACTTGGGAAGACGCTCAATTTTTAGAGGCTTGTTGGACTCTGTAGCCAGGCTGGAATGTACCTGCAATAAAATTGGTCGCCTCGCGGTATACCGGAGAAAGTATTTTTTTCCAGCATATAGCTATCGGATCACCACGAGGTTATCGTTGCGAGATTATGTGCGCTGAGTCTCTATGGAAAGCAAAAATATATTCACTTCCTTGCGTGTAGTTATGTGGAATAAGCTTTGGATTGTACTGTCTATCACGCAGCGCTTATTTATTTATTTATTTTTACAAAAAACCTGAAGTCTTTTTCATTTCATGTGTAAAATCATTTCCTTCTATCTGTTCCACCATCGTTTTAATATAACAACCGCGTTATTATATCAACCGGAATATCCCAACGGCAAGGACAAACTCGTCACGACATTTCCTTATTCGACATCACGCATACCTATTTATTATGTCGAAGAAGCTTGGACATCTATATTTCAATGTATAAATAAGAAATATACCGGAAATTCCAGCTAATTATCCGCTATTTTCCAGCGCAAAAAGATATTTTCTCGCTTCATCCGTTATACCGGAAACGCGTGGATATCGTAGCTTCCGGCGAACATCCACAACTGAAAAAAGTGTGAAGAGAAGGAGCACCGAGTTGAAAAGTATATGTCATTTGCCAGCTGTTTATCAGCTCTCGAATAAAACTAGTTTTGATCAAATCGTACGACCCCTTCAGAAGAAACCACCCCCTGGGGTGAAAAACGGTATTTTTTCAAATATCGCGCATAAAAATGAAACTATTCATCTTCAAATTTACCTTAACTTATTGGCTCAACATTTCCGTGTCTACCGATTTTACCGCTCCATCCTCACGTTAAAAAAACTACCCCCTGATTCAATATTCTCATAACTCAGCGTAGAATATACCTAGAGAGTTGTGAATAGTCTTAATATTCATTTAAATTTAGCAGCTCGATATTTATGCATCGACTGATTTTTATTATTCCTTCTCAATTTCCGCATTCTCCCATATTTATTTCAATCCGGCTCCTAAAAATGTTAAAACAATATTTTAAAATGAATCAAAAGCCAAAAATTCAAATCGACATAAAAACAAATATTTCCATCGAATTAAAAATGAAGATTCATGTTCGAAATATTCATTTCACGTTTCTCACCGTTATATTCCTTTTCTAAATTCTTGCGCCTGTTCCAGACAGAGCAGAGGACCTAAAAAGCAGGATGAAGGTTGGAGTTGTAACAGTATTGCTGTTAACAGCTACACTTGCGAGGAGCCAGAGCTTTTTGGACCTCCTGAGGAGCTACACTCTTGGAAGTCACGACACAATCAGAACATTACCCTCGCCCATTTACAGCAAATACGATTTTATCGTGGTTGGCGCTGGATCAGGAGGATCAACGGTTGCTAATCGACTCTCGGAGAATCCTAAATGGAAGGTCCTTCTTCTGGAGGCTGGAAAACCCGAGGGTCTTCTCAACCAGATTCCCATACTCGTTAGCAACTTCCAAATGACCGATTACAACTGGGGCTACAGAGTCGAGCCCCAGAAACAAGCCTGCCTAGGCATGAAGGATCATCGTTGCACTTGGCCACGTGGCAAATCGTTGGGCGGTACGAGCACGTTGAATTACATGATTCACACTCGTGGAAATAAACTGGACTACGACGAATGGGCGGCACGAGGAAACAACGGATGGTCTTACGATGATGTGTTGCCCTACTTCAGAAAAAGCGAGAAATTTAAAGTCCCAGGTGAGTCACCAGATTCGCATTCCGCATATTTTTATTTATCACAGAGCTTTCATTTCGGAACCATATTTTTTCGAGGTTTTTGTGAATACAGACTTTCCAAGAAAATAGTTTTTTTTTCTCTAGTTTCTGGATACGTCTAAGATGCTTTAATTAGGTAAAAATCCTGACCATGTGAAAGTCCTTAACCCACTTTGATTCATAAAATATTCTGTTCACATATTTTCAATGAATGAGTTCAATGAAAATGTATTTCGTCGTTAGGATGTCACAGAACGCAAATGAAGATGCACATAATCTAATTCGAACCAATTTAATTCGGTCGTAAACTAAAATATTGCACGGTTCCGAAAATATCGTTCGAATTTCTTAAAGAAGCTTTCAATGTAGTCGATAATAAAGTAACAATTTAAAGGCATCTTTAAAAAAACACGTAATTGCCAAGATAATCTTATATTCCCACTAAATCTGTAATAATCTATCGTTATCTGATAAAAGTCAGCCTGTGAAGTAGGACGTTGCCCACTGCTTCCTCGTCATGATTAACCGTTCTCAAAGTTTTCTTTATGTGAAAGTCAGAGTCCATGAACATGATGCTGGCGTCGCACAGCATGAAAGAAACAAAAAATTAAAAAATCCATTTGCAAGACCCAATTTTATTTGCCTTTGTAAAGTGCCTTTTTTTCTAACACAAAAGTCTCTCTAGGGCCATCGAATTCGAGCTACCACGGCAAAAATGGATATTTGTGCGTCGAGCACGTTCCCTACCATTCAGAGTTGGCGTCGGAGTTCTTGAAAGCCGGCAAACAATTGGGTTATCGAGTTCTCGATTACAACGGCCCGGATCAAGTGGGTTTCTCTTACATCCAAGTGAACATGGACAAGGGGGCTCGATGCAGTGCCTCCAAGGCTTACTTGAGAGTCAACAGGCCCAATTTGGAGATAGTCACAGAGGCCCAAGTGACAAAAGTATTGATACACACCAACAAAAGAGCTTATGGAGTGGAGTACGTGAAGAACGGAGAAACGAAGAAGGTTTACACGACCAAGGAAGTCATTCTTTCAGCTGGAACGATAGATTCAGCAAAATTGCTCATGCTGTCTGGTGTGGGTCCTCGTGAGGACCTCGAAGAGCTCGGTATCGAAGTGATCAAGGACTCCAAGGTCGGTTACAATCTCTACGAACACATCGGCTTCCTGGGACTGACTTTCATGGTGAACAAGAGCGTAACACTGCTCCAGAGCAGATTAGCAAAGCCTTCGGTGCTCCTGCAGTACGTAGTGGACCGAAGTGGTCCAATGTCCATTCCAGGAGGCGCAGAAGCTTTGTCCTTCATCAGGACAAAATATGCCCTCGATTCCAGGCCCGACATCGAACTCCTCTTTGCCTCGGGTTCCTTGGCTTCGGACAACGGTGTGAGCCTAAAAAAAGCTCACGGTTTGTCCGACGAGTTGTACGAAGCTGTTTTCAAGCCCATCGAAAACAAGGACGCGTGGTCGATTTGGCCGATTCTCCAAAATCCTCGTAGCCACGGTCGCGTTAAGCTCAGCTCGAAGAATCCTTTCAAGGCTCCCATCCTTGAGCCCAATTTCTTCACTCATCCTGCGGACATTGAAATATTACTAGAGGGAGTTAAGCACGCAATAAATGTATCTAAAACTCAACCGTTTGAAGCCTACGGCAGCAGACTCCACGATACCAAGATTCCTGGATGTCGCAACTTTGATTTTGCGTCTGACGATTATTGGCGATGCGCTATCAGACATCTTCCTTCTATGATGAACCATGAAATTGGCACTGTTAAAATGGGACCCGAAGACGATCCTGATGCAGTCGTTGACCCACAACTGAGGGTCTACGGTATCGTGGGATTAAGAGTCGTCGACGCATCGGTCATGCCCAAAATGCCCGTCGGTCATGTTAACGCTGGTATTTATATGATCGGTGAAAAGGCCTCGGACATGATAAAGGAGGCGTGGACAGGGCCCTCTTCGAGGTACGGTAAACTCGATAACAATCCTGCGCGCTCGTAGATTTTCAACTTCCGTCGTTGTGCCATATGCTTTTTGTTTCATTGATATATTGGCCATTGTAAATAGTTGATTAAGGAGTGACTGAAACTTGATGTACCACCAAATTAGCCCTTTCGACACTGACAAAAATGTTCCGGAAAGTAAATACGCTTTTGTGCGAAGTTTTTATGAATAAACCGCTACATTTAATTTAATATGCAGTTGTATTGTAATAATGACATTCATATCAAATATCCGTGTTTTAACGTATTTAATATATACCGTATATTGATGTTACATCATACCTGCGTGTTAAATTTTATATACCGGTTTATCCATAAAAACTTCCGACAAAAGCATATTTATTTTCTCCAGTGAATGTTGAATTTTACAGTTGTCGATACATCGATTATGCCCAAAATCTCTGTCGGCCACTCTTGTATTTATATAATCGGTGAAAAAGCCTCAGGCACGATGAAAGTTCAAGGACATTAAAAAATTCTAACTCCGACATCAATATTACACTGTTAAAAGTCCAAGTTAATTTTATATACAAACTGATATGATATTCACATGTCATATGTATATAAATTCCATATTAATACACTTTTATTGTTAATTTGAGTATAGTGTAGAAATTCTACGACACACCTATTTGAAAATTAATGTTTAAATTATTATAATTTCCATTTTAATATACCAATATTATATTTGTCAATGACGAATGCATCTGAAAATTAATACACGGTGCATGCATTCGATTATATGCATTATAATCGGTACGTTAATTTTTTTCAAACATTTTTTTACAGTGTGTACATGATCTTAGGTTTTATAATTTACTTATCGTGCTACGTTCCATCAACCGCAAAGCGGAAGCCAGCTTTTTTGAGATTCTGATGTATTCTTGTATAGTAAAAATGTAGTCTAGAGAAAACTGCTTTGGCCTGCCAGGATTTTCAGAGTTCTTCTGTGCCCTCGTGCAAATGCGATACAGTTGTGCATTAGCATGAGTGGCTCTGAGGGGAGACTCTATGAAAGAACAAGGGGGATGCGAGGGGAACGTAAAAGCCTGACTAAGGCATACAACGGAATAACCCAAAAAAAAAATCCAAAAACGAACCTGATTGATACCCGGTGCCAAATGCTTTCAGATCGCTCAATATAGTCGAAGATGTAAATAATTGATAAAGAAGTTGCTCAAGGTCGAAGTACGACGACGAAACGGTCAACGTCGGGAATTTCCGTTGGCTGTGCGTCATCACATTAATATATTATTTCTCGCGTTAACTATATATTTAATAAAAATGTTGTATTTTACTGTTGAATAAAACGATGCGCAATGTTGTGTATGAGATGAGTGCACATTTTTTTTCCTATCTTTTTATCCAGGAATATCCGGGAGGAAAGTGTTGTGAAATTAGTCAACGAATTAATGGGAATAATTACGGAAGCGGACATGGTTGGAAATATTCATTGCAATTATTGATAGTGTAGGATAAACAAAATGATTAAGCGGTTTTGTAATTTTTAAATCAAAATTGGCCAATTTTACGAGCCTTCGATAATGAGAATTCGTGGATATATTTAAGCAGGCGTTCGTGGAATATTGAGAAAGTTTTCGGGCGTCCGAAATGAGCTGAGATGCAATCGAGAGAACGAATGTCATTCCTGAAATACACTATTATGTGACCGGCGGTTCAACTAACGTCATACGTCATATCAATCACTACCACGCCTTGTGGGTTAACTGTAGAGTCAAAATGTTTTAGAACCTCCGTATCTTAAGTTATACGTACTTATTGATTGAGAAACAATGGATGGTTTAAAGTTGTTGATATAAACAGTAACAGTAACAGTTGTGCCAGCTTTTTTAAAATTTTCCATCGCCTAGATAAAAAATCTCTGCAATGGAAAAATATTGAGCTGGATAATAATATTCGTTTTCGAGAAATTTAACATCAACTTTGCCACAGATACCCTCAAAATTGACAGAGAAACAATCGGTTATTCAAGGTTGATGATAAATAAGTAAAAGTAGAGCCAGTTTTTTCTAAATTTTCCAGTGCATAGATAAAAAATCTCTGCATTAAATGGAAAAATATTGAGCTGGATAATAATATTCGTTTTCGAGAAATTTAACATCAACTTTGCCACAGATACCCTCAAAATTGACAGAGAAACAATCGGTTGTTCAAGGTTGATGATAAACAAGTAAAAGTAGAGCCAGTTTTTTCTAAATTTTCCAGTGCATAGATCAAAAATCTCTGCATTAAATGGAAAAATATTGAGCTGGATAATAATATTTGTTTTTGAGAAATTTAACATCAACTTTGCCACAGATACCCTCCAAATTGCCAGAGAAACAATCGGTTGTTTAAGGTTGTTGATATAAAAAGTAAAAGTAGAGCCAGCTTCTTTAAAAATTTGCAGCAAGTAGATAAAGAGTTTATGCATTGAATGGAAAAATATTGTAAGTTGCCAATAAGTTTTGCATTCACAATCTCTTGTTTTATAGATTTCTTGTCACTTCCAACTATAGAGTTGAACTCTGAAACAACAACAGTTTACAGAACACAGAATTTCTCTAAGCGCAAACTAGTTTTTGTATGACGATTCCAAAATGTAAGTTATCAATGCAAGTAACTACATGTTCGTAAACTTTAATACTGCCTGTGTCGGCTTGAGATGGTACAACAGACCGATAGAAAACTAAGAGTAGTCTAAAATCTACACACCACTTTACTGATTCTTTTACTTTGTCTTCTTTTTAAATTTTGTCGAAGAAATGAGATCTCATTGCATCAATGAAAAAAAGTGGAATATCTGAATAAAAGTCAACGATATCAGAATTAGCACAATTCTGCATTTCCATGTGGAAGTTCTGCATGTTCATGCAGAATTGAATTACATTTCTTGACAATTTGCAGTGTTGGAATTTACTGAGGCAGCTTTGAAACATAATTCGTAGAAACTCACTCATTGCCATTGTATTAAACACATATCTCCTGTTACAGTAATTTCTGTTGCATAAAATTCAAATCTGAATTCCAATTTTCCGATGTATATTTTTTACAGACAGTATATGCATAATGCATGTGCCTACAATGTGTTTCTTTTTCACCTAATATACTTTGTAACAAAACAAAAAATTTTAATGGGCAGTAACAACCTATTAAACATGTTATTCTCTTTTATATTGGAATAGCTACTTTGAACGAACTGTTCGGTTGCAACATCAACTTTTAATGTGCCTATTCTCTATGTCAAAAACCTTTCAACAGCTCAATGTAAGATAATATCTCCATCACACATATATTCGATTGAAAAGACTAAATACCTACACAAATTCCGCAATGGACGACAAATTTTTGCATTGTCCTAAAAAACAGAATGTAAGAAAGATTTGAAATTTCTTATGTCACATTCGCATAGATGTGAATTCACATAGATCCTTTACCGATAGTATACATACATTTTTGTTCACATAAGTTGATCACAAAACTAAAATACACAAATCCTATCTTGCGTCTGTACGCAGCTAAAATTGCACAAAAACACCGCCCATACTGCGTGCATTAGCACATGCGTCCCAGAAGGCCCTCGCCGAGTGATTAAATGCAGACAGTAATACGTTTTGCTATCATCCGATACAATACCAAAAATATATTTCAGTTACTGCGAGCCAAGGACCTGCGATTGAAAATTCGCAGAAGCTGCACTATTTCGCAGCAACCGTTGGACCGTCAATCCTTTTGCATGCGATTTATACCAGAGGTTGTTATCGGTGATTAAATACCCATTAGATACTTCAAGGCCAACAAAATAACCACTAGCGCTTATGTTAAACAGACATAGCAAAAAAAATCTTCAATCAACAAATCCTCGAGTACAGTGATGAAATTTGTATAGGAAATCATGCGTGGCGGAGTGATTGAATGAAAAGGAGCATAAATAGCGGTGCAGGTATCGTAGTGAAGACGAAGCCGGTAAAAAAATAGATTGTAACCTCAAAAGGTGACAGTCGTTTATTAGTTCCTCTCGAATCGACGCGATAAATTCGATTTCCATGGTATTTTCGAAGTGGCTAAATAGGAGAATGAAATAAAATCGCATGACTCACCTGATACGACGAGTGCCTCGTTTGGCCCGCAAGTATGTACGTTTCCCATCACGAATCCACAAAATCGTATCTGCTTCCGTATTCCCGATTAAACTCCAATCGAACGGAGAACAGCAAATTCACAAGCACGCACCGACAACACCGACAACACCAAACAACACCAACTGTACGCACACGTTCGGCCGCACAATTAAATTCTAATTGACACTAACTAGCCCTAATGCCATGAGAGCAATTGCTAACCACACCGAAGCGCGATACCGTCGATGCGATAGGTATACAATTCCAACGTTTTTACTCTCTCGTATTTTTACTACTACAATTACGTTTCTTGGGTATATATACGCAACGTCGTAGTGAAACAAGGAGACGAGGTCGAGAACCGCTGACTAGTCTACACGTAAGCCACTACCCAAAAGCATTCGCTTTTCTCGAGCTTCCGCAAAAGCCCGTAACCCTTATGATCCCGCGAGTGGAACAGAGACCGAGAGAACAAACAAAGCGAGAGGTTCGATCTCCTTTCTCGCTCGCACTCGTTGCTTAAATCGAGCGAAACCTACTGGCGCCTGTAGTGAAGATTCAGCCTAAGCATGAGTCAGTGTTACCAATGACGCGCAACCGCCGCGTCACTGACACGCGCGGGGTGTATGCGTCGCTTTTTATGTTTTTCCTCTTTCCCTATCTTCCCAATTTCAATAGTTTTCTTTTATTACGGAAAATGGATTTCGAAAGGTACTCGATTATTCTATTGTCTGCTTCCTCAGGTCACACACTTCCGCTATTACGTCAATTTCTATAAATAAACGCCGTGCGTGTGCCTGCCGAAGCGGTTGTCAACTTCAAAGGGACAAAATAAAACGAAGCACGCTCGAATCTACCCCTTTACGCACACTTTCTAACGGGAAACAACGAGCCTCAGCGTTTTTTCTTTCCACTGTGTTTCCATTGATGAAATGTAATCGATTTTACAAAATCGATTTACAAAATTGCTGTAATAGAGGAAAACATTTCGATGAATAAAGGACTTCGAAGGGTCGCTAATGATTTTCATTCTCAAGTACCAAGCCGCCGGGTGAAGCAAATAGAACTTTTCAGAATCAATACCGCCGCTTCGATAACTAATCTCTATCATTGTGAATCGAGGAGGGGGGAATTATTAGCAGGGCAGGAATTGAATTAGGAATTCCCGGATAAATGTCGCGTATTGCATATCTCGTGAAAATAATATTTTTAGTCTAAAACTAGGTTACATAATTTGCTCATTGGGTTTCGCGATAAATGAAATAATTATTAACGCATGCCTGGTTCAAACGGCAAGCTCGAAAAATTTCCATAATTATTATTTGGCGGCGACGCCAACGCCGCCGTGGAAGTCGCCGCTGGTGCCATCTTCGTAAGCTTCGCGGGAAGCAACGGAATTACCGAGTTTGTCGAAATTTCCGGGATATCTTTCTGTGTTATCGTAAGCCGATGACCGAAATCAATTCAAATTAAGCTGTTTGAAGACTTATACATAACCTCGTAGCCCGTTCCGTTGATTATTATTCATTAACCGACTAATTGAAATAGCAATAAACGCAGTATTATTAAGTAATTAAGTGGTGAAAATCGGGCGTGAGCGTTTGCAATGAAAATATGTCAACGAAAGTGTCAATTGTCATTTGTACTCGTACAATATTAAACGCAGTGTACCTGCGTTATTGCGCCTAGTAAAAATGTTTACAGGTCTTCGGACGTAACAATTAACAGTATGAATACTCCGCAGTCAAACAAGAAGAAACGAAACAGACCGGGCGGACATAGCGAATCTGCGGGGCCCGGAAACGGTGAAGTTTTGAGCCCACAGGATCTTTCCCGCTTTGTTTTGGTATGTTTGTTTGTTTTATTGAAATTAGTTCAATAAACAATAGCTTTCCGTCGTCAAATCAACGCTTTTTTCACGCAAATTTAAGATAACACCGGGAGACGAAGATGCGCATAAACAATTGCGTTTGGGTATCAACGACAGCCTGTCCATTCTGTCCGTCGGAGAATACGAAAGTAGCAACAAAATTTCCAGTCACAAAGGCGTCAACGCAGCCGCCGAAAAGGAAAAAGAAGACAAAGCCATTCTTGGCTCTCTTCCTGTTGCTACCGTCAAGAATTTAGAGGGCTACGAGGGTCAAATCGGAGAAGCTGAACCACTTCCTAATTCTTATGTTAGATTTATGGAACGCAGTGGCGAAGAACTCGACGGTAAGAGTTATTTTATGTCCAAACATTATTTTCTATATAGTTCGGTGAAAAAGAAGTACTGCAAATTGACAAGCACTGAAAACACTGTTTTTAATAAATAAATCTCACTTGTGCAGAAATACCAAATTACAAACTTTTGCGACAATTGCAATAATTCAAAGTAATTATTATGTTGAGGACTGTTTAATTATTATTTAGCAGCTTGTTAGCACAATTTAAATCCCTTACACTTCTACTTATAAAGGAGACATTAGTTCGTTGAGAAGACAAAAAAAAAAACTCAGTAACATCTATTTAACATTTAATCTTCATACCCATATATCCTCGTACCAATGTTGCTCCAACCAAAACATTCGATATTCACAAACAATATCAGAAACAACAAGAATCGAAATCTTCCATGGATTCTTTTGTAACATCAATGTCGCATCGACAATATTTGATCGTTTTTCTTAGGTGAGGTGGAATACGACTTGGACGAGGAAGATTCCGCGTGGTTATCGATCGTAAATGAGCGTAGATTAGCTTCGGGCTTAACGCCGCCAATGGAGCCCGATACTTTCGAGCTTCTGATGGATCGTTTGGAGAAAGAATCGTACTTCCAGCAGCAGAGCAACGGCGGAGGTGGAATCGCAGCGGACGAGGATGCGGTGTGCTGTATATGTATGGACGGCGAGTGTCAGAACAGTAACGCGATACTCTTCTGCGATATGTGTAATCTCGCTGTACATCAGGATTGTTACGGTGTCCCGTACATACCGGAAGGTCAGTGGCTCTGCCGGCGATGCCTGCAGAGTCCTTCGAGAGCGGTGGACTGCGTTTTGTGCCCAAATCGCGGCGGTGCCTTCAAGCAAACCGATCGTCCAGCCACGTGGGCTCACGTCGTTTGCGCCCTGTGGATTCCCGAGGTGCGTTTTGCCAATACCGTGTTTTTAGAGCCAATCGACAGTATAGAAAGTATCCCAGCAGCACGGTGGCGATTAACGTGTTGCGTTTGCAAGCGAAGAGGCGCCGGAGCTTGCATACAGTGCCACAAGAGCAATTGTTACGCGGCTTTTCACGTAACTTGCGCTCAGCAAGCCGGACTATGCATGAGAATGCGAACGGTACAACCGGCGAACGGCGAACCGATGCTCGTTCAAAAAACTGCCTATTGCGAAACCCACGCGCCCCCCGATTATCAACCCTCGACGAATCCCGCCGAAGCGAGACGACGAGCGATAGCTAATAAGAAAAGTTCTTCCGCACCTGTTATCTCCATACCGACGATACCTCCCGAGCGTATTCGGGAAATCGCCAACTTGGCCGAGGGGCTTCCCAAGCGGAGTCAACTTATTCAGCGTTTGATCGCTTATTGGACTCTCAAGCGACAAAACAGAAACGGCGTGCCGCTTTTGAGGAGATTACAGAGCTCGCATCCACATTCCCGACCTTCCGCTCTTGGGGATCACTCCTCGCCTCCTCCTGATGGTGAATTGAGAGGGGAACTCTATCGGCAGCTTAAATACTGGCAATGCTTAAGACAGGACCTCGAACGGGCGAGATTGCTGTGCGAACTTGTACGTAAACGGGAGAAACTTAAGAAGGAGCTCTTCAAGGTGTAAGTTACAAGAAAAATATGAATCAATCTCACGAATTATCGATCGCATCTTCACTGGATCTTATGGATATTTATTTGGTATTTCGTAGGAAGGAAAAGTGCATGTGGTTCGAGTTGAGGCCTCTCGAAAGTATTTTGAGAACTCTGTTGGAAGCTTTTAAAGCGAGAGATACGAACGATGTGTTTGGACAACCCGTCAACACCGAGGAAGTTCCGGATTATCTCGACATCGTGACCCATCCAATGGACCTCTCGACTATGGAGGTATTAAAGTTTTTCATTAACGTAAAACAAAACTTTCCGTGTTGCCGCGACTCACCGAATTCTATACATTTTATGAATATAAAGTAATTCGTAATTAGTCCTGTTAATCAGAGAATAGTTCAGACATTTTTTATTGTCAGAGAAAATTCGGTTGGTATCGAAGGAACAAAGACTTCGTCCATAAAAATATGAATAACGAAAATATTAGAGTTAGGGAAAAGATATAATTTGTTCAGGGAAACTTATATTCTTTCCCACTGTTTTTAATTAACACCATTTTTTTTTCGAGTTAATTAATAATCCGCTTGGCTCGCGGTAATGCTGTATACTATTTTTTTTTAACAGGCGAAGTTAGAAAGACAAGAGTACGAAAGTTTAAGCGCCTTTGAATCCGATTTTAACCTGATGGTCAACAACTGCCTGGCGTATAATCGCAAGGACACGATGTTCTATCGAGCGGGACTTAAGATGCGCGAGCAAGGAGGTTCGCTTATCGAACAGGCTCGAAAAGATTATCCGGAACTCGATCCACCTTCCGAAACGGAACCGGTACAGCCACCGACCTCCAAGTCTCGGAAAAGGGAAAGGAATAATCGTAATCGTACGGAATCGGAGTCGCAGACCGGCGAACCGGAAGTTCCACAGGCTGGAGTTAATCGCAGAACAGCCGTGCTCTTCACCCGAAAAGCTAGAGCTCGGGCGAGCAGAAGCGGCCAAACGCTCAGCCCGGAGAGCGAGCAAAAGAAACAGGGAGATAGCTTCCGAGTATACAGGTATATAATAGTGAACAGAGTTAAAAATTTTGCATTGGTATTTTCATACGAAAATCATTGATTTTATTGATCATCGAATTTTTTCTAATATACTTTGCTATTTATTCTCTAATAATCTCAGAAATTAACAAAACCCTTAAAGAAACATGATAGATCTTACGATTTCTTTTTCAGCTTTGACCCCTTTTTTTCGCCATAGTAGTTGTTTGAAATCTCGATTAAGGTTCTGGAAAACCCATGATCAGACAAAATTTTTGCCGTTTCAGGAGCGGAGGAATGGACAGCGACATCGGCGACGCCGAGAGCCAGTCGTCGACGTGTAGTAGTTGTTCAACGAGTGTATCTACGAGTCCCGAGCCGGAAGAACCACCGGACGAACCATTGGACGACGACGAAGAATCGCCACCGCAATTGGTGAAAAAAACTAAAGATCAAGTCCAAGAGACGAAAATCGACGGCGATGAATCCGGCCTCGAAGCTCTGCAACTCGTGTGGGCAAAGTGTCGCGGATATCCTTGGTATCCGGCTCTGATTATCGATCCGAATACACCACGAGGAACCGTTCACAAAGGAGTGCCAATACCAGCTCCGCCCGACGATGTACTCGCACTTGCTATCAACTACAAAGGTCCAGTTTTTCTCGTGCTGTTCTTCGACACAAAACGGACCTGGTAATTTTCCCTCCCTTTATAGTTTTTCTAAATCGTTGGAGACTATTGATTTAGAAAATGGGGGAAAAATTTGGAGTATCTCGTTGAAATAAAAGTATTGATGATTAATTGCTACTCTCACGGCATTCGAAGTGCATTCTATGTTGAAAGTTAAAAGAACATAACAAATAGACATTTTATATATTTGTAACTGGAAATTGAGCTTAAGAATCGCGAAGATTTAAAAAATTCTGTTTCATGTTTGTTTCATTTAAAAAGTTTCTATCGCAAGAAGTTTACGTTCTCCCAATTTTTTAAAGAAAGAAAAAGATTAGGATGCCAAAAAATACTGATCGTTAGTGAAATGCGCATAAGTGCGATCCTGCATTTATAATTCTCGTTTTTTTAGGCAATGGTTACCCGGCGAAAAACTGGAGAAACTGGGAGTTTCGCAGGCGCTAGACGAAGCGAAATTGATAGAATCTCGCAAGCCGACGGATAGAAAAGCCGTGAAGAAAGCTTACCAAGAGGCTCTGCATTATCGAAAGCAGACGCATAATACGGCGCTCAACGCGATAACGAGTACCTAAAATGCCTGATCTAATCGACCAACACACTGCGCTATATTTTTATCGAATTTTTCACATTCAATCGCATAGGCGTTGGAAGAAGGCGCGCAAAGCCATCGCTCCTTGTAAGATAAAGAGAAAACTCGACCATCAATCCAAAAAGTTTCCCATTTTTCACAATAAATCGTTCACTCTTTGTGACAAAGACAGATAATCACCTGGGGTATATAAATATGCCTTTATTAAATGCGCCTTATATTTTGTATATCATTGAAAACGTTTATTAATGTACAAGAAATGAGAAATAGCCTTATCTCCGGATGATTAAAGAAAACATAATCACGTACAAGTTACTTTTTTATGATCTGTGGCTCAAAGCCCGGTTCAGTCGCTTTTTGCAATTCCTTGGCGTACATATCCAATCTTTGGGTCATCTAAAACAAAACAAAAAAACATCCAAATATTCCTTTGCAATAATCAATATTGCGGAAATATTACCAAGGTGTTTGAAATATTGCAGGAATCTTTGATTTTTACAATTCAAACGGTTCTTAAGGCAAAAAGGTAAGTTAATCCATATCACAAAATATAGATCATATTGAGTTCAAACTTTGCAACTAATTCAGAAATGCTCATTTATAACGTATCGGAATATTGGAAAACAATTTCATCGAAAGCATTGGAAGATTTAGTCGGGGATCGTTGGTACGGAAGTTAAAAAAATAATATTAAACGAATGGGTTTGTTTCACAGGTAATGTTCAGAAATATTTCTTAAATTATCGCAAAATTTGATACATGTTCTGATGATAATTGTGAATATTCGACTAGAAGCTTATGGAAATCTTTCCGTGCAATGAAATAATCGAAATATTCCTGCAATATTCAAGCATTATAATGTGCTGTGTGGGAGGTTTAAGGGGTTTTCTTGTTGACCGGAAGCTTACTCGGAAACCCCAAACATCTTTGGCTTGACGACAAGCGTTGAGGTCCAATTCCGTGACGAGAAGACCATCTCTATCACGACTGAGGCCTGGAGTACGAGTTCCATCCGGTGCGGTCACGTAACTGGAGCCGTAAAAATGTCCGAAGTCTCGATGCGCAGGTGCACCGTCGCCGGAAGTAAATTCTCGCGGAAATGTCTCGGTTCCAACGCGATTTATAGCGCAGGTGAAATAGCTATTGGCTATCGCAGCGCATCTCGCCTCGATCGGCCACAGAGGCTCCGATAAGGCCCCGATTGTCGCAGAAGGATTAAATACAATCTACGAAAATAATTCGCGCATCAAGATCGATAATTGAACAGTGATTTTGTTTAAATCGATTCGCAGACGATAAAAATTGAACTGTTCCTATGGTCTTACAAAAATATATGGACAATTTTCAGCAATAAAAATATTCTATATAAAGACTGAAGTTAATTCGTGAAATAATCTATATAAATATTTCAGCCGAAAAACTTGAATATCCGATTTTTATAGGCTATAGCCAGATTGACTTGAGACCTTTTTTAGATTTGTGAAAGGATTATTTTCACCTCCTTATTTAGCCAAAATCATAGTTATATCGTTCTATTAACAGATTTTTAATTATGCTAGAAAATTCATTTTTGTGCTTTGTGTTATGATTATTTTTATGCGATTTTCAAGAATTATAAAAATGCTACCATGCTATATTTACCTCTGCACCGTTTATTCCGAACATCGTCCAGTTCAGAGGATGATGTCGACCGTAACAAATATTGATTGCGATACGGCCGAAATTTGTCTCAAACACAGGATGCCCGGTATTTCCCTCCATGTAATAAGTCGACTCGTTGAAGTCGCCGACTCGGGGGATGTGATTTTTTCTGTGCTTGCCCAGAACCTTTCCATCTTCTCCTATGACCACGCAAGTGTTCCACACGGTGTCTCCGTTGTTGCTGTCTCTCTCCAATATCGAAGAAATAATGATCATATTGTGTTTCCGAGCCAATTTCGACAGCAGCAGAGTCGATGGACCGGACTCTGCTTCTTCTGCGAATTCGCACCAAGGATACTTTTCCCTCGTGCAAAATGCGAAGGGCATTGCTGCAAAATGCAACTATTAGTTTCTGGCAGAATTTTAATCCTTTTAAATCCATTGAAACTTCATTCTGGATTTAAATTTCAAAATTGATATAATGAGCGCGAAATATTAAATTGAATTCAGAGTCCGAGGAATACATTTTTTTGAATTGCTTTTAAAAAATTTTCTAAACGTGCCTGGAATTTTTGAAAAACAAAAACCATGAAACTCACTCCAAGCTTCCTGCAAGCAAATAATATTGACCCCACAGCCAGCAGCGTGTTCGATATATTTGCAGATCTTATCATGCACAGCATCTCTCTGATCTCTGATTGGCTGATCAGTCGGCAGTACAATGGAATGTTGAATGAGTCCAACTCGAACAACGCGAGCCGGTCGAGTTTCCTCGGAAATCGTAGCCTTGATTTTCCATCCCTTCACCTCCAAATTCTCCTTTCCGTTCCATTCGGGCAGCTTCAAGCTCCTGGCAAACCGAACGTCGCGCTTTTTAAAATAAACGACAGAGGGCTCGGCAGTCACGCTCGAATTTTTCCATAATTATAAGACGATCTAATTAAAGAACCCATCCAAATATGCGAGTCACCTTTGTTCATCGAAAATTGCACAATATTAATGTCAAATGCGAGCAAGATTATTTATAGAGCTTTCGATTTTGGGACGGAGAGTTAACCGAGGCAAGAAGCCACGCCTAAGAGTCGTTCAGTGCGCTAACAGAAGTGACATTCGGGGTGCTCAGCCTCTGACGGGTTTATCACACACTCGGAGAAAGTAAACGTTTTGCTCAATATTAACGATGTGGCCTTTTGAATATCCGAAATAATGTTTTAGAAACGCTTGTGAAAATGCTTACTCCACTTCTCGCCCGAACAAGATCCTCTTCACTTCCTTTAGCTCCGCTTCGGGCAAATGCTTTTCTAAAATTTCCTCGACGCTCGGGCGCTGCATGTCGAAGAACGAGTTTTCGGATGCTCAGGGAATGTGTAACGAACGACTACTGAAAGTCTCGGTTTAATCTGATGCGCCATCGGCTCTATAGCGCTCAATTTATGCCCCTTAACTTATCTTGTCAGCTTTTATCGCGTCGTCTACATATATACATATACTTTTTATTTGTTGTTCAAATATTTCGCGGTGCTTGCGTGAATCGAGATTTTATTAACGAATGTCAAGTAGATGAGTACTTGCATTATGAACATCACGAACGATGCATTTTTATGATTATCAAGTACACGAATAGCGACAAATGTAGTTTGTTCATTCCACAGCTTCCTCGGCTAGTTTTGTGGAGCGCTTTAAAACTCGCTTTATAATTGTCGCGAAGGTGAAGTATTTCTAGCTCTGTGTCGGGCTGTGGCTTTTACTTTTCTCGCATTGGAATCCGAATGCGTCAGAGACCGGCGCGGGTATGGCTATAGAAAAATATTGCATTGTTGTTACCGGGATCGCGGAATGTGGGATGGAATTATTTGCGTGGTACTGAATTCTCACACCAGTTGACAAATAATAATGTATTACAGTACACGTAAAGCCTTTATTTCTCATCGGTGTTGCAATCACACTAATTGAGAAAAACATTTTTCAAAACTGAGTATCGAGAGTTTTATTCGACAAGGCGCGTAAAACGTCCCCTTATGCACCGAATTAGGCGAATATTTCCGATACATTGAAAGCAAAAATCAATATCGATTAATTGAACACTTATTTGTCTCTTTGGAATTATTATTCCACTAAATTGACATTGCAACTATTTGCCCATTTAAAAAAAAAATCATCAGTCACCGAAATTCCGATTTCCATCACGTGCATAAAGCTGAAAAAATTTCGACACAGTTTTTACGAAACGCGCTTCGATATCACAAAATCGTTCGCTCTTTTTCAGCGGCTATCACAAAGGCGGCCTGATATATTATCGATAATCAATTTTTCAAACGCTCCTCGGAACGCTGAGTTTCGTTATCCAATCAGCTGGTCTCGTTGCGTCGTCGCGGATAGGAATGTTAGAGAATCACCGAGGAATCGCAGTAGAATGCGGAGAGTGTCGCTAGCTTGCGTGCGGAGGGAACGATGATCCACTGTTTTATCAACTATATGCCCTGAGCCATTCGCGAGTGATAATAATAACAACGAAAATATTTGTCATTACGTATTTTCGGGATATTTGAGTGTGCGATTGCTCGGTAGCTCTCGTGCGGGTCTATTGCACTCGGCTGCACGTTTCTCGCGTCTTTGCCATTACCGGACAGTGAAGAGTAGTGAATATATATATATATATATATATATGCACACATACCTGTATATTATCACGTATCATTTCTCCGGGATACTCGCAGTGCAGGATGTTGGAATATGATCCGAAAATCATGTAACTTGGATAAAGACGATCTCTCGATTATCGCGATATTACGAAATTACGATTACTTATCCGAACGTAAAAGCTGTGCACTTAAATTTTGAGTATTTCTAAAACTTCTGTCGATAACTCGTGAACACCAAGAGATTTTTATGGACATGACTTTTGGACAAACATGTCTAAAGGGTGATGCATGATTGAGGAGTGATTATTTTCTCAGTGAAATTTAAAGAAAAATTTTAGGAATGTCATTTTGCAGGGATTATTCGTGTCGGTGGTGAAATGCAGTCGATGCGAAAATACGTAGGTAAGGTTAGCCAACGGCCATATTAATTTATTATCATAATTCTGTTGATATTCCGCGTTGAGAAAAATGAGAATGGCTCTCTTTCGCTCTGCGGCGATTATGTGACGAGCCGTCGATCGGTCGCACACTCTAAATCATACTTTTTTCAGTGACATGCTGGCCAATGAATTCGTCGTGATGCCAGATGAGAACAATGAAGAATAAAATGCCACCGTTCAGAAGGAAAAAGTCTGGCAAGTCTTTTCCGGTTAAGGTTTGCACCCTAGACGCAGAGCTCGAATTTAACTTAGAGGTGAGTGGGTTGAATTTATGAAACTCCGGATGCCGAAAGTGCACATTTTTTCTCTAACGTCAGGACGATTTGTTACTATTTTTTCGCTAGTGGCGAGCTACTGGCAGAGACTTGTTTGATTTGGTTTGTCGCACTATCGGCCTCAGGGAAACTTGGTACTTTGGGCTCCAGTACGAGGATGCTAAGGGCTTCATATCGTGGCTCAAATTGGATAAAAAAGGTATTTCTTATTATTTGGGAAAAAGATTTTTGATTGTTGCTTCAATATATTTTTGAATTCTGAGATTAGAAGGTATGAAATTTGCTAGGTTTTACTGAACTCTCGCAAAAATGAAAAGGCAGATTGCAAAGTGTGCAAATCGATGACGTTTTAAATGTATAAAAGTCCAAACATAATTTATTTGAAAAAATAATGTGTAATATATCCTAATTTAAAAATAGGTGTTGTATGGAGAACCAATGCAATTGGAAACGCTTCATAATGATCTATTTGCAATTGAATTTTAATCGAATTGGCAAAGTTATGTATAGAGTTCAAATTCATACGAATCAATACTTTTAGAAATGCATACAATTTTGAGCTGCATTTTGAGAAAAAATGTTGAATAACGTTTTCAAATTGTCCAATCATGCTTTAGTCCAGGATCAAGGAATTTCCCAGCAACCCACAACACCTTTCATGTTTTTGGCAAAATTCTATCCAGAGGACGTAGCTGAGGAGTTGGTACAGGAGGTGACACAGCATCTCTTCTTTCTCCAAGTTAAACAGGCGATTCTTTCGATGGACATCTACTGTCCTCCCGAAGCTTCAGTCCTGCTGGCATCCTACGCAGTTCAGGCAAAGGTATAAAGTAGAAAGTTTGCCTCTTCCTAACAAGTATAGTAAACCATTTGGTTAAAAAAGTATTTTACATGGTCACCTGATGTAGTAATTATCCATAATTGAGCCAAAGAAATACTTACATCAAATGCAACAGAATAATTATCTCCTCTTACTCATCGATATTTTTTTCTCTGATCATGTACGAATTTTTTCCGCCTTAAATAATTCCTATAATGAGTCAGATTTCACTGCTGCTCCAGACTTCATCGTTTACTTTTAACAATTGTTTCAGAATTTTTTCCTTGTCTCACTTATTTAAATGCTTCTTTACTGAAATTATCGGCCAATCTGTTTCCGATAAATGGCAGTATCGCCCAATTTTTTAATTTGTATCACTTCCACTTCAGTATGGTGACTACGACGAGGTATCATATCGTCCAGGAATGCTCGCAAGTGAAGATCTGCTACCTCAAAGGGTGATTGGTCAATATCAAATGACTTCCGAGATGTGGGAAGACAGAATAAAGATTTGGTACGCGGATCATCGGGGGATGTCGCGGGATGAGGCGGAGATGGAGTATCTCAAGATTGCTCAAGATCTCGACATGTACGGTGTAAACTATTTTCCTATAAGCGTGAGTAATGTCGTTGATTTACAGATTTGCACGCGAAATTCGTATGAAAAAATGGATTATCCGTTTTTTTTTTACAGAATAAAAAAGAAACCGATCTGTGGCTGGGCGTTACAGCACTTGGCCTGAATATCTACGAGAAAGAAAACAAGCTTGCTCCGAAAACGACCTTCACGTGGTCCGAGATTCGTCACATAAGTTTCGACGACAAGAAGTTCGTCATCAAACCAGTGGACAAATCCTCGCCAAACTTCGTCTTCTTTTCGCAGAAAGTTCGGATGAATAAATTGGTAAAGAAAAACGATAAAGTTGTCGGGTCTTTGGTGAAGGGATTTCTAGATTTAGGCTCAGACGAGCGTGACAGTGACAAAGGTGCTCGGATATTGTTTGTTAAGATTCTGGATCTCTGTATTGGAAACCACGATTTATTCATGCGGAGACGAAAGCCCGATTCGATGGAAGTGCAGCAGATGAAAGCGCAGGCAAAGGAAGAAAAATCGAGGCGAGTTTTCGTCCCACCTTCTATCTTTCCGTACTCTGTTTCTCGCAATTATTTCATATTTGATATCCATTTTTAACGTTTCTTTGCAATAAATCATCTCTCTCGTTTTTCGCTACAATAACGAGTAACTAAGAATTTCTAGCTGTATATTATAATTATTTGGAGTGATTTTTTTATTGATTTGTGCCTATATAGAATGACTAATTTTTATGATTATTGATTTTTTATCAGGAGGCAAATTGAACGCAATAAATTAGCCAGAGAAAAACAATTGAGAGAAGCTGCAGAGAGGGAAAAGGCTGCTATGGAACAGCGGCTGTTGCAATATCAAGAAGAAATTCGTTTAGCGAACGAGGCTCTGGTGAGATGCAATCGCAAATCTTATGTTTAACTGATTTTTTGTGTTCAACAAGTGGACGATCATTTGATATAAAATTCATTAAATTTTTCAGAGGAGATCCGAAGAAACCGCGGATCTTTTAGCAGAGAAGGGTCGCGTTGCGGAGGAAGAGGCAATGCTTCTCAGCCAAAAAGCCTCAGAGGCTGAGCAAGAAATAACGCGAATAAGATTGAACAACATGAAAACTGAAGAGGAAAAAGTCCATCTGGAGCGCAAGACTCGCGAAGCAGAGTTACTGACTGAGAGGCTGGTCCAGGAATCTGAGAGGCGAGCCGCCGAGGCCGAGAAACTCAAAGATGAGTTGCTACGTGCTCGTATCGCTGAAAAGGAAGCAAAGGAGAAGTTACTCGAGTTCCTCAGTAGAAATACCTACACCTCTGCGATAACAGTGAGTTTAAATGAAATATTATCTTACTGTACTTATCTTTTCTTACTACTATAAGTAATAAAAAATCTATGAGATCGATCCTTCAGTTTTCTATTGAACTCCAATTTCTTTTAACGCTTAAAGGCTTTTTAGGAATCATATTTTTGCATTTAAAAATATATCTCAAGTAGTGTTTTGTTGAATTTCTCTAGAGACTCATTGAATAACCATTAACCTCGAGGAAAAACCGATTAATTACTCGCTTGATAAATAAAAATGATAATCTCTTTTCAGCCTGTACCAAATCTCTTCCCATCTACTCAAGTACTGCCGTCCGATCTCCAAGCCGATCTGCAAACTCTTCAATTGGACACGGAGCCACTAGCTTCGGACCTGACGTCGTACGATCTCATCGCCGACGGTGACGTCGATCAACTGTCTCTAGAGATAGAGAAAGAGCGAGTCGATTATTGGGAAAAGAGCAAGCATTTGCAAGAACAGCTGAGAGAATTGCGCTCGGAGATCGAAGTGATGAAGGTCGGCGAGAAGCAATGCGAGCTCGATCAGCTCCACGAGGAACAGGTTCGACTCGGGGAAAATAAATATAGCACTCTAAAAAAAGTTAAGTCCGGATCGACCAAAGCAAGGGTAGCGTTCTTCGAGGAGCTTTAGAAGAACACAGCAATCAATCGGACTAGGATTCTACACCGCCAATGATACGTACAACGTTTTGTTGCACAAATTCGGAGGATAATTTGGCAATGCGTATTTTTCAACCCTCCAAATCTGTACATATATATGAATGCGGCAACTCAAAAACGACAAACCATAGATTGCGCCATAACTTTTTACTCACAAACGAGAGCCAACGTTATAACTATTGCGGAGAAATGCCAATTATTTTTCTTCTCTTATGCTTTTTTTTAATAGAACGATCGTCGGTAAACAGTATTAGCACCAAAAGCAATTTAGTTTATTACATATACCGTTGTTATTTACAACAGTGTAGATTGTGTTGTGCTAGAATACATCCATAGTCATCGCCCTCTTTCAAATGCAACAACAGTGCTCGAAACTCGGATCTTCTACATGGAAAGAATTTCATAGTATACTCAAAGAAATTGTGGTATCAACGATTATTGAACGAAGAAAGCCAGATTATTTTTGGTTATATACGTTCAAAAACGCCCGTAAAAGTTCCACTCGAGAATATAAAACCGAGTGGTATTTTAAGAGCCTCCTACAGTTAGAAATAGCACTTTGTAATAGAATTGCATTGAGTTATACAATTGATTACAGAAACTTATGGTAATTATGTAAAAAAATTAATGCAATCAAGGGAAACGATGTTTGGACTACAAATTAATAGTTGTTATTTAATAGTGCGCAGACTATCACGATTTCTCTGAGTAACGCATTGCTCGAAGTTTTCACCTCGAATGTTTATTTAATTTCTCGCATAATGTTTGTTGACGATAAGTGCGTTTGAAAAAGCGAAATATCGTTACTTTAAACTAGAGATAATCTCGTAATGCGGCAACTGCCGAGTCCTTTGATCGTTATAAATTGTAACTAAGTGCCTTGTCATAAGTGCTTCTAGTTTTTAATGACACTAGCGATAACGAATTCCGTCGATTTTTCTGCGCGCCAGTGCGAGAAAATTGTTGATTCCTTGCCCTGATCCCTGCAGTGACTTTAAGCCGAATTTCAATCCAGAACTCGTTAAAAATGCACATATTTCAATGAATTATACGTGTGTACGTGCAGACAACATAAAAATTGGAATAAAATTTTATTATTTTAATAGTAAATTGTTAGAAATTTTCATATAAACCTTTGTACATATTTACAGATTTTGAATTCAAACGAAACACTGGAAATGTTGGACAAAGTAAGGCAGGGGATTATCATCGGAGTGTGATCACTCATCCACGTAGAGTCGAATCAAGTCATCCTCCTTCGCAGGAACTCGGGTTACCGGGCATACACCGTGTTTTCTTACGATAGGCAAGATGCATTGGTAACAAAATACGTAGCTGCAAGAGAGAAGCGAATCAGAAGAGAATTTACAAACTTGTATGGACTACACTACGAAAATAATTGCCTCAAAAATGTATGAAATATACATTCCCGATCAAGCTCTTGATACTATTCGAATTTTCGTTTCTTCACAAGAGACAAATCTTTAAAAAATAATGTCTCTGGAGAAAATTGATTATGTAGAATAATAGTAGTAAGGATAGAAAATTGCATATCCATCGAAATGTAAAATTATTAACAAACTTTCGAGATATCAATTTTCTTCTAATAAAACAAACTCGCTGATTCTTTCGAATCAGCTAGAGAACATTTTTTTGAAAGGATTGAACTATTTGGTTTTGAACTCATTAAATTATAACTTTTTGACATCGATTTTTTTGTAGAATTCTTAAATTACTGTATTAGTGATTACTGTTGACGTTGGAAATATTCAATTAATTAATCAAGATAATTATCTGCAAATATATGAATACTTAATTTTTCCATTGCTCGCAATTGATGAGTTTGTAGATGCAACTAATTTTTTTTCGTAAATGAAGATATTTAATGACGCACCCAGATACCGAAAGAGCGGTGTGAATTCGCCAGGTTTTCTGGCAAATGGGGCACAATCCCTTGAATCTTTTAGCAGATTCCGGGACCGTTGGCACCGGAGGAACCGGAAGATCCATTAAATTCGTGGAGTAATTTTCCTGATTCCACCAATGAACAAATTGCAAGAAAAAGGCTCCAAGCTCGAGGGTTCTCGTAAAAGTTCTTTGGAGTAATTGCACACCATCGCCAGTATGAAAAGAGCCGTCCTTTAATTTGCGGAGCAGTTCGGAGATTGTCACCATATCTTGAGTTCGGGAATACGTCAACGTTGTCGAAAGTAATTGATATATAGGCGTAGGATACTGGCTGCGACCAGAGATGTACACCACATAATAGAATAGAGCTGAAGACTCACGGATGTAGTGGTAAAGCGTGAGAGTTTTCACGAACCACGATCTCAGCGTTCTTTTCCAAACCTGTTGAAGATTAAACATTCAAAGGGTGTTTCCTCAATTTTAATATGACCGAATATCATATGATTGATATTGCATAAAATTTTGTATAGCAAATACACAATTTTGTAATTCGAAATCTGAATTCAAAAAATGTTAGGAGTTCCATTTTTTTTCACTATTATTTATTGTAAAAAAATGGCAATCCTACAATTACTAAATGTTTTCATGTAATTCTAGATTAGTGTTAAGAAAAAATTGAGCCCACTTTTTTTTGCAGATTACAGAAGGCCTCAAGAAGAGAATTTTGAAGTTAAAACAAAAAGTAAAAAGCCAGTGTATCTTTTAAGGATAAAAGTAAGACTGTAGATTTCATTTGTGCTAGAAATTAGTAAAAAACTTGCAGTCTTTGGAACGCGGCCGTCGATTTCGTCGATCTTGTACTTTTCCGCTTTTGCTCTCAGATATGGGTACAGTATCAGCAGGAGGACTGTAAATTTCTCCTGTTTACCAGATAATCTTCCTTTTACTGCAGACTTGAGTAACGAAATTCGTTTGAGGCCATAAAATGACTCAGCAAAGGAAGCAGCTATAACATATTTTTACATTAAAACGTTAACTCCAGCCTATTTCTATTTTCTACAAGAATTACCATATTTATTCAGGTAGAAATTCTGCAAAACTGCATGGAAGACTAAGTACGCTTCATCCGACCACTTTAAAACCCATCCATATCTCTCAGAATTGCATGTAGCTAAAAACTAAAATTACAAGTTATATCTCTGTTATTCGGTATTGTGAATTTACTACCGAGAGAATTCATATAGAGAATCCATACAGAGAATATCTTTCTAAAAGCTGGCTCTAGTGTTGAGGCAAGAGACTCTTGAGCAACTATCTCAAAGATAGTAGGTTTTCCATAAGTCGTTCCAGTCAAATGGGCTCCTTTTTCAGCCATTGTTGATTGTTGACGTTATTATGTTTATAGTAAGAGAGTCATCACTGTAAAATTTATGACAATAAATAAATGTTACAAAAAACATTTTATTTCATTACAGAAGCAAAATATATGAAATTTACTTTACAAGAATAAAGGAAATCCAATGGATGATATTCTAGAAATGTAGAATAATTTGTAATAAATACCTAAGCACCTTAATAAACTCCCAGACTATGAGCAGTTATGAATTATAATAGTATACGATGTTCATTGAACTTAATATACATATTTACAACATAAATAATTTCTTCCAAAGCGTAAGCATATGTTAAAAATTGATTATTAATATTTACATGAGTGTAAAGGTTACATACCTGAACTTTGTTCCTTATAGAATGAAGAAAATATCAAGGAATAGAGAAATATTCTAAATAATGCTTAATTACGACGTCAAAAGGGAAATATATATAAATTAGTAAAACTTTACCTTTCACGTCCTCTGTCTATTCGTAGCATGCAACTCAATTGTGCTTAATTACATCTCTTACACAAATTGAAGTACATAAACACAAGATTCGTGACAGAAGCGCATCTAGCAGCCGGAATTTCGATCAGCTGTTGAAAATACAGGTTATGTCGAATGAATTTCATGGTTAATTAAATTTTCAACATTCGTCGAAAATGGAATTATGCAAGTGCCTGTGCAGACAATTAATAAGACCAAGCAGAGTGCTGCGAGTTCGAGAATTCGGTGCAACCGCTGTCAGTCACAATCGAACAGGAAATTTGAATATAAACGAGGCTGATGGCAGCGAAAAAACAACTCACTTTGGCTTCAAAACGATCAAGGAGAGCGAAAAAGAGAAAGAAGGTTTGAAAAGACAATTTTATCAAGCAAGGCCTTTCCTTTGGACTTTCCAATCGCTATTTATTGATTTTCCTCTTTAGTTCGCACAGTGTTTGAAAATGTCGCTGACTCTTACGATGTAATGAACGACGCTATGAGTATGGGCATTCATCGTGTATGGAAAGATATGTTCATTCAAGACTTAGGACCCACTCATGGAAGTCGATTGCTCGACGCAGCTGGTGGAACGGGAGACATCACTTTTCGTTACCTCCATTACCTGAAGAATTTGCCGAATCCTAAAGGAATCAGCAGTCACGTTACTGTCTCGGATATCAACCAGAACATGCTAGATGTTGGCAAAGTTAGAGCGCAGAGACAAGGATACACTGTTGAAAATGGTTACGACATTGCCTGGCTTCAGGGTGACGCAGAAAAACTTCCTTGTCCAGATGAATCTTTCAATGCTTATACCATAGCGTTTGGCATCAGGAATGTAACTCATATTGATAAGGTAAAGAGGAAATATTGTAGAGTTCATTTTGCAAGATCTACTTTGCTTACTTTCCTTTTTATTTGGAAATATTTTTGGAAGAATTCTAATCTTGGTAATTTTGCTTCGTCAAATGAATTTTCTGTCTGCAGAATTGGGATTCCGTATAAACTGGAATGATCAACAAATATTTTTTACTAAATTTTGCAATAAGAAATCAACTTGTCCTTATTATAAGTACCTTTTCTAAAGTTGATAATTCATAGAATAGTGTGAAAATTTTAATCTACAGAATGAAAATATTATTAAAATATCAATTGCTTAAAAACATTTTCTGTGGATGTGAACGGAACTGCAGCTTATTCAGTTTGCAGAAACTTCAGTACATTCAAACATTAATAAATAGTTAAAAGTTAATTTATTGTCTGAAGCATGTTTGAATGTAAAAAATATATATTGATTTAATAACGAAACAGGTGCTGGAAGATGCCTACAGAATTCTGCAGCCAGGCGGTCGATTTATGTGTTTGGAGTTCAGTCACGTGAACAACGAAACTTTGCGATGGTGAGAAGAAAAATCGACTGGTATTCCGCTGCATGTGCATAGTCGTTAATGCAATCTATTTACTCACTAAACGCAGGGTCTACGACAAGTACTCTTTCGAGATGATCCCGGCTTTAGGAACATTAATAGCTGGCCAATGGGAGCCTTATCAGTATTTGGTCGAAAGTATAAGAAAATTTCCTAAGCAAGAAGATTTCAAGGTAAAGAAATGCTAAATAAAACTACAAAGCAGAATTGGGCATCAAACCAACGGAGAATACTTTTCGATACTTTTTAAAATACACAGTGACTACTAATTATCATTCAGAATTTGTATTCATTGTGCAAAAATCATGAACAAGTAATTTTTTTCTACAATAAATGCAATTAATTCTGAAACGAACGAACTGCCTAGTTGTAATAATCCATAATAATTTCGCGAGGCATTAAGTATTAAAAATACGTATTCCAATGGTGCCCAATTTAAGCCAAAAAATTAGATTTTGCATTTAAAAAATTCTTTTTCAGGATATGATCGAAAACGCTGGTTTTCGCCAAGTTACTTACAAGAACTTGACCTTCGGGGTAGTAGCCATCCATTCAGGGTTCAAAATTTGATGTCCCGCTCGTAAATTTTTGTGCCAATTGTTTGAATGATGTATATAATAAAAGTAGATCAGCGATCGGACGATCGTTGAGGTGGTTTATCTGCGACTCATAAATATGGAGCATTCGAGTCTATTGAATCGCAGGCGGGAGAAGTAAACGAGGGTAAGAGAAGACGATATTGAAAAGCAAACGCCGTCGATATATATCTTTAGAGACAACTGTATTAATATTTAGTATTGGAGAATGCAGCTTCAGACAGAGCAGGTAGGTATACATACATTACAGTCCATCCAAAGGTTCACAACATTAAATTAATACGGTTCCTCTATCAAAGAGTTATTTTCATGGTGTGTCCCAAACTTTGCCGCCAGAATATACTAAAATTCCGCAAAACGAGTTATTCCATTGCCTTCCTGTACTTTTTCTATTCCGCTCGGAGATCGAATCTGACGCATCACGAATATAGTATTACGGGAGGATATTTTGATTCGAAGATGTTTATATACTTAAAAACGCGATTGTCACAAGACCTTAAAATTAACTCGCACGAATCCATCGAAAAACATTCTTCCTACGTAATTTTTCACTCTAATTCGAAGTCACGAAATTTCAGCTCATCTCCGAGATTGACTTACTGCTTATTGTTCGTTATTTGTTTAAGGTGTGCGGTTCGAAGTACGTTTTTTGGATCGGATTCACAAGACTCTGCTCCAAACTGCAGCAGTTTTACATAAAACTATCTTACAGTCTAGCGGAGGATTTTCAATAAAAATCCAATGTTTTTCGTGTAGAACGCAACGTGAAATATAAAATTGACTTGCTTTCGTACAAGCACACGGCGGCTTCGCGAATCAACTCTGAGGATGAACAATTGTCAATGTTTTATAATCGACGGCATCTATCGGACCGTTTCATTCGACATCTGCTCTGCCCATCGATCGCACAATGTGCTCCACCTCCAAACTAAATAATCAATATTCTTGATGAATCGGTCGGACTTTTAACCATACTATTACTTTCGAAGTACTATATCTCTATTCGTTTCATAAATCATTTGATATTGTATATTTTTTAACGATATCCTCTATTATTAGAAAAAAGTATAAACATTTAAATAAAAACAGATATACACATTTTTCCCATGAAGATTCATTGAAAAACTATCAGTTGATCAGTTTTTAGATCGCACTTTCAAAGAATCTACGTTGAAAAAAAATATCAGTTTGTAATCAAATGTTCATACATATTTTTACCAACATGGTAGAGAATTTTAAAAACCTATCCATTTATGGAATGAATAGACTGTTTGAAAGTAATGTAATGATTGTAATTCTTGAATCGGTAAGTGCGTTTGTTAAGTCTTTCGATCGGAAAGCTCAGCAAAAATCGAACATTATAATCTCTATATCATTTTGATAAGTAAATTATCACTGGGCGCGTCGGTTGAACTAATTTTGTGAAATTATTGATAAAAACATAGTCCCGTCAATGACGCCATGTCTGAGTACATAAATATTTAAATATGTACATGCATAGAGCGTCGTGATCAAGGAACACGTTCCCGCGCATAAACCTCCTCGACGTGTGCAATGGAACACTCCTCTGTCGCATTTGCGTTGGGACACGCCGTGAATTTTCGCCTAGTAGGCCTTTCTGTGCCAAAACGAATGTAAAAATCCCGTTAAACCAAACGAAATAGCTTCATTGCGCTACGTACACGATACCATACGCAATGCAATTCAGCGTATTATAAATTTATATATTTTATGTTTAAGATTCCATAAAACTAGTTAATACTAGAGCGTTTATACGAAGACCGAAGAGATTCTTTAGCCGCTAACTCGCGAACAACGAATCCCGAAATAGCGAAGCTATCGTAACTGATGCACTCAGAAAAATCAGTGTTGGACACCAATTAAGCGACGATAACTGGTAACGAGTAAACGCTATGGTTTTTAAGAAAATTCTTATCCAATGATTAAAAAGAAATCGTATGAAAAGTGCCAAGACAATAGTCATTCATTTAACATTACGATTTTTTCTTTTTTTTTAAGTCCCTGACACCGAATGCAAAAAATTGTATGATTTCCAAAAAAAAAAACGCTTTATATACACAATTTTTTAATTCGGCATCGAGTTTTTCTTGGAGAATCAAAACTCCGTTATTGAATATGAATACAAATTTTTCATAACTTTTATCTTTAACAATAAAAATAAGTAAGAAAAGTTGCTTGACTTGAAATTCAAAGCAATTAAAAAATTGATGAAAACATAAAAATAATTGCATAGACAAAATAAATAGTCATCCCTCAATGGTAACCAGTGATGATTTCACTGAGTGCGAGTAGACTAATCTGCCGAACGGATCGAACGTGGAGACACGCAGGTTTTTTTTTTCGCAATAAAATAATCAACGACCTTCTGTTTGTTAAACTTAAAAAAGGGGATGAAAAAATTCTACCGGAAGGTGCATGAAAGTCGAGCGGTGCTGGAACTCGTACATACTATACGCAATAGGACACGAAGGTATAGCCGTTACGAACATATTGAACATTGTTATATTATTCAGGCGAATAGCTTTGTGTACGGGATTTCTGATATTGCAATCTTTGCATATACCCGCTATAGGATAGATTGAAAAATATAGAATAGATTAAAAAACTCCTACCACATATTCAATCTATATATGTCGGCTCTCACGCGGCATGTGCAAGAGATATTCATTATCAAACGTGTTTCTCTTTCTTTTTCTATCGTCCTCTTTTTTCTCACTCTCTTTCTTTTTAAAATGTTTTGTCTGTTAATTTCGAGTTTAATACCCCCTCCCGTCCCGGTGACTTTGTCCGCCATTTACTCCGTTCGTAAGTGCCGCCAGTCGATGTGAAATGATTTTTTTTTTCCCCACGACATTTACGAACGATCCATGCAACGACAATTTTACTTTGGACAATGTTGTGGATGTGCTCAGTCTAAAGTTCGAACGTGTGTGATTGCAAAATTTCTCTGACATTAAGATCGTCGTTTCTATACGCGAGTCAGAGGGAATCCACAGAGCCTTTGGAACACTCTGCATGGAATATTGCATCGAGATTGCACTATGTATAAATACGATATTGTATGTATAATCTATACTTATAATATTATCGTTAATTAGTACGGATTATTAAACTGACGAAATAAATTCGAATTTCTTCGGAATCAACGAGACAAAACGGGTCGCGTTAATTTAAATACACGTCTGTACTTTTCTCTCTCTCTCTCTTTTTTTCTTAAGTATGCAATGCCTTTTTTCGAATAATAATAACGTCGGCTCAGAAGCACGCGATCTTTCATTTTTTTTACAAAATAACAATTCGATAATTAACGAGCGTAACGTGCGTCATAATTATCAGATATCAATATAATAATTTCGTAGTGTTCATCGCACTGTCGACCAATGAAATTCGACTTTCTATGCGGATATTATTTCACGTGCGTAATATATATATTTGTAAAAATGAGAAAAAAAAAACCGAAAGAATAAGTGATCAGGTAATTTGTTTCAAGAACGTAATGTAATTTTCGTTTAGTTTAATATTCGTCGGAGTTAATCAGAACAGAAAACCTTCGATATCGAAATAAAATAACGTTTATCTATAAGTTGTAGAGGTGCAGAATTTTCGTTCTTATTTTTTTAATATAATAATAGTAATAATAATAATAATAATAATAATAATAATAATAATAAATTGGGACGCGAGATGCCGAATAAGTTGACGTGTAATAATTTCTTTAAAGATTGTAATAATCAGTTTGGTTTGCGTTCATTATTGGCGACGATTGAGTCACAATTTAGCGTGCTTTGTGATACGATTCAAAAACAACATTTATCGAACTATCGAAATATTATTCGTGATATATATGCCCGTAGGAGTGTGCATTCCTCACTTTGTACATAACTCGGTTTAAAATAACCGGTGGAATTAATTTGCTAAGATTTAAAGCCGCCAGCACTGAACCCAACCATACATATATACCTAATATGAAACAAGAACACAGCAAAGTTAGTTTTTTTTTGTTCGTCATACGCGATACATTTCAACATGTAAGGTAGTATGTCATTACTTTTTTTTTCTTTTTCTTTTTCATTTTTTCATTCTAGCGTTTTCTCGTGATTTTGTTTGATCCTCGAGTAAGTTGCCTTACCCTCGGAGCTTTCTACATATCAATTTATACTCGGGCCCCACGAGTAAATCATTAACAACATCGAGACGTAACATATTGATATTCCTTCTTATGGGCGGGTGTGGATAGTGGGTGTGTGTGTAGGTGTAGGTGTGTCTGTGTGTGTGTGTGGTGTATATATATATGTATTACTGTCCTCGAGTCGTTCTTTTTTTTCCCTTCTTCGTGTTATTTTTCGTTATTTACTCATGCCAGTAGATATTCTTTTCGCGCTCTTCTCGCTCTCTCTCTCTCTCTATCTTTCTCACAGTCTCTACTTTAAAAACAAGTTATATCTGTGTTATCCGTTGAAGTAATGTTATTTATTTTATAGGTGGCATGGCGATCGCGAGATGGAGGAGGGTTGGGAGGGAGGGGAAGGCTGGGTTACAGAGAGTAGAAATTGCTGCTTATCCGCTCTTGAACAGGAGGATCGCTACCTGGCCCAGGTAGAAGTAAATGAAATGTCTTGTTTCGTGCGTCACGTAGCTTCCAAAATTGCGCCCAACGATGCAATGCCACGTGGGATTGTATTTTTTGTCAAACTCCTTCTTGATAAATGCGGCGATGTCCTGAGAACATTTACAAAAAAAAAAAAAAAAGAGGGGGAAGAAAAAAAAATTAGTTACCGTTGAGTATTTCTCCTACGGTGGAAAGCGAGACTCTCAATGTACCTTTTCAATGTTGTACTTCTCGAGAGCTTGGGTTGCACAGTCCACAGCATCCTGCTGCATCTCCTCCGACATATCGGCATTCTTGATAACGGCTTTGCGATCCATTTTGTCCGGTCTAAAAGAAATTATCACGATGATGCTAAGTTCCCTTGGAAGAAAAGCGAAATGCAAAAAATTCACTGTGATTTCGGTCTACGTAAAGCACAAATTTGAAAATATAAAAATATTTATTTACCTACGCTATTGTATCTTTTAATTTGAAATATGTGGATACTTTTATGTGTTTATCACGGCACAAAACTTTTCTAGCATCGAACAAGAGCAAGAGAATAAATATTATTTATCAAAAGGATATAACAAAGCTACATTTTTTTTTAAAGACTGACTTTTCAAGTTGCTAGCGTAAACAACTAATTTTCAACCCCCACACAACGCACTCTCTATTGTTTTACTCTCTACACAAATAAGAGAGGGCAGGAGTAGCCATGGCAACGACATGGTTACGGAATATCGTGCAAACCCAGAAATCCTTTTTGATTTAGAGCCGATAAATGATACACCTTGAGCGACACAGATAAAACTGTCTGACGAATAGATCAAACATAATAATATCAGCATTGATCCAACAAGTGAGAAGCCTTGACTTTGCGATATCACTTACATCTCAGACAATTTGGAAGTTAAAGAAATATGTCGATGGCCATAAAAAGTTCAACAAAGGCCTACTTTTCAGAGCTGCTCTTGATCGTCGTTCAGAACAATTTTTCAAAACCATAAGAGATACATATTTTTCATTTTATCCATTGACGGTTACAAATTTCTCTCAATAGCGTATAAAACCAAAATTGCACCTCTAAGACAAATTTTTATAATCTTTGTACATTCATTTTAATATTTCTATCACAAATACTTTTTTGATCATCTAAAATACCAAATTACATACAATTTCATCTAGCTGTAGAAAATAAAAATCGCTATAAGCTTACAGAGCTAATTCATAGAAAACCATTTACCAATGACTTTTTCCTACTCATTCAACTATCAATGAAAATAAATTTTATATAATTTTCCTTTCAAATAACGTATTATTCAGTCTATCAACATTTAGATTTCCTTTTTAAAAGGCTTTAGTGTGCCATTGGTAGAAAAAAAAAAAAAAAAATTGGTGCATGAAAAAGAGGAAAGGGAGAAATTTGCATACATGTGCAGTCTACACATTGAAGAGAACTAGAAAGCCTGATACTATCCGTGCGGCAAAGTGGGCGATTTTTGGAGGGAGATGCGAGATGGAGATGTGTAAAGAAGTGTGGTGGTGTCACCTACATGATATAGAATTCATAATGAACCTGGTTATTGGCACACGGGAGATTTTGACTGTGGCGTGAATGTCAAACGCCGGCATATCAATTAATACGCTATTTAAATGAGCTGATAGAAAGGAGATTTTTTGCGTGTGGCAAAAGGAGCAACGTACAGCAGCAGCAGCAGAGGCAGAGGTAGCGGAGATGCGATGATGATGATGATCGCGCGGGGAACGCGGGAGGATGCTGTTTTGTCGATAGGAGGAAAAATAAAAATAGAAATTTGATAGCACGCGATGGTGAAGTGGGTCGAAGGGACGGGTTTGCCCGTGAGAGAGTTAACGATGCGTTGGTCGAGCACCGGCCGAGGTGGAAATATTCGCGTTTTTTGACGTAAACCACTGGAACGATTGGGCCCAGCGGTACGGGAGAGCGAGGGAGACAGCAGATAGGCAACCCTCCCGGCAAAAAACATTAAAATAATATAACAATAAACACAAAACATACCTCTCTTTGGTAACACTCTCCACCAGCTAATACACGCAATATCTCTCGAGATTGTATACTCGCGACGTTAACCCGTCTTTCAGGTATTTATCAATGTTTTAACTCGGTGATTTTTGCGCACTGCTGCCGACACCGAAAACTTGTCGCACGGGTTGAAGATTGGAGCGCCCGTACCCACCGTTCAACGATTTCTATTGGCTCCACCGCAGGGTCTTCTATCAGGGTCTTCTATCATCCCGGCATGCCTTGCGACGTACGAATATCGCTACGGCGCACGGTCGTTAGCCAATCGCGTTACGGGAAACAGAAGAATCCGCGAGCGGTCACCAATCGGAAGCGAGAACAGCGGACACACGACGTGTCGCGAGCGAGCGCGGGACACGCATTAAAATTTCAAACACGCGGATACGCTCTTAATCGCAACTTCATTTAATACACAAAACTATATGATTCAAACGGGTATACGAATCCCATATTAATATATTCTTATTATTGATTTAATAATGGTACAAGAATTCTACGACACCGATATATGCAAATTACAGTACGTTGTAATAGTGATTTTTATTTATCAATATTGATTTTGTCAATTATTAATGCACCTGAAGATTAAAATACGGTATATGCATCCAGGATTTATATACTCGTATGTTAGATTAAAAGAAGGGTTTTTTTCAGTTTAGGGAAGACATCTGGATTTAAGATATTTATCACTCTGAACTTTATGGGAATGTGCACTGCGTTCTGATGCAGCAATTTTTTTGCCTAGATTATATTTAGGCATCATCATTCACGAACAAATTGATTTAATAATAATAAGTTTAGTGTGGTAATGTCAAAGGCTTATAAAAAAAAGTGAATTAATTTTTATAACTCCAAGGAAAATCAATTTTTTGATAATATTTCGTGTTAAATTACTTCACGAAAAGGATCGTGAGTTTTTATGAATAGTTTCATAGCTGGTATAAAAAAATTCAAACGACTTTTGGTCAGAGTTTTAAATTGATGAAAAATAATAACTGCTCGACAGCTATGCGATAAATAAATAAAAAACGGCAATGATGGAGGTTTTTTTGATCTGTTCTCTTACAGGTTTTTTAGTTCAGTGTATTTTTAATTGTATAAAAGATAATTCGACCTATTTGAGCTGATTTTCCATCTCTATTTGTCAATACACTGAAATCATATTAAACACAAATCGTTGACAAAAGGTAATTTTCATCATATTTGAATACCTAAGTCCTAAACCACATTGAAACCTTTTATGATTATTATTTCTCCTCCTTCGTTCTATTTAAAGTGTTCCAATGAATTAAACACAGAATTTAAATCAACCAATAAAATGTCATAGTCAAAAATATATTCTTCCCCAAAAACATGATCTCTTAATAAACATTTTCGAATTCCCGCAGACAAATAAAAAAAAACGCACTTGTCCTGATTTCAAATTATTGTTATTTTCCATATTTCAACTATTAAATTGCAGTAAAAACGCAGATTATTTTTCGTTACCACAATTCCAAATTAATGTACCCAAACTAGAAGTTAATCTAGTCCATAAATCTGATGTCTATCGATCGCATTGATATACAGAAGTCGATTATAGTGATGAAAATAACGAAAAGAGGATCAAGCTCAGCATCAATAGCATCAATGGTCCAAGCGACTAAACACTGGCACTGAATATATCGAAAGTGTATCTCCATAGAAAGTAATGCCGTGGACAGTGGGTTGAACGTGTTTATACCCTCGGTAATACCCCAAGTTGTATAGCGCACGAACGAGAGTGCGCAGCGAGTTGGAAATAACGCGAGATCCCCGGAGACCGACCAATGAGCGCGCTCCGTTCGTCGATTCGTGTTTTGTAAATCGGGCCTTACCATTACCAAGAATGTTCGCATCGCGCCAAATCTAATTAGCGAGCATATCGCGTCAGATGGCTTTCACGCTTTTCACGATGGCGCACAGTGAACTTGTTAATGTTTATCATTCAAAGTCTTAAAGTGAGAGATCGCCGGTCCATCGGACGCTCCGGGATAATTGTAAATTTGTAGTTATGGAGGCCGCACGAAGTATGGAAATATCACCGATAATATCAATCGCGAGCGTAAAGGAAGAGCCTCTCGAACAATCGGCTGCCAACCAGGATGCTCAACAGTCTCAGATTCCGTCGATGTGCAACGACGAGGACACCGAGCACCGAAATGACTGCCTACCTGAAAGCCAGGAGCAAGAGGGACGAGCTTTTCTCAACAAATGTGTCTTCTGCGACAAAAACTTCACCTCCGACGACGACCCCAAACTTTTGGAGTGTCTACACGCTGCGTGCGCTTCGTGCATCAGGAGCAAAATCAGCGACTCCAATACCTCCGTAGATGTGGACGTAATGCGTGCGTTTTTATATTTTTCCAAATAATCAACGATACCTCGAAGGATGAGGACGCTGTGGTCCGACGTGCACTCCTCTTTGCTTCTTTACTTTCTTACAGTCGAGAGCAACATCGTCATCTGTCAGATTTGCAATGTCACAAGCCAGACGGAGAATCTTATTGAGAATAGGTTTCACTCTAAGTTCATCGAAGACGATTGCACCACCGGAGGCGACGACGATGGCAAGGAAATTGAAGAGGAAAAAAAGTGCACCAGTTGCCACGACAATGCCACTGCTACCAGTTGGTGTGTCGAGTGCGAAGAGTTTATATGTCAGAATTGTGTATTGGTATGTCGTTTGAGCTGTAATTGTAATATTTATTTTGAATTAGAAACAGTGCGCCTGGTCGAGTGCGACTAGAAAGATGCCACAGGTTTTTCTGGCTTGTATCGATTTTAGAGAAAATTACGTACAGACTCATGGGGGCCATTTATGTACAAAACTTGGGGAAATCAGGGTTTCGTTCTTGGAGCATCAGGAAAAATTTTCAAGCTGATTACATAAACTTTTCAGTTAATAGACTTTGTCCTTTTAAACTTAATTGTATGGGTATATTTTTTGCAATGTTGAATTCTCTGGCATTCGGAATGTTGATTGGTGATGCTCATAAAATTGATGATGGAAGCCATAAAATATGCTGACAAGGGTAATAGTCGAAATGCATTTGGATGGAAAAAGCATTCTTGTCATTAACCGACAAATACTTGGCTTCGTTTCAATATTTTATTCACTTTCATTAATTTATTGTGTGTCACAGTTTTTCTTCATATTATGTTGAAGGATATTGTATATTATGCGATTACCTGAATTCCTATTCATCTATAACACCATTTGACGATTTGCTTTAAATGTTTTTCTCAAGTGCCTTTTTTTTACACAATTATAAAATCCTTTCTGGTAGCAATTTCTGTGCCTTGGAAGTTAAATAATTTTATTAAGTTAAAAAAAAAAACTTGAATTCTTTTCTATTTGTTAATGAAAGTATTTGTCTGGTTACTTATTTATAACTTGGGATTTTGTCTATTTAAATCTCTGCAGGCACATCAGAGGCTAAAGATTACCAAGGATCACACCATCAAGCCAAAAGACGAGGTCGCTAATTATGCGGAAAGCTCGAAAAAGGGCGACAAGAAAATAGCGAGTTATTTGTTCTGTGCCGTACATCCGCACGAGCAACTCTCTCTCTTCTGTCAAACCTGCGACACGCTAACTTGCAGGGATTGCCAGTTGAGCGATCATCGCGATCACAAGTACAAATTTATTCACGAAATTGCTGCAGAAACTCGAGGTTCGGTAGCTACGCTGCTTAAGGAAGTAAGGTGAGGATCCCCTAATTAACGGCAAATAAATATGTTCTTCCTACTTCCATTAAATAATTACAACTTTTTACTTTTTAGTTACAAGAGAGTCTTGCTGAAAAGTGCAATGAAAGTTATAGAAGACAGACAAGTCTTGATACTAGAGAAAAAGAAAACTTTGGTACAAGACATAACGCAAATGGTGGTTCAGTGAGTAGAGCAAAAAATCTTCAGCTACATTTACACGAAAAGCTTTTTTCCTATTTATCGTTATTTTTTAGACTGACAAATGCGATTAATACGCGAGGGAAGCAATTAATTATGAGACTGAACGAGGTATGCGACCAGAAGCAAAATACTTTGAACGAGAAGAAAATTGCTTTGGATCAATTGTCCAAACTCACTGATCACTGTATACAATTCGTTACGCACGCTCTGGAAAAGGGGTCAGATATGGAGCTTCTCTATAGCAAAAAGTATGTATTCGCAATTTATTATTAACTATTATGGGTATTTAGAGAAACATAAATGCTCATAGAAATAACATAATGCTCTTAAGAAAATTATCCCTTCAGGATTATCTCACGAGGATAATCCCATAAGTAATAAAGAATAATTCTATGAGGATTCCGAGAATGCGTCGCTTCACCTCGCATTGGCGCGAAAAAATACACAAATTATTTTCGACAATGTATCAAGAAATTTTCTAGTTAACGAAAAAAATTAAATTACCGTAAAAGTAAAATCTCTCTAAAATCTATTTTCAAAACTTCAGATCTGTTACGGGCCACTTGCAAAGGATCAAGAGTAGACGGGCCGATATTCCAAATCCAGAAATACCCGTGCGAATTCATCTATCTCTGGAAAAAGTGCCGGATCTTATAAAAGGTGAGAAATATTAGAATTAAAACCTCAATTAACACAATTTCGTACTACGACCCGGTATTTCTTTACCTACAGTAATCCTTGAATGTTTCCTATTTTACGCAAATTTGGTAAAGTTTAACCAATCCAATGGACCCCAAATTTTTTTCGATAAATCCTTCGACCTCGAAAATGAATTTAAAAACTGCACAAAAAACCGTGTTTAACCCGCGTTCTCTCCGATCCATTCAGTCGTTTCATCGATCGGAGCAATCGTGGTGGACGGTCGTGTATACCGTTCGATATCGCCAGCCTCGAAGCCGGGAACACCGACAATACCGTTCACAGATCAGCCCATGGATCCGAAACAGCAATCGTCATCCTCTGGTTCGGCAACGGCATCCGACCGATCGACACCGGTATTGCCAGTGACACCGGTGAACCAACAGCCGACCAGTTTACCGACGAATACGCATCAACAAATCGCTTTGCAATTTCCGATGCATCAAGGCGACGTTGCACAGCAGCAGCAGCAGCAGCAACAACAGCAACAACAACAGCAGCAGCAACTACATCACCATCACCAACAACAACAGCAGCAGCAACAACAGCATCTCCACCAAGCGTCCCCATTGCAACAGGTTCAAATGGCGTTACTCCAGCAACCTCAGCAACCGCTCCAACCGCAGAATTTCTCGCCGCAACAGCAATCGCAGCAACCGCAGCAGCAGCAGCAGCAGCAGCAACAGCAGCAGCAGCCGCAACCACAGCAGCATTATCCAGGACTGAACATGCCTGCCCGCACATCACCTCAGACGCAGTTACCGCCCCGTTTATCCCACAATGTGAGTTTCAACGGACGTATGCAGCAGCAACCGCAGCTGATGATGCAGCAGCGTCCGCTCGGCGCTTGTCATCAGCAACAAGTCACCTCGTCCACGCATCCCCATCAACAGGTTCACCTCGATCAATTGGGTCAACAGAATGCGAGTCTACGCGGCCTTCTCGCTCACAATCCGCCGCCATTTCGTCCGGCCCCGAACCACGTGCCTTACAAACTGCCACCCGGCTACAGATATCCGGCCAACAGCATTCAGCAACAGCGAGGACCACAGATGCAGACTTATCAGCCGACGAATCCAACGTTGGCTTCAGGCGGACGGGTCCAACAGTGCGCGACCGGTGCGGTCCCGCCGACTCTTGCCGAAATAAATTATCATCTTAAATTAGGTTCAATACCACGCTGGCACATACCACAAACAGCTAATCATTGCCTTCCATACTCCACCGCCCGTCACTCCAATGCCCCACCAGTTCCTGTCTCCCTAGCTAATGATACGTATAAAATAACATTAAAAAATCAGCTACAGCCGCAGCAGATTCATCAAATCCAACAGCAGCAACAGCAGCACCAGCAACAACAACAACAACACCACCATCAACAGCAACAACAACAAATACAACAGCAGCAGCAACAACAACAACAACAATTGTTGATACAACAGACTAATAATAATATTCAAAAGTATAATCCTCCGAGCACCGGATCTAGCGGCGAACCTTCGCCACAGTCGCAAACTTCCGGCTCTGTCGGACAGGCTGTTAGCTCGTCGGTGCCGAAAACACCGAGTCCTGTGCCAGGCGGTAAAACTGACGATACCGAGAAGAATTTGGACAAATTTTGCCAAAAATCCCTTAACGATCTGATGCTCACTATTGCGAAATTGGACTCTAATGGTATTGTCGTTATACCCGAGGCGCAGAAGAATCAAATGGACTCCACGCAAGTCGACAGTTCGACTAACGAAGGATTGCATTCGATGGGCGATAATGCATCCGGTGAGTCACGAATGAAACGTCAAAGAATAGGGTAGAAAGTTTCTTGTTGGTTTTGTAAAAATTTATATTCAATAGACAATTCTAAAGATAACTCGACGACGATGGCCAAAGACGATCCTAACGAGGATTGGTGCGCCGTCTGCATGGACGGCGGGGACGCTGTTCTGTGCTGCGACAAGTGCCCCAAAGTCTTTCACTTGTACTGCCACATACCTAGCTTAAAAACGTTTCCCGAGTAAGTTCATACAACAATGTCTCTCTATTTATCTTGAGATCCACAGTTGTCAATATGTCATTACTTTCGTACCCATGCTCTTTATTTATTCCATACATAAGATATTCATTAATTTTTTAATCTGCACAATGTTCGACATTGTTGGTAATGGAATGTATAAATATTTTATTTAAATAACCAAGTGGTTTATCTATAGAAGTTCGATAACAATACCACGGAGATCAAAAGAAATATGATATTATTGGGCAATCGCTTTTGTTTCCCATTGCCTATATTACTTCTCTTTGTAGAATTTTCCAGAACAAAACTATGTTCACATATGTATTGTATACATATATGTTGTTTTTAATAAAATGTTAACACCTTTTAATATAAAATGTGAATTCATTAAAAACAATACGAAAAGTTAATTTCCACATAAGTCTATTGAAAAAATGCCGTAAATAGAAAAGTAACGAGTAATAGGGAAAGTAGAGGCACTTTTTACTTCATTTTTTTAAATGTTTTATAAATCTTTTTTTAAGTACCATATTTATACATTTCTTTATTTACCAAAAAGTCACTTGAAATTTCTGTAGAATTGATTAATAGAGTGAGTTGGAAAGTAATAACATTATTGCAACAAAATCGGTCGCTTCGACGCTCATAATTCATTACGAATCTCCGTCGTTTTTTCTTTTGCAGCGAGAGCGAAACATGGCAATGCATGCTTTGTACAAATGTGCTGGACTGCTCGGAAGATCCTCCTGGTGAAAAAAGGCCAAACAGTATGAGCGCTAGAGAATTGAGAATAGCCCAACGAATCGTATTGGAACTTTACTGTCAGTACGAGCAGAGTTTACCATTTCGTGAGGTCGTCTCTTCGGAGGTTTGTCTCAACAGATTTACCCTTTTCACCACTCTTCGTTAAGTTTACACATTTTTTTTACTTTTCTGTAATTTAACAATAGCCGTTGAAATTTCACAATCGATTTTGGGACTTAATTAACAGCCATGCATAATCTGCTGGTTAAGAAGGAGTTGAGATTTCTTTTTTTCGTCTAATTTATGTTTGAAAATTGAAAGAAAAAAAAATTGGACGCAAACGACGTTAAAGTAGAAGAAGATTGATCAAAGAATCTGCACATTTAGCTATGCGCAATAATATTGTCAATGAAGAGATGGCTCAGGGCGTTTATTTATATCACCAGATAGCCGAATATCACCGGATAATTAAGAAACCCATCGCCCTGGAGATAATCAGAGACAAATTGAAATCTGACCATCCTAATCACTACACGGATCTGCGACAAGTATTGGCAGATATCAGACTAATGTTCAAAAACGCCTTCACTTACAATTCAGTAAGTAGATCCCTCATTGCGAGACAATACGACCAACCCCAATAAGCATATATCTTTGTTTTTCAATTTTTCTTAGGTTGAATCGCAGGTTTATCAGGAAGCCCGGAACCTCGAAGAATTTTTTGAAAAATTGTTGCTGAAATGGGCGCCAAATTACGCTTACGACGATCCGTTCTTGGCCGCGGAGGCCGAAGAGGAGGAGGAGGTATTTCCGCCGAATCGAAAATATCGACGTATAATCAATGATTAATTTGGTATTATTTCGCCAACGACACGAAATTATTCATAATAGCGTACAGAGGAGAAATTAATATTTCTTATTAAACTTCTCGACACGACGCAGCATTTAACCGCCATGCGGAGTATCGATTGTTGTTAATAACAAGAATACTACTTAAAATAAGCTGTATCGAATCGAGCGCATTTCCCCGCATTGCCTTCTGCGTATCCTTATCATTCTGCGTGTATATCTTTGTACATCGGGGGACTACAAAGAATTCGCACATTGCTACGAATTAGCAATAATGTACATATTAAACGAGCAGTATCAAGTTTTAATCATCTGTTCTTCCAATCGGTCTGACGACCAATCGTGCGACTTTTCGTTGATCAGAGATTTATCCATTTTGGAGCATCAATTGAACAAAAAAAAAGCCAACATTACCCGTGTAATGTGTGTTAATTATTATACCTTTATTAAAAAACCGCGATAGAAATCACGAGAGAGATCATATACACTAAAAACTATCGTTAGTTAATGCATAGAAAGACTTTCATTATGCACGGTACATTACATAGCAATTTTTTTATTAGATTAATAACTTATTTTACTTCCACTTCACCGATATATGTAATCGTGAAGAACAACAACAAAAAGGTAGCGCCGATACGTATACGTAAATCCACAAGAGTCATGCACGATTCATAGACGTATTTCACTCCGAAATGTCTCTTAGATACTCGCAAAACTAATTTTAATATTAATTGACCGTTTCATTAACCACAGGGTTTTTGTGAAATTCTTCAAATCGTTAAATTGTTAGTCGTTACTACGATACGTATTTTTTATACTTGTTACTGAAAATAGCAGCGGTATCGAATAGGGTCTCCTTCGTATTAAGTATTCGCATACTATGTATAGTTTGTATTAATCAGTTGAAACTGGAAGTCTGCACGAATAATGGGAGTATATCGTCACAAGATTATTCTTATTTATGTAATTTTCATTATACATCTATCGGATATTTGCATTATTTGTTAATATTGCGGGTTGTACTATTTTTCAGAAACAAATATACTATATGTAATTGTAATTTCCAAATCAGTACCAATTTCTTCCGCCTTGCCACAGAGATTAATTAGAAAATCATCGGCAAATAAAATAAGCACATCCGTTCCTGATAATCTTGCATTGTTCATAAAAATAAGAGATTAAAGTAATTAAAACTCATCGCGCTAATAAACCGAGCGTACAAATTTCACAAACGATTCTGCAAAGTATCACAAATTAAATTACAGAAAATTGAAGGAGCTACATTATCGAGTCGCTTCCGCGGCTCTTGATAAGTTGCGGTTCATTCCTTAAGGTCGTTAAGTTGGTTTCCAGTAAGCAGCTTTGATTCATATCATTGATAAAAAAAATCGACCTGATTCAACGCGAAAAGCATTTCATTTCATACTCCAATATCCGTTTTCCTTTCTACGTCTCTTCCTTTTAAGAATTCAATGCCTAGGTTTTTTATAATTTACATCTGTTTTTTTTTTTACATCAAAGCACAAACTATCTCGCGTAGGTTTTTCTTCCAAGCCGTTTTTTATTTTCGCCGGTAAAAGTATAATCCATAAATCTAATAAATTAAAGCCAATTAATGATGTACTACGAAGAAAATCGACTCACGATCATTTCGAGTGTATCGCGGAGTCCCTGGACTCCCAGGAATGTACGAGCCTTAGGTTTCGTAAAAAAACCCGAGGAAAAAAAGAAAAAGAAGCACTTACAAACCCACACGTGCGCGTGGCTTCGATGTATCAGTGAATGAACACGTAGAGCGTAGACTGTGCGAGGAGGAGGAGGAGGAGGTGGTCTCACGGCTGCTGCTGCCGCTGTCACATCGGGAGAGGCGGTTCTCTTGAGCGTCGTTGGGGGCACAGTGTGTACCTACTTACATACCAAAGTATCATACGTGAGCGGTGAAGTGCAATAGTAGTACGGTATAGTATATACGCGATTGTCCAGTGATTTCGGTGCTCGTTCGACTGGTCGCATTCAACGGTACTTTGCGCCTTTGAGTTTCTAAACGACAAACACGGTACGGCGCCCGATATGTACGGTATTTTCGGTGCGCTATGCTATACGGAGGAGTGACGCTATTACTTAGTGTATAACAGTTTCTTACGCGGTTAAAGTAGACCAGCTGATTGACTGGCTATCCTTCATAAGCGTTTTTAAAAATATAAATACATACATACATATATATATATATATATATACATATAAGAGCGGCACGCGACGCGAAAGGAGAGTGACTGACGCGAGTGCAATATAGTTAATAATCTTCGGGGTGATAATCTCGCGCGTATCAACGGCGATGAGCCAACGGAACGTCGGAGCAGTCGGTTGTTTACTCACGCGGAAAAACCTAAAGCAGAACACGCAGCAGTTTGTTACGTGGACGTGGTTGTGCACCGAGAAGCGAGTGAGGTGAAGAGAATTCGGTGCTTAAGTCTGCGTAAAAAAAGAGATATAGGTAGACGTTGTTTGTTTGTTTGTTTTTTTCTCTTCGGGCGTGTTGAATTTTCGTCTCATTCGCGATGTGATGTTACAGTATTTACATATATGTTGCGAAAGTGAGCCGCGAATCTTCGTCAACATTGCCGCCGTCGTCATCTCCCATCGAATCTCTCGCTAGCATCGTTCGCTGTTTTTTTTTCTTTTTCGCCAATTACCAGCGCCAATTGATGTCAATTGAGTGGAGAAGCTGTCGAAGGGCTTAGCAGCTCTTTTTTTCATAGAGAGGTAATACATTTTTCATCCCGGATAAGAAACTTGTAATCGTATGAGCAATTCAGGATTCTCGGTTGTGTACGTCGTTTTGGGCGATTGTGTGCGTGGTGCGCGATGAATTACACTAAGCGTGTACGTCGGGTGCACAACGGGAAGAGTAAAACAGGCACTATACGCCCACCTTGCTAATCAGCCAACTCTCACTGAATAGAATACGTTTTTTTTTTTATCACGTCTGGCGTGTTTACTGCCTTCATTACCTCGTTTATTCTGAATAGAAAATTCTCAGTGTCTGGGAAAATCGTTGCATGCATTTAAGTAACTCGATTGATAATTTATTATTTAAAATTGCACTGAAGTTTCCTGAAACAGTTTTAGAAAAAACGTGAAGCGATTGTTGAATAATTGCACCGTGGGAATCACTCTTGCTCATTCGCTGTAGAGATTTTTATGGGAATTTATTTACCGCATGAAGCTGGAGATGATAGGAAAGATTTTTCATATGTAGCTGAAGAAACGGAAAAATTTGATACCTCTGAACATTTCATTTCCTTAGGAGAAAGAAAACAGAATCTTTGGTATAATTTTGCAGCGGGTTTTAGTTTGGATCTTGCAAAATTTGTTTCCATATAAATGAGATTTTATGAGAATGGTAGATTGCTGCATCTCTTATCTACAGATTTGAGATTTTTGAGTAGAAAGCAAATTGTTCTATGTATAAGAAAAATTTTTGGGAACTCATGGAATATTTGTTGAAGTATTTAAAGTGATTGAAATAAAATTTAGTGTGAAAACCTTCAATTGAATGAAGATTTTTAATGGTGTATCTATTCTGTAATTTAGTTTGTAAGGAAAGTTTTATACTTTGTGCTGCATCTCTTATCCACAGATTTGAGGTTGCTGAGTACAAGGAAAATCGTTCTATGTAAGAAAAACTTTTGGGAACTCATGGGAATATTTGTTCAAGTATTTAAACTGATGGAAATAAAATTTAGTGCGAAAGCCTTGAATTGAATGGAGATTTTTAATGGTGTATCTATTTTGTAATTTAGTTTGTAAGGAAAGTTTTATACTTTGTGCAATTGGATGCTCCTTGTAACAAATATATGCTGAGTTTGCTTGTTACCAATCTGGACTCGTCGGTGTACGATGACGTCATTCTTGCTGTTCTTTTTGCCCACTGGCCAATCTTCTCTTATCAGTGACACTCCTCTTATTCGCAGGAAGGTAGGAAGATGCTATGGCTGCCTCGGCATCGCGCAATGCTGATGAAGATTTGAACGGGGAATCTGAATCTGAGGCTAGCAGTATATATCAGTCCGGATCTGTTATTTCTACAGTTCCTGATAGACATGGCTTTCTGGGAGGATCGCAATATAGTCCAGAGAGGTAAAATTCAATAAAATTTCTCCCTTACTTGACTTAAAATTAAGGTTTGCATAATTTTCTGTATTTTGTATGTCTTTCCATCCTCCAAAATAAACGGTTCTAATGATGGAAATCAGAGTTCTAAGCATTTGGTACATATTTATTGTATAATTTACTTAATATTTATTTCTTTGTACCAACTACTGCCACTTCCACAAAGCAAATTGAAGATTCTTGAAATTAACGATAAACGAATAAAATTTATGAGATTTTAAATATGTTACCTGACTTGTTTGAAAAGTAGAAAGGAAAACTGCACACCACTATTTTTTTACATTCCTTGAGCTGAGTTGAGAAAAGTGCATCAGGAATAGTTATCTTCTACAGAAAATGAATACAGAATTGTGAGTCAAGTAGCTTTTGGAACATCTTTTTTGGAAATTTTTGTATGTTATTTAATACAATAATTCATCTTGAAAGACTAGATTTATCTACAATAATAATAATAAATGTTATGCAGTTAAAAAATAAACAATCAGATAGTTAATTAATAGCAATATTTAAAAAAATGTTATGTATTTACAGGAAACAGGGTGTGCCCCCCGAGGTGATATTGAGAAGAGAGCAAAAATGGATTCAGATGTTGAACAATTGGTCTGTATTTATGACGACAAATTATCGAAAGGTGCGGGAGAGATGCAGAAAAGGAATACCTCCGTCGGTAAGGCTGCGTGCGTGGCTGAATCTCTGCGGCGGTCAGCTACTAATGAAAGAGAATCCAAATCTCTACGAGGAGTTAATAACGCGTCCTGGCGATCCGAAATACATAGAGGACATTAAAAAAGATCTGCACAGGCAATTTCCCCATCACGAGATGTTTGTCGACAACGCTTTGGGCCAGCAAGAGTTATTTCAGGTGTTGAAGGCTTATTCAATCCTCAACAGCAAAGTCGGTTACTGCCAGGCTCAGGCTCCGATTGCCGCATTTCTGCTGATGCATATGCCCGCTGTACAGGCATTTTGGTGTCTTGTCGCCGTCTGCGACAAATATCTCGTAGGATATTACAGCCAGGGAATGGAAACGCTGCAGCGAGACGGCGATATACTTTATGCACTTCTCAAACGCGTTTCCCCGACCGCGTATAAGCATCTGGTGAGTTATTATTCGATTTTCAGCAGTATCACGAACCATAAAAGAATTCATTCTCCGAATTGTTCGTAAGACGTATGAATTCATTTGTACGAATGATTCGATTAGCTTGTTTATAAGAATAAATACTTTCCGCTTGATAGATTGTACACTTTTTACAAATGATTCAGATTGTTTGTGTGGCTCTTCTCTAACGTTTTGTAGTTTTGTAACTGCTTATTTTCCATCTTAACTGTAAAAATGAAAGTATTTCGATATTGTAGTGCAGAATTTGCATGCCGATTTTCATCGAGTTTTTAAAAGGATTCTTTGGTGGGGTACTATTTTAATAAGAGCAGCAATTACTTTGAGAGCTATTCCTAATTTCCGTCGATTTTTCAATGCAGAAAAAGCAAAAGATGGAGCCAATTCTATACATGACCGAATGGTTCCTGTGTGTATATACGCGGACATTGCCATGGGAAAGCATACTCCGCATCTGGGACATGTTTCTCTGCGAGGGAGTCAAAGTAATCTTCAAAGTAGGCCTGGTACTGCTCAAGGGATGTTTGGGTCGCTCGTCACTCACAAAACGCTGTCCGACCATGTACGAGACTCTCCAAGTATTAAGAAATCCGCCCCATCATATCGTCGAAGAAGAAGCTTTAGTTTATCAGGTACGTTCGTCTTTTACTCCGCCACGTTTAAGCTCGTCCATCTGCTCCGTTCTAGAAACGTTTTTGAAAAATTAATTGAAGAATGATTATCTTAGGCCAACGTTAAACATTTAACCCAAAGAACTTTTCTTTTATATTCTCTTTACTCTACAGATTCAGAGACTGAATCTGAGCGAAGAAGACTTTGAATACGAGCACCAGAGACAGATGCTCAAGAGAAAAGCCAAGGATCAGTCAAATCTTTCCGCAGCCAACGGGGCCGACTGATTAACAAAAAAATAGCTAGACACACGAAGATGAGCTTTGATTAAAGGTGTGCCTTTCTCATAGCTATGCCATCATATCATATCTTTGTTACGGGATCGAGAGACGCGCAAAAAGCGTCAATAAGATTGACAAATGTAGCTAGAGATATATATAAAAATATATATTAATACCATTGAGTGTGAGAACGTTGAAATATGTAAAGTCAAATGAACAAAATTTTGGACTGTTCGTTTCTTGAGAATTTTCGCGCATACATTCCCTGCGTAAGTAAAGTCGAGCGTGGTAATCCCCGACATTCCTTACCAAAAAAACAACGTCTATCACAAAAAAATGCACAATATACCGTATTAGTAAGAATCGTATAATATAATATTTAATATCATAAGGATTACTAATCAGCGTACAGCTCCTCCGTCAATATTTATGTACAAAAAGCTCTTGTATAACGTATTGTATTTTTAAATAAAGATTATTATGTGACATTGTTATTAAATAATAAAAACAAATTATCGTTTCGTTAACTTGTATTATTATGAGGCGGCCACTTGATCAGATTCGAGAAAAATGAAGTTTTTTGGAACATAAAATGTAAATTCTTCTACGAAAAATTGCTGTTACTTTGATATGAAATATGTCACAAAATTTTGTCTAGGAGATCAATTGGTCGGCCTATATTATTTATATTTTATTTGGATCCATAAATGGCCGAAAATAGTTTATTTATCATAATAAAAAAAATGTAATATTGTAATACGAAATCGATCCCGTTAAGTTAATGTTTCTCGCCAAGTTGCGAAAAGTGCATTTGTTTAATAATAAAATGTTTTTGTTCGAACTAAAGTTTTATTTTATTGTTAGGAAATTATTCGGTAAAAATGAAAATTGTCTCAGTGCATAAAAAAACATTTGGAAGTTTGGGTTAAAGTGTTGAGTGGCCGTCAGGTATTTTAATTTCTCACCAATTCATAACTGGCCAAAGAGAAAAAAACGTTCACGTATATTTGTAATAACATTTTTTATTGTAGATGAGAAAATAAATATTGCTCAATGAACACTTTCTCGTGGAATTAAGTCTTCATTTGAACTACCGAAAAGTGCATTTATTTATCATTTCAAATCGAAAAAACCTATTTTTTCTATTGATGTTCATTGTATTGCTAATTATAGTTAAGAATTTAAAAAACGTAATTTCGATCTAAAAATAATTCTTTAATTATGGATTAGACTATATTTATTTGTCGCGAGAAAAAAATTCATACACGTATATTGATAACGGCGAATATTTTTATTGTAGCTAAAAAAATAAATACTGTACAATTAGAGCGATCCTGTGAAGTTAATGCTTTTTATGAGCTCTCGAGGAGCGCGTTTGTTTAACATTCTTACTCGAAGTTTCCGGCATGATTATTTGCCCGCTCGCGATTTCATCTTTCTGCGCTGAATTTTCGATTTGCTTTTGTGCCTCGAGGAAAAACATGAGATCGCGAACTTGCTCACGTAAATCCGTGACTTCATTTTCTTTCGCGCCTCTGAACTCCAACAACTCATCCTGCAGCTGTTGATGTTTCGTTTGCCAGGTCGTTTGATTCAGTTGGAGCGCTTTCCGCAGCTCCTTTTCCTCGGCTAATTCGCTTTGTGCCTGCGTGAGCTTCACACTCGAGTTTTGCAGTCTCTTCTCGAGGCTCTGCTTCTCCCGCGAGAGGGTAGTCAGCTTTTCCTGAGAGATTTATCGTTTTGTTAAGGATATAATCTCAAAAATAGTGTAACTATCGAAATGAATAAAAAGTCGTCAACAATCAGGAAAAAACATTTTTCAGCGTATTTACAAAGTTAATCGCATTATTGGCTGCAAAGAAGGCTGTTTTGTACGAAAGCATATTTTTACAAAAAAAAAAAAACATTCCTGGCTACAAATTTCTGAAAATAATCTGGTTAATGGAATTGTCGGGAAGGAAAAAATCTCAAATGATCTTTTTCAGAGATCGTCTATTTCATTTAGAAGAGTCTTACCTTCATCTGCGTGTTTTCATCGGAAATCTGATTGACTTTGTCACGTAGTTCGGTTATTTCCGCGGATGAACATTGCTCTATTCTGTTGAGACGATCTTCGAAGTACTGGCGCTGAGTTTCTAATTGCGAGGTGAGGAGATAAGTGAATTCTAATTGAACAGCGTCAACTTTTTCGTCTACACCTCCACCTTCACCCTTTGTAGGCTGTTGCCCGCCTTCCACCATTTTTCCATCCTTATCCTGAAGCAATCTATGAACAAAATTGTCACCGACGTAATCCCAAACGCGATTGTTACCGAGTTGCATCGCGTAACAATGATGTGTATCACGATAATGTTCAAAAGCGTGGCCCTGATGATAACGCGAGCAACCGATGTGTCCGCAGATCAGACATATCCAAAGAGCATCGTTCGTTGCACCTGCAACAGCGGAATCTGCGTTCCATTTCATTTTAGTCGGAGTTTATGATGACCAAGTCAACAGTAAACTAAAACGACCACAAATAGAATACTTGCATAATTATTCGATTTAAAAGGGATGAAATGTGCTATGCAATAAATGATGTCGAGGTAGACATAGAATTTCTTGTTTAGAACTAACTGTTGAGGATTTGAATGAAAGAACATAGAAGTTAGAATAAATATTCCATTTCGAACTGAATGTATAATCACAAAAATGTGGAATACAACAAAGAATAGTCAATAGCCAACAGATAAACAATTTAGGACGAAATGTGCTATGCACGCGAGGATCTACAGTGATGGGCATAGAATTTATTGTTTGAAAGTTTCTTTTGAGGAATTGCATAAAGAAAAGATTGAAAAGTCGAGGCGAAAAACTAGTACTGACCGCATTCCATGCAATGGCTGTCGGCGAGTGGCTCCGGAGTCTGAGCGTAACGACATATTGGACAAGATATGTCGCCCCATTTCACCAGGCAACTAGAATGGAATGTATGGTTGCACAATATTGTGAGTATCCCATCGACGCTCTCGTCCATTCTCTCGAGGCAAACTGGACAAGAGGGAAGTTCTGTATGTCCTGCAAGGGACATCCCGTTGTCACCGACTTCGACACGCGATATGAAAACCATGTGACAAACTATGTCGGGCTCCAACGAATTGTAAGGGGCTCCGTTGAAAGTTTCGTAAAATTGATTTGCTGCCGTCTATAAATTAACATGAAAATTACAATTTAAATGTTACTTGCAGTTTTTGAACGTCTGGAAAAGTACACATCCGTAATAGCCACCAGTGTTTCATCTTTTTAAAAAATAGCAACTTGAGAAGGGAAATTTCTATAGGAATAAGTTTTCATTGAACTTTCGCGAATTTTAAAAAATTTCAAGGTATTCATACTGTTATATATTGCCGTTTCGAAAGATGTTCTGCGATTGATAGAATTAATATTTTATTCAGCAATAGAAATAAAAAGGTGGAAACAATCAATTGACTAACTGAAGAATAAATTTTTTAAGGTCAGCTAACATATACAAATATGAAAATTCTCACTAACACTATAATTCGTGTTAATTAATAATTCAACGCTGTTACAAGGATGGAGATAACTTACAGAGGACCGTAAGGTAATAAGCGCCATGTATTGGTTAGGACTGTTATCCCTGATAATTCGAAAATGTTGAATGTCCTGATGACAAGCAGCAGTAAAAGTGAGGAGATCGTGACACGTCATGGTGGCTGGGACTGAGAGAATGCAAATAGTATGACTCCTATCAGCAGCCAAACCTTGTTCAGTCAATTCGCTAAAAACAAATAAAAAAATTCAATTTGAATGTGCCCAAACTAGGTAGCCATTTATAACTTACACACTCCTAAAAATAATAATATTAAAATTTGATAACGTAATAAAGTTCATAATAAACAAAATAAACAAAAAAAATTCATCTCTTAATTCACTAACACAAAGAAACTTAAATCGGTGAATGCTTACTCTTCCTTGAATAGATGTAAAATTCCTTTGGTGACTTCGACGAATGGATTGCCAGAAATAAAGGCAATTTGGTTGGCGGGTAAAGAGGAAGTTGCCTGGCCGCCTTCTCCGGTATTGGCGTTCGATACATTCTGATTTTCAAACGAAGATTCTTCAGAATTGGCTCGGGAGACGGAGTGCGATTTGCTAGATCCTTGAGACGAGGAGAGGAGAGGCGTAGGACCTTCGGTGATGCTGGCGTAACTCTCAACAGTGATGTCTCTGGGTTCTCGACGCCCTCGCATTTTCCTAGCTGCCATTCTACCTGATTTATTAAAATGCAAAATCTCCATAAGGTAAAGCCTCGGACTCGTATAATTTGGGAAAAAAAGATAAATATAACCTCAAAATAATAAGTCAACAAAGCCAAGTCCGACGACTTGCAGATAACTTACTGGCTGTTTCTTCGGACTTAGGGTCAACGATTTCAATGCGAATGACGCAGAGTGACACGAGAATCGGAGAAGACATTACACATAGTTCAATAGTTCGCACATATTTTGTTAATCATATTCAAAGCACAGGAGCACGACAGTGAACGACAGCTATGTTTTGTTGTGGTTTAAGTTGTGGAAACGAATTTCGTGCTTTATCACGAACGTGAATACAACACATTCGATGATGCACAATCAGCTGATCGCACTTTAAAAGCTGTTGTCGACTGGTGGTATTTCTCCGTCGGTACAGCAGATTTTCTGATAATGCAGCGATCTTATATTTGTTACTTACAACGATCGCTAAAAATATTTCGCTTTCTGATGTTAAAATGTACTGTTTTTAAGAAGCACAGTTTTCTTTTCCGCTTTTTTCAACTGCCTATGGTCCTCCCGCTCAAATAATGGTAAATTCTTGTCCAGAAGTCGGAAATACACAGAACAGACGGAGAAATGGTGCCCAATAGTTTTAATTTTTTTAAATTAGTCTACTAACTTGCGTTATCAATTCAGCTTTCAAAAACATATCCTTTGCTGACAATACTGCAATTTAATAAATAATAAATCAGTATTTTATACTTAATAAGAAGAGCCGAAAATAAAGGAGGATAAACGCACGTTGTGTATCTGTACATTTCATTTTATTCTGTTTCGATGTACTTAGCATCGATCTTCTAGTCCAAGTGAAACGATACTTAACACCATGGTGCAATTAAATTCAGTCTCGTCGCTTCCACGTAAACTTGGCTCGTATGGTTTCTGTTGGAACGACCGGATGATGCACGACCGGTGGATGCGAATATGGGCAGGTAGGTTTTGTGCAGAACGGATGATATTTGCACTGCTGTTTCGGGTGCGAGAATACGCAGCCTAATTTTGTGCAGGATAATCCAAATTTACATTTTGGATGTTTGTAAGCACACTTTTCACCGAATTTGCAAGCTGGGAAGGCGCTGAAATTTGAAAAAGTGCAGCTTAGTGTTGAATCACACTCAGTAGAAATCTATGAGTACTGAATTTGCGATTAATATTGAACAATTTATAGTTCTCAATTGGAATTGATCGTCATTTCAGACTACATTCCCCTTGCATAAAGTATCATTATAATTGTGAACATTTTCTGGACATTTGGGCGTTACGAATTATAGAAAAAACATTTATCATGTAACTCATCCTTTGTTTTCCGATTTGACGAACATTTTACAAAATTGACGTGAAATTGAATTGCAATTGAAAATAAACAATCACCAGCGTAGATTTAAACGAAAATGAAAGCAGTTTTTGTAAAGATCTTTAGACACTTTAGGCTTGTTCTTCCCTTCTCTCTACATATAAATGATGACCTTTATTTTATTGTGCCTTCATCGGACGGTCTGTCTCATCCGTGGTTTTTTCTTCAGATACTTTTTTTTTAGTGAATGTGCGAAGTTTTGATAAATGTGGCCTAGCTCTATTAACAAATTGTCGAACGGTAATTTCCGTATTAAATTCTCTTACCCGCAAGGTACTGCGGGATGGTGATAGATGCACTTGCTTCCCAGTGTACAGTTTGGCCAGTACCGGCATTTTTCTCTCGATTTATCAACTGCGGTTGACAGAGGAACTTCGGTAATCGGTTTTAGCTCGACTCTTTCCTTTCCTCCTCCAGATAAGCTCGGTGTTAGTGTCGTCGGTGTCGTCGTCTCCGATTGAAGTGGTGATTCGGCTCTGTTGTAAATAATTGGACTCAGTTTTCTTCGTTTCCGAGGTGGCACCTCTTCCACCGTCTCAACGTTCTCACTGTTGTGATTTTCATTGTTCTCATAAGTAACAACTTTGTAAGAATCTTCGATTTCTTCGGGTTCGGTCATTTGTGAGGCTATCTCCGGCGAGAATTCTTTCTGCTCGAGTGATTCGTTACGGATATTCGATAGTACGATTTCGTCCTCTTCCGTAACCTGGATAGACAAGAAAAATTCTAGATAATGAGAGAACAAAAAAATTACGGTGAATTGTAAAGTTAATTGTTCAAATTACCTCCATTTCGAGCCGTTCGTCCTCCTCATCCGACAAGGATTTTTCCTTTATAACATTATTGTTGTATCCATTAAGTGTGACAAGAAATTTCTGATTATCATCACTTCGCTGGAAAAGCGACATCACAACGCCAATATGTTCATCATTCACTGGGTTGGGTGGATCTGAAAAGACAGGTGAAGATAAGCATTTTTTCGATACGTGACAAAAAATATTCAAAGAAAAATGTGTTCTTAGACATTACGTAACAAGAACTTAAATTGAATTTCGGTTAAAAAATATTTTGTGAAGACTTGGTACTTGCAAGCTTATGAAATGTCAAAGAAAGTCTGATTATTATAAGGAAATTCTGATGTCTTTATTTTTCACATTAAAATTAACAAACATTATCATTATTAACGAAATTCATTACCAAATTAAGCTTAGATTTGCAAACTAAAGTTGAATCGTGGCTAAGAAAAAATGCTTTACAGTTTCAGTTACCGACCGAGCAACACTACCGAACCATTCAACTAAAATACACAATTTATGACAAATTTACGGGTGTATTTGAGATACATTTAGAACTTCTTTTGCATCTTAAATTGCATATGATACCAGCTTTATTAGCATGCAATCTCATAACTGTCGGTAAGTGCAGCGTTGCCATGATCGTTTAGGTAGATGAAAATATATCGCGAATGCGTGCGATAATGTGGCGTTCACTTTTTATTTAATCAGCGATTGTGAGCGTTTTGCATATACATTAACGAATGTGATCCCAGAAGCTTAGTATGGGGACTATTAAACGATAACTACCTTAAAAGTTGAGAACGAAAATGTACTGAAATTCTCCAATATGTAGAGAAATTATAAAAAATAGTCATTTTTAGGTGAATTACATCTATGAAATCATTTTTTTAAATCTCATCTGTTATATTTTTCCTCATGGACGAATGTTTCGGTTTTTTCACTGATTCATTGATAACGATTTTTCCTTATTGGTACTAAAAATCGATGCTTTTAAAATCTGCAATGGTGTAAAAGTTTTTCCAGGGTTTCCATTTGTCGCATTGATTGTAAATTCTGATAAGAAAAATCTTCCGTTTGTGAATGTATATGCAATATATCCGTCGCAGTTAAATATCATTAAAAAATGTAATAAGACTACGCACATTCTTTATTTTTCTCATTGTCCTCGGATTCTGTGGTTCTCAGCTGCACTTGAATTTTTTCCATTACCAGTCTTTTGGTTGCATTCAGGTGGACCGACAGATTTTTACCAATTTCTCTCGTTCCTGGTGGCTTCGGTCGTTTTAACTTGGGCTTCTTGTCCTATCAAAAGTCACAATAAGATAATAACAACAATCTATTCATATTATCCCTGGTAAAAGTATATCTGAGAATTTTTCAGAAAAAGTATAACTACAGTGTGGCAAAGTTTTTCACCGATTATCCGTCTGTTTAATTTCTGTATCTCTGATTCTGTATTGCTGAATATCTCGGCTTGTTTTACTAAATACTTTTGGAATGTACAATTCATTAGAAAATGTCAAAATATCTCAGGACACGTTTTGCAAAAATCAGGAATATCTGTATTTAAATATTATTAGTCTCGTTCTTTAACATCAATCGTGTAATTTGTACAATACATTGTTCGACCAAGTATGTCATTGTACGTTTTACAAGTTTTATCCGACATTTATTTGAAATTTAATATTTCAATTAGATAAAACAATAAGCAAAGGTTCAATAAAAAGATTAGCATATCTTATACTTTTCAAGTTTCCGATTTGACGGTTCAACGATTTGTCATTTAAATAATTTGTCGGTCAAATATACTTATTTACTACAGTATATTACGCTATTAGAGAGGGAAAGTAGATTATGTTAAAACACGTGGTTTGCGATAGTCTACTTTCACTCCCAAGTGGAATATACTATTTTTCGCTATGTCTGCAGAGGAAAGTTTGAATTACGTAAAGCCCATAGGGCTGCAAGTCCAACTTCCCACACAGGTATGGTGAAAAATAATTTTTCAGTCGAACTTACTCATCGGTTCAATGTCAACGTAAAAGTAAGCGGAAAAATAGCAAGATAAGTGTTGCGGGAGGAAGTACAGCATGATAAGGGTGCGGCAAAGTACCAAAGTATACTTTTCGCACCCTAGCTATAAAGTGCATGTATATTAGGGTGGGTCGAAAAGCGGAAACGTTTCAAAACCGTTTCGGGATAATGAAAGAAACTTGGGCATGAAAAAAAAACCCATGCAAGTAAAGTTGTCGATGATGTCGATTAATATCTTCAGTTGGCATTTCTAACGTTGCTTTTTAATCTAGAATACTATGGAAAATGTATGAACTTTCAGTTTCGCTTCGAACGGTAAATAAAATAAGGGGAACTTTGAAATTATGTGTCGTAAGGAGGGAACTTTGAATGACTAATTTTACGACCGATAGAAAGTTTTTGATCGCAACCTCGAATTTTCAAATATTGAGTTTCAATTCTTTCTACGATAGAACGTAATCCTCAAAATACCTCAACCATCTCCAAAATTATAGGAAGAATAAACTCTTGCAACTCGTTATGTTAGATTTTTCGAATAAATGAGTATTTTATTGCATACATACAACATATATCTGTTTCGTATACGATTAAAGATAATAATAAATTAATGAAACAGCGCCGTTTTAACAAACTACAAAACAAATCCATATGATCTAATATTCGCGACTTCTTCGCGATATATTAGTTAGAAATGTGCGAAAAAAATTAATCCTAGATGAAACGCCAATTATTCCACTCACACTTCGAATTGATATTATTATGATTCAGTCGTGAGATTGTGATGATGCGATAATGAATTTGCAATTGTGAATTAACAATTTTTTTTTCTATTGATAGTGATTATTTTTATCACTTATCATCAATAATATTATTAAAACTTTGGAATAATCAATTTTTATTTTCTATGAAATATTAAATATCAATATTCAATGGAATATCATCCGAATGCTATTCGCACATCTCTAGTTTTCTTTTTACTCACCGAGAGCACGGGTTCCGGATTCTTTTGTTTGACGACCGATTGATTAGCCTCCGCTACAGCTCGAAGCAATAACGACTGCGTCGCCCTTTTCTGAGCAGGTTGAAGAGGTTTCAACGGTCTGGGCGTGACGATTACTTTGCTCGCGATCGATTTACCTCCTTCAGCGTCTTCTTCCTCCTCTAAATTATTGGCCACATCAGCAGCTATTTTTGACGATCTTCCGTCAGTAATTTCGGGCCGCTTTAACGCAATCACATGAGATTTAACGGGACCAACGTTTATGATCGACTGACAGTCATCTGGATCATCTTCCGCTTCCATATTCGTTGTAATTCCTTCAACGTTCCTTTCTGGAATATTTTTGACAGGCACGAAGCCAACGTAACTGTTAGCCACGCTAACGTGATTCCTGAATGGTCCTAATCTGTTTTTTATCGTGGTTGTTAGACCCCTTGTCGCGACATCTTTGCCAATGGATTGTTTCGATCCACCAACGTTTCTATTTACCCCTAATCGATTTTTAACCGTCGATATTTGCTTCTCCGCATTTTTCATTCTTAAATTAGGGACTTTGTCGTCGAAATTTTTGGCTGAACGATTTCGTCCCTCGATGGCTTTTGGTGCTCGACGATTTCTGTTTCGCGACGCGATTTCCTCGTCCTCGAAACTCTTGACGCGTTGAAAATTGGATCGGCGAATAAGCGGCTCGGCACAACTGTTTTTCTCGATGCGATTTGAGTCGAAGGTATTTTTTTCGAAGCGATTGGAGTCGAAGGTAGTTTTTTCAAACCTTCTGTCGGACTGTCGGTATCTATTATCTGCATCTCGAGCTCGGTGAGTCTCAAACTTTTTTCTCGGCGACACGATGCCCAGTCTGTTTTTTACGGACACTACGGACGTTATTTTTGGTTTGTTTATGCACGATTTTAATCTCTTTTCGTCTTTTGTGATCGTCTCTTTTTCGTCTTTTTTTTCTTCTTCGGCATCTTCTTTGTTTAGATTGTCGGGTTCGATCGAAGCTGACTTAATTCTCTTTTCCGGGCCATCCACGTCTTCCCCGGACTCGACTGGTCTCTTTGTCGTTATTCTTACACGACATTCAACATTTTTTGGTTCAGAAACGATATCTGAAGTATTTTGAGTAACCGAAATATTCGTTGTCGACTTGGTGGCTTCTATCGAGGGCGAAATTGATTTTGTACGACTATTTTTATCGCTCTTGCCAGAAGCAGAAGTAGCGGTATTGATTACTGGCGGGGCTTCGATCGGAGGCGTCTTTTCGATAGTTTTTTGCTGCTTTTCTTCCTTCGTAACGATTGGTGAAATTTTTGGCTCGATTACCGGGGTATGTTGATTTTCCGAATCTGCGATGTTCTTTCGTTTTTTACGTTCTTCCTCCTGTTTAACGATCACTGTTGGTACGAATTCTCGGGTTGCTTTTTTCTTGCTTATCGTCACTTTTTGCAACTTCTTCAGGACCTGATCGTGTAACCATTCGACGAACGGGGTTGTACTATCCTCGAGAAAGAGATGGAGATCCTCGTGCATCTGCTGACGAGTTTTCTTGTTCACTACCATTACCAGAATGTAGTCCGGAAGTTCCTCGTCGTAACGCACGCCGAGTTCCAGGAGCTTTGCGCGAATTGCGCTCTGAAAAATTATAAAGGCAATTAATGTCGTTTCCAACGAAACACGGTGGCGTGCGCAGAAAAGGCGAGTGCAAGATCTGCGGCAGAGAAAAAAGCACTAGCGCGAAAAATTTTCATGCGAAAAGTGCGTGTGAGAAGTAAAATTGATTTGGCCATGCGCAACATTTTAGTTATATCCTTGGCTATAAAATATCGTATACGCCACCCCTGATAGCTTGCAGAAGTAGCATTTCTCATTCATGTCTTACATTATAGTATTTTGGGATATAAGTGCGTAAAACTGAACATTTTGATAAGGTTGTGCAGTGGCCGCACAACGTCTGGCTTCGTTGATTATATTATATACAACTTCACGATTTCAAATGATTTGTGTACCTTCCTGATAGTTCACATAAGTTGTTCATGGTTTGGGACAATGTGCATGAGAAACACGTTTCAAACAAGTGAGTCAGATTGAGATAGATGCGTCGAGGCAGTTATTTATTGAATGTCTTTTTTATAAAGATTTGCATATCAGAATACTCAAAATGCTCCAAAACCATTGGTAGAGAGGATTTTTTAAAAATTGTTGGAATATCCATGTACAGGTGTGATGAAAGGCCTAAAATTTATTCTATCTTAACTCATAAACTTATTGACTGAATAAGTTTTCATGTTATATAGAGACTGATCAATCTTCACTTAGTATTGATTTGATAAAAATTGTTTGTTGCTTTCCACTTTTATCAGATTTTCAAGACATTGTAAAAATGTCCATCAACCATCTAATTTGAACAAATTTTTAGCTATTGAGCCAAAGTTTGTATGATAATGAAGCAAAGTCACCTTTGATATTGAATTCTGTCAAAATTAAAAATCAGTTCAAAAGTCAATCATATTTTATAGTTTTTAAATTTTCAAATATAATCCATTACCATAAAAACTTCACAAAAATTCTATCTAGCAAGTATGAATTTTCAATGCAAGCAGAATAATGTTAATTGACGATACACATCTAATTTTGCGAGGGCCGATTATATATTTTGATTGTATGATGTACTTTCAATGAATCTATACATTTTATGAATACCATGAAAAAAATAATATCCTTGCCACTAATAAACAAAATACTCATCATAATTTAAAATTATGTAAAAGTGCAAAAATGTTTCAAGTCAACGGAGAACATAGTCAACGCAGTAACGAACAACAATAGATGCCCAATAAATAATTAATATTTTTTGTTAATTTAGAAGAAATATGGACAAAAGTAACCCACAATATTGAGATTATTTGTTTTTCGCAAAATGAGTTAATTGCCAACATTAAAGGACGAAGGAGCAGTGAGTGGTTTGTGAATTTCGAAAAACGTGGTGAAGAGAAATTAGATAGAATCGTAATAGTGGTACATAATGGAAAATAAAATAAAATTAGTGTATAAATTAGAGATGGACAGAGACGAAAAGTGAGTGGAACGGAGTAACTCACCCGGAGCTGATTTGTAACTTCGATGCCTCGTATATCCATATTAAGGGTTGTAATGTGGCCCCTTGGTTTCGTTAACTCTCAAATCTCGCGAATCAACCAACGGCTGACTTTTTATCCCGCAAACGTAACGAAACTCAGAGTATGACAACTTTATACGCCATGTTGATATGAACGGTGATTTCTTTTCGGGAATTTCATTGATCTTTCGGTAACGACTCAGATGGAGCACGTACGCATTATATTGTATTATGCGGTTTACAGTTTTTCCCACCCGCTCTGTGGTGGCGCATCGCAACTTCATTCATTCATTTGATTGGGTGTTGGCTGTCGTCGTCACTTGGAGGCAGAGATGCGAAATGACCGTCATTTTGAGCTCGCGTCAGTCACGTGTCACGTGACCGTAACGTGACGTCATTTTTGTTTCTCATAATTTTCTATGTGAAAATGACGGTCATTTTTATTATTGTCATCTGACGAGACCGGCCTGACAGGGACACCTATCTAGATGGGGAATGACCATCAGGATTGTTTCGGTCATTTTGTTCGGTCACAAATTTTTTAGATTTCATGACAATTTTAAAATTCATTATTTCTGTCGTTAATTGTTTGATTACAGAGATGTTTATATCGATGGAAAATTACTGCCGGCCGTCTATATAGATGGGAAATGATCGTCACGATTTTTTCAGTCACAATTTTTTCCAAATGGCTGCGGTGTTTATAATGCGTGCGCATGTGCAGATATGATATCAGGCGTTCGGTCATTTTCGTCATTTTTGCATCCGTCATATGACGGTTCTGTGACCGTCACGTGACGGTCATACGACGGTCACGTTACAGTTTTACTTCACTGCTTGGAGGTAACTTTTTTTTGACCATACGACGGCCATGGAATAACGACTTGTTTGTTACGTTTTCGGTCTCTGTCGAACAAATACAAATTCCTGCCTGCGTCGCGTGATAACACCGAAGGGGTTACCTTCACTCAATGAAAACACAAGTTTTTGCCACAGCAACTCAAAGGTCATTTTACTAAATCGACACACTCGACTCAACGACGAGAAAAAAAAAATGATCTATAAACAGGCATTCAACCGCACGTTGTAAAATGCGAAGGAACTTAACATTTAGTAACCGGTGAAAATTTCTTCGCTCAATGTTAAACGCCTATAGGGTTGTCTCTCTTGCACTGAACCTCAGTTTTTGGTTTTTCGATTCTCCTAAACAAAAGGCTTTTAGTATCGAGGAGCCAGAAGCTTAGCCCAATTCTTCAATACTTTCGCACACTCTATCAAAACTTGAGTTCTTACTTTCCGAGAAAATAGGTATCAAAATTTTTGAAAGTGGGAGGGGAAGTACCCTTGCCTCTTCAGAAAGGAGGGTGGCAGCGCTAAAACAACCAATCATGAACTGAAGTCATGGAGACGCGGCATGACAAAAGAGTATGTCCCCGGAACGAGAATTGTGACAGTTTTATAACCTACAAATTGAACGATTCCGTAAATGGTTATGTCGAGTATCCGTGGGTGTATAGCGAACGAACAATCCTTATTTCGGTGACTCCGAATAATGCTCCACGTACTTCAGGCTGCTTCTTGATGGATAGTCGAGTTTTCGAGAGGTTCGAGGCGGTCTCGACACGGTGATCGCATCTCGTCTTCCCGAATACGACTAAAATGTCGGCAATTATTGACGACAAAGTGGTCGCAGGGGCTAAGAATTCGAGTGCCATCAAAGAGGATCCTATTGTAGCATTGACAGTATGTACTTCCTAAAAATGTAAAAACGGAATAAAAATTAACTTATCATATAATAATGCTACTTCTTCATTACATTTATTACCCATTTTAATTACTTAACCTTTGAAGACTTACAACAATTTTCCCTAATTTGACATGTTGCAATTTGCAAACTTGGAAATAAAAAACGTCAAAGATAATACTTTTTTTTGTATCAAAACAAAAATGACTTAGTTTTTGCCAGTGTTGAAAATCACTCAATATTATTTAAATCAGTCGCTCTTTTGAACACATTTGTATTTAAATGTTTTTCATTTTCTTATTTAACTTCCATGTAAATTTACTGTTCCATTGATGAAATATTTTATAAAGATCATTGATTGGTCACTCAAATATATTTATCGTGTCATATACAAAATGTATAACATTTTGCAAACGATTGAATGTCATGGTACATAAAATAATGCATCGAAAAACGACTGATATGAAAGAAAAAAAAAATCTACTACCTTTCCACTTATTAGTCTTTGGAATAGGAATTGCTTAATATTCTTACAAAACAATAATATATTCGGACTGTTTCAATCCTCTCTGTATCTCAATTTCAGGAAAGAGTAAAAACTCTGTACTACTTCAGAGATCATTATTTTGAAAACCATCCAATCGAAAGGGCAGTAGAAAAAAATCTTGATGTCGAGAGAGAAATGAAGGAAACTCTGAGCAAGTTTGACGAGTGCAAAGGATATGAAATTGATGGTTCAAGAGCAAAGTACTATTATCTAAAGGGTCGTGCATTAAATGTCGTGGATCGGTTTGTTCCCCAAGCAGAAGAGCTATTAAGCAAAGCTGTGAAGCTCGAACCAAAGCTCATAGACGCTTGGAACGAGCTTGGGGAATGTTACTGGAAAAATGACGATATTATGCAGGCCAAAAACTGTTTTGTTGGTGCTTTACCACATGTACGTATGGTGCCCAAAATCCTCTATTAATATTTTCAGAATATCGATAACCGTTGTCTTACTTTCATAGGGAAGAAATAAAACTTCGTTAAGGAATTTGTCCATGGTACTGCGACAAGAACCAACTAAATCTCACGAATTGAGGGTGGAAAACATTCAGCACGGTGTAGAATTTGCAAAGGAAGCTGTTAGTCTAGACACAAAAGATGGTACGTCCTGGACGATCCTGGGAAATGCCTATCTTTCATCGTTTTTTACAATTGCCCAAAACCCAGCTACACTGCGGCTGTGTATGTCTGCTTATGCTCAAGCGGTAAGCATTTTTCGTGCTACAACATTTATATGTGGTCTATTTTTTAAAAAATACCTATATGTTGGTAACTGATTATATGACATTTTTCGTTTGTATATTTGTCAATAAATATAGTTTTATATTTATTACTCAAGAGTATCAATGAGACATACTATTTTCAGTTACTATTGAAGCTCATTTCCTATAAATTCCCCTCATAAATTTCAAATTCATTTGTACTTGTAATTTAATAATGTTCTACCTATTATCACCAGGAAAAAGATGTTGTTGCCAAGAGCAATCCAGATTTATTTTTCAACAAAGCAACGGTAAGTGGGAAGCGAAGTTAACGCGTTATAAGTCCGTAAACTACATGTAGATAACAAAATAACAAAAAGTTGTTGCCAACAGGCATTAAAATATCAGGAGGAGTATAAATCAGCGCTGGAGTCTTTTGAAAGAGCGATGTTGTTAGATCCAACTTGGGAAATACCGCGAAGCAAACGTGACGAATTGCTTAAGTATCTCAGAGATGTGCAAAATTTAATAATTAGCAAAGGCAGAATGAAGCCGAAGAGACTCTATCAAATGATTCAGGCCTTGGATGAAAAACACTTAGGCCCTTACAAAGGTGGCTCGTACACTTCCGGAGAAAAATTTGTTAAACTCCAATTGGTTCCATTGAAAGATTTGACTGCCGGAGTTAATGTTGAGAAACTTGTTTTTGGAAAGGTGGTTTGTTGGATTCAGGACTCGGATTGTGTGCCTTTGTGAGTATTTTGTAATAAATAATTAAGCTAAATTTACCATTCGGAAATTTTATAAATTTTCATTAACTTTTCATGCGAAATACGAAACGAAAATTTAAAAAGTTACGACGTATAAACTGTAAATGTAAAATTTCGATTATGTAATTCACGTGCTCACTTGATAAATTAACAAACAATTGTACGGTAAACCTGAACCGTACATGTAGCCTATGTTTCAATATTTTTCACAATCTTGATCCGAGATAATCCAATAATTAATTATCTAATTTTTTCAGCGCATTTTGCATCGTCGATCGAGACAAAACTTGCATGGCTGTGACGGTTTACAATTTGGCCAAAGGCCGAGGTGTGACTGTCGGAGATTCTGTTGCAATTCCGGAGCCTTATCTCACTCATCAATCATTTTCGTACGCTGGCAACGTTAGTACAGAATTTAGAAATTTTCTACTAATTTTCAAGAACTTCTCGTGATATTATTCAATTTTGTCTGTAGGATTTCGATTTTAAATCGATACGTGTCGAAACACCGGTGATCCTCGTTTTGAATGGCAGAAAACTTGGATTCGATCAGCAGGCAGGCGTGAAACTCTGCAGTTACAAAAAAACAGACTAACTGAAAAAATTTGTCGAATTCGTCGGCGCAGTCTCGAATTATTAGTATTAAATACCTCGCGAATTACGAATTACTTCGGTTTCATCGAACGGAGGGACAGATGCACAAACGAAGCAAATAAAACGCATCAATTATCTCAAATCTAATGCAATATTTACAAAAACGAAGTATATTCATTTACAATAATATACGACGATGGATGAATGGTGCAAATCGAGGATCGATCGATTGTAGATAGAGAAAATCAAACGATATTGAATTATAGATTATTTCAGGAACGTGTGTCAATTGTATTGCTTCGTAAAATCACAAATTAAAGTAGCATTTTTTACCGGCCATTCGCCTGTCGCAATGTATAGTGCCAACCGAATTATCAGATATTTTTTTAGGAGAAGTTCGAAGCGATACGTTTACCTACCTTTTGTACAGCAAAACTTGCGCACATAAGTCGTCCGAAGCTGGCGAAGAGAAAAAAGCAAAGAAAAAGACAGAATTAGTTATATTGGAAAAAGGGTCGATTGCTAATCGTTAGAAATTGAGTTTTGGCAAAAGAGCAGTTTGAGATTTAAAAAGCTATGTGATGTAGTTGACAATTCTATAAAAAACGTTGTAACGCTTATAAAGCGATAAACAGTGATTTGCGCTTTTTAAATTGGATAATCGAGGTCGATTATAGATGAAATATGAGGAGATTGCGGGACGTTTGTGAGAAGTGTTTAATGAGGTTTTTGTTATTTCTACTGCTTCGATTCTAGATGCTGGTTCTCTTTAGAGTTTATTTTGTTTACAATCCGCAATATCAATGCCGACTACGAGACAATAAAACTGAAATTTCGCGAAGGCTTTACAAAATTGTAAACTGGTTAAGTATTTTCGTGTGATTGATAACAAAATTTCGGAGGATAAAAAATTTCCATAAAAAACATACGGAATTCTTGGAAAGAAATAGTTTCCTAACAAATTTTGGGCAACAAAACCATTTATTTTGGCTTTCATAAAATGTCATCCTCACGTCTCGAAATCGTAAATGCTGTTACCAGTAATCACAGGGTGAGTTAAAGAAAATTTTGAAGAGTATTCGGAATGTTCAAAGGACTGACATGACAAACGTTGAAAATTTGTACGTTTTTCACTAAATACTTCTCACGAACTCATCTCTTATTTTAGCTTTTTTTCCCTGAGAACGAAAGTATTAAACTCAGTCGGAATGCCCGTTTTGCTAACAACTTTCGTTGCTAAGACATTGTGATTGCAAAAGTAATGGCCTATTTGTGTGAAATTACGTCGATACGTAAGAGCCAACAGAATCTAACAGTTTTTCCTCGCAAATTTGAAAATTCAAAGGCCCGGTGACCCTGAAGAGATATAAATACAGTACGTGATCTCTCATAGCTCCGTACTTATCACGACCACTGAGGAAATCAGAGCCTCACGCATACTAGAGATGTACGAATAATGCTTGTGATATATATTAAGTAAAAAACGTTTGTATAAAATGTTTTCTATTAACGATTATATAATAAATACTTATTTAAAACACTAACAGCGATTACACAGTTTTCTTTCGCGAGTGCGGTGCCGTTATTTAGAGCGCAAAAGGCACTTGAGCCTGAGCCCGTCGTCGCGCGCTTTTGTATAACGCATTCAGTACGATTAAGTCTGACTCATTAGGATCATAGAACACAGAGATCACGTGAATATCACTCGTGAAGCCCTTACATTTTTGTTTACGTCGCTGTTTCTTCACTACAAAGTCTTCGTGAAGTTCAGTCACCTAGTCTTTAGATCAGTGAAGCACTAGGTAGGAATATCGCCGGACTCTTCTTTAAAGGCAAAAAAAGGCAAACAGGTCAGGAAAAATAGAATAAAAATTTCATTGTTAACTGACAACTCTAATACTATTTTCTCTGTGCTATTTGGCCTTTTTCCTTTCATAGAGGGTCCGGATTTTGCGGAAACACTCGCGTTATCTTGTAAATCTTTGTTTCAGCTCGTTAATTAGCCTCTTCACATGTTCACCTCCCAAAGTTTGAAATAATTATCGATTACTTCGAGGAACCATTCGCGACGTTTTGGGTCTTTGAAGAGAGGTGCGAGGGTGCGGAGTTGTAGCTGAAGAAGAGCCTCGTTGCCGAGGAGGCCATCGAGTTGTCGAAGAAGCGCCGCGTCGCCGTGCAACTTCAGAAGACTCGTATAAGTGAAGATGTAGTACTGCACTCGCAGCTTCTCCACTGCCCAAGCTTCCACCGAACGATTTCCGCTCGCCGATTGTATCGTACCCATGTGTTCAGCGTACCAGGGTGAGAAGTAGTTGCTCAATTCCAGACTCGACAGTTCGGCCACTCCGCGTGTCTTCAGTCTCTCTTTTATGCGAAGATACACTTGGGGCGTGTAAACGAAGACCTGTAAAAAAAAAAAAAAAAAAAAAACAAATAGAAATCGGATGAATAAGGCCGATTCTTTTGAGAAAAATCTGAGGCTAGAAAAACCTGTCTTAGATTTTTGAAAAGTCAAAATAACAAAGAATCGGGATTTGCAACTAACGATAACTTTTTTTGTGTAGAAGATTCACAACTTCCTTTTTGTGGCTGAAAGAGCTCGTCAAAATTAAAAGAGAGGGTAGATATAACTACGATCCTTAATTTCTGTGTCTATGGGATCTGTTTAGGAAAAATGCCAATAACGGAGAGGGTATGCCTTGATTTTTAATTCCCTGCATCAACTTAAAAAATCTGTAGAAAATTCGAAGCATCCCATTCTAATTCGTCGTAAAACAAAACGAAACGATGAAAAGCCATTCGGTAATCCATGTCTTATTGAAGTTACAGGCATTTTATAGAAAATGATTTATCAGTGTTAGCTAAAACCGTCTATTAGAATTCTGTTTATTTGAATAAAAATGATGTTTGTCTGAGACGACAGAATATATTTATCAAAGTTAATCTATTAGATTTTTATTGCTACGAGTCAAGCAAATCTTTTCAGGTACGAAATGAGTGATATTTTAATTCGATATTAGAGTTAATAACTGCTAAAAAAAAAGGATGTAAAGTAGAACCTTGCACATTGTTTCTTCATTTAATTTTGCTCTTTACATAGCAACCTCTACGAGGAAGTATTGTAACTGATTTTGGCTTCCTTATAGAGGAAGCTTTGTGAAGAGCAACATTTAATGAGGAAGCAACGTGCAAGGTTCTACTTTGCATCTTTGTTTTGAATAAATATATAAATCTGGCACATCTCATTTTTATTAGGCACAAACTTTTGTTTTACTTTAATAACTTTTGCGGAGGTTATAGCGAAAATCGCTATTTTTTCAAAAATTCAAAATGGTGTAATATTTGAACGACTTTACCGATCACCACCAAATTTGGTACACAGTAGGACTGTATGTTATTTTTCGTTCATAGAACATTTCAGTTAATTTGCTGAAATTGGACGCGATTTATAGCAAAATTGTGATTTTTTACAAAAATTCAAAATTCTATAAAATCCGAACCGCTTTACTTTGTCGAAATTCAATACCAAACAGCAACTTTTAGGAAAGTTGGAGAGTATACGACATTTTTCAAAAAAATTAAAAATTCTATAAAATCAGTATACATAGATATATTTTCTCAAAAACTACGACAATTGAAGAGGAATTAATACTCTACTTGCATGCCAAAATTGAGCTCGATCGATCGTGCCATTCGCGAGTTATCGACGATTGAATTGTCGATCCCTGGTACACAACGCACACAACGCACGCACGCCCGCCCGCACGCACGCACGCACACACATTTTCTAAACCATTTTTCTCGACGTTTTAGTTGATTCTAAGCATACTGACATGAAAATCTCGAAAAAAAAATTTTTCATGAAAACATAGCTTCCTCTATGAGGAAGCAAAACTAATAAATATTTTTTGTGGACTTGCAGAATTTCTTCTCCAAGGGACCAAAGCAGCGGAGCAATCCTCACCTGGTAGAGAGAATTTCCGGTGACGAAGGAGGCGATGTAGTGCGAGCCAAAGTTCCTGATGAACCTGACAACGCTGACGGTATCGCCAACAGTGACGTTGTCAGCTTCCCTCGCGACGGCTTCGTCCAGGATGAGATTTTCTGGAGATCCGGCGAGTCTCTGATTTTCTCTGAACCTCGCGACTCTCACGAGGACGTAGCAATGGTCGCCGGTAATGAACGACGCGTTGATACCAAGATGCCTGGCTATCGCTGCCTTCGACCAACTTCCGGTGAACGCTCTCCACGGTCGCTCCAGCCTCTCGAAGGTGAAATCACGGAAATACGCTTGCAAAAGTTGCCGCACGTTGTCGCAAAATTCCATGTGAAAATCGCCTTCAAATACCACTGCATTTTTGGCCTGTTGTCTGGCCGGGGCCGGGACAGGATTGTGAAAAACGTCGAGGGTCGGCTCCCGGAAAACCCACGTGTCCGTGTCATTGCGTGGCACGACCCTCATACTTATGCTCAGATAGCCGTAACGACTGAACACGTTCACCGCACCCCCGAGACGAGGCTTTTGCGAGCTCGTTCCCTCGAGTCTACCGATAATCGCCAACATAAGAAGCAGCAAACGCGCATGTTTCCACATCTCGTGAAATCGTCCTGACCCTCCGCCTATCCGCGCCTTTCCAACTGTATCTGCAACAAATTCAGGAGATTATTAAAAATGGGAATATCTATCCTGTCATTGAACGAAGTAATAATAAATATAATATAAGTGACAGTGATAATGAAGTTTGCATAATTGAAATTCAACAAATCTAAAAAAAAAAAAGATCTTCTCAGTAATGCAACATTTCTATCAATTCTTATAATGCTTATTGTCATCTTTTCTAATTTTTGTAATAATGAGGTGCTATGATAGTTTTTTTAAAGATTTTGCTGTATTCCAACGAACTGCAAAGTTTAATATCTTGGATACTAATAAAAAATGGCGGAGAATATACAGAGAATGTTGACGAGATATTATGTAAATCAGGGATAATTAAGCGTCACGTATATATATTTTGAAATACAAGCCGTGGCCGGTTTAAATTTCAATATTTTGCGATAAGAGAAAAATCTGAAGAAATTAGATTGATATTGAAGACTGCAAGAATGTTCGTTCTGAAGAATAATAATGGTGCTCCAAAGATGAAGATAAAGGAATTGGTAAATAGGAACATGTATTGAAAAATTATCAGAGATTTGAAAAATTATATTGTAACTATGATTTTTTTGTAACAATTTTTAACCACTGTGAGATTCGGGTTTTCGGGAATAAAAAAACAGTCGTTCAGGATAATTGTATTAAGGATATTCACAAAAATCTAAGGAAGAATAGTATATTCTTGGGACATTATGGACATGTGGGTCGCATAAGGATGCATTATACGTATATTCCCAACCACAAGTTTGATTGAATTTAAATTGGAGTGCTTTGTGTGGCAAACGAAAAAAAATTAATAAATAATCACCAAAAGATAATTAACAAATTTGTTAAAAAATGATGAAAGTACTATGAAGAATTATGACCAAGATTTTTTTTCTTATGAAATAAGAACGTTCTTTTAGAACACATATTATTCTTTTTGAAAAGCTTTCGAAATTTTTCAGAGATCCTTTTTACGAAACTGTTCCATTAATTATTGGTCTTATGTAATATGTGGACTCTGTCCACAAAAACATCAAAAATATGATTATTTCGTAAAGTCGTAAAAAACTCCTTAGGCATATCAATTAAAAAACTTGATATTTCGATCGTAAACGATTCTTTCATAGCATCATTAATTGTCAAGAAATCCAAGTATAGTAGAACATCGATTACCCGAATTAATTGGGACCAACTACCGTTCGGACAATTGAAAGTTCAGAGAACCGAAAAGCAATTGTTTTTGAGGGTGGAAGGAGGCACTGAAATCCTTTTAATATTAAGATAAATATATTAAACGACAATTAACATTTTTGATACGTTATGATTATTATATATGGTATCTTTTGATACCAGCCTCTATTTAAATTTCTACTATCCTGGAAAGGGTTTCTGTTCTGGTTTACGACAGAAACTTTATTTGCTTTGCCAAATCAAACAACCGTTCAGACAATTATCCATTAAATGCGAATAAACGAAATCATAGTTCAAATAATCGACATTCTACTCCGAATACTTCAGATAATTTCAAAGATATTATATACATTATTAGTATTTTTTTGCATCCCTCAAATAATCCCTTCTCAATATCCGGTACCAATTATGTGAATACCTAACTTCAAAAAGTCTTTTCACTTTTTCACAAGAATTCTGTGCTCACCATTGGATATCCTTGAAAATATTTGCGCCTCGCTGTTCTCACCGCGAAGAGCGTGTCACTAACCCGCATATCGTGTAAATCACGAAGGTTCGTTTCGCAAGAATAAACAATTGGCGGTCAACCTTTTTACCTTCAGAACTTTAGTGGATTTTAATTTTGTTATTTGAATAATAACGCAGTTTTTACGGCTTCTTATTTTTTGCTGGTACAATTAATTCGACCAGCTGTAAACAGAAAAAAAAATCTAGAATATAGGGCCAATACAAGTGTAACAGTGAATTGGCGGCGTGTGCGCGAAGGTGCACGCACCGCGTCGAACTGACAAGGTGGCCGGTGGCCGCAGGTGCCCAGTTGTGGCCTTCATCCCCACTCGGGATCCTCTAGACGCGTACCTTGGTCCCGCGCGAGTCTCGTTCTGCCTTGTGTCTCGACGTACTATGCCGCCTTCTGACAGACAACTCGTGTCTGGCGCGGAGTAGGTACGTACCTTACACTCTAGCGAATCCGGAAAGGAAGGTCGCGAGCGACTTTTCCCTCTCAGCAGATTATCAAACACGTGTTCTCTTATGCGGAGACCAAATCTGCTGGGGGTAGCGCACACTAAGAGAAATGGAAACTGGAATAGAGTGACAAGGATATAGGAAATGTATAGGAAGAATATTTGTCACTGTGCAGCAATTGCAACTAATTCCTTTCTTTGTAATTGTCAGGATTGCTTTGTCAGGTTATAATGATTGGAGGATTAAGTATGGACATGGTTTAAACGGAAATATGTTGCAAATGCTTTTGCAAATGGATTATTGATAAAACTTATTATTCTGCATACATTTTTTCAGTTTTCTCAATAATTATTGATAACTTAGAGGGAAAGAAAGTTCTGCAATGGGTGGTAATTTTTATAAGGTTTTATGTTAATGTTAATGAGGCTTGTTAAGGTTTTGTGGGCACAAAAATTCATAATCATTTGAGTGAACAAAAGGTCCTTTTTTATTTTTCGTCAGTTGGAGGATAACTTGAATCGTAGAGAAGTTCAAGTTGGAATATTCTGATATTTGTCACTGAAGAACAAAAGGACGTTAATTGTGTTCTCTCTTTAATTATTACAATAGAACACTGAATATTCGGTTTCGTCAGGTTCACGGATTTGGGATGGGCATCATTCGACTGGAAATACATTTGAAATATATTTTTTTTAAGTTAATTATTATGCCTTTATTTGCTTTGTTGCAATAGTTGTTAATAATTTAGAAAATTATTTATAGTCTACAACGGATAATCTTTGCAGATATAAGAAATTATAATCACTGAAATGGAAAAGTGTTTGAATTTTTTTGCCTTCTTTAGAAAGTTTTTTATCAAATGGTGGATATCCCTGACATGGATGACTAAAAACGTAGAAAAGTACAAGTTTCAATACACCGAAGACAAGAAAATATAAGATAGTCATAAAAAGGCCGCAAGAGGTCGTCAAACATCTATTTTTTTTTTCACTTGAAATTGCATAACAATGGTTATTGAGTCCCATTACTAAAAGCAATTAATTGGAAACAATAAAAATTGGAAAGACATAAATTTTAGTATACTTGCAAATTTGTTAAAAAGCGCACATCTTTGACAAGCATAATTTCTTCACAAACATTCTTTCATTGCTCATTTCCGTTTTTTCATTACCACTTGTGAAACTCAGATTAACCAAAAAAAATTGTGTCTAAAGGTTTAAACAATAAAGAACAAGAACCATTAAAATAAAAAAGAAAAAAAATCATTTCAGATTATTATTTACCACTGTCCAAGTTATTGCAATAATTATTCATCGAGTCGATCGCGTTTACAAATACGATATGCACTTAATTTAATTAGGCACGTTAGAAAACCCTTTAAAACGCTCGTTATATTTTAATTATTATCCATTATTATAATAGCAAAATTGATTTTTAAAACAGCAGTAATGGCTCCAATTGTTTTAACGGGCAGTTCTTTTTACCACAAAAAAAAAATTCCTATTTTCAGATGGTATACATTGCCTCCGTCTAGTAATTACTCTTTGCTCCATGACCCGAAAAAGTATGACTTATGATCCTAAACGACTGAATCCAAAATGACAAGCTCAGTGATCTAATTAGACATCTACTTCAGCAAACTGCATGTGCATCATAACGTTGGAGTTTGAAGATAATATACCTCGGCATAAAAGTCGGGAGCGACCACCAGCTTATTACAGGTTCAGGTACACAAAGTATACTGCGATGTACATAATACCAGAACACGGTATATGGCATAATGCACGGTACACCAAAGACAGTCGATTAGACGAGGTACGGCGTCGTGACAATGCGGTCACGGAGATGAACCAATTGGTACTCCTATATCTGTATATCTATGCCAGTATACGCGGTATGGAAGTGTGTATATATCTATATATGCACTCTCGAACTGCACTTTGCACGCGAAGACGCAAAATCACGAGGACGTGAATGCGCCAAGCGTTAGAAAGGGGGAGAGAGGAATCGTGTCACGAAGTGAACGACTGTTCGAGCGTCTTGCGATCTAACGACATCGACGTTACTTTGAAACGCTCATCTCTCGTCACGCTGCGATCAATGACTCGATCATTTTCTACGCAAAAAATCCACTCGAAATTTAATGCACATGTACTGCAAGTTTTTATTTACAATTGGTACTAAATTGACTATACGAGTGCGACGTCAAATTTATGTTTGGTATGGTAATTTTAATAATTTGCATTAATTTGACTGTAAAAGTAATTTAGTTTTTTCAAATTTGCTGGAATTTCGTTGCAAAAGTATCTTGATTTTATATCAGAGTTGTACATTAAATTTAATTTACGAGTTTATGGGTAAAAAGTCCAGCCGATTTTTTTAGGGGTTCTTGATACGAATACACGGTAACATTTTTTTTTTTAAATTAATGTGCCGATTATAAGGCTCGGATGCAAATATAATATTGGTATATTAAAATTAAAAAGGTTACAATACTCGCATACCAAAATGTTCAAATACCAGTACCGTAGAATTCCTCATTTTTATGCCTAAACTGATGAATTATATTTTTTAATTGTACAATAATATAATTAAGGTACTTTTGCAATGAGATTGAATTAAATTGTAAAAAATGTTGTGCCAATAATAAATGTGGAATCATATTTGCGCAGCAAATGTAATACACCAGGTTATGCATGAAAATTTCCAATAGATTAACATTAAATTTCGAGCAGATTTTTTTCACAGTGAGGTCTGCGTTCTATTGTGGTCTTTTCGACGAGCCATCAGCTTTTGGCCTGAACGACCCTACTAACTCTTGACATTCCCGAACGGGACTCTCGTCCCAGTAACCTTTTCCCGATTACTTGTACTCCGATCGCTTACACTCCGATCACTCTTCGTGACGTCGTGAAATTGAAGAGATTTACGAGAAACATGGGAAATAAGAGGGTTTCTCTGCGGAGAAAGGGAGAGGGTTTTGCGGAGAGGGTTTTCTTGTGGAAAAGGGAATTAAATTGGCTTTGATTAATTTAACGTGCAATTACGCAACATAAATTTAATCAAATTTATCCTAAATTTACGATAGATTTAGTCTGTATGCACAATAAGAACAAAATTATCATAGCGTTGACAAAAAATTCTCTTTTTACAACAACAACAAAATTCGAGCTTGTTGGAAATCGTTAGCAAATCGTTGTCTTATCGAATATGATGCTTTCATTAAAAAATGCTTTACGCAGTTGAAATCTGAAGCCACATTCGATTAGAATTTTAGTACTTCGGAAATAAGAGGTTTTTCTCCATGGACTCTTGTAGAAAAGGGAATAAAATTGGCTTTGGTTAATTTAAAGTTCAATTACGCAACATGAATTTAATCAAATTTATCCTAGATTTACGATAGATTTAGTAAAAATTCTGTATGCACAATAACAACTAAACTATCATAGCGTTGACAAGAAATCCTGTATTTACAAAAAAAGAAAAAAAAAATCATGTTGATAAATATGTTTTAATTCGAAAATGTTATACGCGGTTAAAACCTGAAGCTGCATTCGATAAGAATTTTATTACTTCCTTTGTATTTTATTATTCTCGCTATTTACGATGTTGATTTTCAATAGTAATCTCAAATTATGATTAATAAATGAATTCAGACAAAAATTATTAAAAAATATTCGATGGAAAACTTTCGCCGATGTAATTACTCTCTCTCTCTCTCTCTCTCTTCGGTTTACCGAAAATCTATAATTTTTCTAAAGTTTATTAACAGCAAAAAAAATTATTTTATATTACCTTTGAAAAAGGTTTGAAAAATTAAGAATGCTCACCAAACGTCTTTAGTATTTGTGATGAGTTAATTTGGATAAAATCGAATCAAATTGAATAAAATCGAAAAAGAATGTAAAAAATCATTTGTGCCCAAACTCATCGGAGATAAAAATAGATATAAAATCGATGTGCACAGAATAATTGTCTGTTCACATTGTCTTAGAAAAATATTTACAGCACTTTCTGCGAGTAGCAAAAAATATTATGTAAACAGTATCCATGCTGTGTTTATATGCTACTAATGGTAATATGTTGCTTTGCCAGAGAAAGTGTTCCTAAACGGATTTCCCTCACAATATTTAACGAGTCATTAACAAAATGATGAGATTTATCCACCAGCAGATCATGCGAATCAGCGCTCTCATGATCGCGATCATAGGAAGCATTGCATCTCGGAGATCTCCTTTCCTCTTTCTCTCCGCTAATGGCAAGAGAATACCGGAGTCCGTCCATATGCCTACACGTATTTTTATCGAAACTGGGTGGATGAGTACAGCTTTCGCTATTTACTTTCATGTTCTGTCGTTCGTTGTGAGAGTCGTTCGATAAAATGGCTCCAGGCTATCTCCAGTATTTTACTACTGAGTACGACTAATATACTATCATGTCCTGGAGCGCAAATTGTCCACTGGAAGGAAGCGAATTGAGATTGTGATCGATGAACTTGCTATCGCTAATTTCTGTCTCCTCGCGCTTATCTATTCACCAATTTAACTTCAATGATTTCTATCATTGATGACGGCACAAAATTTATCAACTTTTCAAGAGGGCAGTCTTTTTTTATTTCTGCTGCACTGTCATTTGTATTGTTCGTTTGTATCAATGATTATTCTGAATCCTCTAATCGCTAATCTCGATTTCAGATATGGAATTATTTATTAATTTTAAATATTGTTTTTGATGAAAATGATGCAAAAATTGTGCATGTTAAATTTCATTTTTTTGTCGTGTAAATACATTTTTTGTAATGAAACGAAAACGTAATATAAATTTTTGTTGGAATTCTACCATTTCATTTTTTAAAAACAAAATCTAAGGTCATGAAAATTGAGCGAAGTTACAAAAAAAAATGTTTTGGGGCATACCGTAATTTTCTACATTGTTGGAAAGTTTTTGTATAACCCTTCATAAAAGGTAGTTTTTTTTACATGAACGATATTACATCAATTACACATATCAGACAAGCAACACTTCATTACTTTCTACACAATCCTTCGACAATCAGGTAACTAAAAATAAAAAATTGTGATTTGGCAGGAATATATCCTGTGACAAATAAAATAACCGCTAATGCAAATTCGCAAATACATATTATATTTTTACAAATTACGAAATTGAGGTGACTGAATTATCGTAAAATGTCTCGTATTACCTGAAGTTGCAAATATGCCGCTAGGTACGTCTTATATCATCTTATGGGAGGACCTTGACATCGATAGAAAATTATCAGGCACATAATTTCAAGGTCTGGTATCGTCTCGGTTCGTTCATTCAGTAAATGACCGATCGAGAAAAAGATACGTAACAAATGTAAGGAAACAAGGAAAGCCTGCTACACTATAAGAATCTTCCCCGGGCAGATGACCCAAATCCGTTTTTTTAATCACGCACTAATTTAACATATATATATATATCTTTTTTTTTATTACTAAACACGTCGATATATACACTTTTTTTCCATTGCTAAACACATTTATATGTATATATATATATATACATAGTTGTGTTTAGTAAAAAGTTGTTTCGGCGCGATCGCTGGCCGTGAATTTATAATCAGCTGCCGAAACTCAGCGTTCTCGTGCGTTGCACATTATTATTACGAAACTTAAGAGGTCGAGTGGCGATTTTGTGTATTTGTACATAGGCGAAGCGAGCGTCCACCGTCGATCACGAGCAGCTCTATCGAAATCATCGACAGGTGTTACGTAATAACCCCGCGATTGCGAAACACAAAAACGCGTCTAATTGCCGCAAATGCCACCGTGCGAGGTGTCATTAGTCGCCTCAATGGAGGAAAGTTTCACAAACATTTATAACAATAGCCATATTCAATTTTTGACGAAGAAATGTGTCATTCATGTACGTATTGCTGTACTGTTAAAAATGCAAGTAAATATAATGTACAAAACGATATTAAATTTACGAATTGGGTATGTGAATTTTATATTAATATACTTTTTTTTTTGTAAATTTAAAAATACCCTACGTGAGTATTGTGATTTTCATTTTAATATACCAATATTAGGGCTGAAGGACCACGGTCACTACCTATAACAACAAAATGTAATATGTATAATATTTAAAAAAAAACCTATGTCAGGTATTGTTAATAAAGACTACTACTACGACTATACCAATATTAAAAACGGTGTATTAATTTCCGCAATTTTTTTTTTTTTCAGTGTGAATGACGTTTCAGAAGTTGCCTGAAGCGCAGAAACACGTGGTTTCTAGGTGAGACCGGGTTAAATGAATTTAATATGATTTTTTAAACCCTTAGTAATTTTCACATTATGAAATTCATTTTTTTTATTACAAAGGATAATTTATCAATTTGATATGAAAAATTGTTTTTGGCTCCGTGAATTTCTCCGTTCTTTAATGGCTCATTTGTAGTCGACACTTTTTTTTGCCTTGGAACTTTTCTAAGAAAAGAAATAATAAAAAAATATCCATATTCATTTTGAAATTTTCATGTGCAAATGCGTTTTCTAGAAAGGGAATTGAAATGGTGCATCTATGCTTAATAGCATATTATATATTATTACTTGCCAATATTTTGCATAAATATTGGCTTAGAAATAAAGAAAAATATTTTGAAAAAAATTTAATAAGCTAACGAATTTCTTAGAGTGACGTACACTACGTCGGCACACAAAATTAGCTACACTGTTAAGTACTTCGTTTACTCTAGTGCTCCCAGGAGATTTATTTTCACGAACTAACAAATTTTTTTCGCAATTAAAAAAAAATTTAGTACCTTTCTAAATGTTTAGTTTCTACCTTTTGGCATGATATCCTTGAGTACAGACATGGATTATTCCTGAACCTGTAAAAAGCTTTGAAAAACTCAAAAATAACTTTCCAAGGCCGTGGAAAAAAATTAGCCGTATTTACGGAATAAAGGCCGTATTTTTATTCAGTAAAAAAATGTTATCGAAAGTGATTTAATCATTGCTTTAATTGTAAATTCAGTCAACAACCAATATTGTCTTATTCACGTTATGCGATTGCGAATAGTATTGCAGTGATATGATTACCTCGATTAATTGGTTGAATTGGTTGTAATGTTGCTCGTATAAACGCCGACCCAGCTGCACTATCACGTTCGTTCATTGCTGCGGTAAGCCACGACTTTATTCGCGGCTCATTCACTCTGCCCATAAAAAACCCCATTGAAATAATAATTGAGCATTCAGACTGTCCACGCGATCAGTCGTTTGTCGACCCCGTATAACCTATCAGACTCGATGCTCGGATTTTATATTACACTGACACATCGTATTGTGCGCTACGTGCGCCAGATGCCAATGTCAATGGAAATGTTCGAGTTCCTTGATCTCGCTCTTCGATAAAAATCTGTAGACTCGCAAAGACGAGATCACGCCCGAAATACTAAACTCATCGAATGATTCATGCGGGATGAATTTACGACGAGCGTAATATATTTTTACAAATGTCTGGATATATTTTTGTCAAAGCTCGGGATTGAATTTAGATTGATTTAATTTGCAATTAAAATTTCGATTGCATTAATATAAGAGTACTTTGCGATAGGAGAAGAATATAAGTAAAAATTGATGACATTGAAAACACTAAAAGCGTTTATTTTTTATAAAAATAATAAGGGAATTTTCAATTTTCGAAAAATAATTTTTTTGGTAATCAGTATCGTTAAACAAATTTTTAGGAAAATTTTAACGAATCCTAATGAAAAGATGTTAGCCCGAAAAAAAATCTTTTTTTTTGTGATTACACTGAGAAAAAAAAATTTCATTGATTTCAGAGAAATGGGTGAAGTGATTTTTTTTTTTCGTTGATTTTAATGACGTTTTTCATTTGTTTTAAGGGGACGCTTGCATTGTTTCAAAGAAACGGTTTCGTTGATTCAAGGAAATAATTTTCTTGATTCAGAGAAACGATATATTTCCGGGAAGCTTAGCGCGATTACGACAGTTGCGTTGAGTCACTGAGGCCGGAAAACCACCAAAAATGGATAGTTGGATATGAGCGTTTGCTTAGAAAAGTAATTTTAAATGATTTCCATATCTTTTCTACATCTAGTACAGCATGAAAAACAATTTTCTCAATTAACCCTTTCCGTATTTTCGGTGACATGTTATTTTATATGTCACGTTTTGCTTTTAGTGTCTCAAAGATGATTTCCTTCAGACTCAACGAAAAACGGCCCATTAATTTGAAGAGCTATTTCTTTGATTCAATGGCACGATTTTTTATTCATTTTGGAAACATAAAAAATACATATATAGCAGTAAAACTCAAGTATACTATTTCATAGCCGAAGGTTTCCGTGAATCATGGAATTTTTTGCTATGTGCGGTGTACAAAAATTATTTTTTTTTAGCATTATGTTTGTACCTCTTATCTGTAGCCGTTCATGATTGGAGAAGCAAGAATTTACGATTATAGCATACGCTTAAGCGTATTTTCAGTCATCATTTAAAGCAATGGCACGGGCGTGTTGTAAAAACAAGTTCGACTGAAAAAAGAACATTGAAAATAGGCCGATTGGTCAGTCGGTTGTAATCGGTAAAAAATTCAAAATTTTGTTTTTATTGGAACTCCGGTTGATTACAAACCTGTCTATCATCTTATCGATAAAACTATACTTAAAAATGCAAATCGCAAAAAAATGTATATATATATTCTGCTCATTTTCAACGTTTCCTCATAGATTTTGTCCCAATTGATAAGATGCATCACTTTTTGTAGTCAACGCAAATTTCGGATCAGATAGAATTTTACAATGCAAATGTCGTCATTTATTTTTGCCGTCTTGGGACCTACCGAAAAATCAAAATTACAAGAATAAATTTTTTAATGAACTGTCCTAAACGTGCAAAAATTTAGATTATAAGCTGCTTCAACGTTAAAAATTTGCTCAAGGCCAAAAATTATTGTGGATAGTCCCAAAAAAGTGTCAATATGGGATATATTTTTGTGTGTTGAATTGTCACTGAACAAAAAACCATTCACAGTCTCGTTTAAATGGCTGAAGTGGCCACAATCATTCCGTGGATAATATGCATAAGTCAATACCACATACTCGGGACGATCAAGAGAACACCTGGCTATTATTGCGATGCTATTATTCCAAAGCTACTTAACGATATCATTTTACACGTTTCTTCTTCTCTATATAATGGCTGTGAGGAATGTGCGACTTCCTACAACCATTATTCACTTTGGATAAAGTGGACAATCTTGTGCAGCACACGGAAATTAAAAATTGTGCATTTGGTAATTAGTTACGCAATACAAAATAATAAGATACAAAAACCTACGTGGCAATAAGAGGTTTTTTAAATTGTTGTGACGAATATTTTGGAGCTACAGTATATTTTTATACTATATAAAATATTAATATATAAAATATTAAAGCAAGCTTTATATATAAAATATAAAAGATATTAAGAAGCAAGAGACACGTTGACAGTTCAACGTTTATTTATAGAATGATAAAAGAACACAACTAGACAAAATAGAATCGCTATCGCTCAGCAATGTTCATATCCAACAGAATATTCCATCAGAATTACCAAAAGTGCATAAAGCTGATAGACATCGTCATGTTTAACAAATATGTTTTTTTGGCCTACACGCAAAGTATCATTTATTTAATATCATTTCGATTGCAGACTTGCACAAACACTTTTATCATTCCTATTTGATTTACAATTCCACATAAGATTGAAACAGTAATTAGGAAATGTCCAATCGAATATTTTACTGTTTCGATTACGTTTAATTCAATTATGTAAGTACATGAGTAAGTTTGCAGTCACCAATCGAAATGATATCAAATAAATCACATAATTTATTTTGCAATCAGCAATCAAAATGGTATCAATTAAATGACATTTTCATGCAGGCCAGAAATCTACATTTTTTAAGGATAGCAATCACTGTAACCCGAAATTATAATGCTAAATACTTATTTTTTGACTTTTAGAAAATAGGTGCAGAATACATTGACGAAAGAAGAATGAGTTTATGATAAGAAGCGAGGCAGATAAAAAATACATTATTTCTGAATACTCAACATTTTGACAGCGTGTTCCTTTATGTGATTGTACAGCAGTGCAGCGCAGAATTTGTCGCAATTAGGCAGTGAGCGTAACAGAACGTGTTTTCCAGGACCGCTTTCCAAGTCTAAGTATTCTTGAAACCGAATTAATCGATAATTGAAGTTCGGTTTACGCATCAGTGGGACGGTGTTGGAGATATCGATATGAAACGTGAGAAGTAACTTTCGCCTCTTACTCTCTCGAATCTCACAAAAGATATTTCATAATGGACCCATTAACTTTATAACTCGATAACAATGAAGAAAGATACTTTGGGTGTAAGTTTACTTTAGGAATAATTTGTTTAATAATACCGAAGCTATCAACCACTCTTTACGATGGATATATAGGATCAACAAGAGACTAACTCAAGAAACTTAAATCATTATTTCCGTCACCCCACCGGATTCACCTAACTTGATTCCATTTCCGTTTGTCGACTCTTCCCCTCGTGATTTGATGCAGTTGTTATATACTGACATGTAAAACCTAGCACTATCTCGTACTCTCCCCTATCTCGTGACGAAAGTAATTGTTATGGGTCAGTGACTGGAATCGTCATGACCACGCTCTTATTCGTATACGACGAGAATAAATTCTGCAACCTTCACGGAATTCTGAGTCTGAGAATGATTCTCCGATTTCATGCTGTAATCGGAGGATATTGTGGAATATTTACATATAAAAATTACGGGGACTAGAAAAGAGATTGCATTTTAAAATGTTTATAAAATCAGCTAACATTTTTCTAATTTTTTTTTAGTTTATTTTCTACCGTATTTTCAACCATACTTTGATTTGATAAAAATTTGTAAGCTAATCGAGAACTAGGAAATTTTACAAAAAAAAAAAAGCGGTGTCATTAAAGTTATGCAGATTATCCAGTTTGATTTAAATTAGTCAACACATCTTTAGGCTCGATTGTTTTTCTTTCATTTTTAAAATTTTTTCTCAAAAAACTTTTCGATTAATGATCCTGACATTTTTTTAGATATATTATGAACACATTGGACGGTAAAATAAAAAAATGCAAGACTTTTTTGATGTCTCGAAAATAAAAAAATTAAAGGGCGAAAAATGGATCTGGTTGATAATTGAATTTTCAAGGGATAGTTTGTATGCGCACCGTTTTAATTATGGACAAACTGATGCGGTTATTGTGGAATGAGAAAATGTAACTTACAATAGTTAGTTGCAATTTTATAACTTATGTGGAGCTTTACTGTACTCTTGTACGAAAGGAATTGTTACTGAATGGCGCAAGTTGGTGATTCCCAGCTCCGGGAAATTTTGTGCTCCTCTTTGCACTCTCAATTCTTCTCTTCTTGCACCATAAAAAAATCATGATTTAAATAGCACGCGACTCTCTGTACAGTTAGTATTGCAGTAGGTACAGTAGAAAATCGCGATTGTCTCCGGACTATACACTATTGTTTTCCTCAAACGTTTCTGCACGCTTCGACACCGGAAGTTGCGATTTCACACGTCAACGAATGGAATATTTTACCTTGTGAACTATGTACCGCTACGATCAACAGCTAAACGTAACTATCCTTATGGGTGAAGGTTCCTCTTAAAACAAATCATAAAAATGATTCATGTAACGGATTATTTTCCGAATCAATTGACGCAACGCATTCTTTTTTGGCGTGCACAATGATTAATCTCCGATCACTCAGACTATACCTTTTTCGAATAAAATTGGAACATGATTTGTAGAGCAATTATACACCCAAGTGGACGTGGGAAATCCAAAAAGAAACTCCAACTCCCATTACGGAAAATAAGATTTCTGTGCTGACTGTCATTTGGTGCACTAAAAGTTCCTGGCAAAAAACTCGACTTTTAGTGGATTTATTTAGAAACAATTGTTGTACGCACCTATACACTTTTTTTTTATTAACAAATTATTTCTGAAGCACTTAATTAAGCCCCTTTTTAAAAAAGTTCGATGTTTTGCACTTTTCTTTAAATCGCGTTTTATATCCGAAATATGTAATTATTGTTATTATTATTATTCTCGAAAATAAGGAAATATTCATAAACATATCATTTAAATGATACATAATCATTTTTCCATGATAAATCATTGTTATATATGATATATGCGAAAATTAGAATCACATTATTTTTTGTGTCATTTTCAAGTGAAACCCTTTAAACTATTTTTTCTTAATTAGTAAACAAAATTGTATTGTTTTTTACAAATATTGCGAAAAAATGGAAAAATCCTTTTGTTGAATGAATGAGTAAATTATGCAAGCATTCTTGGAATGGTTACGGTTTTATTCCCATCGAATCTATTGAATCCGGGATTACCAATAGCTCAGTAACTTTTTACATCAGAAAATTCACTGCCTACATCACATGAAGATTCTGAGAAGAAGATCCGAGAAATAATGTGAGGAATCTAAAAATCAAAGAGCTTTGTGCAACAAACCTATATTGGCGGGAATTTGACATTTACATATTCCCTTGCGTCGGCTCGTTAATGTTAATTCGTGATTCCCGCGCCCGTGCGAGCATGGAAGCGAGCATGCTTCGCAAGATGCGCCTGGAGCATAAACGTGTGTTTGCAACGCTGTCATATATAGATATATGGGGCATTCTATATCGATTCGACCAGGGTTTGACCCTCGACCTCGCGGCTAACATTCCTAATGTTATTTTTCCACCTCCAATCATTTTTATTACATCAAAAAATTAATAAACCTATGTTACGCTAATTAATATATAAATTAAAATTGTTTTTAACAAATCGATTTAAAAAAAACGCTTTTAAAAGATTTGAACATTTTTTTCGAAGTCCCGACATACACAGCAAGGTTCGAGCAATAGCCTGAAATGATTTTTACGCATTTAACTTCCATCAATTTTCGTTTTTAAAAAAATACCTACAAAAATAGAAACGCGGTTCGGAGCACTTTAGGTCTAAGTTTAGAAATCATTGTATCTGATGCAGGTTTTCTTTTTAAAATATCTAATAACATTTTTCATGGCTTCTGAGAGATGGAACAATAAAATAAAAAATCGACGATGAAATCCGAAAGCTTGATGGTCAAACTCAGGTCGAGTTGGCATGGAACGCCCTATATATAAATTAACTAACATTTTCCCCTCGATAAATAAAGAACTTTTCTCGTTTTCGCAACTCACAAAGTCTTCCGCTTTTTCTTAGTTTTCCTGTCGTTAAATATATGTACATAATTCTACTTACAATTACATATCCGTAAGTAGAAACGTCTCAGCTCGATCATTGCAATCGTTTGGATATGCGCTATGAGAATAAAGAAATCGAGGTGTCAGAAGACGAGTTGATCATTACAGTTGCACGTTGAGGCCGTGTGCCCGTGATGGTAAAACGTGAATCCCGAGAAACTCACATAAGCAACTTCTTCGTGTATGATAATTCTTTCATACCGCTGGAATACTTCGCTCGGGTATCACCTGCACTTTACTTCTGCATCATCAGCTCATATTTTAATATTTCTAGACTTTCGTTTCGATTATTAGAAATAATAAAAGGGGAAAATCGTTTTCAGCTTACGTATGTACAGGGCGATCATAAAATATCTATTTTCATTCTATACTCAAATTGTAGCATATAAATCATTTATAAATATGCATAAGTGTGAAGAATATACAAAGACGAGAATACAAAGTAGAACTTTGCCCATTGGTTTTTCAATTATTTTTCACTTTTTACAAATTCACAGCTATGATTAATGTATGTCCATCAATTTTTACGTTATTATGGAATTTTTGAAAAGTTTGTAAAAAACTTTGGAAGTTTTAAAAAATGAGGAAGCAATATGTGAGATTCTACTTTGTATGTACGTTCTAAGTGAATTTGGAAAACTGGTGTCCGTGAAATTTTAGGCGCCAAGGAATGATAACAAAAAGTTCAACTTATATATCATTCGAAGCATTCTACCGATTTGATTTACATTAATTATCTAGCATTACTGAATATTAATGTTTCGTGTACGTACGAATGTCTAGTTGTGAGTTTATTTTTTGCAGAAGTTGATGCTTCATTTTTTCGAATAGTTCGAAAATTAGGGACGCTTTTCCGATTTTGGTTAAATTCAACATTAAACAACATTCAATGTACCTGCACTTATAACGTATTATTTAGAAAAATATAAAATTTATGAACGTTAAATCCATTAGACGATAAATAAAAAAAATCAAAGGCCATTTTCTGCATACATTTTGTCGAAAATTGCAACCGTTCAGTTTTGTTTAAAATTCCAGCTCAATCGATTGACCGGGTGTTAAGTCGTACGTGATTGGAATTTCGAAGCTTTGCGCGCGCGCACACAAACACACACACACACACAAATATGGGAGTTTTTTTGAAATCAGGAAGCAAAAATCTCCAAACCGAACTTTCCTCTCTGAAGAAGCAAAGTAAGCATTTCTCCAAAAGTCACAAAAAGTGCAACACAAATCATTACCAATTATAGTTTTTCGTGATATTTTCAAACAAATCTATGAGAAATTCCTTTTCAAATTCCATTTCAATGCGTATCACGAATTCACGTATCCAAAAAAAAATTAAAGTAATTGATGATGTAATAGATAGAAAAATTGAGTTCAACAGTAATAGGCGGTTAGAATTTCTGTACTGCTTTTATATGCCTTTTACGATCTCTAAATCATATACTAAATTTATCCCGTAAAAGTATAACATCTAATGATCAGTAAAGTTGCTACTTTATAATCACCCTGTATCACGGTGTATTAACGAAAGAGTTGTTAGCTGTTGTGGCGGGTTTATTAGCAGCGCAGCTGAGAAAATTCATCGATTGCTCGATCAGCTTCGTCGATGCCCCGCTATCGAAGAAGTTGCAACACACTGGCATCAGCATTGAAGCGCAATAACCTCAACAACGAATGACGGGGTCGACAGCGACAACGACGATGATGCAGCCGCGAGAGCCCGGAAAGTCAGTGATCGCGTTCGCACGCCGCGTGCGGCTGCAGCACTTTTCTCGTTCAACTATATCACCGCGGTTGATTCACCGAGCCGGAACTTGTACTGCTGTTGCTGCGGTGCGCTGACTCTGGCTAACCGATTCGAGCCAATGAAGCGACTGTCTAGCTCTATTTCTAGCCAACTTACCTACAACATTGCAATGCCCAACTCATTCGTTTCTTCCCGTTGTTACGACCGAATTCCCGTAATTGAATATCATTCAATTACCTTATTTCTAGCCATTTTCAACCAACCAATGTCACGTTTTTATTCAATTTCTTTCGAGTTAACAAAAATTTCTTCATTCTCAAGGAAATTCCAGAATTATTTTCACCCAAACCACGAAACCCATTGGAATTACCGTATCCGTGAACCCTCGTAATTGAATTTCATTCAATTACCTTATTTCTTGCCATTTTCAACCAACCAATGTCACGTTTTTATTCAATTTCTTTCGAGTTAACAAAAATTTCTTCATTTTCAAGGAAATTTGAGAATTATTTTCACTGAAACCAGGAAACCTATTTTTTTTGAGTATATTCGATCATATTCATTATTTTTGAAAAATTCATTGAAAACGAATGGAAAATGTTTTTCCAAAAATAATAGTGAAAGGGGTAACGAAAATATTAACGGCTTTTTAATTTAGTCATTGGTCTGACTTTTCTGGTATTTTTCCTGGCGAACCCATTTCTGCTAATGAAGCGACTGTGCCGCTCTATTTCTAGCTAAGTTAATGTTTCTTTACCAGTATACAAAGCCCGAGATAATTTTTTTTTACACTGTAAAGTTAGTCGGACCTGGGTACTGAAAGGCCTGCTAAAAATACCTGACATAAAAAATGATATTCAACTGTATGGGATAAGTAGATAAAGTAATGAGCTGATTTTGATCGTCGGTAAAATGTTGCTATGTCCAAAGAGGGAGTTTTGCAGCGTTGCACTGAATTATCGGGTTTTAAATCGCTGACGCTGCTGGTTGGCATTGACCAGTCACTCGACAACTCGGATCACTGTCCCCTCGAAGGAATGTAGAGTACTTACTGCTATCAAACCGATCTCACAATATTTTAAACTCACTCAATGCATCAATGTTAATTTTCATTCGTTGTGTTGCGTGCATTCTTTGTCGTATCATCCCGGAAGAGTAATGAGACCAAAAGACAAATATTATAACTGCATTTATAATCAAATAACTCCGGTAGTGTAAACACTTTTCATTTGGAGCTTTCTTAGTCTGTGCAAATGGCAGGGCAGAAGAAATCTCAACCCACATTTTAACTATTTCTCTGACTACAGTATAATTATCTTCGGAGCACATTTATTATTAGACATCTTTCTGAATTTCACTCCTAAAAATCTGAGAAAAAATTACAAATAGCGAATTTTTACTATTGATTTATTCTTCTACGTGTTTTCATGAAACGCAAATGCATTTTCACTGAAAATCTCGATACTCGATATCTCAACTTATCTGTTCTCCATTTTTAGCAAAATGTCCAATAATTAATAATTAATATTTTATTTCATGACTTTTAAAGGAGTAATATCATTGTTTCCATTGACAACTCTTGGTCAGTTCCTGTGCACATGTTTCGCTGTGCTAATTAACTATTTATTCGATATCTCACCCTATCCGTTCTCCATTCTTAGTAGTCCACTGTTTCTCCCTCGTGATTGTCTCCACGCGATTGTAACGCAATGCGCTAACGTATCGCATCACAGCCACCCATGAAGCGAGAGTAAGAGAATAGGAGCTGGTCTCCTGTAGCGTGAAAGTGCAGCAGTAGGACAGCATAGTGGACTGTATAACACAACGTCGCTGGCGTAATAATAAAAGAGGTGAAAAAAGGCGAGATAAGGTCTCGTAGTCTGCTAGTACATTTATAGTTAAAATAGATATAGAAGGTTGTCGCAGCGGGTATATATTACAGAGTATGTCGTGTACGTGAGGTGTTTATTTAAATCTGATGTACTTAACGTATATCCTGATTGCACCTGCAGTTCGTGACCTCGACTTTAAATGAATTAACTCTTGAAGCAACTAGCAGACTAAAATGGGTGTACGGGGCAAAATTAAACAATAACGGAATGAATCATAACTTATATCGTTAAATTTTGAGGAATAAAAATTCTATAAATCGTCATTACTCAGCTCCTTCAAATATATCGATTATTCTATAAATCAATAAACGATGTCGAGAAGTAAAGGGGAAAAAAATGAATTCCAAAAATTCCGTTATCCGTCAGTCAGTAAATCAGATTGTTTGTGTTCTTGTCCGCCTGTTTATCTTCCTGTGTTTTTGACTTCCGATATTCCGGAAGTAAATTTCGACATATCAGGCCGAAATTTTCTACACGCATGACCTTACAGTGAATCATAATCGATGTGAAATTTGCCGAGAACCGATAGAGTTTTACAAATTGTATTGCAATTTGAATTTTTGTAAATGTTTTACATCCCTGTGAAAGTTGAGGTACCTGACTGTAATTTGCAATGTCGATCAATGGTTATTAATTATCAACGACGAATTTAATTTTTAAATAATGGTCGCTACGTTATCTAATTTCATATTCATTGATAATAATGGCCAAAAAAGCTTAAAGAAAAGGATGCAAAGTAGAACCTTGCACATTGCTCGCTCATTTAATTTTGCTCTTTACTTTGCTTCCTCTTCTGAGAAAGCCAAATTTCTCATAGAGGAAGCTTTGTGAACAGCAAAATTAAATGAGGAAGCAATGTGCAAGGTTCTACTTCACATCCTTTTTTTACAAATGTTGGTTAAATTCGGCTCATATATGGGCAAGTATTGGGCAAACTTCGAGTCCCAATTTGTCGATGAAATAATTCAAATTCCATGGAATTCTAGATTTAAAAAAAATGTCTTTCGAACCAAAAGAATCCTCTCCAGTAAAACATTGCAAATTGCTTCCAAATAATTTTTTGCTTACTTCCGCATACAAGTAGCTTTGGAAAAAAAAACAAATAGATAAGAAAGTAATTTGTAAGATTCTACTTTGCAGGCTTTTTAGAATATAGTCGCCAGGATGATTAAAATCGTGTCATCTCACCTCATTAACTTTTTTGTCACGTGATAACAGTTACAATGTCCTCAGAACTGTACGTGTGATGAAGAACCAAGGCCGAGTGTTCGTGAGTGTCTTTTGCGAGTAGTTCTCTGCATAAACCTCGATTACCCTCGTTAATCTCGCAACATATCAACGCATAAAGCAGACTCTCGTCCCAATTAAGTATAGCCTTTCTTGAGACCCCTTCGCGCATTCTAATTATGACACCTGCGTGAACGTTTTTAAATTTATGTAAACTGGGCAGTTACATAGTCAGTACTGGCGATTGAATAACAGATTTACAGCGCCACGTACCATTACGCTTCGACCATTGTGCGGCAATAAATAATTTTCTTCCGGTCAATAACATGAACGAGATAACAACATAATCATCCGCAGAAGTGAGAATAGATTATAGTGCTTGCAATGTATTTTCATATTACACGATAATGAATATGGAATTATGAAAAAATAATCTTCAGGGCTTGTTTTAATTAAATATGCAAGTGATTCACGGTTATAATTAGCCCATATGGGTTTAAGGTCGAGTCGTCAAATGACTCAATAACGAGGATACATTTTTTTATTGCGTCGAGGAGATCGACTCAATCATGAAAATTAAATTGTGTTACATTTGTAGATGTGAAGATCTTGCAACATGTAAAAAAAATTACAAAAAAATCTTCGATATACATAAATTAATGTATGCACTTGTTATTTTAATTATTAATAATTTATTAATAATAATTAAAAAAAAAAAATATATATATATATATATAGTTATATATATTATATATTATATATGTATATATAAATATATATATATAGAGATTTTTAAATTTTATCTTTTTTTTTTTAGTAAATTTGTCTGAGCATGATGATCTGAAGGAAGCTGACGAACGAAGCGACATTTTCCGGCAGGCTAACATCGAAGGTATTCCTCACGTTGCCTTAATCGTTGACCGTGCTCGTGGCACGAGCGCAATATTATGCGAGAAATTACTTTCCATTGACCCACATAACCATTTTGATCAGATAAAGAACCAGGCGTTAATTCTACAGGACACCATGCGTTCATAGTGAGTGCATATCGCGTTCAGAATTGCGACGAGAGTGAGAGTCTCGATCGATTATGTACTTGTCATTCGGAAAATTCTTTCAGAATTGCATCTGCCGATTTCGTTGGGCAGTTTTTTCCGATTTTTCTGCGATCTTTTAACATTTATGTCAAACTTAACCAAATTATATGATTAAGATATTTTGTGAATTGACACGTATTTCTCACCATTATCAAAATCATTATTTTTCCCACGCAGAAGAGTAAAAAATAAATTAAATTTGATTATATATTAAGCCAAAATATTTTGTTTGTAGATGTTCGCAGAAAATATTTTTCTTTCATTTTGCTGATTTTCTGTGGACATTTCGTGACATTTTTTTGATTTTTTCATTAGAAGAAACCTCAATTTAGATTATTATTGGACGGAGTAAATAAATAATCTTAAAAATTAATTTCGCTGTTGGCAGTGCCGTGCAATCCAGTTTATGGATATAGTTTACTATCAGGCACATACCAGATAACAATGTTTATGTACTACGTAAAAAAAAAATAAAAAAATAAAAACATAAAGTTGTTTTTCTTCTTTGAATGGCTGCCTATCATGGGACAATTCGGTGAGCCAATTCAGTCCAACCGATTAACTCATAATTTTTCTTGCTGCTTGGCACAACGACTCACTGACAATGTGGAGAATAAAAAGCGTGAGACAACAAAAACGACAGAATAAGAGGAAAGTCGACAGGCCGGTGAAGAAATTAGTTGTCTGGCGTTTCGCACACTTGTGTCTGCTATCCTATACATAATATAACTATATGTGTGTAGTAATAGTCGTGGGTTAGAGTAGAGTAGAGTCGTAATCCTCGCTCGCAGACGATCGTGTAGCGCACGTGGTATAGGCACGGTTTGGTGATACAGACCAAGCAACACGTCAGAATCGTTAGACCCCCGTTAAAATAAATGAATTGTCGTTCTCGAGGAAATGGCCCATTATGTATATTAGCTATAAATATATGTATATAAAAATAGGACAATGACCTCCTGTTCAATAGTTCCTTAACATTTATCAAGTGATTGCGAATAATATTATGTTGGCAGTTAGCATTGCATTTTTATGCGGTTAATCATCACGCAGCTGATTCCACAGAAGTGTTCTTGTGTGTAGGGCTTCGAAATTTCAATCGACTCTAACTCAACAAGGTTAACCGATTGAAATGGGATTTTTTAAATAAAATGTATTTATCGATTTAGATTTTGTAGTTTTTTGACTTATTTCAGAAAGGATGACCAATTTCGGTAAAATTTAGGATTTTTGGCTAAATGTTAAAGTGTAGACACATTAAATTTTTCCGTATTGCACTTGACCGACCTCGGGAAAGTGTTTTGGTTTTTATGGATTTTTTTTATTTGTTACAGAGCAAGCAGCACGTCAAAATCGTTAGACCCATTATGTATATTAAATATAAATATATGTATATAAAAATAGGACAATGACCTCCTGTTCAATAGTTCCTTAACATTTATCAAGTGATCACGAATAATATTATGTTGACAGTTAGCATTGCATTTTTATGCGGTTAATCATCACGCAGCTGATTCCACAGAAGTGTTCTTGTGTGTAGGGTTTCGAAATTTCAATCGACTCTAACTCAAGAAGGTTAACCGATTGAAATGGGATTTTTTAAATCAAATGTATTTATCGATTTAGATTTTGTAGTTTTTTGAATTATTTCAGAAAGGATGACCAATTTTGGTAAAATTTAGGAGGTTTGGCTAAATGTTAAAGGGTAGACACATTAAATTTTTTCGTATTGCACTTGACCGACCTCGGGAAAGTGTTTTGGTTTTTATGGATTTTTTTATTTGTTACAGAGCAAGCAGCACGTCAAAATCGTTAGACCCATTATGTATATTAAATATAAATATATGTATTTAAAAATAGGACAATGACCTCCTGTTCGATAGTTCTTCAAAATTTATCAAGTGATTGCGAATAATATTATGTTGGCAGTTAGCATTGCATTTTTATGGAGTTATAATGGTTTTTAAAATAATTTTTCATAAATAGCTCCAGTTCCATTACCTGGAGGCTGCTGGAGAAATTGTAGTAGCTGTGAAGCATATTTATGTGGACTATCATTAACTTGTAAATGTTGTGTGCTTATCTGATATAAAGTTTGTTATGCTTGAGCTCTTATCTGGGTTCCTAAGTAAGTGGAATCTTTTCTCCATATAACATTGTATGGCACATTGTGAATATAGAATTTTCAATTAATTTGCCCCGGATAAAAATATTTCCCTATTGATTCCGAGTAGTACGTTAAAAATGTTCTGCAATTCGTTGTCTTCGTAATAAAATTATATATCCTTATAATTAAAAATGGATACTAAGTTTTTTAGTTCAAACTATTTTCTTCGAAATTTTCAGTACGAAAATACGGAATAAAATAAATGAATTTATCGAAAAATTGTCGAAGAAATGTCATTCCTAATTGGTAAAAATATTTTGGTGTACGTTTCTAAAAGTTTTTCACCAATGTATTTTCGTATTTCTGTGTGGAAAATCAAAAGTTTTCTTGCAATTTAAAGAAGCCTAATTGTTTTAGAATTTACTTTTCTACCAGAATACTTTGAGATCTTACCTATATTTTTTTACAAGGGTCGGAAGTTATTCCGTAATTTAAATTACTTTCAAGCGGTCAATCATCACGCAGCTGATTCCACAGAAGTGTTTGTCTATGTAGGGCTTCCAAATTTCAATCGACTCTAACTCAAGAAGGGGTCAACCGGTTGAAATGGGATTTCAACACAGAAGTGAAACAACAGCGCGTTTCTGATTGTTGCAATTTTGTAATAAAATGCATGTGGGCATTTAGAATTAGAATCAATTTAAAAAATTCAGAAAGCTATGAAACTTTTTGAATTTTTCCAAAAAAAGGTGTCCCAATTTCCGTAAAATTCAAGATCTTTGGCTAAATGACAAAGTGCAGGCACGTTTCCAATTTTTTTCGTATTGCATTTGACCGACTTCCGGAAAGTGTTTCGGATTTTATCGATTTCTTTATTTTTCAAGAAATTAAGGTTTTCCCTCTAGCTTTCAAAAAACTGCAACAAGTAATCCAAAAATGAATGCTCAGTGAAAATTTAATGCAAGTTGTTTCTATAAATGTTTCATTGCTGCAAAGAAAGTCGTTTGTTGTTTAGATCCAATTTTTTCTGTTTCTAATATTTCATTGCCCATACTAACTTCCGTTATGTCATCAACTGTCGATGAATCAGGCTGAAATTTTGCGTAAAAATGCAGTATGGACTCCTCTTCCATTATTAAAACTTAGGAGAACTATGCACAGAAACACATTCCACGTTGCTTTAATTTATTTAAAACAAGGCTGCAAAGTAGAATCTTGCAAATTGCGTCCCTATTATTTTTTGCTTATTAAAAAGTCTCCTCTACGAGGAAGCTTTATTTATAAATCGATTAAAAGACTTCCCTATTCAGGGACCTTCATAAAAAGCAAAAAAAAAAAAAAACGAGACAAAAAATGTGCAAAAATATTTCTATAATGCAGTTTTGATTCACAAAACTTTCGGATACCAGCCAAGCCGTCAAGCCATCCTCCTAAAAATGTAGGTAAATCAGAAACTAAAGCGAGACCGACTGGAGTCGAGTTTATTGGAGTCTCACCGTGCCGCTTCCTCAGTGCAACGAGTCCAAGGCCTCGTGCGGAATACTGGGCTTGCAGCAATCCAACTTTCAGCAGCGCGATGTTTCTCCCCGTCGACGTCGCAGGACAACATACCATTCGCCTCTTCGACTTCGTAATTGTTGCAAAATATTTGGCGCCTCTCTTCTTTTTTTTACGCATTCGGTTTACATTGAGAGGGGGGTGGATAGGGGGGGGGGGGCTCGGAGAATGCGAACGAAGAATCAGCGCAGGCCATAGCTACGAGGTTAGACTTTAAACAAGCCACGTCGAAGCATCACAGGAGTCGCAGACACCGCACAGAGGTGAATAAAATGAGCTAACGATACACGAATCTCCTTGTGAGAACAAAACGCGTGGGAGTGTTCGCATCTCACGCGAATTTCTAGCCGGGTCCTTGGCAATCCGAAGGATAAAGCAACCCATGTACCAAATAGCGTAATAGCCGACCTTTCCTTTTTTTATTCATCATTTTCACTCAAGCTTGAAGACGAAAGTGACAGATCCATCGATCAATATTCGTGGGTACGATTCAAGGTCTTTATAGAGACCCCCAACGAAGAGGATGCTTTAGTCTATAAAATTGTATTGGTAACCTGGATATCAATGAATTGGCAGTATGGAAATAAAATTTCAAGTCTGATCGTTAACTTTTGATCAGGAAATGCTAAATAATCGGTCTTCCATTTGTTTCTTGAAGATATCGAATTGTGGTATTAACAATCGTTCTCAAGTCACATCTTTCATTGATAAAAACAAAAAAAACAGAAACCATAAATATCAATTTTGCCATCTTTTTGTTGCGTGAATATTGCAGATCTTATCTCGACTATTTTTTAATGCAATACCTGCATATAATTCTAAACTTTGAACAAAAGGTACCAAAGAACTGGGCTAAAATGGTCAGTTTTAAATAATGTCTCAAGACGCTAACGCGTCTCTTGATAGTTTCTCTCTTTCTCACGGAAAAAATATATACCTTTTCTTCTGAAAATAGTAGCGTACGAAAGTATAGAGCAAATAAAATGCAACCTTCGTGCTAATTTATTTCTGCGTAATGCACTTTCAGTGTTTACACAAGTGCGTCGCCACTTTATTTCACAGTAATGTGACTTATTCATCAGGCGACGCTGCAGGGAATTGAATAAAGGCATCAAGTCCAACGGGCCCAATGTAGTCCAACAAGAATTCGAAGGTGGTACGCACGTTGGACGCAAAACTCGCTGGAATGTTATATCGGGCATTTTAGCCTACGCGACACGTTGAATAACTCGTTGAGTAAGCGGAGTCGAATCGTAATATTCGAGCGAAGCGGCTTGGCGAGCCGGAGACTCGCCGCAACCGCATGGATTTTCAGTTACACGCACTCTCTCGTTGAGACTTACGTCGGTACGCATCGACACTGCTTGTCTTTGTGTGTGACTTGCCCTCACGGGCAAATGCACTCGTGATTTTTCACAATACCGATACGGCGACTACAAAGTCAACACCACCTCATCGACAATTTTGCTTCCTGAAAAGAGAACAAGTTAGCAGACGTCTGAGAAGGAGCGATAAGCCCGCAAGGCAAATTGGCCTCCACCCCATTGTTTTTCTCTTCGTGATATGTTTATTCATCCAAAATAAAATATTGATTGACAAATGAAACAACATATGAGGTATTCCATAGCAATTCGATCAACGGTTCACCTTCAACTTCTCAAATGTGGTGCGCGACTTTTTGTGGTATTCTTCCACATTAAAAAATGCATGTAAGATTATTTCAGATTTTTATGTTGGGGTTTTTGTTTATTAGAAATTTTTAAAGATAAGAGAAGGATTTATTTTTTAAATATCATATAATACAACAAAATTGAAATCGAGTTCTCCACTTTGGCTTCTGGACCAAAAATTGTGCTGTTCGTCGAAGTATGTTTTAAAGGAATTCAATGTCTAAAAGAAATACTGTTTTTTTCTTTTGAGCTTGGAATATTTATAATTAATAAACGATCTTGAAATTAAATCTAAAAAAAAACGTCAGGCATTTTTTATCTGGAAGAATAACATAGAAATCGCGGACCATATTTGAGAAGTTGAGGGTCGGCCGTTGGTCGAGTTGGCATACAGAACGACTTCATGTACAGAATATAAAGTGGATTAAACGATGCGGCTTACGTTTAAAAGAAAACCTTGAAGTAAATGAAAATCACCGATTTGTAATTATCGATGAATTTGATGAGAATTTAAAAATATCTTTAGGGGCAAATGGACAAATTACTGTCACCATTTCTTGCTCTGTCAGCTAACGTAAAAGGTGATGAAGTCATTTATTTTCACTTTTTTTAAATACCAGTCAGCTGTTCCACGTTTAACGAGTAATGTTTTTGCAGTGTTGATCGAAGGAAGTCAAATATCGAATTAACGGCAGAATGCAATTATGTGGTCAATATATATTTTAAATTCTTTTACATGAAGACGAATGAGCATCACTTCACAATTGGTTGTTTTTCTAATTTTTCAACTTATCGGACATTTATTTCCGATAACAGTTTTTAAAAAAATAGGAGCGAATGCCGGTCTATTTTAGATCTAAGCTTGAAGATTTTGGAATGTGATAGAGGAATTATAAGATTTTTTTTTACATTCATCAATTACCTTCAAAACTATTTTTTTAAAGCGAAACATATAAAAAATCTGCATAATTATTCAACAAACGTTTAAAGAAATCATCCGATTTCGCCCAAATTGGAAGTTTGATTTCATATTTTAGAGAAATAATTTTTTTTCTATCGATTCTAGGAGACGATTTTAAATCTGTAAAATATCTGCTTTTCTTGTCTAATTAAAAACAAAAAAAACATAAAATATCACCGTTTAGATTCAAGCGGTCGGGGGTTAAGGGATCCAGGTTGAATTATTGTTGAATACCTCATAGATATATCGATTTTAGGGGAAAAGCGCAATGTTCCTCACTAAAAATGTGCCTTATAATATTGGGTGTAAGAATGTGAGGTTCATTGAAATAACATTTGCGGTTTAAGCTGTGTTGCTTCCTGAATACGGAGCAAAATTACGAGACATCTGAGACGCGGCGACAGCTTGTGAGACAAATTAGTGTTGCCTCCAATTTTCGCCACTCCCACTTCATTGCTCTTGATCTTTTTATCTATCCTCGTTTAGTGTCGTGGCTTCCACTGGTTTGAAAGGACGAGACTCGATTCACAAGCGTGTTAATTCTATCAAGCGTTCTCGATCAGTCAGTGCCTGGCTCGGTGAGCCAAACACGATTCAAAGCTAACATTATAACACATGCAAGTGTAACAGGACTGATTGACGTTGCGAAAGGAAGAAAGATTTATTTTCAATCCGAGGAGATTGCTATTTGGAAGAGGCAATGATGTCGGGTCAAAAAGCTTCTGGCGTTTTTTTTTCCCCAATGTTTTTTTGTTGTTCTTCTGTACAATCGCTTCTGCTCAACGCCTCTGCTATGACTGATCCGCTGCTAAAGTCCGCAGCGCTTGACGCATTTTCAGCTCGCGCGTTAAAAATATTTAGACAGTGATAAGGGGGTCCGGTGCATTATCGGAACTATCAAAATGATTTATATGAAATACATGGCAAAACAAAGAGAAATATTTGTAATTATCTTAATGTGACTAATTCGAGCTAAAAAATGAGGATAAATTTCGAACCGGCGCTTGTTTAATAATGCAGTAGTCATTTCGCAAGGTTCTGTTTTGTTTATGTAATAGAAGACCTCAATTATCACTGATAAGACAATTTATTTTAGCAGAGATAGAAAAATTTATTTAGGCGAGACTTAATTTAATTCATAATAATGAAAGTAATAGCAAAAAACCCTTATGTAGATTCTCGCGTTGGTGTTTTAATCACTTAGAAAAATATTCGGATTATGAAAACTTTTAGCGGGAAATCCATTTTTTTCGAAAAGTGGACGAGAAAAAAATTATATTCAGAATAACTAATCCCCGGTTCAATTATCTCATTTTTTACGAATAAAAAATATTGAAACGTACTTTTTTCTTTGAATTTTTGTAATCTCTTTGGACTTTCAACATCTTTCCTAATCAAATAACATTGATAAGAACTGTAAAAAATATTTGCAAAATGAATATACTATGTATTAAATTATACTAAACCCGTGTAATGTATGAAATTCAATTTAATACACGGAAGAAAATGAAAATTCAATGTACGTGTGGCTGAATTAAAGTTCATTTACAGTCAAAACGCGACTTTATTAACGAATTTAGTAGAATTGTGTATCTATTTTACATTACAATCGTTGCTGTTACGTTTTCTACACTCGTTTCTGCAAAAAAGCTTCCTGCACATGTGTAGTAATTGTGCCTTAAATATATTCGACGGTGGAGGAGGGTGTTGCAAAATTAAAGTTAACTCATATTAAAAACACGATTCGTATGACGTATTTAGTATTTAGTATACTGAGCATTAATTAATACATCTTTTGTAAGGAATTTAGCAGACTGTGCATAGAAATTAACACTACTTTCGTAACGAATTTAGAAGAATCGTGAATCAATTTTGCGTTATATTCACGTAGTCAATTTTCTGTATTCGTTTCTGTATATAAACGAGCTTCTTACACTGTGTAATAATTTTATCTGAATTTTTATTAACAGTAAGAGACAAAGCTTATGATTGAGACATTAACTGTGTTGTATTTAAGAGTGCATACAAATTTAGAAAAATGCTGCATCAACTTTACGTTATACTTACTTACTCAATTTTCTATACTCTTTTCTATAAACGAGCTTCCTACACTGGGTAATAATTTTATATGAATTTTTATTAACAGTAAGAGACAAAGCTTATGATTGAGACATTAACTGTGTTTTTTATTTTCATTTTTTCTTTATTTAAAGTCGCCTCAACATCGGAGGTCATTGGCGACTCCTTAGTATCTCACATGTTATATTTGGTTAATTAACTGTGTTGTATTTAAGAGTGTATACACAATACTTAGTCTCTTTCTCAGGAACACGTGTATCGTATCGCCACGTGCGCTCTTACTCCACGTTAACGACAACGTCAACGCAAACTTCGAAACCTCTCTCCAATGCTGCACGTGCATTACGAAATTCCACGTGCAATGTATATATATATGTATATTTGATGTGGAATGGAAATAGGATTCGGTAAATATGCTGGATTCACTGCTCTAGTGTTTTTCCGTAATTTTATTGAGTGGAAATTTTTACTGAACCCAATAAGCCCCGTCAAACTGAAGTCGTAATTACACCATTACTTTCGAACTCACTTCCTCTGTTCATTTACCCCATAAACGATTTAATAGTGTTTTTTTTTTAATTGGAATATCCTATCGTATCGTATAAACTTTTTTCCACGTAGATTCGCTTAAGAGTGATAAATGCAATTATTCGTGAAGCGGCTAATTAGAGCAACGTTTGTACGACTATGCTCTTTTATCAATTATTATTTGTTTCCTCTAATGATCACTTTGTTCAGTTCGTTTCTCAACGATCGGCACATCTTCTCGGTCGATAAATTTTATTCTATCGATGTTGCGATATTAATTTTTCTTCAGCATCCACCCATTGCACTTTAAAGCCATAAATGTCATGAAAAATTGTAATAGTGGTTTAAGCAATGGCTAATTACTTTCTCTGTTACTTTGCGGCATTCTTGCAATGCATATAGATTCACGAAAGATGTTTTGTGCTCGAAGTAATTCGGTGTATCAAATTTAAGGCAGGTACTTTACTTTCATAAAAAAAAATGAATGACAAGAATGTAAATATTGGTACTAATTTGTATTATTTATGCGCTATAACAAGAGGGCAATTATGTGTAGGTAAGACTTTTAAATTTGAAAATATTGACGTACTTATTTGCAACATAAAAACGTGTATTACTTTTAAATCGAAACAGAGTGTCAGCTAGTCTTAATATTGAATAAACTTCCGCTTTCGTGAAAAGACAAACGCGCGTGACTCGAGACTCACGCTGAATTCGGCTATTCACCTCAGTATATTATATTTGCTGAATTTGGCGATAATGAGAACGTAAGCGGTGGGCGAACTTTAAAGTCTTACCTGCAAGGATCTGCTTTGCATCCTTGATATCAATAAATCGATGTGTATTATTTTGTTTAAATACTCAATTTAAGCTTGATATCTCGGATAAGATTTTCAAAAAGTTAATGTTATAAGGTGAATTTTCGTAAAAATTCAAGAAATTTATAAAATTCGCGCACATGTTCATATGAACAATTATTTAGGATAATAAATTGATTTTCACCGACGTTAGCGGAACCACGCATCTTATTCAAAAAATTAAAAACCCTACGAAATCTAAATGTTTGGTATGTCAGAAAAATGCACGGAACATATTTCTTTAATACAAATAATTCACTGCATAAAATATAACGCAGGATTTTTTTTTTCATCTAAAAGATGAATAAAAAAATTGTTCATATTTTCATTAATTCGTATTATTTATGGATTGAGTAAATATAGTATGGGCTAAAGGACTTGTTGGCATTTCATGTGTATAACTATGTCATTTAAAATAAACAGGTGTATTATTATTAAAAACATTACGATTATGTGCAGGTGAGTGCTCTTAATTAAAAAATATTGAAAACAAAATATGCATACTTCCAACAACAACAAAAAACATGTCTCGCCTTTGAATCTGAACAGAGTGTCAGTCTTAACATTGAATAAACTTCCGCATTCGTTAAAAGACGCACGCGCGATTTTACGCTCGTGACTCAAAACTTACCCTCAATTCGGCAATTCTCCTCATTATATTATATTTGCTCAATTTTACGATAAACAATGAGAACATAAGCGGTGGGCGAACGCCGAAAGTATTGCGTAACGCAAAACCGGCACTGCTGAATTGCGTGCAATACCTACTCGCCGCCGCAGCTGCTCGCAGGACGCGCGACGCGATTGCAATAAAATAATCTTCTCTCTCTCTTTCGCCTTCACTAACGCAGCCGCAGTTTCACCTTTTGCTGCTGCCGGGCCGGCAACACTATATTCCTCCTCCAGAGAAAACCCTAATTATACATTTCCAAGTTACGGGTCATCGTTCGATTTTATTATCGATTTTTTTTTCTTCTGGACTTCCCTCCACTACAAAAATTCGATAATGTTTTGTCCTACCGAAAATTCGAAAACGACATTTTTCAGAATCGCTAAGCTTTTTCCTTCTAAGATGCAACTGAATTTTAAAAAATAACAAATTCGATGTAATTCGTACCCGATTTTGTACACCCGCGATTTATAAAGTTTCCTATTTAAATTGTGGTACAAATGTGTGACAGAATATATCAAAATTATAGAACTATTCTCATTTTTTAAAGTTGAATTTTCATTTTTTCTAAACTGTAAATTAATGACTGAAAAGTCGCTATTTCTCCTACTATGTTACCTATCCGAAGTTTCAGGATCATTTAAGAAGCATTTTACAAAAAACAATCTTACAGAATTGTTGAAAACCAAAATGACTAAATTATTTAACAAACGTTGCGAATATCATACGATTTCGGCCAAATTAGGGTCTCGATTTCACACTTTAAAGAAATAAAGTTTTTCATCGATTCTAGCAGACGATTTTAAAAGCAAATATATTAAATAATCCATAACGATCATTAATATTATTCTTCTACGAAATAACAACAATAGTCCTTACTGTCAGTAAAAAAGACGACAACACTTCGTTGCCAGTCACCAAAACCTGCAGATTCTTCTCAAACTTTTTGTCAAAAAATATAAATCGGCTTCAAGAAAATCCGTCCGCAATTAACAATTAATAAAACAACATTTCGCCACTAATTTCTTGCCGATTTTCTAGAGATCCCGATAGCAAGGAAGTAAATTATGCAAGCATCTTACCTTCACTTCGATATTACGAAGTCTCCATCTTCATAGCTGATGAAAATTCGTCTCGATCTTCTTACGATTTCGGCTTTGTTAATCTCAATGCTGATTGCCGATTTTCTACCGTTCGGCATGTCATATACTTTATCCTGGATCATCAGCTCTCACTGCGTGTACACTTAGGAACCGAAGCAGTTGCATTCACTCGACGAGCCGTAATAACACTCGAAATCGGTAGAAGAAAATAAAGTAACGAAAATGAAAATCGGTTTCCGGTGAAACTTTAAATAAACAGGAGTTTTAGTGGCTGGTGGGCCACGCGGTCGCGCTCGCGATCGTGCCGCTCGCGATCGACGTGAGAGTATCGTGCACGGGGCGACTCTGATCGGTGCGGCTTACCGAACGGACCCGCGGTGACTGCGGTAAATACGAATCGGTTGAGTATGAGCTCCTGCTTGGCTCCCTGGCGGCTGCTGCTGCTGCTGCCGCTCGCTGGCAGCGCGCTACTACTCTTCGGCGCGTAGCCTCCGTTCTGTTTGGCTCGTAGTAAACCGTACACATTAAGCCGTTCACTGTAACGCTACAATGTATGCACGGCAGTGTTATACAGTCACGTATTACATTATATCCGTATTCGTTAACGGTGCAGTAAAACTCCTGCGGCATAAATGCTACATAAACATTAAAAAAAACACATTTCTCTACCTTTATAAATCGGAGCATATGCCGTAAATTAATTTTTCTATGCATTAGCTATTAACAAACACGAAATTAGCATATTCAAGACGAGCATTAAATACTGGTATTGTAGGATTATTACTATTACTATTCTGGAATTTATAATAAAAGTATAATTTGTAATAAAGTAGATTTCGTGTCGTTTTGTATTTTTGATTTACTTGCATTTTTAACAGTGTAGCTCAGCGACTCTACGAAATGATATCCAAAAAAGAAACACCTCGACAAGATATCATGAATAAAATATATGAAATTGTTGACCGAAAATAGATTAAGAGAGAATTAAAGTGTTGAACAGATGTAAAAATCCGAAAGGGTATATATGAGAAATCAATAATAATAGTAATTTATAGAATCGTTGGAAATATCGAGAATAAAAATATCACGAATATTGCTGATTTGGAATGTGACTTTAAAATATTCAGGCACGATATTGAAAAAAGAAAAAAAAAAATTGATGGGACATTAAAAAAAAAACATTGGAAATTGTTCTATTTATTCAATACCGATGGGATTATCTTTTTTGGCCTTATCTTTTTTATTGTTTTTTTTAATGTTGATATCTTTAGGTAAATTTGAATGAATGTTAAGATTGTACCACTCAACTGATTTTTCCTACTATTTTCCGTCGCGTTATCGACGTTCTGTTTGGCTCGTAATAATCGTACACATTATGCCATTTACTATAACACTGCAATGAATGTATAGGTAACGTGGAGTTGTTACACAGTCACGTATTTATATTATATACGCACTGGTTAACGGTGCAATAAAACTCAGACAACATAAATCGTATTCAGTTTAGCGAGTCTGAGGAATAACAACCGGAAAAGAAACACTTCGACGAAGTATCATAAAAAATATATATAAAATGGATGGAAATATCGAGAGTTTTCAAAACACAATTACAAATACTTTTATTTGCTGCTTGTTTATTTTTGCTGCGCTAAGTCGGTACCGTAACTCCGTTTTTCTCATCATGTATATTCTTTCTGATTATTTTGTCAGTCTCTCTTGCGTCGAATTTGATCCCAGATTTAATAAAATTACGTTCCACTTGTAATCAAATTTAATACCGAGATTTAAAACATTCCGGAATTAGAGCCTAAAAAAATGTAAACCGATTTCGTGCTCACACACATAGAAAAAAAAAAACGCAATGAATTAAAGGAAGCCGATGTTGTAACTCTTCACAATTACAAATACTTTTATTTGCTACTTGTTTATTTTTGCTGTGCTAAGTCGATACTGTAACTCCATTCTCCTCATCATCTATATCCTTTCTGATTATTTTCTCAGTCTCTCTTGCGTCGAATTTGATCTCAGATTTGATAAAATTACGTTCCATTTGTAATTAAATTTAATACCGATATGTAAAATATTCCTGAATTAGAGGCTAAAAAAATATAAACCGATTTTGTGCTCACACACATAGAAAAAAAAAAAACGCAATGAATTAGAGGAAGCCGATGTTGCAACTCTTCACAATTACAAATACTTTTATTTGCTGCTTGTTTAATTTTGCTGTGCTCAGTCTGCTTTGCCTGGAATATCTGCGGAAAGGGATATACGTGCACGATACTGCACTCCGTTCTCCTCATCATGTGCATCCTTCCTGATTATGTTTTCAGTCTCTCTTTCGTTATCTTTTTGTGTCATTATCACCATGCGATGTTGTAAGTGTGTATGACTGGTGCACTTAAACCATTGTCCCAATAATGAAGCCCGCAGACTTGAGTTATTCCCGCTCGAGTAGACTCTGACTGACGATTCTCGAATTGGATTCTTTGGGTGGACGGAGTCAGAAAAAAAAAATGAGAACGCGGGTGGTCATTTTTTTTACTAACAGGGTTAGGCGGAATGCAGCGTAGGGCGCCGCCCGTTTTTGTGCATGTATCACGGTTTCGTTTTACTATTTCACTGCAGCCTTCGAACGCCTCGGCCTTTTTCTGGACGGTTTTTTTTTGTTCTTTTTCTTAAGCCTCCCTCGTCGCGGCTGATAACCCAGCTGTTGTCAAGGCGGACCCGGTTTTGCCGCATCAGCGAAGTGCATCGACTTGAAATGTTTTGATTTGCCTCAAGGCCGTTTAACTTATGCCACAATTTTTATAGCACAAGAATTCCCCATGGAAATAAAGTATACTTGACATGTACACGCGGATATATAAATTATATACGCTATATATAGCGGCAGAAAGTTCTATATCCTCTGTACATCTGATATATATCTGGTGGATATATAGCGATGAATATAAAATACATACAATATATAAAACGGCAAAAAGTTCTATATCTCGGATATATATATCATACATGAAATGAATTTTCTATGCATCCAAGATATATACTGGATACGTCAAAAAATATACTTCCAAGTATACTTTTTTTCCATGGGGGATAGCACAAATTTACATTGAAAGTGACAAAAAAGCTTCTTAATAAATACACTATAAAAAAAGGTTGGAAGTTATTATTCATAAACTCGTCAAATGAATTTAATTTACAATTGTGATATTAAATTGGTAATTTAAATTTATGTAAATGTAATTGTAAAATTAAGGGGAGGTTCCTCTATAATTGACCGAAAACTACACTAAGTTCAGGAATTAATTGTGGATGAACAACAAGACGTAATAAGGTGATTTTTTTTAAACCCTTTATTGATGGTTCAATTGTAATAAAAATGTTTTTTTTTTTCAATTTATACGAGATGGCGTCCAAGATGGCGGCTGATACATGAAGTGAGAAATCGAAAAAATCGAATCGAAAAAATATTGGAAAATGAAAAAATGGTGGACATGCGAACTTGAAAGTTCGTTTTTTGGATGTTTTTTTTTTTTCACTCACATGTCCGCCATTTTGTCATTTTTCAATATTTTTTCGATTTCTTAGGTTCATTCTATTCTGTACTTATTCAGTTTTAAAATGAAGCTTGTTTCATGATTCTAGATTGAAAATCGACGAGTGAGGAATGCACGCAATTTTGCATGGAACCGGAGGGCACTTCATGTATCTGCCTTAGACGTCATTTTGAAAAAAAAAAAAAAAATTTTATTACAATTAAAGCGTAAATGAAGACTTAAAAAAACCATCTTATTACGTCTTGTTGTTCATCCACAATTAATTCCTGAACTTAGTGTAATTTGTCGGTCAATTATAGAGGAACCTCCCCTTAAATTAAGGTACTTTAAATAAATACAGTAATCTTACAGTCAAATTAAAGAAAAATATACAAATTACTGTGAAATATTAATTCGACATCGCACTCGTATAGTAAATTTAGTATGCCAATTTATGAATAAAAACTTCGACTACACGAACCTCAAATTTCAAGTAGATTTTTTTTACAATTTATTGTCAAATTTACTAATCATGTGGAATATAACGGAAGATAAGCTCGTATTACCAACGTTGATATTTATTATACGGATTCAGCAGGAGGCGAATTTTATCATTTCACCACATCCTGTAAAACATTCGAGATAAAGGCAGTGCTAATATTGCACGTTTTTTCCTGTAATTATGTGCACTGAAAAATAAAAATACTTGAAATTTAATGCATATGTACTGAAAGTTTTTATTCATAAACTCATACAGTAAATTTATTGTACTGTACAAGTGTGATGTCAATGTTATTTTTGGTGCTGTAATTTTCATAATTTACTTAAATTTTACTGTGAAAGTACTTTATTTTTTTAAATTTGCTTTAATTTCATTGCAAAAGGAACCTTAACTTTTTATCATAATTGTACATTAAATTTAATTGACGAGTTTATGAATGAAAAATTCCAGTCTTTTTTTGTGGTGTGGAGCATTAGTCGAAGGCGCTCGTCGTTGAAACGCACTGTTTACAGAGAAAACGGGCGGGATTTAAAATAGCGAATGACCAAAATAGGGAGTAATTAAAATAGCGAATGACCAAAATAGGGAGTAATTAAAATAGCGAATGTCAAAATAATGAACATTTTCGATTAAGACGTTCGTTTTATTTAATCTTAATTTATGTTTTAATTCTTTGTTTCAGCCACTCGCTATTTATATTATTCGCTATTGTGACCTCTTATTTTATAAAAATGCATTCGAAATAGCAAAAGCGAATAGCTCAAATAGCAAATTTCATGATGATGACCATTCTAGATTCAGACGTTTATAATTTCAAAATTCGCTATTCCCTAAGCCATTCCCTAAGTTGGTCATTCGACGTTTTGTTTTCCACCCGAGAAAACGTGTCGCTGCTAAAGCAGGTGTTATGTCGAAAGGTCATCATTTACGGATTAATAGTTATTATTAATGAGATTAGCGGTAAAAAACATTGTTAGCGTGATATAATTGGCAACTTACGCTAATGTGATTACCAGAAATATTGTGTGAAGCAATATAAAACAATTTCGAAATTGTAACCGTGACATTAATTTTGTTTAACTCATGGCGTGAGTAATTGTCCATTATTTTTCCCACTCTTCATTATTCATTTTTTGTAGTACTTTCTATCGAATCAATGTAGATATACAAAACCTTGTTTAAATATTTTTCTCATGAAGAAGGAAATACAGTTGGTTTAACTGTAAATGGATTTTAAAAAATTTTGCCCATTGAGAATTTTTTTCTTCAGAATTATAGTAATTATAGTATATTAAATGAACATTAAGCAGATCGATTTGTCTATCATGGATTTCTAGAAAATTTTGTATTTCCGGATGAAAGTTGAATATTTCAACAGGCGATCAGAATCTCCAATTATCTGATGTGACTTCAAAGATATTTTTTTGTCATCGCGAAATATATAAAAATAAATCCTCCAAATGATACAAAACACCCATAGTTAATGGAACAGGCCAATCTGACCTACACTTTATGGAAAATATGCTTCTGTGACAAAATAATTTCAGTAAATGGCTCAGGAATAGGAAAATTAAAAGTCGAATATTTAGTTAAGTCGTCAATTTAAAGATTCACCTTAGAGATCCGTCTCTAGGATGGATCAAAAAATTCTATTTGCCTCAATTAAATGTGCAATAATAATGTTCATTTGATTTTTTAAATAAAAAAAATCAATTATTAGACTTCTGCCAATTTGTGGCATTGCAAAAATGATACTTTTCGTAATTATTTAAATTACCATTAATTTCATAAGCCTAATTGTTTAGTGGAGTTAATATCATCGTCTACAGTAGCTATGAACCAAATACCTCCGGCGATTTATAGATGCCAGGGTCAGTGAGCGAAGTAACGTTGAAACGCACGTTCGTGGTCCTGTGGCTCGCCGTCAGGATCGCTGCCACAGAACTAACCGCGGGCCAAAGAAACACTTTCGATTCTTGGGTCAGGGCCAGCAAAAGGCGACAGGAGAAACCGAAAAGTTGGAGATGCTTATAGCGCTCGATATTGCTACTATTAATTTATCGCCGTATTACACATTTTTTCCTTTCTTTCGAAACACTGTTTAAATCTCTACATGAAAATTGGTTGCTTTTTTCACAAAGATAGAATATAAAATGTAATTCTGCGCTGCAAAAAAAAATGTCTTAAAATTATGCTTGCATTTGAAGTACCGTATGTATAAACTGTGTATTAAATTTCATCAAAATTTATATTGTATTTTAATAAAAACGGTATGCAGAAAAATCTAGCCTTCGATAATATTACTGCAAAATTTATTTACAAACTGTAACATTATTATAAATTTTTAATTAAACGAAATGATTCGTAAGATAAGTGTGTAAACGATCTGCGGGATTATTTCGTTATTGAAAAATGTGTATTAAATTTCACAACGCACACCAAAATTTTAAGAATACATCGTGATTTTTATGTATTGATTTCGGAATAACTGATTCAATAATCATATGTTGTAACTTCCAATCACAGCATTACCGAAATTTATTGATCTTTATAAATATTTTAATGCAAACATATTAATGTCGATTTTCTAGACCGAGTTAAAAAATTCATACCCACTAGTTTCGAAAAAACGAAAATATTTTTTATGGAGTCAATTTTGTACCGAATTTATTGTTCGAAATTCATAATGTTGTCTACCTAAAATAGCTATGTCCATAATCGATGAATTATGCTATGTTGTGCATTTAAACGTTAATAAGTCCGATGCCCTTAAGTGATGTATTGTGATTAATTATACCGAGTATAATTATGAATTCGCAAAAAAATAATTAATATCGTTGATCTGTACATATTTCTCTTTATCTTTGCAAGGAACTGCCAATTATATCCTATCGATATTGCAGTATTTGTTGCGGGCGGTATTAGAGTCGACTAGCCTTTCGCAACAAATCGAAAGTACAGATAATGTATTCGTTTTTACAGGATCCGCGAAGCTGCACGCGACTTAATTGTGTTGTAGTCCATAAATAAATCTAAAAGGCGGAATCTATCAATCTCTGTATATTATTGTGTCTCTTTATCGAGATACGTCTATCATGAAGCCGTTATATCAACGGTAAACTCGACCTTGATTTCTTGATTTACGCAAACGCGCGAGGAAAAGTTCATGGTTGTGGAAACCGGAAAAAATGTTCACTATTATAATTAACATTAAGTTTCCTAATAAGTAATTATAAGGTGCATGCGTATTACGTACAAGTTCCCGACAAACGAGAAAATTAACTTTATGACATATTATTTTTTTTCAGCTACTGTTAAGAAATTTGTACTGCAATATTATTTTATTCTCAACCTATTCTTAATAAATTAGCACCGCAATTTAATTTTCTTCTCAACCTATTTTTAATAAATAAGCTCTGCAATAGGAATTTGGGTAAGTTTTATAATTGCTTCGTTATAAAATGGATATTTTAGGCGAATAATGTAACGCACATATTTCTAAAATCTTAATCGATGAGGTTTATCTTTAAAGTGCTAAAAAATTTAAGTTTTTCAGTCAAACAGTATATTCAACTATAAACAGTAGGTCTCGGCTAATGATTATAGCGGTAGATGCCGTAAAAAAATTTTAAGAGGTTTTAATTGACTTTTTAAAAAATCTGTATGCTCATCGTTTATCATGTGTCTTTTGATTAAAAATAGAAATACTCATCAGCTACGGGCCGAAAAAATGTACTACTGCCTCATACATCTTAAGAATCCAAAAAAACTTTTGTTTGTGAATAAAAAAATGCAAATATCAGGCTGCTGTGTTAGATTAACCTTTTTTCGTACAATCAGAACTGTTCTGTTGAATCGGAAGTCAGTGCAATTTTTTTTACAATTTCCTCATTGCAGTTGACTATTCCCAAATTTGAGTTTATAATTTTTGAATATTGAAATATCGAACTGCTGATATTCTCAATTCTTTTTTTATTGCTTAAAAATAAAACACGAAAAAATCGGAATCTATGCGAAAATATTGGACCTTTTTAATTAAAAACTGTTTTTATCATGAAAATTTCAAAAATATTAAAAATTTCTACAGATTATATTGCTTTTGGAGTTTTTATTTCGTTTTCATTCCATAAAAAGTCAGACAAAATCTGCATTCTGTGCAATAATATCACGTACAATCTCATATCAAATGTGTTTAAGTTTTTCTAAAAATTGCTTTAATCGATGAGAGAGTGCGAAAAATTGTCGTACATGTTCCAGATGCAGCATACATTTTTTTGAAGTAAAAACAAAATAGAATCTCGATGAGCAACGTAATCTACATAGATTTGTGGAGATTTTGAAATTATTCTGTGATTTTTTGTTGAGTAATAAGAAAAAAATTGAGCATATAAGCAGTTCAATATTTCAATATCAAAATATTATAAATTCAAATTTGAACAAATTTCAGTCGTAAAAAAAGGCTTCGATTTCAACAGAACAGTTTTCATCGAATTAAGGAAGTTCAATTCAGAAGCAACCTGATATTTTCATTTTTCAAGGTATATAAGGCAAACTTTTTTTTTGGGCCGTAACTGATTCGTAGTTTTTAAAAATCAAAACCCACATAATACTCGAGAGTATCCACGTTTGAAAAAAAAAAAAGATTATATTTGGACCACCCTAATGTGCTTGAATACGTCATAGAGAAATAAAAATCAAAGACCGTTTTGAATTAAATTTTATTTTTATACTTAGCTATTTCTACTAAAACTAAAAAAGCAATATTATTTCAAGTTTTTAATATTAAACAAAAAATGGTGCACTTGTTTCAACAAATATCTTCAAATAAAATTATAGAAATCGCCTTTGCCTTCTGCGGATGAGATTTCAATTTAGACATTTGAAAATGTGAAAGTAATTTTCAGCAGGAAGTATGAATACTTCTGTGTAGTCTCTTTATGATTGATAAGAGTGTTCACTACGTTATCGACGGACAGTAAATTAATTTAATTACCAAGTGTCGTTAAGTTATGATGGGACAAAAAAATGACAAAGTCCTATTTTACCGATGGAAAATAAAACAGTTGGTTAAATATTATTTAAAAATTATTGTTATGCGATCAACTTAGTAGAGAATTTTTCTACTATCAAAAACAATTAATTTATTGACGAAAGAAAAATTGGCCAATGTCATTTTTCTTGAAACCGACGATTTATATCTCTTGTTATAAAAGTATTGTTATGGTGCATAATAACTTATTCTAAATTCTTAATTCTAAATTCTTATTATTTATAGACATAAATTTGTTGAAAACCAATTTACTTTAACAAGCAAGTCATCAACAAGTCAATTTATTCCTTAGAATTTGTATTGGAGTGTGATGCTATCTGCTGGCCAAGAGAGAAACAACTGTTGCATGGTTTCTCCACAACGCTGTTCCCATAACTTATAGCAGAAATCGTTCTGTTTTTTCAAAGGACGGACAAGGAGTACCTGTTATTTTAAGGATTAGACAAAGTTTCTCTCAAAATAAGTTGAAAATGTTATGTGTCATAACACTTTTCCCTCTTTTGATTCTCGCTTATTCATTTTTCACACAAATTTATATTTACTCCCGATATATATGCTTTTCTAAATTCGTGGATAAGATTTTTACACATTGTTTTTTTTAAGTTGTGCATATTCATTTCTCCTTTAAATTCATTGATATTAATTTTTCATTGAAATTTATTTATATTTACTCCCGATATATATTCTTTTTAAAATTCGTTGATAAGATTTTTACACATTGTTTTTTTTTAATTGTGCATATTCATTTCTCATTTAAATTCATTTACTTACATACGCCATATCGTTTTTAAAAATCCTTCCACGCTTTTCTACAAAGAGCGAGTGCCTTTTTGTAAAATCGATCTGCATATAAGGCAATTTCCCTGCTCCAATCAAATAAAGAAATGGCTATTGATAGTCCCTATAAGAAAAATTCTGATAATTCCGTACCCTTCTGTCATATTAGCCCAAAGGGCACCACAAACAACTCGAAAACGAGGGATAGCGGTTCATCAGTTGGTGAACAAAAAATACAAAACGATAGTCTTGCGCATAGAGCGTAGCAGCACCCCTCACATTCGAGCACTGCGTTGTCACTCCGTGTCCGCGTTGCAGCTATTCCCATTCTCTTTAATCATCCTAATTCGACAATCGCATTGTCACGTACCGTGACTGTATGTATAAAACGCATAGGTGAATGAATGAAAAATTCGTTCGAGCTACATGCAATAAAGACGTCGTCTTTATCAAGCCTGAGAGCGAAAGAGAGGCAGAGAAGCGAAGAGTCGACACGCATTGGGTCCGGCCACTTGAGCGTCAAGGGTCCGTGTACTACGTCCCGTGCATAATGCAATAATAAAAGCGTTTCATGCGCGCAGGGTTACACACGGGGGCATGCGGACGCTGCTCGCGCGAGCGTGTAGCGTGCCGGCGGGCGCGACTCGCCGCACCAAGTTTACACGTGTAAAGTGAGACGCCCCGGACGCCCCTGCCGCTCCTCGTCCGCGTAGTCGTCTCTCACGAGGGAGAGAGCGAGACGTTCAGCTATAGTATACCCAAGCACATAGTACAGGCGTTAACTGCCTGTACTACGACTACCGTGCGGCGTGACTCTCGCTTGCGCCATCGCACAAATTGGCAACACAAGTTTACGCTTCTCGCATGCATACCGGAGTAACCGCTCGGGAGTGAGAGCACTCTCGCTGTGATACGCTCAAGCAAATAAATTATCAGTATGTTACGCTCTGTCATCGTTATGACTATGTAAGAAACAAATATTGCTTTTGGGAAATTGTTCCAAGACAATGGGAATAGGTCGTCAAATTTGACTATTGAAAATTGCCTGTCCAATTTCATTTTCATTTTTGTATTTGTGAATATTTCGGAGAAATTGATTTTTGGTCATAGGTATAGATAAGTGTCGTAAATCAGAGCCACGGCGTTGTGGTCTTATTTATTTATTGTCTTATTAACTATTGGTTATTCGTTTTGTGAAATTTTTTTTTTAGGACAAATGCATCATTTTTGGTTCCCTAAATATTTATAGAAAAACTGATGGTTTAAAAATGATGTTTCATTGGAATGTATATTGTTAACTAATTTTTGGTTGGAACAATTTGGTGGAAAATGTGTGTGTTTGAAGAAAAATTTATTACAAAATATGCAAATAATTTTTTAAACAGTAATTTTTTATAAATATTTAAAACAGAATCCTGCTACGACTTCTCAAGAATTGGTCAATCTGCGAGCGACGTTGGTGGAATAGTTGCACACTTTTGTTCGTGAAAATTTACTCAATAATTAATCCAATTCGTGGGATTATTCTAAGATTTTTATTTGAGGAAAAAGTCTATACGCTCTTCAGCTGCCATAAATTTTTGGAAAATGAGCTCAACATTCCTTCATAAATAAAGTAATGATGAAAGACGATCGATGCTGATATTCGGATTTTATAGATTTACGAATTAAAAAAAAAATAGAGGTAATTGTAACTCTAATTAACGTCGACTAATGCAACTTAAATTTTATATAGAAACGAAATTTGGCTGTAGATACTTATTTAATCAATGGTGAAGAGGTTCACAGTGCATCTATAGAATTTTGTATTTTCTGAGAAACGAACATTCAAATTTTGAATTTTTCGATCATTTCAAAATTTCTACAAATTTGACGAAAGATCATAAAGGACTTTGCGTCTTATAGCAATATCACTTTGACAAGTTTCAATCTCCTTTGCTTCTGATGCAACCGACAAAAAAATCTGAAACTTCAGATGCGTACGTAATACCGTGCAAGCTAGCTGTTACATCTTATTGCTTCCACATTTTGCACGGTTCCCAAACCTTCCTCTATAATAAAGTCAAATTTAGACAACCTACTTTCGCCCAGACGTACGTCCAAAAATATTGAAAAATAAGGAAATATGTGATTCCTGATTTTCCAAAATTATTAGATAAAAATTCACTATCTCCAATTTTATCAACAAAATAAAAGAAGGGCCGAGAGAAAAACATTAAGTTACTCATGTTGAAGGCATCGGATCAAATTTTAAGCAAACCAAAAGCAAAAAACAAACTCTTAAGCTTTAAAAAAAATGGTATTTGTCTGCAAATACTTAATATTCTCTGTTCGCGTACAATTAGAAACTTTCTATTGCAAGAAATGGATATAACTTAAAAAATAAATGTTTATGTTCATATTTGTGTTAATAATTTGAACCATAAAAAAAAACACTGAATTTGTATTTATAAAAACTCTTGACATTACCCCCCCAAGAGTAGTGGTACTGCCTCGAGATTCTGACTCAAGTTACAGTGCAAAAAAAAGGAAGCCCGAGCGGAAAAGATCTAGCTTATTATTGTGCAGTGTAAAGTCGCTGTTTACAGCTGGCCGTGGCGAATTTCTTCTCTACGGGGGTTGCGGAGTCGCGCTCGCCGTCACGACGAACCCTCGAGGCGTCAGAGCGTTCAGTTCACCATCACCACGACCAACAAACAGCCCCCTAGAGAAGTGTCGTTGGGTGGGCTGGCTGGGGGCAGTCGATCATCGTTCCACGACATCGGGCCTCGTCCTCGTAAAACCCCGTTACGTCGTCTATTATGTTATCATTGCTCTCTCCGGCTAATATTATTATTGTCGCGGGATGTCATTGTCGTTGTCATTATTATCGTAGGGTTTAACGGGCCGAGCACCGTAACCTAAAGAGGGAGTTTGAAAACGATGAAGGAAGACGGTGGTTTAAGAGTGTTAGCTTCCGGAAGCTGCGGGACTGTGCATTATTATGATACGATATAATAGCGAAATATCGCTTTCCACCCTCCGACAGAATTATCACTGCGGGCTATTATGTAGCATTCATCTTTTGTGTCGATCGTCTATCGTTGAATACTCGGTTTGATTTTTATTCTCTTCTTCGTCATATTATTTATCGGTAATCGATGCATGTAGAAAACGCATATTTTACATGCTCGTAGGGCAAAAGTGGTGGATATCGGCTAGTCAAAAATTTTGCCCTAAATCTGCTATTTCCAAAACTTCATTTTAAACGTAGAAGGCAGACACCAAAACTCATTGCCGTTCATAGCTTTCCTGTTCCAGTTGTTGTATTCTATTTAAGATATCATTATTATGTATTCAGTTATTGTAATTTCGATCGTACAGACGTCAGACAGACAGACGGACAGAAATGGGTGAACGTGTTTTTATAATCTAGGACATTCCAAAATTTTGTCCCAAATCTTCTATTTCCAAACGTAGAAGGCGCACGCCAAATTTCACTGCCATTCACAGCTTTCCTGTGTTAATTATTGTATTGTATCCAAGTTATTATTATTATGTGTTAAATTATTGCATTTTCGGTCATTCAGACGCCAAACAGACATACAGAAATGAATGAAAGTGTTTTTTGGACTCTACACTGTAAAAAAAAATGTATTGAAATTTAATGCACGGGTACTGGAAGTTTGTATGCATAAACTGGTATACTAAATTTTATATATAAGTGCGATGTAGAATTAATGCTTGGTATAGTAATTTTTATAATTTACTTTAAGTTTTCTGTAAAAGTCTTTCAATGTTAATAATTTGTTTTAATTAATTACCACAAACATACATCAATTCGATTATTCAGTTCTATATCAAATTTAATTTCCTAGTTTATGCATAAAAACTTCTAATCTTTTCTAACAGTATAGAACACTCAAAACATGAATTTCCATAAACATCCAGAAGCCGATTTTTTTTTTATTTGCAATACTTTATCTTTTTACATATTTCGTATGTGATGGTAAAGTGAAAACCTTGAATAAAATGCACAGAACATTTAGAAAAATAATGACTTAACTGTCGGAGTCTCATAATATAGTGTAGGACGAGTTTCGCAAGCAAAGGCGCTGGCCGAGTAAACGTGATGCGGCGTGACTCGTGCGGCTCGTTACTCGCACGGCCACACAATGCGCTCGTCAGCGCGCACCTCGCATTCATCTCGCATTACGCCAACACGAATCCCTGCGCCGGTATATGAGCTAAGCGTTTGTACACCGGCCCGCACTCCAGAGAGTGCAGGCTGCTATGCCCTTCCGATACTACGAACGTAATGCTAGGTGGGAAATAAAAATTAAGAAAATGCATGTATCGCAGCGGAAAGCCGGGAACAATAATTGTGGTGTTCGGTGTACGGGTTTAAGAGATTGGCGCTATTGTTAAGATAGAACAATCAAAATATTCGTATGCTATAAAAGTATGATATGATATAGAAGAAAAATAAATAAAAATCCTTTATTGGGAGCACAGACTGAATAAACCACAAATAAAACAAAGAAAAACTAATAACTCGTTTAAATGAAGACATTAACATTATGAAAAACGTTATTTATAATTTTGGGCTTTATCGATACCTTGATGAAAATATGACAGATTATTTTGTGAATTCGGTTTTAAAAAAATTTAATTTTATTCCGGCCTTCAACTGTGATGGATTATAAAAAAAATTACAGGATTGGCGAATTATGGAATTTTTATGATTTATCTACACAAATATTATATTGAATAATTACTACGCGATGAAGAGTAGATTTGAAAAAATGTGGTGAGAGTTCAACGGGTGTTAACATTTATGAAAAATTATATCAGCTCAAGAGTTGTTGGGCTCGTGAAATTTAGTTCGTTTGTTTATAGTTTTATTGACTTAGTCACAGAATCCTTCTCTTATTTTTCTACCCTTCTCTCGTTCGACTTCATTAACGCCAGCAGCCAAACACACAGGCCCCATATAAAAACACGAATACTAGTAAAGATATATACAGCAACCTCTCGTGGTGTCGTGGAGCCTGTTCACGTAACACGCGAGGGTCCCTACGGGGCGCAAAACATCGGCCGAAAGCCAGTGCAGCCTCGCGGCTCCCACAAAACTGATTGATTACGCGTCCGAGAAGCCCGACGTCCGTCCCGACGCTGTTGTGTATGCACAACATCGCTGAAACCTAACGGGGCTTGTGGTGTTTACGTCATCGCGCGAATACTTCGACGTAATTGTGGGTCCTTTAATACGGAATGTGCGTCGCGGTCGCCGTCATTATCTGCCCTGACTCGTCAAATTGGCCGTTAACGTAAGATGAGTAATTAATATTATTGCTCGGGCAATTTATTGATAATACAAGGCGTTCTATATAGGAAATATAATAACAATTGTTTTTTAATATCCTTAAGTGAATTTTAAGAGGAATTCTACGATTTAGTGTTTTTTTTTTCGAGAAATTGCTGTAATAACTTCGTATTTAGTTAATTTGTTTATAGAAAGTACATTCGGTTCCTAAGAATTCAACACATATTGAATTTTTTAGTTTCGTGATAAAAATTTCATCGTCCTTATTTGCCCTGAGTCAGCAAATCGGCCGTTAACTTAAGATGAGTAATTAATATTGTTGCACGAGCACTTTATTCATATTACATGGCGTTCTATATAGAAAATATAATAACAATTGTTTTTTAATATTCTTAAGTGAATTTTAAGAGGGATTCTACGATTTAGTGGTTATTTCGAGAGATTGATGTATAATAACTTCGTATTTACCTAATTTGTTTATAGAAAGTACATTCGGTTCCTAAGAATTCAGAACATATTAAATTTTTTAGTTTCGTGACAAACATTTTATTGATCTTCAGTTTCGGGAATTAATTTGATTGTAAGTAACGAAGCAAAGCTTAAGATTGGACGTTGCTTCCTGATTGTGGTTTAGCTTTTTACAATTTGTTTTATGGAGATGGATTAGTATATATTGATTATGATTATTCAATGTAGTGAGAATAGGTGAAAAGATCCAAATTTCGTGAATCCTGGATGCACTGGAAATTGGATTTACTCTAAGCAATTATTTATTAAGCTTTCAATAAAGAAACGAATTATTTAAACATTTTAAATCATAGCTTTGTCATAAAGACTTGAAATGAAAATTCTTACAGTTGTACTGGAATGTACTCTTCAACATACAAAATAAGACATTGAAAACATGTTTATAGTATGTCTTTATTGAATTGCAGAATTATAATGTATAATATGTAACTTAATCAGGTTTAAATGAAAAATTTGTTAAAATAAGTATTTATAGTATTTCTGAAGCGAATAAATCTTTTCCTGTTGATTTTGTAGCACATTTGAAATATTTCATTTGCAAAATAGCCACAATCATGTTCGTGATAAGTTTTTACCTTTTGGGGTAACACCATCATTTTAATTACCATTTCTACAAATTATTTAAAACAATTTATGAATAAAAAATTTGTGATCTTAGAAATTAATTTCTTAAACTTTATTATTGGGTACTAAATTTGTAAGAATGAACTTTGACGGCATGATTTTATTTTGGGGTCATCTTAGCTTCTCCGAAAGTCCACACTGTGGACGAATTATCTTTTGAGCGTGTTTCAATTGAAACGTCGACAAGTACGCGGAAGTTCCAAAACCGGAACAAGAGTTAATTGACCGTATGGTCGTTGAAAACCTAGAGGAAATATCGTGTAGAGATGGGGAAGAAGGGGAGAAGATTACGACCAGAGAATTTTCCCTCTGTTCTTGCACGCTGCAGATTGATTACGAGAGGGTAGAGTAGAATGGAGGTAGTGCTTTTTTTACGTTACCACAATTTTTTTTATTTGCATGGTTCAAAATTATTTTTTATCGATCAAGCTTTTTTTTTAAGATGAAAAAGTCAGTTTTAAACTATCGATACCGAGTTCTGTTTCGTCGAGAATTTATTTTCGCAGTTTTTCAACATTTTTTTTTTTTTCGTTATCACCTTGGGTTGGTTGGATTGAATTCTTGGATTAAAACATCCAAAATAGAAACGCCAGTGAACGGACCGATTGGTAATTAAAAAAGTAGAATAAACATCATGTACAGGAACGGGTAAAGCGAAGTTGCCCACGATGAGAGAATCTTCACCCATTTTTTTCTTACATAGCATTCATTGATTATGAGCGCCCAGATCAAAATGAAGACCGTGATTGTTTCACACTTCCGGGTTTTTTATAACTCGTAAAATTCATAAATTATTTTTAACCAACCTCTTAATTTTTTTTTTTCACCGAAACAATTGGTTTATAAATTTTTGATATTAGGTTCCAAATCTTTAAGAATAAACAAGACAACTGAGAAATTTATGTTGCAAATCTTTTACGTCCTAATTGTTGATTTTGGATCATCTTGATTTTGATTGGAAATTTTAGATGGTAATTACCATTATAAGTAAATTATCACTTCAGCGTAGCTCGATTAAATCATCGACAAGTTCGAAAAAGATCCAAAATTGGATTGTGAGTGAATGAACCGTTCGGGGGTTGAAAAGCTGGGAGGAAAATTCGTGTTAGGGTGTGGAAGGAGGGAAGAAGGTGACGAGAAGAGAATCTCCTATCGTTTTTTGCACGCAGTCGATTAATTACGAGAGACCAGAGAAAAATGGAGGCCGCGGTTCTTTCGCGCTTCCGGCCTTTATTTTATTGTAAGATTTATGGATTTTTGAAAACTGACCTCTTAATTTTTATCACCGAAAAAATTACTTTCTAAACTTTTGATAGTAGGTTCCAAATCTTTAAAAACAAACTTTTACGTCTTAACTTATTTTTAAATCATCTTGACTTTGGTTGGAAATTGTCGATGGTAATTACCATTATAAGAGAATTAACACTTCAGCGTAGCTCGATTGAATCGTCGACAAGCTCGAAAAAGATCCAAAATAGGAACGCGAATGAATGGACCGTTTGGGGGTTGAAAACCTGGAAGGAAAACTCGTGTTTGGGGGTGTGGAAGGAGGGAAGAAGCTTACGACGAGAGAATCTTCCCTCATTTCTTGCACGCGGTCGATTGATTACGAGAGACCAGAGTAAAATTGAGGCGGCGGCGGTTCTTTCGCGCGTCCGCGGTTCTCCCTCGAGACCCGAAGCGTGTTACACAACAGACTGGGCAAATCGTTACCGCAGCGTTGTGTCCCAGAGGGAGACTCGTTCGAAGCCGTGTGCCGACGATAGAATCATAATAAAACCATAAGCCCCGCAGGCGCGTTATTCTCCGGTGTGATTGTCTGAATCGAATACAAATAAGCCAAAAGAGCGCAACGACTTAAATGGCAATAACGCATAAAGCGATATTATACTGAAAAACGATCCCGAAGAAAACGAAATATTCAACCTGAGAACGTAGCTGCAGGTATTCCTGTCGTCTTTTGTTATGACTTTAATAGCTGTTCGGGGAAAAGAGCGGGAGCAAATGGAGTGGAGTCCATTGGAAAGATATTTCTATGACTTTTTTTGTAATTTTATGTCAACCGTTCACCAAAAGAGTCCACGACAATCGAATTCTATGCACAGATGAAAAGTAACTTCTGGAGAGACTCTTCAAAATCTGTCTCCTCCCCCATTTGTCATTGAATTTATGCAATATGTACATACAATGTTACGAATCCGGCGTATTAAAGGTGAGGGACCTTGACTATCGACGAAAATTGACCTGTTGATATTATAATGTAATAGTGTGGACGTGTTGAAATTTTTTATTCCTATTTCATAATATCTATTTTTGGAACGAGTAGATGGGAATCGATGAATTGTTAATGGCCAATATCGTTTTATTGGCGAGAATTTTGAAAAGTGAAATATGGTACTGAATGATATTTAGCTGTAATAGATAAATTAGGGCAAGAATTTAAGGTTACAGTGACGAAATAATGATTTTTTTGCAGTGTACTGATTTGATTTAAAATGTTTAGCAATAATAACGTTAAAAAAATCCACTTATCGGTAGACTGAATAGCAATTTACGTGCAACAGAATGTACCGGAATAGTGGCTTAAGAAAATCAAGGTTAAAATTTTTTTTTTTTGATTTTGACATATCCACTTTTTTCCTTCATAATAATTCAAACTGTCATGTCGCACATTGCAAATTAGGGTTCCCTGAGTTTTTAATTTCGCAGGATTTTCAAAGTTGACCATGAAAAATTGTTAATTTTGAAACTTTTTTTTTTACTATGCACAGTCACAGTTGCAAGGGAACAAGGTATGGTAACGATATTCGCAGCGTTGTCTTCGTTTCGTTAAACTCTTTTAACCGAAAAAAGAACATTAAAAAACTGTTCACCGAAAAACTAATAATCATCTGTCAAAAATTCAAAATTCCCGTACCGTTTTGAAAATTTTTACGGTTGTAATTTGATTTTATCTTTAACTAAATTTCACAAGTTTATCAAAGTGAAAATTTTCTGCAGTCAGAAACAGTCACTTTATGTGGATAATTTCAAAAATGCGCATTAATCACAAAAGCCCATTTTCAGACTTTCCATTTTTCCGATCGATTAAAAAAATTATCACCCCAAAATTTGTCATTTTCATAAACAGCATGAAATCTCCCAAAAAACGTGTTTCGAAATTTAGATCCCTTGTAGAATTCAGAATTTCCATCGACCAATAACTTATCTACTGACGCAATCAAAGTTATTTCATCCCTTCCATCAAAAAGAACGTTTCAACGTGGTGACTGAGTGTATCAATGACTTTCGTGAACATTTTTGTTCACACAACCACTTTCCCAAAACCCTTTGATTAACAGTAACACCATTCGCATTGCATGGTTCAAATGTACACGTTTGACCATAGCATAGGAGAAACCGGACGCTCGAGGTTGTCGCTAGCAGTCAATGGGAAAGGTCCACCGTTTTGCAGAAGGCATTGGTCCCGGGGAGTCCATTATAATAAGGGAGTTCTCACAGGGGTTCTCGACTTGAGTCACAGCTAACACAGTAGTGCCACAGGTGCACACTGAGAGTCGTTCATGGCACAGTTTACCCTCGGGTCAGGTCATTCAGAAAATTTTTCAATTCTTCCGGTGACGAATGGCTGCTGGAATAATACTACGCAGGAGTGTCTTGTCGTACTCTCTTACAGTCAGAAAATTCTTGTGAACGAACGTGTCGCACACTCCGCGTGAAAATGAGCTGAACTGACTACGTTCATCTCACTAAACGTGACATCCCTTGACTACTTCTTCGGCAACAGGCATTCAAATATATATATATATATATATATATAGACTCGAGTGAAGAATGAATGACGAAAGGAACTATTGAATTTTGTGCCACAATGTCTCGATTTCCAGCTACTTTGAGGTCTTCACCTCTCACTTACTTGTTCCTCACTTACTTCTCCCATGAACGACAATAATCATGGCTCTCGCTGTTGAATTTCACTCCGGAACACACACAATGGATCCATTTGTCGTCGTGGATATATCGATGAGCACTTCATCTTGAGAGAAGCCGGAGGCGTTTCTCCACCTCTCTTGACAACGTGGCTTTGCAGGACACACGGTTGTATTGAGAACTGGAGAGAGAGATCCGACGGAGGCGAATCGACACGATTGTTGAATCTCTCACTGGTCACCGAAGGAACGATTGCTCAGGAAAAAGCAATTTTACGGAACCCTGAGGAGAGTGGTTTCTGTGATATACTATACTCTGGGAAGTAATAATGTCATTGTGAATGAAGTTATTGCTTCTTGAATCAATTTGTTAACAAAATGTAGAAACAACGGTAAAATCTGTCGATGCTAAGAAATTATTCTTTGATTGAAATTTATGTGGTTATTCAGGAAAAAGTTTTACATCTACGGAATAAAAATGTACGATATGTGAATATGAACAATTACTTTTACAATATTTTTACAAAAAAAAGAGAGGTATAGCCAAAGTAATAATGTGAATTACCATCAATTCATCGCACGTGAAAAATAATTTCATTGTAAAAAATAGTTCGGAGCACGGATTTTATTTTGCTCTGAGGAAAATTGAACGGTAATGAAAAAATCATATTAAACGATCACTTCCTTTTTAATATGTGTATAGGCAATTATGGTAATTTTTTATTAAGGAAACTCGAAAGGTAATGAAAATAATGCGGGCTTTAAATTTATCCAAATATCATATTAAACGATCACTTCCATTTTAATATATGCATAGGCAATTATGGTAATTTTTTATATTGAGACATAAAAAAATAATATGAGGAATAAAAATGATCTTGAATACAAAAAATGGAGAATGATAGATATATGCTATTCGAATAAAATGTATTAAAAAATTACAAAATCGGATCCAAATGGAAGCACCAATTCAATAATGGCATACCTTCGTCCAGTTTTTTTCGATCACGAGACCTGCACGAAGCCTGCAGCTCTGCAAATCTTGCACTCTCATTGTCAACTCATTCGTTACATTTGAGAGACGATCGACCGGTCACTGCCGGATCTTTGTCAGCCCATTGTCCACTATCCATCGCGATGATCCGATAAAATGATCGTTAATGAATATTGTCAATAACGATTCCTCGATAAGTTTGTTGCCAATATTCGTGACTCGGTACATTACAATAACAATTCATGGGTATATTCCAACGCCAAATTTGGCACAATTTTGCTATAATTGATTAATGTGAGCTTAAAAATTCAGAGTAAAGCAATATTTGCAAAAAATTGTTTATTCCAAGCCAAACATTTGGAATCTATATAATTTATTGTTTATAAAAGCATTTACATTTTGAAATTTTCTTTAAATTCGAAACTGAGTATACGACTTCTCATTTTTTTTTTTTTACAAATTTCTATGAGGAAGTACGTTAATCGAATTCGGTTTTTAGAATAAAAATCGAACAAAATAAAAAAGCGATGTTCAAGGTTACAATTTGCATCCTTGGTTTACATAAGTACACGAATCGCGATTTGTCGAAATTATAGTTGATAAACAAATAATCAACGAAGTATCAAATTCCTATAAAACGAACCTTTCGACCGATCTTCATTAAATTCAATATGTAACATAATTGAACATGGTTTTTTATGTGGTAAACTTGGCGTCGACAGATCAAATTTAGCAATAACTTTTATTTTTAAGAAATTCAAAAACTCGATAGAACCGCTTTACAGATTTTATCTAAATTCAAAACCAAAGTCGTATGATTATGCTCGATTTTACACGAAATTTCAGATCGGTAACTAAACATTTATTCGAGTTAGATCGTTTACAGACATTTTTCAAAGTCCCAAAAATCTCATAAAAAAGAACTGCATCGTCGAGAGATTATTATAAAATTTATAGCATGTAAAAATTGGGCAATATTCTTCATGGCATTAAAATCTAAAGTATAGTTCACTTGAGTATTTCACGAATTATGGTAGTATGAATTTTAGAATCTTCATCGCAGAAAAATACAAACATATAAACATACACACATATATATTCATTCGGTTAATTTTTTAAAATCATTTTAAATGAAAATAAACGTTCGTCTATAAGGAAGAAAAACAATACAAATCCTCTTTTACGTGTAAAAAAAGCTTTAAGTTTTTTATCAAAATATAGATAAGTATGAAATCACGTTTACTTCAGTAAATGCAGTACAAATGAGAGAGGCGAAGATATGTCTATCACGGTTTACGGAATTATCGAGGGGCATATTTAAACTGTTTACAGACTGTGTATATATATGTAGGCCAGTGTTTCTGTAACAAGGAGTTAAAAACGTATAGTATTACTACTTATACATTCATATATACAAATAGTATAGTGTAGTACAAGAAGTGTGAGGCTTAACGAGGGAAAATATGTGAGAGAGGGTGCATAACGTTACGTCGGGGTTATCGAGTCGAGGGTGCAAGTCTTATTCCTTTTCCTTTTATTTCTCTTTTCGTTACTTTTCCGTAGAGGGTGGAGAGCCGAGAGCATTATAATGCTTTTATATTACGGAAGTAAGGGTAAAAAAAGCCCAGTATATTATTATTCCTTTATGGTTAATTAATAAACGCCACTGCAGCCTACAGCGAGAGTTCACAAATTATTTTTTAGGGTCGCGAAAATGATTATAAATTTTTTGAAATCTTTATAATAATTAGACATTGATACTGATAATTGTACAATCAAATATATGAGTACTTTATATATAATTCTCCAATTATATTCGCAAGCTAAATATTTGACTTCTAGTACAATTAATTAATATATGCATTAAGGGATAATTTGTATAATATTAGAAACTATAAAGTGGCAACTATAAAATAAATATAAAAAAAATAGTTATGATAACTATGTTATAGTTGTGGCAAATATAAAACAAATAGTTGCCACAACTATAAGATAGTTATCATAACTATTTTTATTGCTACCTTAACTATGAAAATAGTTGCATGGGCTAGAAATTAATAATTGCTTGTTTACAGTTTATTGTTACCTCAACTATGAAAATAGTTGAATGGACTAGAAATTAATAATTGCTTGTTTATAGTTAATTGTACTATTACAATTTCTCTGAGTGCAGAATTGAAGATCGGGAAGAGGGGATAATACCTTCAGGGCCTCATGCTTTAAGGCCGCCTATTGGCACGCCCAGGTGGTACTTAAGGCTACGTCCCATTTACCAGCCCCTCTCCCGGATCTTCATTATTATAGGACCCTTGGAGTCTATGATAAATACAGAGGGGCGTGTTCATGTAAAAATAAAGACCAAAAATAGTTAGAAATAATTTGACAAATAATTATAAGTTTAAAATAAATATCAATTTTTTTAAATTCCCAAAATATAATAAAATGTTTAAGGCAAAAACGTAAATACGTCATCTTTATAGTTACTTTAAATATAAATGATATTTTAACAAGCACCAGAAATTATCATGCGAAAACAAAAATTCTGGAAATATATAACACGAAATTTCGAAAGTCTCCAGAAAATCTCTCAACGGGCCTCAGTCACCTAAAAAAATAACACGAAATTTTTTTTTAAGATTATACCCTTCTTTTAAAGAATCTTACATTTGAACCTCAATAAGTAGACATTAAGCATTATAATTCTGCAATTTTGTAAAGACATAGAGTCAAATAAAATGGTGTGAGATAAAAAAATAAATTTTTCAATTTGCCGTAGCTCTCAGACCAAACCGTTGTTTTAGTTACGAATTTATTTAAATATTCAAAATTTTCCCTATAAAGCCTTTTAACGAAAATTGCTACACTCACCCCCGAGTGCACTTTCCAGCATATAAAATGACACATCGAACACAAAAATTTGCTCACCGATTTGTTCCGAAAGTCAAGCGAAAAACACCACTTTTTACCTTACCCCATTCTGATGCACCGTACGCCCTTACAAAGCTGCATAATTATACAACCTGATATATACTTAATGAGCTTTAAATCTGCGATTTTTTAAAAGAAGGTCATAATATAAAGAATTTTTTTTTTCTCATGACTTTTTTTAGGTGATCCCTCCTTTAAAAGAGCTAAAGCGCAGCGAACGAATTTCACGTTCACGGAAGCGCAGTGCTGAGTAGGGTGAGCATATAGTGGAAAAGCGGGACAGGATAAGACGATTTTCCCGGCGGAAAGACGCCGCAGACGGTCTACATGTACATACAGTCGCTTCTGTGTATACCCCGGGTTTGCAAGGCGCGCACGGTTTGCCATTGCGGTGCAATACTATTCGGCCATTCGTACATCGTGGAGCTTTGTTAATACATATATATATATATATATGTATATATATACATATATAGCCCGGTCAGAAAGACTATAACGCACAAGACGTCAGTGCTGCAGTGAGATGAACGCGCCGCGTTGCTGTTGCTTCTGCTGTTGCTGCCGGCGGCGCAGATCAAAGAGTCTATATGCTTCGCCGCAGCATCTATCAGATCGCCGCCGCACAGTGCCACCGACGCTCCTGCGGCCTCGTTCCTTCGTATACCTCCGTTCGTTCACTGACGTTCCGGTTTCGATTGACTCGGCTTCACACTCACTGTGTATATGCGTATGTATGCATGTATGTGTGTATATATGGGTTGGATTTAATCGTTGAAAAGTACGAGCGGGTATCAAGCTCGCGAATGCGGTCGTCTACGTTCGTGTGGAATCCCTGTTCGCACCGAACTCCGCGGTACGATCGGAGAGTGCCGGGCATTCATTTAGTTAACGAGTCCGAGTCGAGTCATACAGAATGAAGCGAATGTATAGGTGGAACTCGGATAAACGCCAAGAGGAGGCACCGCTCCAAAATCATTCGTCAAGTACGGGAAATCTTTTTACTTGCAGAACCGACTTATGGACTTATTAAATTATAATTCTAAGATTAAAATTCGCACGTTTTTGACACGTTACATAAAACACCAGCGCGGATTCGTTGAAGATGCTGCGAAATTATTTAGATTAATTTTTAGCAATAATAGTGCTCAAGTTATTATTATCAATTAGTTTAGAAAATAATTTAATCAAGCTTTTGAATTTTTTAAATTTTACTTTGTGGATATACCGATTTGATTATGCGATTATGATTTTGTTGGGAGCTTTTTTTTCATCTTTCTTTTATTTGTTTAATTTTCTTTTCAGAAAAAGTTGAAAAGTTGTGGTTTTTTCAATATTTTTTTCGTATGGGTGTTCAATTTCGTACATAGAACGTTTCAGAACGAATCACCGAATGGATTTATCTAGAAAACGTATGATATATTAGAAATGTAAGTAATTCTAAATCTAATATATATGGATAAATCAGTGTAGTTGCTTCATTTAAAAATTCGACTATATCGACATCACATTTTTAAATGATCAATTGAAAATATGAGAATTGAAATAAGTCCATATAAGAAATCAACGTGCATTAACTTTGTTTTCCTAATTTGTTAATAACTTTTTCGTTGTATTATTGTTCGAAATTAATATTCCAAAGTGTTATTAATGACGTTGTCGTTAAAAAAAAATCTATCGCACAATCCGCCGCAAACGTAAATCCAAAATTGTGAATCACACATTAGTGACTTTATAAATTCCATTTTTTTGTACCCCAAAAAAAAAAAGTATCTGGAGCACCATGTGACCTCACTCATGACTTTCATGTTAGATCTCAATCTTGGAAATCAAAGTTATATAATAGATATTTCCAAGAGCGGAGTGTTATATGGGTCATCGCGGGGCTCACCCAGCAGGATCATCTTTCCTGGGTCTATAGGAGGTTTTCTCCATCAACAGCAACACTAGCATCAACAGCAGCCTCCTCGTTTTTTCAAACATCAGATAAATATCCTGCAGCTCGCCGCAGCAGGTCACGAGAAAGATCCCTCGACGATATCTTCACAGGCAACTCGATATTATTTGTCACCCTTGAGTCAGGTAGATCAGAGCTCGTTGAGGAGAATTGGAAAAAGGGGATTATACGTATCCAAATATCCAAGTCCTCGGTTATAATGAGGCTAAGCGGGAGAGACTCACACAAACCCATGGATATGATTTTTCGGTTCTACGATCCGGAGCATTTTACCTATATTTCAACAGTCCTCTTCGTGCTCTTCGAAGCACCTATATTTTCATTTCTTTTTCCATCCCTCAGCATGCTCTTCGTCTTTTCTATGCCCAACCACCCTCATCCAGTTGTCATGGTCCCTCCGCGACAATGAACGCGAAGAGGACTCTTAAAGATCTCTCTCGCTTTCTCTCCGGATTCATTACACTTAACGAGGGGCTTATTATTTAAAAAGGATTACGTTAATTCGTGAGAGCATTCGGACAACCATCTTACGCCGCGCGCCGGCTATACACCCGGACACCCTGCGGTTTATATACCGCTTTTCTTAATACCGGCTCGGTAAGAAACACAAGCGATTATCCGGTTGCGGTTTTCCTGGGGTCAGTTTAGACTGGGTTTGGAAAGTGAAGCGTTACGATGACCAACGCTAGCGCTGCACAGGCTTTCACGGTTATACCGAAATGCGGACATGCTTTGCGTTCTCACAGAGGAAGCTTTGTTTTCATGATTTTTTTTTTTTTTTTTTTTTTTTTTTTTCGTTAAGCGTTGAAAAGTGATTAAAAAAATTGTCCGGATGTATATGTGCGCGCAGAAAGAAAATTTATTCTACCATAACTCGTGAACTATTCGACCGAATCAGCCGAAATTGGAATGCTATATATAGAGTACTGATCAATTTTTGTTTGATATCGATTTCATAAACGTTGATTGACGCATTTCGGTTTTGTGAGTTTTTGAGAATATTGGAAAATGTTCGTCAATGGTACAACTCGAACCCGTGTTTGGCTGTTTGTTTGAAATTTCGTATGAAAATTGAATGGAGATGGGAGTTTTGGTATTGAATTTGGTCAAAATCGGGCCGCTATTTTATGGAAGTTTGAAAATTGAAAAGATAAAATTATAAAAGTTATGGTTCTAATTTGAGTGAATTTCGACCAATTCATCTCAATTTTTCTATAAAGACACACTATTAACCAGCTGTCGTAACATTTAAAAAAAAATGAAGATCAAATTTTCTGCAGGCGCGAACTAATATTCAGTGATATTAGATATTAAATTTGGTCAAGATTAAGAAAGGATTGCCGCTTTTATAGAAATTTGAATTATACAACATTATACAATTTTGTACTTTTGATACAACTGACAAAGCAAGCTCAAGTTTTAGACATATACATAAAAATATGCAAAAATATTTGGTACGAAATTTTGGAGAACACAACGGAAGCATTAGAATTTGATAGAACATTTAATTAATTGTTGATTTGGACGTGTTATTTCAAAAAACGATTGCAAGTCGAGTCTTCCTTGTCGATTCCTTATTTTGCATCTTTTCCAATGCTTTCTCTATGAGAAAACCAAATTTGGATAATATTGTGTCTTATATAGGTAGCTGCGAAAAAGTTGCAAAATTAAACGTAAAAAAATAATAATTACAATCTAAACTAAGGAGTCTGTTCTATAATTTGTTACACGACTATCTAGTGTAAATAATAAAACATTCCGTTGTCAGCTAATATTTTTAACGTACAATAAAAATGAATAATAATAAATACATTTAATAAATACTAAAAACAATAGATTCAAGAAATTCTTCCTGATACTACAAAGTGCCAGCAATTTAATCGCAGATTAATTATTGTAGATATTGTCAACAATGTTTCAGCTTAACCCAGAATTTCTTCCGTGTTCATAACTAATAACTAGATTATAATAAAGATAATAATAAAGAGATTCTAATTAAAACAAGATATTTTTTGGCATATTATAGAATATCTCGTGATCTATTCTATTAAGTGGATTGTCTTGACATTTTTACAGCATGTAAAGCAAGAGTTTTTTTTCTCATATGAATACAAAAGACGGCATAAGAGAAAATTGGAAGAAGCATGACAAGATTATGAGAAGTACGAGCGATAAGTTTGCCCTACACGATTTTATTAATCGTGACATTGGTATATTATTTTTTAAGTTGTGTGTACTGGCGCAGGGCAGTCGTCGTCCCGACGTCGTGGATGTTCATTTGCCCCTCTGACGAGACCGGGAGAAATACGATCGGCGAATCTGAGATAGTCAAGGAATGATACGAGAACTCGCGCTCTCGGCATAATAACGCCGTTGACACGATGATGGATCGTGCCGAGTTTGCATCGGCGTCAGCGTTTGTCTGCGGCTGCAGATACGATATATAGGTAACAAACCATTTCTCACACTACTCACGCACCTCTCGCGTCAATGTACTTTGCCAATAACGCACCACCCAGATATCGCTACCCTGTTCAAGGAAATCAACAAGTTTCTTTTTTTATCCTGTAAATTTAAGCTGCATAGCTTATATGATTTTTTTTTTCAATCGTCAAAGTGGTCTTATATTAGCGACCATTTGCTGCTGCTTCAAATAGGGTAGAGTTTTTACAAACAATTTTATGATTCACAAAGAAAATTCCAGGGACTTCGTTTTTTTTTTTGGTCTTTTCAGGGAAAATGTTGGTTTTCGCTAAAAAATGTAGTAAATTCGTACTTAGCGGGGAAAAGTGCATCTAAAAAAATTAATTACAGTTTGTTTGACGTTTTGAGACCAGCAACCACCCGAAAATTGCAAAACTGCAAAAATTTTCATAAATACTCCACACCCTCAACTAAAAACCCCAATGAACATATTTTTTCATCCATTGACGTTTTTCCACGAAATTTTCATGCAATACCAATGCAATCTATATCTTCTGCATATATTCCACCTTTATAAAAAACTCCTCAAGGGCTGGCAATAATATATATATATATATCACTTTCCTATAGAAGAGAAAATTCGTCTTTCACTGGATTTCAAAAAACAATTTTTTTTCGGCAATTCCGCCTAAATTACGAAATTGCCAATGTTTCCACAAATAATCCAAAAATTTCAGCCGAAGTCGTCGAAAACCTATTTTTCCATTTCTACTTTTCCTACAGAATTATTATGTGACAAATTTTATTCATGCATCTAAAACACCACAACATATCCAATATACAATATTCCTGCATATATTTCGCCTTCATAAAAAATTCCTTAGGGGCCGGCAATAATATACAGTTAAATTTTCATTCAATTTTGGAGTTAGAATTAGCATTATAGCACAGTGAGAATGAGGGGTTGAGAAGAGGGCGAGCGAGATCGGGAGCTCGTGGACAGTAGCGCGAACAATGGCCAATAATAGACGGAAGCCCATGGCGGTGGAAAGAGAAAAGATTATTGGGGTTAGGATATTACACGCTACGTAGCAAGGAGAGTTAAGTTTTGGCTAATAATTACTGATCCTCGTTAGGCTCTGGCAGTGGTGTAGCCTCGCCCACCTGCCCGCACGATACTATAATATTGTAAAGCCGGTTCGTTGCGGTTGAAGGCGTCATCGCTCGCTCGCACGTGCCGCGCGTATACCTCCGGCCAGTGAGCATGAGGCAGGCGTGCAACCACTCGTTTCGTCGTCTCCGGTCGTTCATTCGTTCGCCCTTCGTCGCACCGTTTCTCACACCCTTTCGCGCACGTCATCCCCAAGCGAACCGAGCAAACTAATGGAAGCCTCTGTGCCAATCTTTAAAGTCGTCTCTAACTTTGGGCAATCTCTGTGAGGTGGGAATTTATTGTATATCGCTTTCGTTGCATAACGAGTACAATTCCATTTCTCGATAGTGAAATTATCTGCGACGAATTGTTTTCTTGCCGATTTTTTTTTTCTGGATGTGTCTAAGCCATTCACTTTATATCAGTAGGCGATATACTACATGATCGGTAGCTCATTATGTAGATCATTCTCGCTATCGATCGTAAAATTGGGGAATTTATAATAGAATCACGTGCAAGAAGCTTGGGACACATTTTCCCCACTTCTTGGGTTAATATAATTTCGGGATAGTGAAATTATCTGCGACGAATTGTTTTTTGCCGGTTTTTTTTGTTCTGGATGGGTAACCTATTTACTTTATATCGGTAGGCGATGTACAATAGGATATGTGCGAACAACTTTGGACTTATTTTTCCTCATTTTCGGGTTAATTACGTCGAAATCTGTATGATTTCTCGTTGGCTGCCCTATAACGATCAACTTAATATTTAATTACACGCAAAAAAACACTTGGGCTAAACAATCGAGGCGATACATACAAACGACATTAGACAAACTTTAAATTCTTTGAATAATTTGCTTCAAATATATGTATCGTGACGTATTTTTCCGGTAGCGAACAATTACGATTTCCTATTGTCAACAACGAAAAAAAAAAGAAAATACGGGAAGCGTCACCTTCGGCCGTCCACCCTCGCTTGTGTTAATTTTTATTCCACCGGTATTAACGAACCGGTATATCCGAGGGATCGAATGGGCGGCTCAATCCCAAACCACAAATCGAGGGTCGGGGGCAAAACTCGCGATCGGGATCAAAATTCCTAAATCGGTAACTTGGTAAATTATTGGGGGGCGCGTAAAATTTTCCGAACGCAACTGGATGCACTCGCGGGGGCGAATGGTTGCGGAAATGCTCAGCCGCTTAGTCTGCTAGGTTTGGTAGAGGAGGTCGCGGTAAGGTGCAATAAATAGAGAAATCGCGATTAAATTTCAATTACGAAAACTAATGTCCCGTGGACAAAAATTGAGAGCGAACACCGATTGAATTCGCATTGGATAATGCGCGAGAATCGACGAAGCGCAGCAAGAGCGCAAAAGTCACAACGGGAAAACGCTAAAAAACGAATTAAAATAAATTATGTTGCGAGAACGACTCACCGAAGTTATTTCTACAAAAAAAAAACATCCTAAGGAGATCGAGGATGCACGGGAACCATGGCAACAAAGTGCGGTAATCCCACTGCGCCAGAACCACCGAAAACTCGAGTTTTATTCCGTGGAATAAAACTCGCACTACACAGTCACTCAGCGTACTCACATAGCGTAGCTTGGCCGCGGAGCCCGGTAACCACGCGACGCGCGCGCGAGCTGCAGAAAAACTGTCAACACAGTGGTCGCGGTAAGGTGCAATAAATAGAGAAATCGCGATTAAATTTCAATTACGAAAACTAATGTCCCGTGGACAAAAATTGAGAGCGAACACCGATTGAATTCGCATTGGATAATGCGCGAGAATCGACGAAGCGCAGCAAGAGCGCAAAAGTCACAACGGGAAAACGCTAAAAAACGAATTAAAATAAATTATGTTGCGAGAACGACTCACCGAAGTTATTTCCACAAAAAAAAAAAAACATCCTAAGGAGATCGAGGATGCACGGGAACCATGGCAACAAAGTGCGGTAATCCCACTGCGCCAGAACCACCGAAAACTCGAGTTTTATTCCGCGGAATAAAACTCGCACTACACAGTCACTCAGCGTACTCACATAGCGTAGCTTGGCCGCGGAGCCCGGTAACCACGCGACGCGCGCGCGAGCGGCAGAAAAACTGTCAACACGGGAGCGCGTACCGAACTCGAGGCACCTCCGCGGTGTCCCGAGGAAGACTGATTATTTCGAGTAATCATCGAGAACGATTCATTAATATTATTCTGTACTTTTCAAAATCCCTTACCCGAGAACTACTGCCCTCTCACTCGAATTAATTCGTAGCTACAGTGGGAACGCGATTCGTGCCGGTAACGTAACTGTGATCTATACGGTCGTCTCTCTTAGCGCTTCACGCGAAAACGGGCTGCTACTTCGTAAAACCAACTACACTAGGATACCCCATGTCTGTGACTAACCGCAAAACTCGTATCGGTGACTTTTATTTGCTGGGCTCCTCGATTCGTTGAGTTGTCTCGTCCTCACGACAGCTTTGAGTGCACCGATCTTTCGTATTCTCTTAACAACAAAAAAAAATCGCCAATAAACTTTATCAGCTAAAACTGTTGAATTCAAGGAGAGGAGCCTCGAAATCGTAAAACATAACTAATTCGGTAGCATTAAACCATGTGATCGTCATTTTCGAGAAAATCAAGTCGCAGTATAACTAGAAAAAAAACACACACACACAATTTATTGAATGGAAATGTCATCGAAATTAGAAAGTTTGCAATTTTATTTCTGCATTGCCAAATTTTTGAGAAAATTCGATTTCTCAAGCAGCACGGAAAAAATTCCAATTTTGTATATTTTTTGTGTAGAAATAAAATTTACTGACTTCTAAATGTACAGTGATAACAAACTTTAAAAATTTTGAAAATCGTCAAAAGTTGAGTGAAAAAACGTCTAATACCTACGTTAGGTATTATATTTTCAAAAAAATGTTCACGCCTCACTGCCAGCAAACAGCAAGTATTCCCACAATACTCAATTTCCCTTGCGCGCAATTACTCCGTCACACACTCGTGTATATCTGCTGTTGCAACATTCAGCATGGGTTCGACTAATTGCGTTATTCAGGAATGATCAATCAGCAATTAGGCGAGTAGTATGCGAACCGAGAAAAGATGTCGGGCATTCAATAATATATATATATATATATATATATTCGTGCCACTATGGGCGGCGAATCGTGGAAGGATTAAAGCGTGAATGCCGCTCTCGCACCCATAGATTATAACATGGCATTATAGATCTCAATGTGTACCGTACCACGTACGTATTTTCTGTTATATTATAACGTATCATTAGTGGTCAGTCACATCGATTGTTACACTGAACAAGCATTGCCAACTTGCCATCCGGAACCAAAAATTGTTTAATGAAATAGATTCTTCAAATTTCGCAATTTACGGAAAATGTTGTTTTAATTATATTCCTGATTTTTGCAATTTCCTGTGAGAATGTAATAATACAGTATTCTCTTGAAAAATAAAAAAAGTCTCCACATATTCCATATTTGTAGAAAAAATTATAGCAATGAGAATAATTCGTTTGTTAGCTGCTTAAAATAAATGTCATTGCCACTCCTCTCTCAAACTCGTCCAATTTTTTATAAGATTGAAACCATAAATTATTTTTTCAAGAATTAAAGACAAGTTTTATAATGGAATACTCTGTGGGTTAAAAAAATTAATATGCTTTAAAATAAGCGGTCAATACCCAAGTGCTGTAATTTTCTAATATACCAATATCGCAGAATTCTTAGACTATTCTTAAATTTACAATTAAAGTATAATGGAATTCATATACCCGATCCATAAATCTCATGCCGTGTATTGTACATTAAATGTACTTGCATTTTTACCAGTGAAAGAAACTTCTATTTCAGCATGTCAATAAAATTGATTGACAATCATACATCCAAAGGTTTATAGAAAAGAAGATAATACTGACTTTTCCGTTTTTTTAGACTACCATAGAATTATCGAAGCAACTGAATTGTGAATAAAATCTGCTTCAAATTTAATGTACATGTGCAAGTTTTTATGCATAAAGTGGTATACGAAATTGACTGTACAAGTGCGATGTCAAATTTATTTTTCGTACACAAATTGCAATAACTGTAAAGGTATTTTTATTTGAAAAATGAACTTTAATTTCGTCACCAAAGTACCTTAATTTTATATCATAATTGTGCATTAAATTTAATTGACGAGCTTATGCACAAAAAGCTGCAGTCTTTTCTGACAGTGTGGATAAAAATAGTGCTGTTATAGGTCGCGAAGCGCAGAGCGCACATGTCCGCGGGACACGACAACGAGATCGCTCACCCAACGGTGACAGGGGCTGCGCTCGAGGTGGTCGGTGCGCTCGGCGTGTGCGTGAAGACGCTCGAGCCTCGACGAGCAGGCGAAGGCAAAGAAGAACGTTGAGAAGGAGAGAGAGCGGGAGAAAGCGAGTAAGATCGAGCACGAGTCGACGCAGAGAGGAATATATAGTTACGGGGAGACGGAACGGACAGACGGACCACCCCGTCCGCGAGCGATCATGTCTCGATCACTTAAACTGGCCGCCTTCTCATCCATCATACCCAACCGCGCTCTCTTGTCATTTTGTAACTGGTGCGCTCTTCTAATAATCGCTCGAACGCTGCATGTCGCACAGACGACGCGACGTCGACGAGGAGGAGGCAAGAAAGACCGAGAATTTGCGTGCTCCAGCTAACCAGGTGATAATAAATAAGACGGATTCACATCGGCATCGATCGTTCATATAAATTGCTCCAGAAGAGAAAAATCCGGCAATGCTGCCATAATTTTTCATACCTTATGCTTTCTTCACCAATTCGGAGACACTCTTCTATCCTGATTAGAACCGTAATTGGATACATCAAAGTACCCTCCCAATTGTTTCGAATTTTTCAATCCAATAGTACGCCGAACAGTGTATTTCTTCAAAGTCAATATCATTTTACGGAAAATTGGATTCATAGAAAAAAAATGTTTCAATTTAAAGGTTTGAATGAATGTTGATATGAAATTTTTTCAATCATTTTGGCAAAGTGATCACTTTTTTCACTAAAAAGCAGGAAAATAGAACATTCAAATTGTTCCCGCATTACTTTTGGCTTTTTTATAAAGTTACGTCTATGAGGAAGTATGCTAATCGATTTTGGCACCCTCATAGAGGAAACTTTGTAAAAATCCACAAAATAATGAGGAAGCAATATGCTGTTGAAGTTTGCATCATTGGAACGCAACGATTTAACAAATAAATTTAAAAAACCAAAGGTTCAGGCCTTATTAGGAACAGTATAGTATAGTATGTCATTTTTTAAAATGATAGTAATCGCTATGTCAAAGTCGCAAAGTTCTACTACTTCACTCACACTTATGACGATTTTTTTTTATTTTCCGATCCACTAGTACGAAGAAAAGTGTATTTCTTTAAAGTCAATATAATTTTAAGAAAAATTGGATCCATCCAATAAAAATGTTTTAATCTAAAGGTTCGTATGAACTGTAATTTGAAAGTTTTCCAATGACGAAGCGATAACCTTTTTCACTAAAAAGCAGGAAAGCAGAACTTTCAAATTGTTCCCTCATTATTTTTGGCTTTTTACAAAATGACTTCTATGAGGAAGCATGTTAATCTATTTTGGCATCCTCATAGAGAAAAATTTGTAAAAAGTCACAAAGTAATGAGAAAGCAATTTGCAAGGTTTTACTATCTCACTCACACTTATGACAATATGAGAAAGACAGAAATCATCTTAACTACGGGGAAGCAACCGACACATGTATATATATACAATATATTTACTGACACAGAAAAATCCGCCCCTCCATAACGCTGAGTGGGCGTTCCCAGCCCGATTTTATATCAATTTCGCTTCTGCCTTAATACCATTCCGCACGACACCCACGAACTCTCTCTCCAAAATCTGTTACATAATATATTCACCCGAAATTCCAAGTCGAGGCTTCTAAGTGAAGTCTCCCTCCAAAATTCCACAACTGCATTCTCTCATCCGACCATTTGACTGACAGCTCTCACTCCGAGCTAAATCTTCTATGTTCGCCCAGACCCATGACGTACGTAGGTAGAAGTAAAAAAAAAATTGAAAACAAAAATAAAATTCGTTAGCACTGGCCACACGCACTTTCGTCCTTCAGTTATTCACTGTCGCTGCATGTGCGTTTTAAAAAGCTTCAAAATGAACCGGTATACGAGCCTCTTCAAGACATTCGCCTCGTTTGTGTCTTTTATTTGTGATTTTTTTGTCCACTGATCACTTCGGCTGCTTCTGCATAACGAAAAAAAAAAGAAAAAAACAAAAACAACAAAAAATAAAAAAACAAAAAGAGTCACGTTCGAGTCAGCAGCAAAGCGAGGAGCATCAAAACGCGATCGCGACTCGTTCGAAATTCGTACGGACGTAAGATGGGCGTACGAATGGGAAGTCATGCTGTGCCTTGTCCGAAGGATCGCATTCGCACGGAGACTCTGCTAGACTTTCTCTCTGTCTCTCTCTCAGCTCAGGAGAACGCTCCGAAGAAACGAGTGCGAAAGATACGTTGATGATGCGCCTGACCGAAGGTAGTTGATGCGTCGTACCGGCGCCGAGGAAAGAAAACAAGGAGAGACCAGTAGCCTCTCATAAGCAGCGACGTCCCGCTGACCTTTCTTCTCTTTTCTTTGTCTTCTCCTTCGCTTTCAGCGGAGACCGGGGTTAGTTGGCACACTGGGCAAGTTTGAACAGTTGCGTCAAAATTCGACCATGAAATGGTTGCATTGTTTACAATAGTATCGCCGGATAGACATATTGGAGTTCAAGCGCTTCTGGATTTTTTCAGTGCGTAAGAATTGCGATTTGTCTAAAGATTACGACTGTATCACTATGTTTTAAATAAAAGGTTGCGCGGTCGGTACATTGATTTCCACATTTTTTCAACAGGTATGTTGAGCAAATATGCCTTCGTGATCGAGGAAGCTTTGAGAACATTGGAAAAAGAAAAAACCATGTGCACACCTCGACTTTATAATGTTTTTGTAATACATTCGGGGTTTTAATGAATATCGAAGACCTCTGTAATTTTTCTCGAAGAGGAATGCTGAAAAATGAGAAAGAAATGTGCCAGACTTGACCCTGCAACTTACAAGAAACAATAAGTAAAATATTTAGAATTTTATGAAATTCTAAGGCTTCTGTCAGTTTTACTGAATTGAGTATCAAATGTCCATATACATTATCAAGTATTGACCTTCGCCAAATTTAATATCTCTACAACCGCTCGATGTCATTGCGTCTCTGTGGAAAATTTTAGCTGTGTTTCTAGAAGAGGTCGTCAATTCGAGCAACAATCTCCATTTATTCACAATCTTAAAATTTGCCTAAAATCGAAAATGTTTTGCAGATTCAGGTCAATTTCTATGTCGAACGTTCTTCGTCGTTACTTTATCTCTAATAAAGCATGTAATCCATTAGCTCAAAAATAGTTGCAGCTAAAAAGTGTTCAGACTTTCTTCGAGAAATTCAAAGTGTCATAAAATCTGACTCCGTAATTAAATTATTGCTTACCTTAGTTCAACCAAAGGTGCAGGAATGTTTTACTTGTGTCTCAAATTTCAGCTCGATTAGTGAAGCCATTCCTCAAATCTGAGGTTTAGATTTTAGAAGTCTACTTCTATTACTTTAACCATTATACCCTACTTAGTACTTCTATTACTTTATCCGTTACTTCATCTTTAATAAAGCATGTAACCCATTAGCTAAAAAATAGTTGCAGCTGGAAAGGATTCAGACTTTCTTCGAGAAATTCAAAGTGTCATAAAATCCGACCCCGTAATTAAATTATTGCTTACCTTAGTTCAATCAAAGGTGCAGCAGTGGTTTACTTGTGTGGCAAATTTCAGCTCGATTGGTGAAGCTATTCCTCAAATATGAAGTTTAGATTTTAGAAGTCTGCCAAACACTCACACACACACACTCACACACATCTAGTAATTTTTTCTAAAACTTTTTTTTGTCCATTGTTTAGACTATTTTGAGGATGCTGTCATAATGGAGAAAGCAACGAAACTTTAAGTATATATCAGAAGTGTTTCAACTAGCCCCGGTCACTCTTCCCTGTGTGTATGCCCATGTGTCTCTCTCTTTCTCGTTTCTAAAGCACACACTGTGTTTTAGATATGCAGACACGTTCATCCTTCTCGTCGTCTTCACTTCGATTCCTTCGCTCACCCGAAGATGGCTCGACTTGGTGAACCATGACGTAAGGAATGCTTTGTCGATGCCGGCTCGTCGTCCAGTGTGAGGGAGCTGCACTATATATTAAATTGCTTCGTGTATTATAATATTATAACGCACGGACGACCTGACGCTACCGGTACGACCTACCAACCACTTGTTTCTTCATGTTACTTCTTCAGAGCTAATTTGCATATGAGGAGGAACGTGGTGCGTGGATAATGGAATCAAAATTTAATTAAACAGTTCAAATTATTTTCATTGTCATTGGGATTTTTGTTTGCTGAGAAACATCAAGAGGCAATTTGTGGAATAATCATTTTTTGCGGAAATGTATAAACTTGTTTAGGATTAACTGTAAACAAAATTTGAGGTTATATGACATTGAAACTGCATAGCAAGGGGGCAAATTTACATCAAGATTGCTATGAGTTTCGAATATTTTTTTACTAAACTTGATTACACTTTTTTTCCTTATATCTGCAAATTTTAACTTAGAAAAAAGCATAAATGAAATAATCGCTGCCCATTGATAATATTATTGATGGACTTGGGACTGCTCGAGGGTTTTCTATAAACCCTCAACTATAGTTTATATCACTACTGGATCATTCTATTTTTATTTAGAAGTTTTGTTTGTATCCAAAAATCACGATTTTTTTTCTTATTTCGACCATCACATTTTAGTGTTTCATTAAATCTAAGAACAAATTACTAATACAAATGATCAATTATTATTATATTATCAACTTAAAAAAATTCTATATTACATCCTTATAAAGATTTTTACTTAAGACAGAAATACGTCTATTGTATTCTACTTTATCAACTTAATTTAATTTAGATCTCAAGTTTAAACCCAATTTTCAGATAAAAATTGTACTTATACTTAGAATCCAATTGTACTTACCTTACTTAGCACTCAATTACAGCTAAATTGTGTGCCTTCATTAGTTGATTGCAATTATAGAATTGTACATTATATATAACATATAAGTAAAACACTTATCGTTAAATCCTTTAATCAATTAAGTTGTTTATCGATATAATCCAGGTTGTTGGTCCAGATTGATCGCTCAGCAAACTAAATTTATTTCCAGGCCGCAATCTTCTGCAAAGAGAAGCTTGACGATCGTCGAGTGTTCGCTGCCGTTGGATCAGCGCGATACTATCTAACACATGACTTTGGGAAAATTGATTAGATGATTTTCACGAAGCCCTTCGATGTATATGGGTCGTGGTCGCACAGCTGCGACAAAAGTATGTATCGCGATCTGTCCAGCGATGTGTGTAATGTTCCAAAGAATTCGATTGGGACCACCTGACAACTTTCAAATGAGGCATCAGGATCAGCTGCACCTGATCATGAAACAATTTTAAGATATTCCCTCATGTACTTTTGACGTTCATAAGATGTTAAGTATATGCTAAATACGATGGTTGCGTTCAATTATGAATATAGTCTGTTCATGTCCGAGTTTTTTCGAAGTCCAAATGCAGATATCATGCATTTTAATGAATTTAAAAATGGAATAATTAGGAAAGGAATTTCTTACATTTTCACTGTCGACTTCTCACCGATAAAATTCAATTATTGCAGTTTTCTATGTCGCCACTTTTCACCGCAACCCCAAGAAATGGGTTAACTGAAAGTTTCCTTCAAAAAACCTGTTTGTAGATATTGATTTTACCGCCGTTAGTTATCCTGAGTAAATCCATCATCTACTGTGTACTAATTCCTTATATCGCCACTTATCTCAAAAACCACAATAAATGGTTCGATCAAATGTAGCACATCAAATCCGAACGTTTATAAAGTGGTTATTTGATATATTTTGATGCTGTTTTGTTGGTTCAACATTCATAGAAATATTTCCAAAATATCTACGAAAACTTTATCCATATCTTATTATTTATTCTGATCCGAGTATTAATATATATGTCAATTTCAAGTTTCATTTTACATTAATATAAAATACTTCACAATGGAGTTATTATCATTATAATCCTTGAGTTTATGTAAGAGTATTACACAGAAAAAGCGATTTTGCTATGCCGGAAAATCTTGTGCTAAAAAAGTAATCGTATTATGTTTTCAGTCCGAGTATTGTACAAAATTTTGCTTCACACGACGTGAAAATGGGGATTTATGCGTAAAATCGTGTTTCTCGCACTGAATGAAATAAAAGTACTTTTTAAATATGGGTAACGGGTTGTTAAATCTTTAATGTAACAGGATCCATGAGGAAAACGTCGGTAGCTCGAAAGATTTCGAAAGGAGACGAAACTGAGTCTTCATCTCACCGCTTGTTCTTTGCCTGTCTCAGAAGCTACGGGATCGACTATGGAAACGAGCCGCAGCCATGAATAGGATGAGGTATCGTCGAACGGCAGATCCTCCAGTCGAAGAGAACCAGCGGAGAATCGTAGGTCGGTGGGTAGCTGCTGCTACGCTGAGACATAGCGAGAGGCGGCGTATCGTCTTGTGTCGCCCCTCGTTGCTGCCCGCTGCGAGCAACGGATAAGAACCGAGAAACAAATCCGCCACCTTTTTGGATACGAGAAACCGAGCGATGGCCGAATGCGATAGGGCGAGTCTACTACTCGTCGTAAGCTGTTTAGGAATGCGGGACCTTCGTCTTCTTTTTCTTTTTCTTTTTCTTCTTCTTCTTCTTCTGTTTCCCCTCTTCTTTTGATGCTTATGATCTTCTTCTTCTTCTTCTTCTTCTTCTTGGCAGGGCAGTCTTCACAGGGACGAATCTTTCTTCTGAAGACTCGTCACCCAATGTCGAACGTGTATATCATGACGTGCATCGAAAGTTGAGCCACATGTAAAATTGGGCATCAATCAGATCAAAGTTATCACCGGCAAATTTCGATTGAATTGTTGGAATTGACTCTACTTGTAAAAAGTTGCGGGTATGAAAATTCGCGACTTTACCATTCCACAATTTATATTCTCGCTGATTGGGAGTTGCAAGATTTTAAGAAAAAGTTTGATGAATTGCAGTGAAAAGATAAGAAATTGCATAAGTGAACTCCCAAAGGAAAGAGACAAACATTTAATTTTAGTGGTTTTTAACATTTTTCCGTGGATTCGTTTTAGGTATGAACACAAAATTTATCAGTTTCGTTATCAGAGAGAATTGGATCAGATGTGTTTTTGAAATGTGGTGAAAGTCGTCATTCTTTCAAATGCTGGATCCCCTGGAAAAACAGGATGACAAAAATTCGGAGCTTTTAATTGACAATGACATGGAAAGCTACACGTTAAAGCGTAGTGCACATTGGTGAGCTCAGACGCGCAGCAATATCGTCGCAATACTTACATAAGGTATCCCTTTCTCCCACCAGTGGAGTTTCTTTGATCTTGACACATAAATGACCACCCGATCTTCCATATTATTAAAAAAGTGACAATGTGTTAGAAACCACAGATTTTTTATCGCAGCCGGATTTATTCAATATTTTATTTGCATATAACAAATTTTCAATCCATAATTTGCCTTAAACATTTTTACATATACCTCGCGTCACCTGCAATAACATTGCAGATATTTTTGAAAAATCGTAAATATCTTTGCAATTGCAACACAATTGCTTCACGACTGAATTGCTTCGCAACATGGAAAGCTACACGTTAATGCGTAGTGCGCATGGCCAAGCTTTCGGTGAGCTCGGACGCGCAGCAATATCGTCGCAATTCTCACATAAGGCGGTATTCCTTTCTCCCATCAGTGGAGTTTCTTTAATCTTGCCACATAAATGACCCGATCTTGCTTACATAACGTCGCCCTATGGTATTAAATGTGTAAAAAGAACACATCCTCGGCTAGGGACATGTACACCACCGACTCGGCTTGAATACCATGAAAAACCGGACGCGGCGTTGGCATGCAACGGAGGAAAAAAATAATCCTGGCAAATTGTGTCGGCAAACAGTGCTTTGTAGAAGGACAAAAGCTCCGCGGCGTTCACGTGACGGCGCCCATTCTGAAAAGTAATATACACCGCGGGTTTGTAGCGACCAAGAAAGCATCGGGACTTAAACGTCCACACCGCCTAGACTTCTGCTAGCTGTAGAAGCTCTTGGGAAGACGTCGAGAAAGGAGAAGAGCATTATTGTCGGCAGTGGGCCGCAAGTTATCCATGCGTACGAATTTCTTCTTCTTCCACTACTACTTTGGGAGAAAGCGGTATAAGAGCGTGGAGGCGCTTTCGGATTTCATATATATATATATATATATATATGTATACATATACATATATAGCTAATGCTGGATATACTCTTTTCCGTGGTATAAGGGATGCCGCCGCCTCAGCCTTAAGCTTCATCCCGAGATCCCTCTGCTGCTCCCACCGCTTGAAGTACCGGAGGAGGTCCAGCTACTATTACTATTACAATCTCGACTGCAGATACTCACTGTATCTGCATGAGTAATGGGGCGAAATGGCACATGTAAATTTAGCATATATTACACATATATAAATAAATGAGGCATGGTACGGGCTTTGCTTCCTCGTTCGAGGACAATTTTAGTCTGTGGATGCGAAACAATGAGTTAGGAGCTTTTTGTGTTCGAATAACTTCAGCCTTTAATTTAAGTTATTTCGTTTTATTTCAGAAGATAAGGTCTGCAGGAATTCGAATAATTATGAGATCTGTTGAGAATGGAACCAATATTTTATTACTATAAGAAGAAATTGTATTTCCACGTTGAGAGAAAAAAAGTCAATTATATACTGGTGTCAATTTGCTGGGCTGGCAAACCTTTTGCTATGTAGTGACTACATTTTTTTATGTGTTGAGGTCGCAGAAACATTCGTTAGTCTGGCAAGAGGATTTGTTATAGATCAAGATTTGTAGGTCTAATTTGTTAGTTCAGCAAAAATATTTGTTAGAAGCTTTTCTAAAAAAAACCTGAAAACGACGGTTCTATACTTTTTTTCTGCCAGTTGAAGAACAGGCTAAATGGACCTAACAACTTTTCTTTGAAAATAAACAAAATATGTATTGCCGTCGCTTTATTAGCAACAGATATGCCAACCCGAAAGGGCCACACAGTTCAAGAAAAATGATAATGAACTCTTGGGATAATTACAGAGACTATTTATACAAAATATTATACAGCCAATTACTGAGGATCATTGCTTTTCAATGTGCCACATTACCCCAGTCTCCTCTACGTGCAGAAACTGCAAGCCAGTGTACCTATACTTACCTAATGCTCCCGCCTGCTGGACTCCGGAGCTTCCCTATTATAGTGAAGATCCGCGTGCCGCGTACAGCATTACCTACCTTGTACATCCTATAGCTATACTCGAGTCCGCCGTCTCGCGTCCATTGAAATCCGTGGTCGGATGATCGCACGTAAGCACGTTATTCGCAGCGCTTCTCTTCCGAAGCGGCTCGCAGTTCGCCTCGGCCCCTGTGGCAGAATAGTTGCTGCTCGGTTATACCCACTATATATATATATATATACATATATATTGTACAGTATCCGAGCTATAGTTTGGTCGCGCAACAAGCTAAAGGAGGATGCATCCAGTGTCCCAGTTGGTTCGACCAACAAAAAGTAAAGGGCAGCGCACGGTTCTCCAATGAAAGAACCGTTCGGGTGTTGCTCCACTCTCTGTAGGTGCACAGCACAGTACGGTGTATCGTTGCTTCTTACGGCGCCGCGGGGCTCACTTAAGAGCCAGCGAAACCACCCGCGTTTGCTTCAAGGATTGCTTTTCGGGCTTCCTGCAACGACAGCGCGTGCTGCTGCACTGCAGTTCTTCCATTCCTGAGGGATTTATAACGTTTGTATTTCGGGTTGGCTTACCGTACAATATTAACAATTTATTAACTCTTTGAAAATCTTTGTACCTTGAAATTGACACGAAACCGATACTTTTCACGGTAATAACGATTTACTAGGATATAATTATGTTGTAAGGTGAGTGGGAAAAATTTGACTTTGAGCGATTCGTAATGAGTTCTGTGATATGGTGAATTTCACGGTGAAAATAATTTACTAGGGAGTAATTATATTGTGAGGCGAGTGAGAAACAGTGGCTATGAACGATTCATAGTAAAATGTGTACTATGGAGGTATATTCGAATCGATCATAAAAATTGGCATATTTTTTTATCGGGTTGCAAATCAAGATTTTGGAAACGTCACTGAAAAGGATCGGCCTCACATTTATTTAACTTCGCTTTTTTTTTGTATCAATAAAGTGTAGATATGACAAAAGCGCTTGGTGTCCATGTCGTTGATGAGAAAATTCTGGTTCTTGTATAAATTTAAGACGATTTTTTTACCGCATTTTATGGACATCGAGTTACACTCCAATATGCCCAAATATGCGAATATTCGAAAGATCATATTCTTAAAAAAAATACAAAATGCTTATCGTATTTATCTCTACAAATTAGTGGAATTTAAAGATAATTAAACGAAAACACGATTAGGTAAGAATATTTCTACACTAAATCTGCAATATTGCGATATGAATAGAACAGAGCTGAAAAATCTCAGGGTCGCAAGATTTTACGAAAATGATAGTTTCATCAACAAAACATACTGAATATTTTTGAAAGATCTGCACTCCTTACACGATCTGAAAACTCATTTTTTGACATTATTTTTAATGTCCACTTTCGAGGGGCAGGTATAATTTTTTGTTTTACGAGCTGCTCGTGAACTTCTGTTTTAAGTAGAATTATTTGAATCTTGATTGAAGAATCTTATAAAATCAATGTGATACTTTTCTCAACTGGTCCATGGTAAATCACTGGTGGATCAATGCTGGACTATCAAATTTTAGTCTTCAAGTAGTAGTAAAAAATATTTAAAAGATATTTCCGCTACATCTATTGGACGTTGAATAGGAACGTCTAATAGGATGTTAACTCTAAATAGCTTCAAATAATCAATTAACGATTAATTATTAAATTTCCAACCATTGCACATTTTGCTCAGCCTTGAAAAAATCATAGACACGCGGTCAGTTTCACGATGCGAGGATACTACCATCCGAAACACACGCAGATACATCTTTGGAGCTAGATGATTGAAAAAAATATATTAAATTTCGTTTTTAAACCGAAACATTTTACACACTTTATCCATTTACCTTTTTCCATCGCACATCATTTATTAAAACAATTTCCTAGTCTAACTTGACATTGAGTGTATAGGAAATATTTTTGATAAATGTTCTCCAATCGTGAAGGAAAATGTATAAAATGTGTAAAATGCTTTAGCTTAAAAGAAAAATGTTACATGTATCAAGAATGTCTGCAAGTGAGCAAAAAACGAATTATCAAATGTCCGGAACTATTTACTGAAGAGGCCTGTTTTACAAAAATCCTGGTAACCACGGTCAACTTCACTGCGCGAAGCTCGTGGTATCCGAGGTACACGTAGATACATCTTTGGAGTGGTGGGGCCGCGTTGAAACCTCGTTTTTAAGGGATGCAACCACCTGGAGTTGGATCGCGATGGGACGAGGGGTTATAAAGAGGACGGACGGGCGCACGCCGGCCGAGGGAGTGAGTGAGCATTCGAATGCACCGAGCCGTGCAACGAGCCGCGCCGCGAAATAAGGGATGTTACCCAGGCATATCCCCCTTCACTCTTGCTCATCTCGAGGCATAGTATTATATATTTCCGTCTCGTTCTTTCTCTTTCTTTCCTAGGGAACGTCCCACTTGCGGCAGCACATACATATACATATATATCTATATTAAATATATGTGTATATGAACGTTGGTAATACATGGAATCGCAATAGCAGTAGTAGTTCTCTTCCATATTTACCCTTGCCGCTTGTTGGCACGACTTAAGCACGCGCATACTTACCGCATGTTGCCATAATGAGTCGGGGTTAGCTACCCCCTTAAACCATCGCCTGTCCCGCTCATTCATCCCTGCGCATCCCTTCTCCTTCAATTTTCTATTTCATTCGTGAGTTCTTTATGGCATCGCTCGCGATCTTTGCTGTATACACGGAATTTCAATGAAACTCCAAGTAAGGAAAACCCTAAAGGAGATTAAAGTGCCGCCGGGATGTCGAAAAGTTTATTTATCGACTAGCTTCTATCTGACGCTGGAAATGTGGTCTATATATGATTTGCCGATGATTTTTTCGACGGTTTTCGACGGGACAGCCAAGGGCCCGATTTTCCCGGATGTTTGCACGGGCGGTAAAGTTCAAAAACGAATAAAAAAGCGATTTTGGAGAATTCGGCCGATATGACATTTTTTTTTTTTATCTATTAATTTGTTCTTTTTACAATTCATTTTCAGTGATTTCAGTGACACGAATGCCATCATTTTTGCTTTTAATCGGACTTGAAATTTCGAATTTAAAAGAAATTCGTTCATATTTATAATTAACTCATTTTATACAGGGAAATATTTTTATTCTTTGAATTGGAACGACCCACAGATTCGAATTCTTATTTTTAATAGGGTTGTTCACCATGGATAAACATTTTATAGCCGGTTACATGAAATTTTTTTACAAAATGTTCCTTTTCATGTTGCACTGATTAAAAATCAATAAACGTTCGATGAGACACCCTTTGATTCGCAATTGAAACACATAAGCTATAAAAACAGATATTATTTTATCGCCACGTTTCCATATCTTTGTGCTTAATCAGTTTGACGTAGGTGAACATGTAATTATTCCACAGTAATTACTTTACATCGTCGACACAGATAATTTGCATAAAAGTAATTTATAAATCTCAGAAAGTCCTGCACTTGACGACATACCGCCACTAAAAATAGTAACAGCTAAAAATGAATATTTTCTCTCCGTTATGAGGGATTTTTTGCGCTAAATTCTCTTTTTGATGCACGCTCATTAAATGTCAGTAAATGTTTCATAAAAAGCCTTTGAATCGCAGAAGAGACATGAGATTCTAAAAAAAAAAACCATTAAACTTATCGGTAAATTTCCATATCGTTATCCCCGGTCAGTTTAATGGAGGTTTACCTATTTTTTATTCCTAAGTAATTGCATTATATTCTGTATACAGGAAATTAGCATGAAAAAGAAATGAGTCTTAAAAAACTCGACATTTCTTGACATGCGGCGCCACTAAAAATACCAACAGCTAAACATTAGTATTTCATCCCCATTACAAGGTTTTTTTTTTGTTGAAACATCTTCTTCATGCATGCTCATTAAATGCAAGTAAAAGTTTGTATAAAAAGCCTTTGAATGTCGAAGAAGAAACGAACGCTACAAAAAAAAACTATTCAACTTATCGGTAAATTTCCATATCGTTATCCTCGGTCGGTTGAACGTAGATTTACGTATTTTTATTTCTCAGTAATTGCTTTACATCCTCTTCACAGATAATTCCCATAAAAATAAAATAAAAGAATTTCGGTAAATGCGAAACTGGTTAACAGGTGGCGCCACTAAAAATACTAACAGCTAGAAATCAGCATTTTTCTCCGCTTACAAGACATAATTATTTACCCTTCTTTTTATCATCTGTATGTATGCACATCAAAAGCCAATAATTGATCGATTGAAAAACCCTTTGATTCGCGAAAGAAACATCGGTTTACATATTTTTATTCTTCGATAAGAGCTTTACATTCTCTACATAGATAATCACCATAAAAATACGAATGCATCCCAGAAAAATTTACACCGCTTTACATGGAGCGTAACCAAGAATACTAACAGCTGCAAATTAACATTCTCTCTACATTATACAGATTTTTTTCTGCCAAATTTTTGTCGCACGTTTATTGAATGCCAATAAATGATTAATAAAAAGGCTTCAATTTGCGAAAAAGGAACAAACACTGGAAAAAAGTATTGAATTTATAGAGAAATTTCCGTATCGTTATCCGCAATCGATTTAACGTGTAGATTCACATATTCACATTTCTCATCATGAAAATAAAAATTGTGAAAATTGCACACACGTTGACCGGTGGCGTTCGTATACAAACACATCCATAGAAAAATTAGCATTTTCCTCCCCCTACAAAATATTTTTCCTTTTTCCCGTCTCCTCTTTTTCATTCACGCTTATTAATCGTCAATAAATTTTCGATAAAAAGCCTTTAACTTGTGAAAAAGGAATAAACACTGAAAAAAGTATTGAATCTATAGGCAAATTTCCGTATCGTTATTCTCAATCGATTTAACGTGTTGATTCACATATTCACATTCCTCAATAATTCCATCACACCCTCTGCAGACATAACTTCTCTGATAATGAAAATAACAATTGAGAAAATTGCATACACGTTGACCGGTGGCGGTCGTACACAAAGACAACCATAGAAAAATTAGCATTTTTCTCCCCCTACAAAATATTACTTTTCGCTATATCCTCTTTTTCATTCACGCTTATTAATTGTCAATAAATTTTCGATAAAAAGCCTTTGACTCTCGGGAGAGACGCGGGTGGTGGAAAAAAAAAGGTACGAATTCATCGACAGATCGCGCATAGTTGGCCTGAATCGCTTGGTTAACATATTCCTATTTCGCATAATACAGTGAGTACTTCAGGGGAGTTTTGTTTTTTATTTTTACATACCAGAACGTCAAAGCTCCGACGGCGGATCCGTCGCCTTTCACTCAGTGAAAAAGAAACGGCGAGTCGACGGAGGGGGTTGAAAAGAAGGGAAGATACATAGCGACGAGGGGGTTGGTCCGAGGTAGTGGGGATGAAAAGTATACGAAGCGGCCACTGGTTGCGGGAATTCTCGGAGGCCGGCCACTTCGCTCTTCCCGCGTGTACAACACGTCCCACGGGATTTTTTTTTTTTTTTTTTTTCACGTCCTCTCCCTCCATAAAATAACGCGGCCGACATACAAATATACACACATATATATGTACGCATCTTTGTGTTTATGTATAAATACACATGTACACACAGCGGGCGGGCTTTCAGCCGCAACGAGATAGATACGCGGACTCGAGCGCGCGCGAAGCCCTCTCTCCGCATTCAGGTCGAGCAGACTGTGAGAAAATCTTGCCATTGAAATTTATTAACAAGAGGATGAGAGGGAAAAAGCTGTGCGCGCGAATGCGCCGGCTCGTGATCGTGCCTTTGGCGGCACCGAGTTTTTCTTTTGCTCCTTTAGTGAGGAGGGGATGAGGGACACATAGGTTGTATATATGTAAGTGCGTTTTCTGGGATGATGTGGACCGGGACCGCATCAACAGCCAATGCACAATCCACCGGCGGCTTTCTTTCGACGCTGCGTGCTATTTACACCTACTTATCCCAAAATGCACTGATGGGTGCAAGGGAAAATCACTCCGAAACACATTATCGCACCCCTAGAGAGATGCGGTTTTAAAATGGGTGCAAAAAAATCATGCAACGGCTCGAGATTTTTGTCACCGACAAAATATGACCATCGTTTATTTTGCCTTCTTCGAGAGACGGATTCAAACGAAGCGGGAGAAAAAAATGTTAGTTATTATATTGGTTATCGCCACAAACACAAAATGGGGATGATAATTCTGCAGAAGGCACGTTTGCGTTCTCGAAATATCGCTAATATTATGGTATTGATTTATATTTTAATGGTTTTATATCAGTTTTTTGCACTGTGAAGATTGGTTGCAAACATGTAATAGATTGCAGTTTTCAGGAAATAGTAGGTTATGACGACTGCGTTACAGCGGTTACAATTTATCCATCAGATGTCATGGTGATTTTTTAATGTATTTTCTAGACTGGAGATCGTTTTCGATTTTTCGAAAAAGCTTTTTCAATGTTAATCCAATTTCTGAAAAAAAGGTGAATATAGAGTTCGATTCCACTGAGAATGTAATCTCCGTGAAAAAATGACGGATTTATGCGTAGAAATGAAAAAATGCAATTTTTCACCATTTTAATTCAGCAAAAAAATGTCAACAGAAAAAGGACTCGAACGTCAAAAGGATAATCGATGTGGAGAGTAACTGCAGAGGCCATGGACCAGTAGAAAAATCTGTCGTGCTGTTTATTCTAAATCGTGCTTTGGGTTGAATAATGAAAATTTTACTTCACGGTATAACCATTTGACCAAATGCATCTTGACATTTTTTCATTAATCTTATAGAAATGAAAAAATTGCATTTTAATTCAGCGAAAAAATGTCAACAGAAAAAGGACTCGAACGTCAAAGGGATAATCGATGTGGAGAGTAACTGCAGAGAACAGGAGACAGCAAAACAATCTGTCGAGCTGTTTGTTCTAAATCGTGCTTTGGGTTGAATAATAAAACTTTTACTTCACGGGATAACCATTCGACCAAATGCATCTTGACATTTTTTCATTAATCTTATAGAAATGAAAAAATTGCATTTTAATTCAGCGAAAAAATGTCAACAGAAAAAGGACTCGAACGTCAAAGGTATAATCGATGTGGAGAGTAACTGCAGAGAACAGGAGACAGCAAAAAAATCTGTCGAGCTGTTTGTTCTAAATCGTGCTTCGGGTTGAATAATAAAACTTTTACTTCACGGGATAACCATTTGACCAAATGAATCTTAACATTTTTTCATTAATCTTATAAAAATGAAAAAATTGCATTTTTTCACCATTTTAATTCAGCAAAAAAATTTTAACAGAAAAAGGACTCGAACGTCAAAGGGATAATCGACGTGGAGAGTAACTGCAGGGAACAGGAGACAGTAAAAAAAATTTAAATCGTGCTTCGGGTTGAAAAATAAGAATTTCGCTTTACGGGATAGCCATTTGACCAAATCAATCTTAAATTTTTTTCATTAATTTTTTCATCCGACAAAGAGAGGAACAAAAAAAAGGTCTCAGCCCTTCACTGAGCATTTTTCTGCTTAACGCAATGCTCTCTTTTTCATATCCTTTAATCCTCTTCACAAAGAGTCAAAACGAGGAAAAATTAAGAGGAGAGGAAAGCTTTGCTTTTATTCTTCATTTATAGTTGCAAATTAGTAAATGGATGAGACTGACGATTAAGGTTTTGCTACTGTTGACTCGCTAATGCCTATGTATTATATATACACATATATATTTGAGCGCAGTTAAAAGTTGGCCCGCGGCACGGATCAGAGAGGCGAGCGGAGAGATCTCCTCGGATGTTTTCAATTACGTCGCATCTCCCTACGGTCCCGGTGTCTGATTACACCGAGATGTCGGCAATCGAGTACTACACAGAACCACCGCTTGCTTTCTGTATCAGACTGCTATGTGCAGTTGCCTGACGCGCCACGTTTATACCATACGACACCCCCGTTCACTTTGCGGCGAGAGCCACGATGACGGGATTCGGTGAACCCTGAAATTAGAGAATAATCAAAATTTCACAACATCATTCAGAACTGAAAGTTTCACTGCTAAGTTCTCCATTGGCGAATCCAATAAGCCGCAAAGTTGTTCCAGCTCGTTGCTCAATTACTCTGAAAAAATGTTACAATTTTTGAAATCAAAAAACAGCGACATTTCGACACCAAAAATGAAATTTGTATTAAATTCTAGCTATTTTTTAAAGATCTTAAAAAACAATTTTTCTTGTTGTGGTCTTAAAGTTTTGGAAATTTTTTTGCACATATACAGGGGAAATTTATTACGAATCGTCCATTTTTATTGGTAAAAAAACGCATTTGCAGGTAAAAATGGAAAATTGAAAATGAAAAGTTTTATGACATTCATTTGCAGTTTAAAAATTTTTTTTTTAATTTGTTCATTTTTATGAAAACCTTCTGGGAATATTTGCCAAGCAGTGGAATTTCATTATAGATGTATCCCATATTTTGATTGTATGAAAGGACCCTTTAGTAGCTAAAAAAATTTTTAATGCATTTTAGTTGCGTTTTTCAATTTTTTACTAAGTTCAGACATTATAAAATTCTTGTAATGTTTCAGGATTCTAGAACTTTCACTAAGGATGTAGCGATGGGAGAGACCAGAAACCAGTGAGGATGAATCAGAAATGGATAGAGAGCAAGAGAGAGAGAGAGAGAGAGAGAGAGAAAGAGAGAGAAAGGCTGAGAAAAAGGTTGGAACAAATCCAATTGTGAATGATGGATAAGCCGAAAGGCGAGAGATAGCCGTGACTAAAGTGCTGATCGGCAGGCAACTTTTTGGCTGCTGCTCAGAGATCAAGAGGAGAACGTTCGCTGTCAGGCACGCGTGCCTCCTTAATAATTCCACTGGATTATAGATGATTCAAATAAAATATACTCCAATAAGTAATATGAATATAATCAAGTTTTATGGACTCTGAACTTCTGAGCTTCAATACGACTTTTAGTGAAACAAATTATTCCATATAAAACACATTCTTTTTTACAATTCAGAACATTACAAACAAACAAAAAAATCAATATGAACAAATCCGAAGGAAATATTGTGAAAAAATTTGTGAGTAATTTTTAATTTTTGAAACAATATTTCAAACAACCGTATTCCTTATTAAATGTCACAGCAATATTTTGATTAACAAAAAAAGTTTACGGATAAGATTGTTCATTTCTGATGATTTTTTTTAGTTTATCAATAAAAACTTGGCCTTCTATTAATCCTGGATATAATTGTGTCGAAAATTTAAGGTCAGAGCAGATCGTTTTCAACACGCCGAATTTTGGAAGAGTGTATGAATAATTTATAATTAGTGTGCGATCGAAATTTTGGGAGCATTTAAAGAAACCCGCGATGGTCTTAAGGAAGGTTGCGGGATCAACGGTTAAAAAATAAATGAGAAGTGTCACTCAAAACGTCGAAAAGTAATTAGGTGTGCGGGTACGATACACGTATCTATGTATCTGGCTGACCCGGTTAGCTACGTAACTTAGGTAAAGGAGGTATAGACACAGGAACCTACATCCCAGAAGCAGATCACCAACCCAACCGGTCCTAATCTGGTTATGCGGCAATCGTCCGGTGGAGCCCTTTCCCTGGCCCCCAACCACCGCGCCACACTCTCCCCGTACTTTTTTTTCTGTGTTTTCGTTCTATTTTCTTTGGAGTCTTCCTTTTTTTAATTCTCTCTGTCGCACGGCCCGGAACGTACTTCGATCCCTCGATGCATTTCACGCCGTTTTCACGGGCTCTTGCGTTCTCGCGTCACTCACGGTCTCTCGACCCACTGAACTTGGAAACTTGCGCGTGTTCCTCTACGGCTCCCGGTGTATAGGTTACACCAATTTATTACCGCTGGTTAACGATGCTTTACACGTATATTCGTAACCAAAAGTTTGTGCCGATGAGAATCTAATTAATTTGTGGCAACAAAAACGAATCAACGTTATTCTAAGCGCTAACAACATTGAATAATAATATAACTATATTATTATTATTAGTATATAATAATACAATATCTTATTATTATTATTATTATTGTTGTTGTTGTTGTTGTTGTTGTTATAAAATAGTTATATCTGTTATTGACGGCATTGTGCACGTTAAATAGCATTTCTTGCGGCTGTAACTTGGATGGGTGACCGCATAGCCGTGCACTAATTGCTGCGAGCGTTTTACTGAATTTCGAATGAATTTTCCTACTGTAGAAACCATTTATTTATTTATTTAGAATTTATCGGTCAGGTTTTCTACAGTTTCCCTCTATGGTTTCGTGCAAATGCCATACAGTAGTGCATTAACATGAGTGGCTGCGGACAACCCCCTAGGGTGCTCTCTCAAGAGGAACGAAAAATGGCGAGAGGGAGGTACGTAAAAAGCCTGAATAAGGCATACGAAGGAATACCTCAAAGAATAGTTCAACATGATGAAAATCACTGTTTTTCGTGTGAAATTGATTCTTAACTTAACCAAATTAATTCGCATCAAACTTGAATCAATATCTGAAAATCTGAATGATTTTGAATTTTTAAATGAATTGATTATTGAAATGAAACTATTCTTTTCACGTTTGTGAAACTTCTTTCATGTAACATGGCAACTCCTATGATCATATATCTAAAATCCACTTCCAAATTTATTCAAAATTAATGTCATCAATATTTAAACTAACTTTTTTTTTCAAGACATTTTTTACCTGTCCTAAAGTATCGGAATTCGAATGAAACCTCTGCTTTGGAATGTACGTACGGAGTTCCTTAAGAGTGTTCGTCTCGCGGTAGTACCGACGAGTCGTTTCGTGAGGACGAAACGACGCTTGAAAGTTTGAGAATTTTCAGTCTCGGTAAACGACCCCGATGAACCCAATTGAACCACTAGACCAGACGAGTTTTTCGATGAAGCTTCGATATGGAAAATAGTGTGGGTGGTGCATAGACTTTCGGCACTGCGGTGACGACGACAGACCATCAAAGTGGACATTTTTCCAAGTAACTTTGTCGGTGAAGGTGAGATAGCGAGACTAATGCGGTGTAGTTATGAATGATGGACAGTTCTGGGGTCCTTTTCACTGTTAATATACTATACATATCAGCTATCCTTTGGAGTTGAGACGTTTTTATTCCGGGTCACTGATAGCCCCTTAATGGCCTTTCTAATCCGAACACGTCGGGAGATGGGAGAAAATTTTCACTCACAAAAATGACCCAATGAGTATCATTGTTAAAAGACGTTGAAAAAGAATATACTTGTGTAGAATTTTTTCTAATCCGTATGTCAATCTTAGTCCGGAAAGCAGTACCAACCCCTTAATATTCAAGCGCCTCAAAGAAAATGAAATTCCTTACGATTTCAGCACTTTTCTGAACGGAAATAGTAAGAAAATTTAATTAAAAAAAAATTACAAATCCGTTTTTCAATAGAGAATAGAAATGCAGAATGATTTTGAAAAATAGAATTCTTCATTTAAAAAATGTTTTGACAAACAGTAAGGATTTTCCATTCAAACTTATGGCATATTTCTAATAACTTGATATTCGGTGTCTAATTTTTTCAAAATTGACTGAAAATTAAGAAAGATATTTTGAAAAACGAAACTTCCAATACTTCTGTGTTGTCTAATTTTTATTAGATAGCTCTAATAAAACGATAAAAAATTGAAGCTGCCAAAATTATTCGGTTTATGTTTATCTTGTATGTAGTATGAGCGAAGAAAAAAAAAATGATTTTTTCAAAGAAATCGGCTACATCGGTGGGTGACGTTCCCTTATTTGCGAAGTGAATCGGAAGCAAAAGCCAAAACTCTACTAGCAGAATGGCTTGGAGTGTGTATGTAACTCAGCTAGGATGTAATTAAGTGTGTGCGCCCGAGCGTGTGCTTCAACTGTCACATAGGGGAGTAAGTAAGAACTAGGTACACAGGTAATTGGAGCTTAATTGGAGCCACCTGTTTCATCCTTTGGTACAGCAAAGGGTCCCGACGTACGCTGCTATATTCTCGCCTCCCTCCTGCCCTCTTTACTCGCCTCACTGTCGAGGGAACAAAAAACGTATACAACAGTATCACAGTGGATACTGTCTAACGCCTCGTAATTGGAAGATTAAGGAAACAAGATTTTGGCTTTCCGTAATTCATCAGTAAATTCTAACATCTTAAATAATAATTCATTTTCACCAGCTTAATCACTGAAAATTGCAACAATTGCCAATTGGGTTTCAAAATAAAATGGCAGGAGGAACATTTTCGCTCTTACATCAGCCGGGAACTTAAAAAACAAAGAACTAATCCCAGAATCTTCAATTCCAATGATTCCTGACATCATTATTATAACAACATTTTTCAACTGAGATAAAATACTGCTTTTTATTAGATAATGTATTTCTAAAGATAATATAAAGGGACATTTCAAAGTCTACGTCAGGCATGACCTAAACAAAAAAGGGCTTTGTAACAATAGCGAAACTGATATTTTAACGATTATCATAATTATTATAGCAACTTTTTAGGAATAAAGTAAAAAGCTGCTCTTTGTCAGATGATGTATTTATGTTGAGATGAAAATGTGTTGTTCGTTTGCAAGGATTTAAAAGGGTTAAGGGTCCGAATATTTAAAATATGCGTTGATGCCAATACAATACGACGGTATATAAGGCTTTGAAAAAAAAATTAAACTCTCCAATAGTGTATCTGTATAGAGTATAAAGTACATAAAGGGTATCGATGCGTTAAGGAGGTGACGTGAAGCAAAAGTGAAGCCGATACAATGGCGGCCGAACACGAGCCTAATCCCAGAACCTGTATGTGGTTTGTAACACCCGAATTTAAGTCCTGCCCCCCTTCACTCCCCCTTTTCATCGGTGTCTCATGAAGAGGCAAGAGAGAGAGGAAGAAAAAAAAGAGAGACTGCTGATTCGAAATTCGCCGCCGTTGATGCTTTGCTGCGCCTGTTGCTGCTCATGGGAAAAGCCAATACCGGAGCAGCCATTGAAGTTCCGGTGCGTCTATTAGCCCGCGCGAACTTTGCGGTTTTTATAAGCATTGGATTATTATTTAGCCTGTAAGAATCCTCAGAACAAAAATCTTTCAGCCATCGAAGCTATTCGCTATTACAATTCGTCAACAAGAATTTTTCACTTTAAATCCAGCATTCTCATAACCTTCAAAAGTGTTTTTTTTTCGCACGTAAAGAATTTTTATCCAAACACTTAAGATATTTTGTTCGGAAGACTTTTCCCGCAGTAATTTAAAAGAATAACTTTTTTTTTATCATTCTTGAAATCGTGATTCAATATTTCAATATTAAGAGTTATAGAACTAGTGGAGTCACGTGATCTTAAGTGAATGCGGTCTTTAGTTTGAGGAACAATAACAAGACATTAGAGACGTCGCGTCGACGGTCGCCTGCCCGTTACGTTAGCCGCCGTCGCATCATCATCCGCGGACTTCACTGTGTCGCACTTTTCTAATCATATTATCTTCTCCTTTCGCCTTCCATTGCGTTTCCCCTCGTGAATTCTCAAGATACACGAAACAGCTATTATCCGCATATCGATACGTTAAGCGAAGCAAACCTAAAAACAAAACAGAACAAATAAATCATAAAAATACGACAAGCAAGATTAACATTGTTACATTGATTTTCATTGTCAATTTCTGCAGCAATTAATCCAAAAGTAAAATTTGGATGTTCGGATATTTTCATTCATTTTAATTAAAAAAAAAAAAACATTATCTCGTCTAAAAAAATAGAATGATTGTGCCAATGTTTCTCTACCAGTGCTTTTTCCACCCTTAATAAAAACAGATCAATAATTCTTAAAGCCTGCCGAAAATCATTGCCAAAGGAAATTTCATTTTCCAGCAACAAAAATCTTCAGTGCCCCCAAGGTTAACCATTTACCAAAGCACATCGACGGTCGCGTTTTTTCCATGCAAAGAAAAATTCACAAAAGAGAAAAATCGGCGAACTAACAGAACAATAAGGAAAAGCATTTCACTTACCGTCGCGATCCGTCGTACGATCCGTCGAGAGAATCGCGGTGCGCGTGGACGTTGCGGGTGAGCGTCTGTGGAGGATATCGTATTAGGCCAGTGGTGGTTCTCGGTTGGGCGATGTATTCCGGTGGCTGCCGGTAGCGTTTGGGTGGTAGGACGTGCGACGCGCGCCCCGCGTCACCTAGGGGTAGTGGAGAAGCGTGTCGCGCGGTATCCCTCGTACTCGCTGGAGGCGCGCGCGCGCCTCGTATCGAACAATGGCGTCGGTGCTTCCCGCCAACCGGTGCCGCTTGGCCACGCCCACCGTTCGTCGCACCCCCGCACGGTGGCGTTGCGTTACGGGCTGCTTCCAGGTGGCGTAGAGGCGCCAGCTCCGCAGCGCCCCCCCACCTAGCGGCTTCTCTCGTCAGCGGCGAGGCCACGCCCACTTTTCCCATCCGCAAGTACAGAAGCGCGGCGCAAGACGAGTTTTGCGAGGCGGACAGTGGGGCTGCCGCGTATACAGCTTAGCGGAAAGGACGAGGTCGAGGGGCGAAAGGCGGCGTTGCCGGGCGGCGATAAATGGGAGGGGGGGCGGAAAAGAGACGGAGAACCACGCGCTCGTCCTTTTCCCTCTCTCGACTTGCCACGCTGTTTCGCACCAGCGAAAACACGTGGGTAAGAGAGAGAAGGGTGTATATACCGATCGCCGGTCCCGCCGTTCGCTTACTACTGCCGCCTGCCACTGCTACTGCTGTTGCTGCCGCTGCTGCTGCTGCTATTGCCGCTGCCGCCGCCGCGCTGCTGCCACTGCCGAATGCCTCGAGCTAACTCAGAGGAGAGAAACCTCGAATGTGTTAACGCCGACGGGGTGGGGGGCTGATGGTTTCACACACAGCGACGATGCTCCTGCTGCTGTGCTGTACGACCTACGAGGGACGACGCAACGGAGAGAAACTCTACTACTCTCTATACGACGACGCCGAAATGCTGTGCCCTGGTGGAGGTTGGACGTCCTATGCTGCGCCGCGAGAGTAAAGCCCGCGCGCGTGGAAGGGAAGGCAGACTCTGGTGGTCAATCGGGCGCCGCGCACCGCAGCGAGCGACGCGTCACTGCACCCCCGGGGTTTTAGTTGCACGTGCTCTACCGAACCGACGCACCGTCGCTCATTCGCGGCTCCAACCAGGCGCAATAAACGCACGAATATTATTCCAGTAATACCAGTTTTGTTATCGTGTCCGAGGCGAGCGAACGCCAGTTTTTTTTCCCGTGCGCTTGTATATATATCGGCGTATATATGATATATTAATATTTCTATACGTTTTTTGTTGTCGGAAGAACAAATTACCAAGTGCGCGACGCGAAGATACGTGTGAAGATTTAACGGCGACGTAAACTTTGATAAGTTAACGGAAGTTTAGAAAAGTAAGCAACAGAAGAACTTCAGGGGGTGATTTTTGTTGTTGTTTGAAAGTGAAGAAAATTACACAGTGCGATCGACGGGCAGCTTTTGCAGCTTAAAACTTTGAGTATCTCAGGGGAGATATCTTGCGATACATATATACATGTATTTGTATATGTATTTTTAGAATTACACATGTTTTCGTACGATCCAAACGAAGAATTTGTTTGAAAAGCAAATAAACTTGATTCGGTTTAACGGAGGATTTTCGAGAGATTTCTTAGCTACGAGATCAAGAGAGTTTACGTCCCAACCTGTGCTACGTAAGAACGAGAGGGTGCGACGCAGATTGCGGATAGTGCTTCTCGCTGGTGACAGGATCCGGCCTGATCACGGCCATTCTCGACACGGTATGTTCAATTTTATATAATTTTTAACAGTATTAATTGTAGGGAATCGGTTGATTTCGGCAAAGGAGGATGAAAAATATGTAAAGAACAATGTCCACCACATATGTTGAAAAAATTCGATTCTAGTAATTCAAAGATTCATTTTTTTTTTGGTAATTTTCGACGCGGCGTGTTCAGATTTATATTATATTTTATAGCATTAATCATAATGGCCCTAAGGGAGGATTTAGTTGGTTTCGGCCAAGGGGGATGAAAAATATCTACAGAACGATGCCAACTACTTTTTTTTGAGAAAATTCAATATTAGTAATTTAAAAATTGATTTTATTTTGGAAATTCTCGACGTGGCGTGTTTAGTTTTGTATTGTTGTTGATAGAATTATTATAGTGGGCCTAATGTAAAATATATAAAGTGAGATGTCATGTTCACATTTTTGAGAATGTTCAATATATTTATTGGATGAAGCTGACGTAAAATTCAAAGTTTTTGTCCGATGATTTTGCATCATTACAAAATATTTCAATATCGGAGGTACTGGAAGTTTTCACACATAAATTGGTACATTAAATGCAATATAAAATTATGGTCATTGTAACGTTTCAGTGCGCCGTAGATTTATTTTACACCAAACTTGAGTTTCAATGGATTGTTTTTCAATTATAATTTTTAGAATTCCTATTTTTTATTTTTTAGAAATCGCTTTAATTAGAAAGAAATTAGTTACCTTGGGGCATTTTCGATCAGCAAGTAAAATTAGAGTCTCTTAACGTTATTTTGGTCGAAAAAGGGTCACGGTGTATATCTATGATCGGCCGCCGGTTACTTTCGACTGCTATTCTATGTCATGGATTTAAGTGAGGATATATATTCCGAATTACAAGAAAAAAGTCGCAAGAAGAATTTAAATGTGATGGGCAATTTTGTTCAACCAAGTCCTGCTAATTTCCTTAATCGTTAAATTTTAAAACCACATAAAGTATCCGGTTCATCCTCTTCCACAGATTTTTTAAAATTCGGAATTCCATCAACCTTTGTGTTTTGTGAATGAACTTTCCATCTGAAGCAATTATATTTTATCTATAATATTTTCTTCTTACAATTGGGGATTACTTAAGAAAATTTATTTTCGTCCCGCCGAATGATATTCTAAATAATGAAGCGATAAAAAAGAAAGTTAATAATACAAAGATGGGCAGTATGCAGTTTTCTGATAGCCCTGTCTGAGTTCAAGGTTGGTCTAGAACGTTATCAAAATGACAAATTATAATTACCAAGCTCAAGCATTTTCTGAGTAACAGTTCCAATAATTCTGAACGTAATTACAAAATCTAATATTCGGCCGGGTGATGTTTTAATTGACAGTTAATCAAAATTTGTGACTGGATTACTAGTCATAATCCGTTGCAATATTGTTTCGAGTATAAACGAGGATGAGAAAAGAGCTTGTAATTTTAATATCTACATAACAATTTTTTAAATGTTAATAGTTTCGTTACAAAATTGAGTTTTTGTTAATTCACAAAAGTTTCTCGACTGATCAGTTAAAAATAAGCATCGCCTTAATTCTCACTACGTGCTTAAAAAATACAAAATATAACAGTAGAACCTCTCAGTCCCGGAGAGTCGAGTGATATCTCGGTTGACAATTAGTCAAAGTTTGTAGAAAGCATTTGCGGTTGTAGATCACTCGTTATAATCCGTTGTAATATTGTTTCGAGTATAAACGAGGGCGAGAACGATATTATAAGCCGGTAGAGTAGAGTAGCAGGCAGCAGGCAGAAAGGAGGCGCGTACTTCACGCTGCGACAGTGCAACCGCACGCTCGCACTCGGCTAACTGAGCGAATCGCATAGATCGAGTAGTGCAGTGTATGTATAACGGATCTTGTGCCGAACAACAACGGGATAATACGGGTAAATCGGATCTTTGGGTTTTCGAGTACATATATATATATATATATATATATACACGGTTATAGGCAGGGATCGTTTTGCCATCGGCGCTCAGAGGGTAGATTTCAATTTGACGGATTATAAAAGCTACATGAGTATTTCGAAGGCTTTGCCCATGACTACACGCTGTGTAACGCCGGAAAACATGTAGCCCCGTTAATAGTCCATCAACTGACAGAGATATTGAGAAAAAAAAAGTACATCGACTCGGAAATCAATGTTTCTGATTTGCTGGGAAGTTACACAGAGTTTGGCACTTTTGTTGCTTAACATAAGGAGTAATGAGAAATAACTAACAATTTTTTAAGAGTTTCTTACATAAAAACGATTTCTGGAGATTTCATTTTGATGGATTATAAAAGCTACATGCGAGTATTTCAAAAGCTTTGTCCACGATTACACTCTGTGTAACACTGGAAAACATGTACCCCCGTTAATAGTCTATCAACTGAGAGAGATATAGAAAAAACAGGACATCGACTCGGAAATCAATGCTTGTGATTTGATACGAAGTTACACAGAGTTTGGCCCTTTTATTTCTTAGCATGAAGAATAATGATAACAATCATTTATTATATATACATAGAGAAATTAACAATTTTTAAAGAATTTCTTTCATAGAAATGTTTTTCGGAGTATTATAGAAAATTGTAGGAAAGGTATGAATTATTGTACTTTAGGACACAATTATTATGACTTTTTATACGAAAACGTGGGAAAGTTTTTATGAGTAAATTACGTACAGACTTTTTTTTTATTAGTACAGTGTATTATTTTAGAATGTTGAGTAACGTTTTTTTTACTACGCCTGATTCATTTCATTTGTGACATATTTATTTCTTTCGTTGTACGGACAGAAAGTGTGGTGACAAAAGTCGTGTTTGGTTGACGTTGGTAACATATATAGAGCTTTTCTTAATTTGCGTTTTACAAACGTTAAAAATACCTCTACAAACGGGGAAACCTTATTAGAGGCGATTTGCACAATTTTCCAAGAGTCTGTATGCTCTATATGCTGTGCTATGAGAAAGAGTGAGATATCGCAAGAGCGCGCGAGAGTCGGGGGCGCAGAGTCCAGGAATGAAGAGTTCCCTTGAACTGCTGAATGCAAAACTCGTTAACGGCCGTGGCCCCCGCAAAACTCATTACTTTTCTATTTTCTCCTTTATCCTTGGCACGGGGTGCGCGTGCAGACCGCGCGCGCGATGGAGTCAACGCGAGTTCTGCAGACGCCCGAGTACAAATTCTTCCTCCGGGCTTTCGCATTACCTTTTTTTTGTCTCTCTTTCTCTCCTTACTTTCTCCAGGTTAACGCTTGTATATTTCTCGTCATAATCTCCGCTGTCCGCGAAGAACTGTGTCGCCTAGAAGAGAGTGATAATTCAATGAATGAGCCCTAGCACAAATTTCCGTGACCCTAAAGATTACTTGGAAAACAACGTTTTAAACGCCACTGCACTTTTCAACTTTGTACCATAAATAAGTTAATTGAAAAAAAAAAAAAAAAATCTTATATTTTCTCTAGAATATATTGCCGAATTATTGCAACAAAAATTTGCATGTGGATTATAGTTAAATAAATGCTGTAAAATGGGAATAATAATTTCTAGGTATAATCGGAATGATAATGGTTCATGGGTTTCTCCGTTGATTTTTCGGGCGTTTAGGACTCAATACGAAAATTTTCTTATAAAAAAGAAAAATGAAGTATTTTCAAAAGTCGACTAATTTTCAATTAGGCAAGTCCCTTGAGAAATATCTTCTTTTCCCAAATATTGGTCTGTTTTGTACATAAAGGTCGAAAAATGGAGCTTTTGAGACATTCACTTTCTCAATTTCGTCGCTCAACACGTTTTCATTTTACAAAATAAAAATGAAGAATGTCTCGGTCTACATTTCAACAATACTTCCTGCCTTTATTCGATCAAATATGTGCACAGAAATCGCAGAATATTCATAAAAAAATAAAAAACGGCTTTTCGAAACATACTAAGCCTTAAAAGTAGAAAATATTCTACTTTTACATATTGAAATTTTTCAAATTACATTTTTTCAAGTATGGCCATTGAGTTCAAATTTTTACATACATTTTTATTTTTAATACCGTTCATTGTACACATGCACGATAATAATGAGGAAAAAAATACGTCATAAAAAATAATTACGAAACGATATAATTATAATTACTTTTAATTAAATTTCGCTTTGCAGCGAGCTTCAATCCACTTTTCATCCGCTTTTAAGCACACTTTGGCCTTCAGACATTGTTATTGAAGAATATATATATATATACACAACGACAATGAAAGGATGAACACGACAATAATTGTATGAATGGCGTTCACGGCTCCGACGGCGGGTTGTAAGACAGAGAGTCATGTTTCATGAGCCACGCGTCTGGCCATTCATCCAGGATATTTGTGTGTTCCTCCTTTTACGGTCACTTTCACGATAGCGTTTCCAACCCTCTATTCAACAAAAATATCGTCAAAGTTATAACTGTAAACGCTCGCGAGAGTTGCGTCATATTTCCTTCGTTTATTAGGCTATCTTGAGTCTTGAATATTTGTGGAACAAGTAGGACCTTCGCTCGGTTGAATGCCTATTAAAAGCGCTCTCAGTTCACTTGTAAATTAAAATGCTATTGCCACTCTTCGCAGCGATGACGCTTGACGTTAAATAGTCACAGTTTGGAGTTGAAGCGCGTCTATACACTTACACATTTTCACCGAAACTCGACAGAACGGAGATGTTGCGGTTTCCCGTAACCTATTCATGATTTGATCGAGCGAAAATGCACCGACCGGTTGAAATCAAGTTCAAAGAGCGTCGTTAATTTACGGGTGGTGATCGAGTTAAATTGGGTAATAAACGGAATTTCCATAGAGCTTGCCCATCGGGTCCCGCAAACTGTATAGTGTATATATCTATGTATATGTGTATGTATATATGTTGAATGATGTGTATCGACACTATATATCGTGTTCGTGCAGTTCAAACATATGAAATGCAATGAAAGCTTGTGTTTAATGACTGCATCGGCAAACGATTGTGTAAACGTTGGTTACACGTGCTTTTTAATATCCAATATCAGATCGATGCATATACACGAGTATCGCTTTTTTGTATTTACTCCAACTCCTGTTTTTATTTTATTTTTTCAGTATTTGAGTGATATTAAATTTGACGTATTTTGCGGCTCTGGTAGTCCTTTCAAGGTTTATTATTTCTAGAATAAAGGGTCGCGGGAATTGTTTCTAAATGAGTTCAAGAAAAAAAATTTTGGTTTGAGGGTTTGACACTTTAAAAAAAACTGTTTCAAAAGCTTTAGCTGAGCTGTCAATGTTTTCTGTTGTGTCACAATTTGATAAATATTCGTAACGTACCAACTTGTCTCCGGGGATGATTTTTAGTTAACCCCTTAAGGCTTCAATAAATTTTTGAAATACCGAAAAAAAAAATCGTGCTTGCATTTATTTCATAAATATTTGCTATCACGCAATGAAATAATCATTTCGTCTTCAGGCTTACAAGGTTCAAAATAGCAACAATGTGAACAATAGGTACTATTATTTTTTTCCCTAATAAGAAAAGCTTGATCATCTTCATTTTTTTTATTTGACAAAATAGAATTTATTCTTACGCGATGGACCAACGATAACACCAAAAATGAGAGAGAAAAATGATGGTTTAGAGTTAGGAAACGATTTAATACCGCAGATGGTAATAAAAAAAATTGTGGTTGTTAATTCGTGGTTGTAGGGTGTGTTTCGCATCGGTAGAGAGGGCGAGAGAGACAGCAGCGTGTTGGTGACGCTCTTCGTCACACCTCGTCGCGCAACGCTTCTCATTTACGCCCAATGACGAGTACGCGACCGAGAACGGTTCACGTCGAATGATGCACTTTGTAGCACTCGAAACGTACGAGCGAGAAGGCACCAGAACGCCTCGCTAAAAAGAAAAAATTACACGGATATAGCAAGGTTTTTACGTCACAACGGTATTTCCGCCGCTAATTTTTGTTCCAGTCAGCAAGCACTTCTCCGTTTCCGCAATTGCAGCCACTTTTACACGTCGTTCTCTGTACTTCCTCCATTTTTAATCCCTATGCGAGCATCAACGCAAAATATATGTCCTTGATTATACAATCGGCAGCATATCGACATTCACGTGTCAGTCTAGTGGTCCTCAGATATTCAACAGCGGCAATTATCGTTTGAACCATTTCGTAAATTAATTAAACGAATTAGAGTACTAATTAAACCTGTTTACCGATTAGAAGTAAAATGGCACTGTTGAAAACTTGGGTAATTTATCAAACTGATATTGAAATTTGTTATTGCTCTATAAGAAATGACAGTGTGTTAATATTGTATTTGAAAATTTTAGAATATTTTAGTATCAGGTTAATTTCATTGCATTTAATATTAATATACTAATTTGGGGATAAAATTTTGTTTTATGTTAATTTTATAGTAATTTATTTGAACAGTATATATTTTGTTGTAAACGTATTTATTCTTATTGCCTGATTCTAATATTATATTTTTATTTTATTTAGAATACAAGTATTTGGGAAATTCCATAAATATCCTAGCTGACGTCCAATCTGCTTGGCAGTTTATACACTGAGAAAAACGATTTTATTAGTGACTATGAAGTGACAATTATTCATTTTTAATTCGTACGGCAATTTTTTAAGAAGTTACCATAACTATTGATTAGTTAAATGAATCTAGAGACCCGAGAAAGGCCCGAAATTTGTTTTACTTTTAAAGAAAGTATCAGTTGAAGTAAAGCAATTTTTTTTATTGATTAAATAAGCTGAAACGATTTTTTTTTATTGAAATTATCTAATATTGCACCGTCGGCCGGCTGCCATATTTTTACTTTCTCATATTTCTTAATGATTATTTATTTTCCCACTAACAAAAAGCATCGTTTCTGTCCGAGAAATTAATCTAAAAAAATTTTTTTAGTTCAAGTAATACTTTCATATAAAAAAAATCTGCCCAGATTCCATTTTTTTTTTTTTTTACAGATATAGCCGCTTATTCATTTTCACTTTACAGTTCACTGTATTACTACGATTTCTCTGAGAAAAATTATTGTAATCCAATATTAATAGACTATTAATATTTTCCGTTTTAGAAATATTGAATAGGGAATATAAATTGTTTTCTCTGGATTTGCAGCACTGTGTTAGCGTGGCCGGAGGTGGCGGCGGCGGAGGCGGTGGCGCCGGCGGGGGCGGTGGACGACTGAGTCTGCACTTGAGCCGTCCTTGCGGGGCCGGTGGCGGAGTCTCGGGGACCGGAAGTGACGGCGTTTCGGATTACCCGCCGAGCGCTGCGGCTGTCAGGAGCAGGGAGGCTGCCGCGGCGGCCCTGCACGCGGCAAGGACCCTGTTGGGCGCGGGGGTGGCCAACCCTTGCTCGCCCACCCCCGAGCCGCCTTTTTGGAAGATGCCGCACAAAGGTCAGTTAAATTACCATTTCTCTTTTTCATTCTATCGACTATTCGATGTGCGCATCGAGCAGTACTGTATCGTCCGTTTGTGTCAACTTTTTCCAACTCTGAAAAATCCCAATAAACCATAGCGAAAGATTTTTAAAAAGAATTTCAATAGACATTTTTAGAGGTTTCCATTAGAATTTCAATTGACCTATGACTTATTTTCTTCTTCAACACCTGCATTAAAAGATTTTTGTCTCAAATTCATTGCTAAAGGATTTCATAAATGAAAATTGAGGATGATGTACACAGAATAACGTCATATATATTCGTTGAAAAAAAAGCCACACAGAGAAATGAATAATGTCACGGGAAAAGGTAATGGCCTATGCTCCATTGGTTTGCTTCGCGAGACATTTGTTAATGATTTGCAAAATAATTTTGCTTTTTCTTCTTAAAAAATATTTATTATCTGTATACTAAAATATTGAAATAAATAAATAATTAATTAAAAGGTATTTACTCAAAATCTAATATCTCAAATCTAAAAACGACTTTGCCGTGGATGTTAATAAAGTTCCGGGCGTTAAAATTTTTTAAGTTCAGGGATTCTCTTATATATTCATTTTAAAAAAGTATCTCAAGAATATAATCCCAAATTCTTAGCTGAAAAAGTTAAAAATACAAAATTTATCATTTTTTAGATCCTTATTCCAAAACGCTTTGCAGGAATTATTGTATTTTCTTTAGAGTACCACATCTTATGAATGCAATTTTTTTGAAAAAAAAAAGTTTTTTAAGCTTTTTTGTGGAAAAACAAAAAAATTCCATCACTGTTCTTCACCATTACATACGCTCCGTGCGCACAACGAATGCTATATAGTATCTATCTTAACATATATCCGTTGAGCTACCCCAATGTTGCGACCCTAATGGGTGTCGCTGGTCACTATCAGCCCGAATAAGTCCTTGATCTATGTTTAGTCTCGGGCTGAATTGTTCCTAATGTATCGATTCTCATTCGAATGCAGTACTCTCAATAGGAAGCCCCACTTGGCCCAGGGCACGATACAAAGGCAGAGAGCCAAAGGGCACACGTATCTACCGCGTTCCATCATAGATTAACTGGAAAGCCGAGAATGCGATCACCCATTAATTTATTGAAAGTGCTTTACGACGTACTATTCATTGCTGAATTGCTATTTGACAAATTGAAGCAGCCACCGGGGCCTTTTCGTTCCATTTCGTTGAACCATTTTCAAATATCCTCTTAATAACGTATTTGAATTTGCTCGTTAACTAATATTTGCAAACCTTTTTTGTAATTCCCTTACTTGGCAAATTCGTATTCATCAGAGTGAAACAGATATTTTAAAAACATTTTGTCACAATTGTAGGTATTTACTGAAATTAAGATAACTAGTAACACAAATTGGGTAGTCAATTTGGGTCTTGGTTATTCTGTTCTCAACGATTAAAGTTTTGAGACACAATAAGGACATCGTGAAATAGGATTCGTTGATTTTTCAATTTTTTTCGGACTCTGTAAATCGAAGGAGCGAAATTTTAAATGGGTTGCGTAGCCTTTCCACCTTTTCCGGTCATTTTTCAAAGCGCTCCCACGGGAGGAGAAATTGTAATGGTGGTATTATAATGTTATTGATGCCATTCTCTTCGGTTCGTCGAGCCGTTTCCATAAAAAAAAAGCAATCGAAAATCCGTAAACGGAGAAGAAAGTTATCGCCAGTTAAAATTCCCGAATGTTGGTACTCCTGACCTCAGGGGGTCCAAAGTTAAAAAAACAAATTTCGTCTTTTGCTAAATTTGAAAAAGCAATCTTATTGGAAATTTTACGTTGATTACGAATCTGCCAAAGTTACTATTGATAACTGAAAATTTCCATGGAAAAACTTGAAAAAACCGGGAAAAAATTGTTCTTTTGTGGTTTACACTTGAAATTTCTGTGTTATCGATAAAAAAAATTGCAGTTTCGTGAGAGCTAATCAGTATATCAGACAAACTTTTCAAGCGTTCGGTGATAATATTCAAGACCTGTCGAAACAATTCTGTGGACAGGTTTTGCGAAGTACCTGAAGAGAACCAATAGCAATCCGGTAGCCACGAGCGAAAAAGGCTGTGCGATAAGCACGCCGGCGCATCGCTTATAAATATTCTCTCTTAAACTCCCGCATGCTGGAGGCACCAAACACACGTTGTAGAAGCGTATAGAGGACGCGTCGGGCGGTCGGGCGCCGCTAACGAGAAAACTCGACCGAAAAATCGAGGGCGGCTAATGCCGTAATCTCGTCGATTAGAGGTGGTGGGTTGATCTCGCTTTCTCGTCGAAGCCTCATAAAGAATTCAGAATGCTAATTCTCTTGTGTGGCCATCGTGGATATATATTGCGAGGATGCTGGATATATGCATATATATATATATACAGCAGCGATTCTTCAGTGGCGAACGGAGAATGAAAGAACCTGCTTTTTCTTTTTTCCTTTCTCTGTTAAGCGGCTTCCTTTCAACCACATATAAATATACTTTGGTCCTTACACATTTTTAAACTTATTCTCCAACTGCTTTATCTTTTCTCGTTTAGTTCGGCAAATCTCCTGAGGCTTCCATTCCTTAACGTCTTGACAGAAGGATACATTAATTATCGATTGTCTAATTGTGCGGCTCGTTGCACCGAGCCTCGCGATGGCCACATTGCAATTTTATCATAACATTGGAAAAATAAATCCCTGAAAATTCGGATTTCGCGATCATTCTTTTTGTGGGAACGAATTTACTTATGTTAATTTGTTTTACATTCTCCACGGTAGAAAATTATCATTCCAACAAAAATGGTCGAGTGTAAATAATAGTAATTGGTAAAAAAAGAACAACAACAACACACAACAAAATTATGTTGGATTTTCAAAAAATGACAAATTAATTTAATTGATTTTATGATAAATATAAAAATTATTCAGTCGATAATTACCGAGATTTAAAATACTCAAAGTAATATTAATCTCCGTGCTTAAGTTTTTCACCTTAAATGGGACATTAAGGACAAAATAAATCATGCTAATGTTTGACAAGGGAAAAAAAGCAAAGGTTGGAGATTTTACGTTATATTGCCGAACTTATAGACCGGTGGCTGCGACTTACCTCAGAGGTTACCCTCTGTAATCGGACACCCCGATTGCTTGGCTTCTCTGTCGGGGCAACAGCCCCTTATAGGAAGCACATCGTAAGCCACTGTACAGAAAGGGCGGTACAGAGAGCACCTTGCACCTGAGCTATGCATCTCGCTCACTCTCTCTCTGGCGAGCGCCGATCTATCCACCCACATGCACCCCCGACAACGTGGTTCGACCCTTCTAAGTCACGCTACCGAGACGACGTGCGCGATGCACTCTGGGTAAATCATGTGTTCTTGTGGTGTTGCCTTCCCGTAAACCGAGGGAGCATATCCGACCGTCAGTCGCGACTTGCACGAAGTTGTCTAGTGTCCACAGGTCAAGCCAATCATCCGTAAAGCCCCGTTAATTTTTCACGCCTCTTAAGACTAAACTCTAATTGTTTTTTGCACTCAAAGAAATTCCTGATGATTTTAGAGTGTAGCTGAAGGATTCATTTCCTATTTTTTTTTTTTTGAGTTTGGTATGTGATTTCCTGTACTTTATGTTCTAAAAGGGCTTTTTCGTGCTTATAAGTGATTAGGTTAATAAGTTAATAAATTAATTGATGAATAAATATTTTCTTCATATTAATCTATTGATAAAATGGTATCCAAAAATGTTCTAAATGGTAAATAAGTTTGTATGGTAATTTTGGTTTTAGTTAAAACAAAAAGGTGGTAATGATATATTAGGTAGAATTGGAGCAAAAAATTATGCAGTTTTGTTATGAATGGATGTGCTAGGGAATAAAATTTGATATTCGAAAAGAGGAGTGAAAAGTTAAGTAATTTTTATAGGGCTTAACTGCATATAATGTAAGGGATATTTAATTCTTATGACTTTGTTGGGAATTTGTGCACCTTATAGATTTCGTGCTATTGATACCCCCTCTGATCCCTCAATCAAAGACTCTTATGTGACTCTCTATACACGAACGAATGAATTTGTTTGGCCGTCGCTGAGCTGATGCGGAAGCAATGTGGTCCTAAAGGTATCGTGTTTCTCTTCACTTGTACCTTTGGTACCCACTGCATAATAGTACCTCGTACCCTGAGGCTCGACAAGTGAATTCTGATTTAAAAATAAAAAAGGCTATACATTATCTATACTAAGACTATAAAGAATGTATATTCTCTACACTAAGTTCTAATACTATACTAAATCCGTCAATTTTTCACCCTTTTTTAAATTTTCAAACTTACAAAATCATTGTCAATACACAAAAAAAAACCAAATTAACAAATTGGTTTATAATTTTTGTTTTTAATTATGTATAAGAAAAGGAATACTTTAAAGGTACGGTAAATTAATATTCTGATCAATTCGCGTACTTTTTCCTGGCTTCTTTTATTGCAATTAAATAAGTCAACGATTTTACATAAATAGAACATAAATTCCCTTAGTAATATCCTCTTGTCACGACGCTCTACATATTCAGCTTAACGAGTCATAAAGTAATGAATATGGAATTCGTATGACTTTGCCGGGGCTTTGTGCGCTTTGTAGACTTTGTGCTATTGATATCCTCTCTGATCGCCCAATCAAAGGCTGCTTATGTACAGGACTTTCCATATACGAACGAACAAATTGATTTGGTCGTCGTAGAACTAGTGCAATGTGGCCTGAAGGGATCACGTTTTTCGTCACTTGGACCTTTGGTACTACATTATTGCACTTCGTATCCTGAGTCTGATCAAGTCACTTTTCCTTTAACATAAACAAAGTTATAAATTTCCAAATTATCGGCCTGTTTTTAACTTTCCACATTTAGAAAAATATCCTCAAGGCACAAAACAAAATTATACAGAATGATCAGCCTATTTTTAACTTTCAAAATTTAGAAAAATATCCTCAAGCCACAAAACAAAATTATAGCTTAACGGATCATAAAGTAATAAACATCAAATTTGCATGACTTTGTGCACTTTGTATAGACTTTGTGCTATTGATATCCTCTCTGATTCCCCAATCAAAGGCTGCTTAAGTGAAGAACTTTCCATATACGAGTGAACAGATTGATTTCGTCCTCGCAGAACTAGTGCGGAAGCAATGTGGCCTGAAGGCATCGCGTTTCTCGTCACTTGTACTTTTGGTACCTACAATATAATGGTACTTTATATCCTGAGTCTCCTCAAGTCGCTTCTACTTTTACAAAAAAAAAAAATAATAATTAGGAACAACCCAAATTTCCAGCCTATTTCTGATATTCCAAATTGACAAAAATATCCTCGAATCAAAACAAAATGAACAAATCAGGTTTTCTTAATTTCGTTTGAAACTATGTGGGAGAAAAAAATGTAAATACATAAAACAACAGCTTAGCGAATCATAAAATAATGAACATCAAATTCGTATGACTTTGCCGGGACTTTGTGCACTTTGTAGACTTTGTGCTATTGATATCCTCTCTGATCCCCCAATCAAAGGCTGCTTATGTGAATGACTCTCCATATACGAGCGAACAAATTCGTTTGGTCGTCGCAGTGCTGGTGCAGAGGCAATGTGGCCTGGAGGTATCGCGTTTCTCTTCACTTGTACCTTTGGTACTCACAGTATTATAGCACACCATAGCCTGGGGCTCGGTATGCCACACAGAGAAGGCCCACGAAAGCGCATAACACTCGACACGTATATACATATACATACGAGGAACTGCACAACACATACACACACACGCACACACACACACAGGGGCTATATTGAAGTACGAATGTTAGCAGTAGAAGCGGAGCTTCTACTTTGAACTGATCTCGCTTCGCAGCGTAAAAGTGAGACACAACACAGCTTGGAACTCAGCGGCGCGACCCTTCGATCAAAAAAATGTGAACGATCCACTATATGGGCACAATGGTGGTTGTGGCGCAACGGCACGCGCCACAGACCCTTCGGTGTGTGGCATGCGCTTCGCCCGCATTCTCACTCCATCTCAAGCTCTCACTACTGCGCTATAGCTCTTTTTTTGCCTTTCTACCCATTGCGTCTTCATATATAACACCCCATGCAACATTCCCGGCACGGGAAACCCCGCAGCTATTCGAATCAAACGCCCGATTCACGAGAGGCCACTTTATTTCGTTGCTCGGTACGACATTCGTTAATGGCTATGAAGGAACTACGCGGGGGAGACAGGGTATGAAATTTTGCGGGTGTTACACGGCATGAAGCAAAAGAGCGATCGGGGGAGCGTATTAAGAATTTTGAAGGATCGAGTGAAAATTCAAATGTGACGTTTGGGAGACAACAAAAGCTCTCGGCTGCTTGTATTTGTTGTTGCGCCACACGGAAAAAATGAATTGGTTCACGGAAAGAAGGATTGGTTGGATTAACTAGGTTATTGGTTTGACCAACCAAGTTGTTCGTTGACTAACCAAGTCCTTGGTGGACCAATGAAGTTATTGGTTACATTAATCAAATCAACTTGCCTAGTCGACTCATTATACTTATGGAGCTTATGCACGTGTCATTGTGAAAATGATTCTTAAATTGAAGGTAAAAATTCGTTTTCGAATTTTCAAATTTTCCGTTCATAACTCAAAAACTGTATTGGAAATTATGAAAAGATCGATTAAATTTTTTTGTATATTTTTAAGCCATCGTTAAGTCATTGATTCAACTATGACAGTTTGGTAATCGACAGGAAATTTGGAATCGGATAGGTGTTTTAGAAAGTCTCGATTTATTTGGACATTGAGCGATCCCGAAAAGTCAACATCCCAAAAGTTCGGACCTTTTATCATTTGTTAACTTTTTTTCCAACCAATATTCAATTCAACTTTATTTATTTATTTTGCATCCGAAAATAGAGATACAGATAAATTTCAAAACTTAGAAAAACACGTGAAACATATGCGAAAGGATTTTCAAACGAGAGTCCCAAAATTCCTCCAGCTCTGTACCCTATACCGATTTAAAAAAATCTCCAATATAATATTTCATTAAGCCCCTGTGCCAAACCACCTCGTTATTTATATATATGTACATATATACCAGCAAAAGAGATTACCTGTACGAATGTATAGGCAGAAAAGGGGGTTGTAACGCCAAGGGTGTAATAAATGTCGAGTGCTTTTCTGTCCCTCTTACTCGTTCACTATAACTGCATAAGGATTATCGCTGGGTAACGATCGTCGCTCAATTATTTTTCGCATACACGTTTAAACCCCCGCGCCAAATATATATATATATATATATATATACATATATACAGAGCCCTCTTCCCGCGGCTTTTTCGAAAGCTCGGTATCGCTGTTATGCAGAGTATAATTGCGTGGTGTGTGTCGATAGAGTCACGGAGATTAACAGCGAATTATTCAAGGTACGACGAGCTGTAAATAACCGGCACTATATGGGGTACAAGAGGAACATCGTCGAGTCATTATTCCGATCGAGCATATAAAATATCGGTTGTTCATAGCGATGAGCTCCATCGATGCTCCTGTATTATTTCCCTTCACCCTCTTTTTTACGGTATTTAATTATTTCGTTTCATCATTTAGTACATTGATGCTTTGTCATTTACCTATCCAACGTTAACACAACGATTTAATATTACACTAGGAATATAACTGTAGCTCTGCATGGCTCCAGCATTCAATCCAAATAAATTGAGCTGATTTAAAAAAAAACGTGAGGAAACAATATTACTGCAAAATGGACGTCTAATTTATTTTTCCAACGAAAAAAGTGATGAATAAATGAACGATAATTATTGAATTAATAATTTTGTAAACATTATTGATGAAATCATAATCTAAATCGATATCAATTTGAGATAAATATCGGCTGTTCATAGCGATGAGCTCCATTGATGCTTCTGTATTAATCCTCTTTTCTCTCTCTCTCTCTCTCTTTAACGGTATTTAATGATTTAATACTGTAACTCTAAATGGCTCGAGCATTCAATTCAAATAAATTCAGCTGATTTCACAAGTAAGTGAGAAAAGATTATTTCTAAAAAAAAAAAAAATGTACGTGTAATTTATTTTCCAACGAGAAAAGTGATGAATGAATGAACATTGATTATCAAGTCAATAATTTGGCAAGCATTATTGATGAAATCATAGTCTAAATTGATATCAATTGGAGACAAATATTTTCAAGTAATTATTGAAAAGCATATTTCTTGCATAATTCAGTAATTTCAGTAAGTTTCTTTTTCCCCTCTCAACTTAAATATAGAGCCGAGTGAAAGTGGTTTGTAGTGACCTTTCAATTATTTCATGAAGTTTGCAATTTATTCGTGAAATAAACCGAGATTCCTATAGTCTCTCGGCGAAACTCTCCGGGATGTGGGCGAGGTGCTTGCGTCTGCACCTCTTCATCTCGCTACTCGAGAACGCGAGCGTGCGATAATGAATAGTCAGACTGTGACGCTTTTGCATTCACCTCGGGAAACCCCTACGCAGTGTTGAAAGCAATATTAGTAGTAGCGGCAGTAGTAGCTACGCTCCACTCATGAGCGGTGAGCTCTCTGTCTCTCTCTCTCTCTCTTCCGACGCACCCTTTGCATCGCTGCAAGTTATACAACATACAGACAGTCCCGCGGTGTCGCGCTGGCTTGGAAGTCCAATGAATTCGACACTCGAGCAGGAGGGCATCGTTCAACCGCGATTCAACTCATTAGAGAACGTGAGTCTTGGCATCTTTGATGTCTTCAGCGTGAAATGAAGTTCCATATACTCTTCGCCTTCCGCCCCGAAGCTCGCAGCTATGGCGACCTCCTCTTCATCTCTTCCGCATCGAAATCGTCCCGTTACCTAGGTTCTCGCGTTCACCACCTCGCGACTGGTACACGGTGGTAACATCATTTTCAATGTTGCGTACCTCAACATATTTATGGTTTGCACATACACAGATTTACATTCGCGAGAATGTCAATTAGCAATCATGAGGATACGTTGGGTCTGGATGACATAACATTTTAGAGCCGTTTAGTTTGCGGAATGGAGTCTTGGTAAAAATGTGGTGACCTTGGATGGTAATCTGTTAGACTTGTATTCTGGTGGAGTCATCATAGCCGGTCAGTCTAGTGAGTTCCGTTAGAATCAGAATCTGTTATTTAATACGTTAGAATCATGATCTGTCGTTCAATACGATAAAATCATGATGTGTTATTCAATGCGACAACATCATGATCTGTCGTTCAATTCGTTAGAATCATAATTCGTCATTTAATGCGTTAAAATCATGACCTGTCATTCAATCCCTTGGAATGATGATCTTCCATTCAATCCGTTAGAATCATAATCTGTCGTTTAATTCGTTAGAATCATGATCTGTCGTTCAATCCAACAGAATCATAATCTGTCGTTCAATGCAATAGAGTCATGATCTGTCATTTAAACCGGCAGGATCATGAACTGCTGTTCAATTTAGTAGAGTTATGAGCCCAGACTTTTATCCTAACAGAGACATGATCTACCATTGAACATGATAATGCTATCATCCAATCGAATTTTTCAATGATACATTTTTAACAGGCGCTTGGTTTCTGGTAGAATTGCGAATTGGTCGAGTTGAAATCTGCTAGGAAGGTAAACGTGCCACCCTACCGTTTGGCGGCAATGGTGCCAACCCGGCAGATTGGGGAATGAAGCGCGTGCCCGAATTAGAGTGCGCATTATCCGCTTCGAATCGTGTTTTGTTTACATTATCGAATAACGATTAATCGCACGTTTCGCGAAAGTGTGGGTGGTAATGAGAGTTAGCGAGAAAGCGAGTGGGAGAGAGACGGAGAACGAAAGTACGAAGGGCGGTGGAAGGAGAAACGGGCAAACGAGATAATACCAATCGCTGGTCGAACGCGTGACTGACTCCGCACCGACCGCATCGATCGGTATATACCGATGCTTTTACGCGGCTATCGATGCTATGCTCGCCGGTTGGTCGACAAAACGCATTCATTTTCACTTGCTATCTCGTTCCCTCTGCTTTCACTCGTTGGTTACGTTGTTCACAAGCCTCTTTCTCTCGGTTCCGGAACCCGGCATACGCCCCCACCTCTTGACAACGCAATTTCAATGGTACCAATCGCTGACGCCGGCTCTGCACTCGTGCTCTCGAATACCCGAAAACTCGCTGATATTCCTGCTATTCGCCAATTTAATAATTTAACCTCACCAATTCCATGTTAAAACACAAGACTTTTACATTTTATTCCGATCGGCTCTTTACGATAGTTTTCCCTCATTTCAATATCCGAAACTACAATTTCTTTCCTTTTCATCGAAAATGATCATTCTTTAAATACTCTTTTTCATGTACCTAGGGTTTTTTAAATTAAAATTGGTTTCAACGATTCAAGATGCAGGAAATGGGATTTTCGTTCAATTCCTGAAAATTTTTATGTCGCAGGGTCAGAGGAACCCCAACATATACAAGATCGCAAATAATAAAATGTTTATAACTAAATTTATCTCTGCGGCCTTTGACTGATTTGATAATAGAAATAAAAGAAGAATACGCTGGAAACGAAATGTTGATTTACCTGAAGGGGCCCCCTGATAAAAATGTCAAATGGCTCGAAGAAATTGACGGTACAGAATTTTGCGAAAAATTTGTGAATTTCTGAAAACACTTTTATTCATTATTTATCTCTCGCTCGGCACTTTTCTTATACAACTCGAGCAACTCTCCATCGCGTGGTGAGTGAGTGTCGAAGGGTTTGAGGGTTCAGAGGGTTGTTTGCCCGTAAGGAGGACTCGGTGAAGAAACGGAGAGAGCCACGAGAGGGTCGGATGTCGCCAACGTTGGGGTTTGCGTGGCTGGTACTGCTGCTGTTGCTGCTGCCTCTGGTTCTCGTCGAGTTCGCAGAGGGAGAAAGTGGAAAACTCGACGAAGGGAGGACAGAGACGAGTAGAAGAAGAGAGGCGGTCGGAGTGGAAAGAAAGAGGAGAGAGAGAGAGAGAGAGAGAGAGATATGGAGAGTGAGGGCGTCGCGACATCGTGCATCCCGCCATGATGGGATTTAATCTGTGTCCCGTTTCACGCTCAGCCAAGTGGAACCTTTTTGCCTCACTTTGCGGCGCATGACTCGCTTTTGCCCTGGTCGTCGCGTAGATTAACGCGAAATTATAAATAAAGAATGTGTGCCGTGTGCCGTGTGACATGTATATACATATATTATATATACATAGATGTATGTACACAACATAGACGCTGCGTGTTCGAGTCGACGACGATGTGGCTGGCTGGCAGTGCTCTGTTACTCTGTGCCAACGCTCGGGGGTGGTTTTCAACCAACCCGAACAACGTCGTTGCCGTCGTCGTCGTACTCGTCACTTCATACCTCGTCGGCCTCTTCAGCTCGTCGGATGAGCCCCCCCCCCCCCCACCTTCCTATCTTTTTTTTACATTTTTTCTTTTTTTTTTCAACCCTGTAAATTCACGTTACATCGAGAATATGTTGTGGGATTAATCAACTTGAAAACTTTATTAATATGAATAATAAATAGGGCATGGCGTTTTTCGAGAAAATTAATTTACTGAAAACATTTTTTTTTTCGCAGAGTATGGAAAATCTTTCATAGAATGAAAATATTAACAGTAGCGGGTGGTACCAATAATTCTTTTATTAATGATGTCTTTGAAAAACAAAGTAAATTACATGCTTTTTCAATAACCCGAACACCGTCGTGATACTCGTCACTTCATACCTCAGCAACCTTTTCAGCTTTTCTGACGAAACCCTCCACCATTCTGCCTTGTTCTCACGTTATTTTTATTCCTGTAACGTACATTACACTAACAATACATTATAGGATAAATCACCCTGAATAGTTTATTAATAAAAAATAGCGGGGCGTCATACTTTTTAAAAATGTTTCTTTTTTTCAATGGAAAGTAATCATTTTTAGGGAGACGTTTTTTTATGAGGTTTGCTAAATACAAAATGTTTATTTTTGGAGCTTGTCGTAAAAATAAAATATTAATAGTGGTAATAATATCTAACATTATCGTCATTTACTCAAGTTTCGTTTCGCAAGCAAAAATGCAGCATCCAATTTAATGATAACTGAAAAATATAGAATTAAAAATCGAAACGTAATATCGCGATATCAATTTTTTTTGGATATACGATACAAACCACATGGCGACTTAACCCATATACTTTAGGTTGAAATCTATAGAACGATGTAGTTGAGATCGAGTACTGTAATAATGTGTCTTAATTTTTGTAAATAAACGTGGCGACTTAATTTCTGGTTTTTAATAGATTACACCTGTTACTATGTTTATAGATTACTCCTTCCTTCTTGCGGAGGTGCAGCATCGGGCTGCTTCAGACATTTCACTACACCGAGGTTCGATACAAACTTTAAATATTGATTACTTATCGCCTGTTTATTCGATCTATTTACAATCGAGGATTCGCAAAATGCAAGATGTCACGAAGAAAAAAAATAAATGTATGGCACAGTAAAAACTAAAAAATATTTTTGTGATCTCGACAAAAAATGGTGTCCCATTTATCCAGCAACAAAATTGTTACATTAATAATTTTCCAAACATCAATAAAATCCAACAATAGAATATTGTCAATTTATCGAAACTGATATTTCGACATTTTACTAAATTATTTTTTACTGCGCCAAAAGAAAATTTTTATTCCCAATGCACATTTCGCTTCACCCGTTGTACAGCTACAAAATTGTACTCGCTTATTGTTTGTATCTCCCAAACGAAAGAATCTCTTCAAGGAGTTCAAATAGTCAGGCCGATATATATTTACATGGTTCGTGATAAGCTCGCAATGAACGAGTCGCAGAGCGCGATATCATATCCCATGCGACGCTTCTCTACAGTTTTGCGCGTTGCGCTCAGAAGAAGTTGACGTCGCGTCGCGTGTTAACAATCTTTAAATCCCATTGAACATCCCATAAACGAGGAGACACCAAGTTAGGCCGGTTCTGGAGCTCCAGACCTCCAGCATTATCCATGAGACACGGCAATCTACTCACTTGACCGTTAAACAAGATTTTATGGCAACTCGTAATCTCGATGTAAGATATTTATCTCAATAACTGTCAAACTATAACAAGAACGCGAATGAGCTTTTTTTCCTTCTCCTTCTAAGCAAGATTATCAATATATTCTGCTGTGCAAATGTCCACAAGAATAATCCAGCTATGGAATTTTGGTTTTTTATTTATCGGATCTGTTAATTATTTATCAAATTATCATTATTACTTGTAATTGGCTCATTTGGGAGAGCAATTTTAAGGAAATGAACAACATTTAAAAAAAAATCTAGAATATAAAAACAATCTCCTCATGGATAGAAATTTCGTTTTTTATTTGATGAATCAGAATTAGTACATTACGATACCGTTGCAGCTAAATCTTTTCCTGACAAAGTATTTTTCAATTTTTATTTGACAATGTGCGAAAATGCAGCGTTTTTCAAAATATTTTCATTTTCAATCGTTCAATTTATTGACAGCAATAAACAACGTTAAAAACAGAAAGAACATTTTTTTAAACATTCAGAATACAACAAAAAAACGGCTACAGAACAAAACAACAAAATATAATATCGCTATTTCATATCGAAAGAATTTTTGTACTCGATCCAAAATATACATCGACAAAATATTTTTCAAGCTATTGCAATTTTCAATCGTCCTGTTTGAGGACCGCAATTCAAGTTCGGAGAAACACCGATAAAATTGCAATCATTTTGAGAACTAAAAATCCAACGGAAAGAATGTGGATGAGATAATGGAACACAAATAGCAAAACGGTGTTGTGAGTAATCTTTGACACAGAAATGAGATGAACGAGGGTAGATAAAGTTTGCGACGTGGCCACGAGCTTGTTGAAGCATGCGAAATGGGATAAACGGAAACCGGTGAATTCTTGGGAATTTACGGTGACGCAGGCGCTTGAGAGTGCAAAAGAGGGATTTCGGTGAGAGGTTCGCGGCCGCGTTTGCGTCTGCTGCACCCCTTTGCCGTCGTACATACCCTCCACCTAGTCGACGACGTTGTCGTCGTCGTTGTCGGCGGCGTCGACGTCACGGGAAGCACAGAGACCACTTAAATTACATTCCTCCAACTATTTCTTGTCACTCTCGCGTTCAAAAGTGGAACGCCTCGTCGTGTAGCAGGATAAATTTAATTTGCTAATTGCAAGATGCATTTAGCACTCGCTCAGCATTTTCACTACTGAAAGTTTACTATATGACGCGCTGCGACAGCTGTGATATGTATATATATAAATATGAGCATACAATCATTTTAGAACCCTGTGATAGCTGAATGGTCGTATTTGTCAATTTTTTTATAAAAGTACATTTTATTTTGGGTCTGGAGTTTGACTACTCGGTACAAATATTTGTGAGCTTCCCTTGATTTAATAATTTTCAGATGCATTTATTGTCATTAACAAATAGAATATTGATGTGTCGGAATGAAGATTTTAGTACTCACGTACTTAAATTTTCTGATACTAGTATCGTTGATGTTTTATGCTATTCTCAAACTTCGAATAAAGATATATTGATATGGAATTTATAGATTCGTTAATCTCATATCGCTTTGTATATTAAATTTATTTGCAGTTTTGAAAGTGTATGATTTTAAAAAAATGGAGGCTCTTATTTTGGGCAGGAGGTCTTTAAAATGGATTTAGCAGAATTGTTGATCGATTTTATTCATTAATAATTTAGAGAAAAAAATTCATCAAAGGAATATTGCGAAAATTTGGTTATTTCTTTCGTACCCAGTTGGCAATATATCCTGCGATTTCTGGTAGCAATAATTTGCAGACATTTTTTATAATTTTTCATTAAATGCGATTTCCTGGGTTTTCCTGCGTTTTTGGGTCGAATTTTTTACTAAGTTCTTTAAAACGGTCCATCACTTATGTGCGAACAATTTGTCAAGAATTTTTTTTTCAACGCACCAAAAATGCCAATAATATTTATTTCTTTCAAATTGGAGTCTATTCTCCAATTTTCTTTGTGGTTTTAAGTTGTCTCATGCTTAGAAAAAATGATCAAAATTGGCCATTAATTATTATAAATTGCCTGTGTGGAAGAAAAAAGCTTTTACAATATTGTTAATACAAATGCACATTTTCAACACGCTGTAATTTCATATATCTTTAGATCACATTCTCAAATAAAATAAAAAGTTTAACTACGAATCAGAGTCATTTTTCGAAGGACGTAGCCAACGACAATGTTGCTGGTAAAAGAAGAAAAAAAATATAACTTTCTCATAGTACGTCAACGCGGGGCGCAGCGGCACAACAGAAGAAAAGTGGAAAAAAATGGAAAAGCTGTCATGCCTTCAGAGTGCTCACCTGTTTTATACAACTAGACTGTTATACACCACTACAACCGGTTCTCAGCAAAGTCCTTTCGCGTTTTCTCTGCGTTTCTATGAAAAACTCCGTCTGCACCGGCGCGCTTGGAAAAATTACTTTGAACTTATCGTATACTATATCAAAAGCGAGAGTGAGAGAGAAAGAGAGATACAGAAGACAGAAAGAGAGAGAGAGAGAGAGAGAGAATCGCGTGGGATGCCTGACACAAAGAGTAGGACAAAAGAGAACATGTTAATTTTTTTTCTGTAGTAAAATAACTCTTCAACAATTCTCTCTTTTTATCTCTTCTTCACAACTATACACAACAATGTCGTTACAGCGACTCTTTTTTCATTAAAAAGCTTTTGTTCGTTAAACAAAAAATTCATTTGTCATCGTGTAATTTTTGTTTTTAATTAAATTCACCTACCAAGTGTAGTTAATTTTTGTAACAATGACACAAAACTGTCCGACTTAAGAGTACGAACTCTCGTAGAAAAAGAGTACTAAACGTTAGTGCAAATTAAAAATTAGCTTCCTGGAAGTTCTCCATGAATTTGATGCATATTGCATCAAACGCAAATGCAACATGCTTTTCATTTTGTTTTCACAGCTGCACATAATAATGTCATTACAAAAACTATTGTTTGTTCGTTAAAAATCTCGAGATTTTTGTTCGTTGGGAAAAATGTATTTGTCCTCATATAATTTTCACTTCCTTTGTTACAAATGTAGCTACTAAAAACATTACATTGTCGGAACAATAGCTCAAATCCGTCAGGCTTAGAATTTAAAAAATGTTTAACAACCACTTTGAAATAATGATCCTGGGAATTCTCGGTGTGCAGATTCGGAAAATCGTTAGTCACGTTTACTAACATTTGATGCATTTGATACCCTCGTGTATGACACTCACCCCTCTCGATGACCCTTAGGATTAATGGGAGTGGAGAATATTTGTATATTGACCGTTGAACACGTTCGTGGCTGCTGACCTTATATGTATTAATACTCAACAGCGTGTCATGTACCCATTGACATATTACACATGTTACGTTATGTTTCCACAGAGGAGGACCTGATGCACGGGGGTGGTCCGGGTATCGGTGGGGGTTCTATGGTTGGTCAGAACTCAATATTTGGCTGTTCGGCTGCTGGTCACAGCGGAGTTAACCAACTCGGTGGTGTTTACGTTAATGGACGACCACTTCCCGATGCGACGAGGCAAAAGATTGTCGAATTGGCGCACAGCGGAGCGAGACCCTGCGACATATCGCGGATTCTTCAGGTCAGCAATGGCTGCGTGTCCAAAATACTCGGCAGGTAAGAACCCATCAATAATCATCTATTTCTCAATTTCAAAAATATTAGCAATTTGTGAATTGCGTTTCGTGACAATCTATTATAGTTTTTGTGCTACGAATTGTAACGAAGAAAGTCTTGGTCAGTAGATGGAATTCAGTATTTTTAATGCGAATTCTCATTAAGCGTATGTAATATTTAAAAAATTGATAATCGAAAATAAAAATGGCTTTTACGTACATTTATTAAGTTTAAAAAAATGTATAGATAGAATTAATGACAACGACTGATATAACTTCAATATTTACGAAAGGAAAAACATAATGCGTCTTACTGATTTCAAAAAGCTTATGATTGGAATTTTTCCACTGACTAAAAAACTGACAAAAAATTCGGTTTTGTGTCCAACAATTTCATAGAAAAATCGGGAAAAAATAATTTTTGTAATCTATTTTTATATTTTCTATATATATAAAGATTAGGTTTTTAGATGCGCACATTTTCCATCGTTAGAATGTCTGATAACCCATAATTGTCAAATTCTTACAGATATTACGAGACAGGCTCTATAAAGCCAAGAGCGATCGGCGGAAGTAAGCCACGAGTCGCAACGACCCCGGTCGTCAACAAGATAGCTGACTATAAGCGAGAATGTCCCTCGATCTTCGCCTGGGAGATTCGTGACCGGCTGCTGCAGGAAGGCGTCTGCAACAACGACAATATTCCAAGCGTAAGTAAATTCATTCATGCGAAAAATAATCGTTTAATTTACTTCCCACAAGAAAAGAGTTCAGACAATGTGCATCTAGTACTTAAAAATATATCTAAAGATCTATTACTTGCCACCATAGAATTCAAGTCCAATTGCCTATAAACGTTCAATTAAAATGAAAGAAACAGAGTCCTAACTTGATTTCATTGTTTATCGTGTATGTGAAAAAACTATATATACACAATTATATATATATATATATATAGATACAATTTATACATAAGATCAACGATTTGGTTTACACAGAAATCGTATATAGATTCCATACACAATGCTGCAAAGAATATATGCCCAATTCTATATTTAAATAACACTATCTATGTTTTCTATGTAACCTGATATACAATTTTTTACTTTCACACCCCGCACTACAAGTCTTGATAATTTGGACGAAACATTTGTCCATCTAGAGCCTACAGATCTATTCATCGATATCATAAAATCACATAAAAACATATACTATATCCAAGCCCCCAACCCTCGATGTGAACCCCAAAAGTCTATTTGCCTATAGATGTTAAATTAATATTGAAGCAACAGAGTCGTTGATAGAGTTGGTTGTAGTGGAGTTATATGAGCTAGTATCCATGATGGTAATGCCGCGGTGCTGGTGGTACACGACTTATCGGGACCAGAAGAGGGGTGGCCGAGGGGCGGCGCACTTACCCGTCGGATCTGGCCACTCGACCCTAATCAAAGTCTCGTCAATACGATCGCTTGGGTGGGGTAATCGGTCCATTACGCGGACTCGACATCGTGCGTCCACCCTTGTGCCCCGCCAGAAGCTGCGAGCCTCGTCCATGCCGAGTTACCACTGGGCAACCCTCGATCTGCTTTCCTAAAGGGGGGCACGCACGCAGCGTATATATACACCAAACGCGAAGAAGAATCTGACCCGTAGGGTGCAGGGAGTGCGTTTGCCCGTCCGGTAAACATTCTGACTTCCTTTATTATCCTCAACCATGCTTACACTCCCATTTCGCACACTCCTACCGAGAGACAGGCCAGAAAAGGCGTCGGCTGGTCCCTTGCACGCAAAGGAATTTCTGCCGGAGACCGAAATATGAGAAGAAACACAACACGTCACGTATTGGATAACTCCGAGATCAGTTAACGCACTGCACAGCAGAAATAAGGGAAAGATTTGCCATTTTTTGGATGTAATACAATCAATCATTGCTCCTTGGTGAAATGGGCACTTTTGCAAATGCCATTCTTGCGTCAATTGGTCATAACCGAAGGTTTGAGGCTACAAGGCCATGCGGTATTTGGGACGTAATGCATAAATCTGAACTCACTCGCATACTTTTGTCAGCTTGGATTTTGAGGGAATGTGTGAGAAACGATGTTTTGGTCTTGGTTCATCCCTACGAAGCAGATATTCCCTAGATAGTCGAATGACGAAGCTTAAGACCAGCGGGAAAACACGGAAACGTCGAATTCCATGAGTGGCGCGGTCTTCCAACCCTCGAAGATCGAGCCGGAATGAGAAGGCTGTTCCGTCCATAAGCGGGAGACCCTTCTTCGCCATCCGGAGTCCTGTCTCATAATACAACATGGCTATGCGGGACGTGGCGGACTTTCTGGCACGCGTACGCGTCGTTATCCGCCGTTTGGAGTCGTCGTTCGAGGGAGGGTCGCGAGCCCTTATGGCTTAGGGGGCGGGTTGATCAATCAGGGTTATCTATAGAAGACTGCGGCGTGCGGAGAGAAAAGAGAGGAGAAGGAGGAAAGAATGAAAGCAAAAGGAAAAAAACGAAAACGAGAGCCTGGCCTCAATCGAATGGATGTGCTGGTGGAGTATCTGACGAGCTCGGGGATTTCGGCGTCCCCCTTTCACTCTTTTTCACTCCGGGATTCGCTAACAAAACCCGTCGGCATCCACAATCGAAGGTTTCCAATCCTGCTTACATTCCGCCATGGTTATACATATTGTTTTCTTTTTTAAACTTGTGGCCAGACTACCATAATTGTACGTTTCATTTTTTCAGTAGCTCGTTCTTTAAACCGCGGAGACAATGAAGAAAATGTTGAAACCCTGGTCGCTCGCCTAACGCGAGCAAGGGTAAGGTCGTCTCCGTACTTTGGACGCAAAAGTATACGTGGGGATGATCGTGAGCCAGCGCTCACGCGGTAAGCATTGTGCGAAGCGTATCGTTGGTGTAGAGGGTGGTCTGACTAGAGCGGCGGTAACGCGCGCAGGGGGCTGGATAGCGGGTTCGCCAGGAGGGTAAGGGATGCAGACTGAGAGGTAGAGAGAGAGAGAGAGTTGTGCGCGTGAGCGAGGCCTTGATGGCGGAAAGCGGGTAGAGAATCAGGGTGAATGGGATCAGTTAAGCGTGTTGCACAATTATTCGTGTCCGGTCGCGCGTGTAATGGTCTGCATCGGTGCTGCGGCTGTTGTGTGGCGAAAACCCGGGGAACAGCGTACGAGAGCAGCAGCAACAGCAGGAGGAGCGAGTACCAGTGGCGATAGGCGCGGGGTTTCTGGCAGCATCGTTGAAACCGCGTGCCAAGCGTACTACTTCGGCCCCGCTTCTGTTGGTCCAAGAACGGCGGATTGAACGCGTGAACCATGAGCCGACGCGTGCTGGCGCACTCTTCGTAGGCTTGTACTACTGCGTGGGACAGAGCGTTTTTTGGACAAGCATGGGCGAGGTCGAAAAGGGGGACATTGCAATAACCGGCTCTGCGCCAAGTCATTAAGAAGGCAAACCCTTTGTTCTACAGGAAAACGCGTGTAATTTCGAAGATGTGAACTGCTTCAACAGTCAAATTCATCAGGATTCAGGATATGATCAGTGGAGTATAACGTAAAGTGGCTGTGATTGATCAACGAAAATCGACTATTCAAGTCTGCCCACTTTCATAGTCGTACAATTATGCTTTGATATGCTTTCCGAACTTATGGCAGACTCATTTACTTTTTCTTGCGGAACTTGAGTCAAGGATCACGCCAGGGGCTTGACTTTCCTGGTCGGTAACCTTGGATCAATTGCAGACGTTTTGAAATGTCCGACTGATTTGCCTCTTTACAGCAGAACTCGAACCAAGTCCGTGATCAGGAGGATTTAAGAAATGGATACGGGAGGAAAATGTTTTGAGTGAATTGAAACGATCTCCGATAATGTCACCAGAATATTCGCATCGGAAAACTATAGAGAGGTCATGTTTTCTCTCTAAGTAATAAATCAAAGCTTAGATTTTGATTTATTCTTGAGTAAAATATTGAGCAATTGAAGCCCGGACGTAGAGAGTATGATTGTACACAAAAGAGGAATGAGAAAATACGCGGAGCACTCTCTGCAGGCTTGTACTACTGCGTTGGACAGGGCGCATTCTGGACACGCAGAGGACATGTACCAAAGGAAGACATTGCTGTAACCGACTCAGAGCCAAGCCATTAAGAAGACAAAACGCTTTGTTCTACAGGAAAACGCGTGTATTTCTGGAGATGTGAATTTGTCCAGATCATGATCAGTGAGAAAGAGATGAACACTTTTTTCATGGATAGTCTTTGATCATCCGTAAACATTTTCTTCTGCCCAAACAAAATCTATCTTTTCAGCACGCAATCAAATCCTAAAAAGCAATCTATGCGTCCCTAAGCATTCCACCAGAAACTTTGTATCATAAATCCTCAATGTCCATGTTTGCCTTCTAACCTTTCAACATCTTGCATTCATCTTGCATTTATCGTTTCCGCATATACATCGCATTTTATGTGGATGTGTATTACATGTTTCTTGTCATACAATATTCCAAAGCAAAGAAATTAAATGCTGGGAGTACAATTGCACACAAAAAAAGAATGTGTAAGAGTCATGCTATCACAGCTCTGGATTACTGCTGGATATATCGGGAGTACTATTGTGAAAGTGGAGTAGCCGAGTATGGCGAAGAAAACGGAAGACAGGAGAGAGGATAAAAAGGGAGTGAATCTGTACGTTTTCCTCCGCTCGTTATAACTTTCAAGTCCAGCCACTGGTTGCCTCTCGCGGAGCGGTTCCGTCAATTGTAAAGATCAGGCTACGGGTACCGACGGTGAAGACGCGCGTGCGATAGCTCAGCGAAAGAGACGAGAACACACCGAGAGATGAAGCATTTTATGCAATAATTGGATGGCGGTGTCCTTTCATCCAGGATCCCTTGAATGCTCCCGCGAGACGACGACCCTCTGTCTCCCTCTTTATCCTGCACAATTTTACCTACGTATCCGTACAACGCTGTACGAACCTCTCGGGAAGTACACCCTGGAAAACCCCCGCGTTGGATGAACGTCATTGTCGTCGACTGTCGGGCTGCTGGAAAATTTTCCTTTTTACAATACGAACGGTCTCTCTTCACTATAGCGCTTCTCCCTCTGTCCTCTTTTCTTCAGGATTTTCGTACTTGAGAAACAAAAGTATATCTCCAAGATCTGTCTTTTATCAATGGGGAGTAAATAGTACTACACTGTAGTTTCTGTATCTGAAGATGATCGACTCCCGAAGATTGTGCCGGTTGTGTATATCCATTGTTGGATGTTGGGTGTCTCGAGTGAATCCTTTTCTCGACATTCCTATTCAGAACTTTAGGAATCGACTGAATTTCGACGATACCGATCTTCATCCGTTGACGATTTAATCAAGATCGGTTGGCTTGATATTCATTTTCTTTCTCTTCCTGTTCTCATGACGTTGGTTTTGTTGCACACAGGTGTCCTCGATAAACAGGGTGCTGAGGAATCTGGCGTCCCAGAAGGAGCAACAGGCGGCGGCGGTTCAAGCGCATCAAGGTGCTGAGAGTGTCTACGACAAACTGAGAATGTTCAACGGGCAGGCTACCGGTTGGCCTCCTGCGTGGTACTCAACCACACCGTCCCATCATCCCCTCGCCAGCGGAATACCCTCAGCCGCGACGCCCGGTTCCGGCCAATCGCTTTTAACTGGAGGACAACCTCATGGTCGTGATGACTCGCTTCTCAAACGATCCGGTAAGTTTTGGTACTTCATTTAATCTACGAAGTGGTAATGATCCAAGGAATTTACAAATCCTGTGGAACTTTTTTTCAACATCCGCATGGTCGATTAACAAGATAGTGGTTATTACGATAACTTCCACTAACCATAATTCTCAAGCTTAAGTTGCATCCAAATTTTCTTGGTTAAAATATTTGGCAACTCGCGCGTCTCTAATAATGTCCTTAGGACCATAACTCTTTAATTAAGATGTCCCGAAGAAAATTCATGCTTTTAGATGATGGTGGGTTCTTCTAGGTTATTAGGTAGCGCATGTAAGCTCATTTTGTCCCGCGACACTATGACTTGTGTTTCCATTTCTTGTCAGTTCATCGTTTGTTCCATTTGAGTTACAGAATCCAAGGAAAACCTCGAACAAATAACCTTTTCATAATATATCCAGTGTTTCTGTTTTCTGTAACTTCCAATTGTGTCAAAATTCAACAATTGTTCTTTCGTTACTCTCTAATTATGCAAATTGACTAGGATAGTGTCGAAAACTTGTCTAAGTCCTCTATTCTCATTTGCACTCACCTCTTCAGTGACAGAATCACGATCGTACCTAATCCTTCCATTTATTCTGCTAGTTCTCGCGCTATAAAGGTACATTTTTTCACTCGCGAGTACTTGAATTTTTTACTGTTCGCATCAGCAAACGCATTGTGGTGTGTCTGCTCATCTTCGCGCCACTTTTGTCAAACCTGGCCACACTTCATAATGCTCTCCGAGTGGATGGTCTCCGGAAAGGTGTTAGGGATGATTTTTTTTGTATGTTCAACGTTCCGCTCAGTTCCATGGGTTTATTGAGCCACCCTATGGTGCATTATGGAAGTTAAGACTCTTGTCATATCGAGTATAAGTAGGTGGCTATATTCTATGAATTCCGTCGGTATTTCAATGATGACGAAAAAGAGGAGAACGCTGCAAGAAAAAATATGGTTCTTTGATCGTTCGGCGTATTACCTGCGGGCTCGGAACGCGATCGCTTCGGGACTTCTTCTGTTTATCCGAACGCCGCCCGCTCGACCTATAATAGGATCACCCGAAATCGGCCAAGCGGCTCAGATTGCGGTGCAGATTGGCCCGCAGATGACGGATACAGATGCGGCTGGACGGCTTCGGCCTTCAATAGGCAGATTACGGTCGACGCGTCGCTTCGTTCGCTCTATGTACGCTTCTGCTGCTGCTGCTGAGTGACTGCGATTGCCACTGCGAGAGAACCACGAATGGCAAAGGTTTTTCTATCCGTTCTATGTGTCACACGTGAGAGCCAAAAGCGTGTACCCAAAAATGAGCTCTCGCGTGCGGTCCTTCACTCCTCTCCCCGCGGTGCACATCAAGGCTATAAATCCCGATTTCGTTCACGAACAATAGGGAAGGAAACTATTGGCCCGTGGAAAATTGTTTCGGACTTTTACCATCTTGGTCTATCGAGAAAAGTAAGGCTGAAGAAAGGCTGCGAATACGGCAACGTTGAAAAACACTCCGTTCGGAAGATTATTTTTACGTAGAATCTATTTTTAAATCCTATTGGATATTTTTTGCTTATCATGAAACTGAGGATGTTCTTGACGATAATCTGAAAGTTTTTATTGTTCCACGTTTGAAAATCTGTAAAGAAAGAAACCGAAGATCATGCTTCATTTTTTTTTTAAGTTACAGTTATATTAGTAAAACTCTGTGTTTTGTGAAATTTTTTTTTAGAAAGTAGTATTACATTTGTTTAAATTTTATACAAATGTGTGTTTTAAGTTCTGCATACGTATTTGTAATCAATATACCGGGAAATCTACAATTTTTGTGAAAGGACCCATGAAAGGTATTTTCATTTTTTTCGTTATTAAAATTCATGAAGACTTCAAGAAAAAAGGCGAGATTTATAATCGACCGTGAAATTTCAAATAAATATTAGCGAGATCTCGATACGCCAACTAATAAGAAGCTGATTAACGAACAATAAATCGCAATTTGGCCATAGAACCAATTGTTTTTGACCCTCAATCATGCACTAAAACGCCCATTGGCCAGACTACAGTAATACACCAGTGTTGGTCGATCTCGTCAACCGTAAGGAAATCGAGCTCGCGCAATCGAGACGTTCCATGATCTGACTAGTTCTGCTAGTTACAAATCCCAAACGGAAGAGGGTGTCGATTGGGGGTTGTATATGCCGAAGCTTCGAGTTCTGGATGGATCCTCTGGTGCGTCCATTCGCTTGTGGCTATTGTCCGTGAAAATGTACGATATAGCCAATGGACATACATATATATATATACCTAAACCTATCTATATATACATGCATTGGCGTACTTTACTTTGCTTCACGCATTTGACTACATAATTGTACAGATATACATATATATCTAAATATATACACCCATACAGTGAAATACGTGAAGCAAAGTGAAGTTGTATAGATATTTCGACGTCGCCGTCGTTGAGGATATATATATATATATATATATTGTGGGGGTGCGAGGGTCGAAGGCAACGCCGCGCTTCGGATTCACTACCCTCTGTCGTTCTGAGGGATGGATGGAAGGAGAGGAGAGGATCGGAGTCGAGAGAACGTCGGACGGAGGGTACGCTCCGTGTCCGGTCGACTCTCTGATACGAACTGTCGGGTGTACGCGCGTAGAGAGAGAAAGAGAGATAGAGAGGGAGGGGTGGGGGGTGGAACGGAGATAGAACTTGTTGAGATAGTGGGAAAGCGAGTGAGCGAGAACAGCTGACGTACCGACGGACAGACGGAGAGCAATAGACGGACGAGCGGTAGGACGATAGGACGTTGGAACGGACAGACATAGGGACCGAAGGGACGAAGGGATAGAAGAGCAACGCGTGACGCGGACGAGGGTTCGGTGCGCGGAGGCGGAAGGTAATCGCGCACGCCGGTCCTCGGGGGTAGTTGACAGACAGCTCTCTCTACGCGTTCTCTTCATGTGCGTGTGTGTGCGCACGTAGTCCGATGTATTCATACATAGATAGATATATATGTATATACGAAATCCCGGGGGCTGTGAGGCTCCCTCTCATCCTCTTTGCACTTCCGGATATCTAGCTTTGCTTTTCGTCTATCGACGTGTCGAACGGAATCTGTAATATGTAGAATTCATGGTGGAGAATCGTGCTGTAAAGTTCCAATCACCGCGAGGCGTAAGGAAAAAAAAATTGCCAGTTCTCAAAGGTTTAAAAGCTTAATAGGATGAAAACTTTGTAGAAATCTGCTCTTTTCATATATTTATAATACATTTTTTTGCAAAAATTGTATGAAAAAATTGCTCTCTGAAAATGCCTTCCTTTTTACATATGGACAAGTAGACCATGTAATTTATGATGAACTATTCACTCATATAGATAGGAAATAAATAATTACAATAGAAATAATGTATTAGGCTTAATGGCTGGCAGAATCATTGAATGGAAAATAATGTAGAAATTTGACTGGTCATGTTTCAGATACGGTATCGCTGTTGTCCCATCAACAAGAGACAACGTCTGATGGCAATTCCGAGCACAACTCCTCCGGCGACGAGGATTCTCAAGTTCGGCTTAGGCTGAAAAGAAAACTTCAGCGCAATCGCACCTCGTTTTCCAACGAACAGATCGACAGTCTCGAAAAAGGTAATAAAAAATTCAAGTTATTTAGTTACTTTGACTTCTGCGTACGTACAAAAATTATGAGTACACTTTGTTCATAGAGCAATTACCAAAATGACGTTAAATGAAAATAAAATGAAAACGAAAGAGCTTCTTTAGCACTATAATAACGAGCACTTGTTGCAACTTTGCACATTACAGAATTCGAACGGACCCATTACCCGGACGTGTTTGCACGCGAGCGTCTCGCCGAGAAGATTGGATTGCCTGAGGCACGTATCCAGGTGAGTGTGAATGTGAGGCGCGAATGCGGTGTGTCTCCACGATCTCGGTGTCCCCTCCTTTTCTCATTCCCCGCTCCATGTACCAACCTCTCTACTTCCTCCTTACTACTGCGACAGCCCTTCCCATTTCTCGCTCCCGTTCTATTTCACCTTCTATTCCTTCTTCTACTTCCAGTGCTTCTTCGCCTTCCTCGGCTTTCTCGAGAGTTAAACGTGCCCCTGATTCCACACCCTTTCATTATCCGTTGAACGTTTAAGTGTCGCCGTGTGGTTACAGAACATTGCTCCACCTTTTGCACTCTCGAATTTCGAGTCTACATGCCACATAATCTTTTAAAGAGCGAGAAACCGAATCGCACTTTTTATTTTTTCTACTTGGATTTTGATTCCGGAAGAACAAAATGCAATGAAATATGCCTTTGATCGTCAGGATAATTGATATTGTTTCATGGAATGAATAATATCGGAGAAAAATGAGTAACGCAAATTAAGAGCTTGTCAGAAAACGTCTAAGATGCAGTCAGCCGAATTTAGTCAGCTCAACAAACATTTATTTGAGCTTACTTGGTTTAGTTGAATGAAACTCCCAGTAAGATTAGATTCAGCGAAACTCAAAGCGAGGTTAAATACGGCGTAATTTACAGACGAATTTAGGATGAGGTTGGATCCGGTAAAACTCACGGAGAAGTGTAATACGATACAAATTGCGGTATGGTTAAATTAGGTGAAAATCATGACGAGGTGAGGTAAGAAAATCTCACGGTAAACTTAGATAGAAGATTAGTGTTTACAGTGAGGTTGGATTCGGTAAAACTTACAGGGAGGTAAAAAACGACAAAATTCAGGGTGAAGTTAGATTAGGGGAAAATGACTATGAGGTGAAATACGCAAAACTCACGGTGAGTTTAAGTACACGAAGCTCACGGTTACGCAATACCAGACATTTATATATAACCCAATCATCCCTTGGATCATCTACGCTTGACTCTATATCACTATAAATAAGTTAAAGTTCACCGTAAGTTTCATCATATCGAACCTTAGAATATTCAGTGGCCTCGAATAAATTTTTACCCATTTACCTAAATTCGCTCATCTCAAATCAAATCTGTTAACCATCTGCTTCATGCAGACCGTTTTCCTCAATCCTCAAATTACTAATCACTGCTCATACTCCATATTTCCCAAAAGTCCTTGAAGAAAACTGCATTGAAATCTTTCATCTCCAAATGCAATTATTTCATGTTTCGATGTGCTCCGAAACTCGAGCAAACCATTTGGGTGCTCGAAACATTTGAAACGTTTCGCCGAATGCATTTGGTCCGTAGACAGAGGGTTTGGTTTTCCGTGGTCCACGGATCCGTGTATGACGAGCGAAAGAGAGCGAGAGAGCGAGAAAGAGAGAGGGCGCGGAGGGTCAGCATGCACGTCTGCGAGAGTATAATTATTTTAATTAATATGACGTTGGCGAGCAGCGTGAGGTGACGCATGCCCGTCCCACAGAGCCACCCCCGGGCCCGCGGTATGAGCTAATATGTGCGCAGCCTTGTCGGACATTGTTTGGACGGTGGGAGAGTGGGATACTCGCGAGTGCATAGAGTGGGTGCTGCTACGGTGTGCCAGCGTTCGTAGTGAGCGCGGGTGGTGAGGGAGCTTGCGAAATGCTCTGGTCGGCTGGTACCCAATAGAGTGAGGAAGAGCGAGGGCGTCGTGAGGGGGGAGGGAGGTAGGGCGGTATGGCGGCGAGGGGCGAGGGGCGAGGGGCAAGGGGCACCAGTACCGATAGGCAGGCAAGTAGCGGAGAGAAGGGGGCACTGGTCGAGAGGGGGTGGCGGTGGGTCGGGCCGCGTAGCGTTATGTGGACGTACAAACAGTGCAAGACCATGTTGACGCATGTTTTCAAGCCTCGTTGGCTGGTATTGATCTTGCTAAGTGCAGGAAACCGGGAGAGCCGCGCGGTGCGAGTGAGCGAACCGGCACTCGGTCCCGTCGACTGACGGCGAAAGAGAAGAAGAGATATAGTACGGTACCATCTCTCCCTTGTTCCCTCATTGGATTGTAGTATGAGAGGGATGAAGCGAGGAAGAGCGAACAGGGAACAACGCGCGGGGTTATGGTACCGCGAGGTTCACCGAATGGTATTATCTACCGACACTACTACTACTACTACTACTACTATTGGGGCTAGGAGTACCACAGTTACTACTGACGTTTAGGAGTAGCCGCTACGGAATGTAGTACCACTAAGGCACAAGTTACAATGATATCTTGACCGTGGAATATATATATATATATTTAGGAAGATTGGCTATGTTATACGTGGGAATATCAGAGATATGGATATAGATATAGATTCTTGTACAATCGGAGCTGCGAGGGAAGAGAGAATGGAAGATGGAAAGCTGTATAGTTGGATGAAAGTGAACTATAGACAGTGGCCGGTAGGAAAAGGACAGCGGAGATTGAGAGAGAGAGAGAGTTGCCGCGAGTCGTCGCTCGAGTGAGGGATCGAGCAGAAGGCCTAAGAGGGTTCGGACGCAACCATGGCAACCCGTCCCGTCCCCGGGGAGGTTGCCCTCTGATTGGCCGTTCCCGCTTTTCTACCTCCCTGTATATAAACGTACTATATATCGTACAGTGCTGTGCGATGTATATACATATATATTGAAGTATATGTATGTATGTATATATAACTACTTGCCGATTCACCACCGGGCGCAACCTCGATTATCATCGAGCATCTCTCGCGGAATGGCCGAAAGCTAACGTCGAGCCGAAGGGCTGGAAAAGGGCGACGGCAAATGGCGAACTAGGTATAAGCCGAGGGGTTGGATTCACGTGAGATTTTTTTTTTACGCTTATCTCAATTCATAGTGTCCGAAGGATTTTTTTTATTGTTTTTTTTTTACGGTAGATAACACGTGATTGCGAAGAATTGTTTTTGAAAAGAGATAATCAAGTCTGAGGCTGCGGGAAGGGATGGCAGGGAATTGAAGCGACGGGCGTGGAATATGGAGTCTGGGCTGACCACATCGGGCGTCTACTACTTGGTAGCAGTTACCATATTTACTGGCATTAAATTCAGTCACGAAAAATTTGAAATATATTCGTGACCATTATTTATTTTATTAACAATATATAATTGATACCAAATCTTTTTTTCTACAAATTTTCTACCTCGTAAAAAATATGATTACTAGGTTTTCTCGTGTTTTTTTTTTTAATTAAATAATTACTTTCAGCTATTTCTTGTAATAAAAATATAAAATATCAGAAATAAATTCTACGAAATTTTAGTAGAGTTGATAAAAATGAGTAAAAATAAATCTGTATATGATAGAGAACGAATAATTAGAAAACCACATAATCCCTTGGCCCATCCAATGTGTCAGCATGCTAGGAGTGTGAATGTTGAGAGTATGAATGTAATATTATATCTTGTCGAGTGACAAGAACGCAATTGAGGGTGACGATTTTTTAATGGGAAAACAACCCCTTGGGGTCGCTTTGTTTCTGTAGGTTTGGTTCAGCAATCGTAGAGCAAAGTGGCGCAGAGAAGAAAAACTGCGGAACCAGAGAAGGGCTGCCGTGGACCAGGTGGTAGGAGGAGCGACCGGAGGGGGTGGAAGTGGCTCCGCGCCACCAGCCGCAAGTCCTGCTACTCCGAGAATACCGCTGAACGCTGGTTTTAACGCCATGTATTCCTCGATACCACAACCGATCGCCACGATGCCCGACACTTACAGGTGAGCTTTAGATTATAGTAATACTTCTCTATCAATTATAGTGGTTCAGACATAATTTTTGTTCTCTCTTTCTACAGTATAATGTTTTTTTAAATAAAGAGTCGAAAAAAGTCCACCAGTATTCATAAAATAAAAAATGTAAAAAATGCAGAGGGTAGTAAAATAGAAGAGAAATAATAACAATAATAATAAAGCCAGCCCCATGATTGAGTCAAAACATTTTATTGAGCTACCTTCGCTAGAAATTTACAAAAATTCGATTCAAATAAATTTGAATACCTATTTATAAGAAAAAAATATGACTCAAAAAATCGATTTGAATAATTAATTATGCCAAACGTTAATTAATCAACAAGAGATATAAAAAGATTGTAACAAACTTTTATGACACTTTTCTTCCGTGTGAAATTATTTTTATATTTTTCTCGAAATCATAATATTTTGAAAAAATTTACACCCCGACATTTTTGAAAAATTATTATTTCATTTATTTTTTACAACTTTTTTGATAAATCGTTACGTTTTTAATAGGACATATTTCTAGGAGAACATATTCAAAATTTAGGACTTTCCGTGCATAGCCCAAAAATGATGAAATAATTGTTTTTTTTTCTTGCAGCTCAATGTCAGGCAGTCTTGGTGGCTCGATGGGTGGTAGCTGCCTTCAACAACGAGCTGAGGGTTACCCGGCGTATGTTTTCCATGAGCCACTTCACTCGCTTACGCAATCTTATTCCCACGCTCATACAACGGCGGCACACTCGCAACCCCATCGCGGTATACCGACATCTCACGGTGGAACACCCACTACACCAGGGGGACAGCCTGCTGGTCCAGGCGGGGCGCCCTATCAGCCAACCACCTCCACCGCTACCGGTAAGCCCATCAACCACTCTATTTTATCCGTTCGTTCTCTTAGACGTGTTCAGGATCAGACCACAGCTTAGACTCCCCGTCAAATACATGCTGAAAATAAATTACAATTAAGGTATAAGCATTTCGACTTAAAAATAGGTACTGAGCTGTAATGAAAAATAAGACGAACAGATTTTCGGCAATACTTTCTTACTTCCACTTTTGCAAAAAAGTGGAAAAAATAATTAGTGAGACAAGAAAATGACTAACAAAAAGAATTCTATTTTTATTTTGTGAATACATAGACAGAAAAATTGATATAAGTAATTAACAGCGCAATAATATAAAAAAATAACGTACGGAATTTTTACAACGTCCTCTTTAATCTCAGCTTCTCTCTTTTTTTGTTAAATCTCTCTGTTATCCAATAAATCGTAATATTTATAAAAACCTAATTACCTCATCGGACGCATTCGAAGCTTTTCCCTTAATGTGTATAGAGTAGTCCGGTCAATTTCACGCATGCAATAATACACACGGTATGTTCAATATTCCTATTATATTCAGCACTGGTACAGCAGTAAACGGAGAAAGAAAACAAAAAAAAAACAACAACTACATACCGCACAGAGCACACACACACACACAATTTTCACTGAGGCAAAAACGCTTTTCGACGTTTCATCAGTCGTTATAATTGGCTTCCATCATTCCCCTTTTCAAACTCGATGGGTAGACCATGCACGGACGAATTTATCCGAATGCCATCTGCGCGAGTACCTCGCTTCAAAATCTCTCGTATAGACCCGCTATATATATATCAATTTAACATATTATTCTAGCATATATTTATATTTATGTGTGTTTTCACTCCAAAATAGAGGCATGACGATAAATGACTGTACATGCTTTTGGTGCGCTTATGTGTATCACCATAATAGTGCATTGTACGGTGTGTGTGCCACACTAAATATATATATACGTATACATTGCGTTGCATTTGGCGAGTGTAAAACAGGTGGGTCATTATAAACTTGAACGGAGGGAACGTGCAGTAGAAGCGGAGCAGTAAAGCTAGCGAGTGAGATAGAAAAAGACCAACGGGGGAGTAACCCGTTATCGCAACAGCGGCAAAGGTTAGACCCAGTCGAAAGCGCAGGGGGGGTGGGTGGATGGTGGTTCCTGGTCGGGGCTCTGGAGCAGGACATACGAGGAAACACGCGCCAACTACTCAGAACGATATAGCAAAGCATAATGCTAATACACGCTTATGTACTTGTATAGAGCGCATGTGCACGTGGAAAAACGTAATGCGCCATAGTCCGCGTAGTTTGTTGTCTCTCCTTACGCCCCCGCCCACACTCGGCCGGTTTTGTTCGCGTGGCGCACTGTCCCGAGAGTTTCATTCGACACCGCGTGCCAAATCCCTCGTGCTCACCGAGTTGCTAACAGAGTGTTACTAAATGTTTTCAATCCTCTTCTTTTAATCTCTCGAGTATAGTGCCTTTTTTTTCGAGATGCTTTTTAGACTTTTGTGATACTTTCCCTGTAACGGCAGGCGTTTATGACAATTGATTGTAACAGCGTTGAGGTAATGAGAGTTTGAGGCGAGGGTTGTAAATGCCAAGCATTTTGGCGATAAAGCCGCGATACGATGAAGACCTTTTTTTTAATTATTTTCATGAAATTTTGAATTTCGTAACAAAAAAATATGCATAGCATCTAGTGGGGTGAATTGATACATTGGTATAATCTGAGAACAAAAATATGAAGAGTTTGGCTTATAGTTATTGTTTTCGTAATATATCTAATTTTTTCTAATTTTTTAAAAATTATGCAATTATGATAAGTCTAGCGCTTTTTTTAGACTTTGTGAATTATTCGTACGATTTCACAAACAGCAATTCCTTCGAAAAGAAAATTGAAACCTAGTCAAACCAAAATTTAACAATCATTTTCTCGTGGTTCAAAAATTGAATAAGTAAAATTATGCGACATTGATTGATTTTTGCATTTATATCCCACGAATGCAAAATGTGGAAAATACCGGTGCGGCAACTTGGGAAGTCTGAAAAAAAATAATAAAAAACTCAACACACCTTAATTTGCTATATGGCTTTTAAAAGCTTCATTCACGATGAAGAAGAAAAAGTGCAAAACGAAGTCACTACGCACAAGTTATAGGTGTGTTTTTTCATTACAATTTATTAAGGATTTTAGTAAAAATTTTATTAAAAAATTTAAGTAAAAAAAAGCATCATTTTTGTCGTCAAAAACGGCAGAAAGACTTTTAATAGGCGCCGGAGGGCAGACGAATATGCTTGAGTTACATACAGTGCCTGTGGATACTACAATCGTATCTTCCAATAATTTCCAAAAAAGAAAAACTGGCGACAATATAAAAAAACAGTGGGCCAGTGTAATCCACAAAAACAAAGTGATTCGCACGGTACGATGAAAGCGAAAAAGATAAGCGAAACAAAACCACAGACACCGACATCCGTCGGATAGTTTCGTGTAGTTTCGCGTACGTTAACCAGAATAAAACATGACGTTGGATTACGGAACGGGACAACGACGAGGGGTTTCTGTATTGTCGTGGCGTGCGTGAGGGCTTGTGTTCTCCGCACGCAATCTACATAGTTGGGTATCGAGAGGAATGACCGAGCTAGAAAAGCGGGCCACATGTCCATAGAAAGAGTGAAAAGCGCTAGGGGCATAGCTGTGAGGTAGGCAAGCCTCTCACGAATTGTAAAAGGATTTTAAAACAAATCTCGCACCGATCGTTCGCTTACGATTTTCACGGGGCGGAGGGGGAGTGGGCTGTTCGTCGGCTATGTGAATCGAAGAATGGGAGAGGATGTTCGGCGGTTTTCCGGGTTCTGCTCCCTCTCGCCTTCGTTGAATTTTCCATTTTCTCTCCGATCCCTCTCGTAGCTTTGGCCCTCCTGCCGCGTGCTCAGCACCCCAACACCCATCCGCCAGATTCAGGATGCTCCTCTCCGCACCTCCTCCCTCCTCCCTCCTCCCTCCGCCTGCTTCTATCGCTTCGCGTTTAGTGAAAGCAACGAACTGCGGAGGGAGAGTGAACTAGCTTCACCTTCCCGGTCGTTCCTTCCTTCCTTCCTTCCTTCTCTCTCCCTCTGATTCCTACTCATTCTTTCCTTCCCTTTGCTCTCCATCACTCTTTCTCTCTCCCTTAGGTCGCTCCTTCGGTTTCCTTCTCATTCCTTTGCTCTCCCTGGTGTTTTCTCTCTCTTATTCACTCCTTCCCCTTCCTTCTCACTCCTTCTATCATTCCTGCGCTCAACCTGGTGCTTGCTCTCTCTCTTCTTCACTCCTTCCCCTTCCTTTTCACTTCTTTTCTCTCATTCCTTCGCTTTCCCTCGCTTTTTCTCTCTTCTAGTCACTCCTTCCCTTTTCTTATCACTCCGTCCCTCTCTCTTGCTAACGCTTTATCTGATCCGCTCTTTCACGCACCTTCTTTCTCTTTCGCTTCTTCCCTCACCTTCTCCCTCTCTCTCACACTGCTCTCCTGTCGCTCTCTCCCTCTAGCTCTCTTACTGTTAAGCCGTCCCTCTCTATATTTGTCTTCCTCTTTCTCTCACTCTTTGGCTGTCCTGTTCTATATCCCTCTTCACCTCCACCTCCTGCTCCGGCGTCGCTGCAGGGGTGAACGGAAAATGTGGATGGGTTGGGTCTCGCCTCGGCTGGGCGAGCGCTCAATAACGTGCGAACCCAAAGGGGAGGAAATAGGGGGCATAGCGCGTACCTACCGGGAATGGAGTGGAACACGATGGAATGGTGGAACAACCCACCTCTCCCCGTCCTCGTATATCTTTATATGTCTCTTCCTCGCTCTTCTGTGTGTTTGTGAGTGTTCATTTATATTCGATATATATATACGTGTCCATATATATGTTTATGTATATGTACGTACACATATGTACAAAGGCCGGGTCTTCCATAGCTATTTATACTCGCACAACGTGCTTTCGTACTCCGTACGAAAAAGCTCTTGACGTCGACATGGCTGGTCCTCACCTTGGCTGCCTACGCTTTTTTTGACACGTACATTTAGATTGTATCGATTAAGAGGCAGTATCTTTTGACCTTCTCATCATCTCTTAAGTACATAATTTTATCTATTCAGATAGGATTTATGTAGTGTATAATTTTTTTTTTCACGCGCTACTGTCAGAAATAGAATGTAATTTTTTTTTAGTCTTTGCAATTATCGTACATTAAGATGGTTTGAAATACGCCCCATTATTTGTGAGATGATTTCCGAAATCTATATTTAGTGGTACAAAATGATTATAAAATAATCAGTATTTCAACCGTACATTAGATTTTTGTTATTTTTTGAAAAATTTTCAATTATTTTGCGGTAGAAAAATTATATGCATCGGTATAAAACTTTACAAGAGAATTTTTTAAATAAATAGCTTTTTAACTTTTATTTGTGTTTTCGTGACGAAGAACAATAATTGAAATCATCCATTGCGAAATTCGATTTTTTTTCAACACTCTTATGTGGAGATATCTAAATATACTGGTTCGTTGATCTTCGGATGCAACTAAACTTTCATTTGTTCGTTAAATCCCTCAAGGTGTGTTGAACTTTCTCTTCAATTTTCACCAAACACAGTCTCTTTACATAGACCTCGTTCAGCTCTCATTAGATCTTCGTAATATATGTCCCACTATGACGAAGATATGTAACCCTGAAATTAAACAACGCATGAAAATAAGACAAAGCTACTCCAGAGAGCCCGTAAAATTTATAGTCACTGAACATGATGTTTAAAATAAGGTGATCGACCGTTCCGGTTCTACTATAGCTCTTCGCTTAATCTATGAATAACATGATAATAATTTTTTTTTTCACATTTAATTTAAGAAATAAAATTTTTTACATAAACATCCATGACAAACATTACTGAATTAATGAGTTTCTATTTTCTTCTATACCAATTATTATTTGTTCAGGAATCCTTAAGAGACAGTGGTACTTCCCCACCACTTCCGAAAATTTTGAAACCGATTTTCTCGAAAAATACTCGGCAGAAATAGGTCAAATTTTAATAGGATCTGCGGAAGTATTGCAGAATTGGGCTAAGCTTCGAGCTTTTCGATATCCAAAGTCGTTTGTTTAGGAGAATCGATAACCCAAAAAGTGGGGCGAAGAAATTTTCACCGGTGCATCACTGAGCGTTAAATAAAAACTATGTCCAAAAAAAAACCTTTTGATGAAACATTTGTAAGTTTATTCCACAAAAATTCTTCAATATTCTGCATAATGGATGTCCAGTATTTTTGTAAAATGCAGAAATGTATTTGACTTAAAAAATGTTAAAGTTGAAAACAAATTCGACAAGGCTAACGAAGGAATATGTTTTTTTGTTTCGTTTTTCAGGAGTGATATCGGCAGGAGTATCGGTACCTGTACAGATACCATCGCAGACCCCAGACCTTACCGGTAACTATTGGCCCCGGCTTCACTGATCCCAGCTCTTCGGGTTCCCGACCGCGAGTCTTCTCGTCGGCCAGGAGAGCCCGCCGCCACCACCGCCCTCATCGGCATCCGGGGCAATAGCCAGACCACTTTTGGCATCCCTCGGAATACCGGCCCAGCCGCCAGTCCATCATCAGTCCATAACGCCAGCAACAACGCCGGTACACAGCTCCGATACCAGTGAGTGAAAGATCGAGATATAGACACACGACGATCATTTCGCGAACGATATAAATATATTATATTGTTAGAGCGCAAAACTTGACGTTGCAAAAATCATTAAAAAAACAAAAAAACGAACAACAACAATGCGATCGCTCTTCGATTCTTGTAAAGTTATCACAAAATACCACATAAGAATAAACACCCGGGTTATGCAGGGTAATCCTAACGACTCTCATCTTATCGTAATTAACCATCGACGACGAAACATAAAAAAATAAAAAAAATTCAATTATTCACACAGACATTCTGCAGACATACGATCAATTTTCCAGGCGGGTTTTTGTAGCATATTCATGCGATTAGGAAGATATTCGTTCCAATTTATCATTGACACTTGGAGGAATATTGTTAGAATTTACGATTGGAAAAAAATCCGAGAGATTCCGTTATTTGAAATTGTATACGTGACATCGCGCAGAAAATATTTATCGGCTTGGAATTTGACTAGTAAATCTACATCGGATCTGGAAATGATTAAGACCTATCGGAAGTTTTTGGTGAATTAAATATTTCTTGAAAAGTGATTTTTCCATCTTTTAATATATTTTTCCCATTACTTATGATTATCCATCATTTGGCATTTTGATGGAATTTTCAATCGAAACTTTCAAAATTTGTTTTTTCATTCATCATAAAATATTAATACTAGTTCTGAAAATATTTTTGAAAAATGAATATTAAATTATTTATCGGCAAACAGATAAAATAAATTGCAAAACGAATGAACTAATTCAAACTCCGCTCATTATAATTTTCATTCTGAAAACTTCGCTTTAATGTGCACAAATTTATCGAAAAAAGTGAAAACGTGACTCGAGCCTCCAATTTTTATTTACCGGTGCGAAAATGGTGGTAGATTTGTCTGGTGGAAGGGGCACGTACAGGAATCTCGAGAAATCTTGATAACATATTATTATGCAGTTTTTCCATTGATCAAAATTAAAAAATTTCATATATTTTCTTTCAAATACATTACAGTACAAAAAAAGTTGATCCCAAATTAGTTATCGACAAATAAATAAGCAAAACAAGTCGTAAAGCTAATAAACCGTTCAAAACTCTGCTGATTACAATTTCCATATTCAAAAATTCGCTTTAACGTGAACACATTTATGGAAAAAAATGGAAACGTCGTTCAAGCCTCTAATTTTGATTTAAGGGCGCGAGAATGGTGGTAGATTTGTCTGGCGGAATGGGCACATAAGGAAATCTCACGAAATCTTAACGATATAGCATTATATAGTGGCGGGGTGGTAAAATCGGGCTGAGGAACGAGTTTCGTGGAGGAGGATCGATTGTTCGTTTCCCTCTGAGCGAAAGCAAGTCGAACGCCTCCGCCGTATGGTAATTGCGAAGCCCGAGGGGGTCGAGGGTGCAACTAGGCTGGGCCGGGACTCAGATCCAAGTTTTCCAACGACGGCTGGTAGTATTCTCGCGAGGTTTCGAGCCCCGTTGGGGTTGGGGTTGGGGTTGAGGTTGGGGCTCGCGGGATGAGCTGTTTTCGGGCGGCAGCTCGGCAGAGCGGAGTACCGCCCGGAGCCCCAGCCAGAGGGAGAATGTGGGAGGACGTTTGCGGGCGCAGGGGTTGATAGCGAGGTACGCGCGAGGGCGGCTTTCTTGGGGTCGGCCATCGCGCTCCCTCGGAGATATGGCGCCGTATACTACCACCACTATCACGGCCATCGTACCTTCTTAACCGGTATATAATACTACAAACATAGACGTTCGATTCACTCAACAAATATTCTCCCACGGCAGCCACTTTTATGTCCAAGTTTTTTTACACTTATAGTTTGTGTCGCTGGTATCAACGGCGTTTTAATCTTTGATGCCTTTCATACCAGATTTGTAACAATGTATTACTTTGGAACCTGCTCTATTTGTTCAGTCATTCGATAAGTAATGGCGTCTATACTAATTTTCAGTCTATAATTGTGGAACAATTTATGAAGATGTTATCAAGATGAAAAAAGTTGTTTTTCTTATGAATCTGCCTAAAAATGGGGAACATAATAAGAAATTACTTTTTCCATTATTTTCATTTCTGCGATCGTCTTGAATTTTCGTTTCTAATCAATTGAATGTTTCTAATTCGATTTACTTATACGAGTGAGAGCAGATTTCTTCAGGTCGGCCATCGCGCTTCTGCGGAGATATGGCGCCTTAAAGTTCGTTGTAAATAACTTGTTATAAAATTTCGTAATAAAAACGAAACCTTTTTTATCGAAGAATAATTCCGAACTTAAGTTGGAACTTCAATATCGGTTTATTTGAGATGAATTTAAGCTTTACATTCATCTTATTTTTAACTCAAGTTTTAATTCAAGTTCTATAAATTCTTCATTCCAAGTGTCAGTGATAATTTTTTTCGTTAAGGCTTGATTTACAGCTATAGTCGATATAGAAAAATATTTAGTTCCTTGACTCATTCATCGATGAACGAACGAAATGAAACGCCAAAATAACTGCAGATATTATGGATACTGTAGAATAATAAAATCTCGGTCCCATCTGTGAAAACTGAGCCTGGTATTGTCGTATTAGCAGAGAAACAATAGGAATCAAAATTCGCGAAATCAATCGACACACACAGAAGAACAAAGAACATTATATTAGATCAAAAAGATAGAAAACATGATTGTGGGCGAAACAAATTTAAAAAAAAAAAACCAAAAAACAAACAAAAAATCGATAACTTTTGTAGCGGCGAGTAATGCGATGACACGAAGAATTAACGTACAATTTTAGACCGTTGATTCGATGGCGCATTAGCCGCATCTCGGAATAATAATAAATAAAAATCAACGGAGCAATTATAGAGGTTCGAAGCGTGAGGTCAAGTAACCGGAAATCCTCCGTAATAACGACCCTTCGATACATCAATAATAACATGAATAATAATAAATAAATGAATAATTATAAAATTACCAATTAATAATAATAATAGACTATGGTTTTGTGTATAAAAATAATGTAAGATAGCGTTTGTTACTCTCGTTAGTTCATATTGTAAATTAGAATCGTCGACACGAATTGTATATACGTATTAAGTTATTACGTATTAATGATATTACCAGTTATGTTGGAAACGTACACCTGTAGATTATAAAACTATTACACAAAACAGAACCCCATTAATGGTAATACCGGAGATCATCACATATGCATACCACCACAGGATATATATGTATTCGGTGTTTTCCCTCTGGCAAAGTGCGTTGTTACCTTTTAATCGCCACACGCGTCCGACTAAAAAGGAAATTCATTCTTGTAACACGAATAAATTGTCAGAGACTGTAATTACAAAAACACATTCTTCAGTCGATTGGCTCACTCCTTTTTATTTCGACCAAGAAGAAAAATGTTTTTCCAAGTAATTTTCGTACTTTCCCATCAAAACTTATTACGTTATTTTTTTTTGCATTATAAAAATATGTTGAAATTTTAATAAACTAATTTTGCCTGTTTCAATCAGTTTACCAATAATTTAAAAACACACACACACACACACACTCACATTCACTGTATACATTTCTCTCTGTTTCTGCAACAAAAAAGCTTTTTTAAATCATTTAGAATTTTTTTTTATACAAACTTCTTATTTTGTTTTCTATTCTATTAGATAATTTTTTTTTCAGTTTTCAGTTAACGCAGAACAAAAATTTCATTTTACGAATGTACACCTTATTTTGCCGTTTACACTTTTTGATGGACAACGAAAAAACAAAAAGGGTATAAAAAACGTGGACGCATTTTTACACGACGTATACGATGCCCGACGTCGATACGGTGATTGCGTAACGCTGCCGAAAATAATGAACGACTGCAGGGTGGTGTATGCGGCGAACCGTGAAGTGGCATTAATTTTTCGTCCACTGTGCGATCGGACAGTTTCGCTGAGGCGCGAGTAACGCTCTCGTTGCTTTTCTGACTAATTGGCTGGAGGCAAGCGTTGCCGAACGTGTGCGTCAAATGAATTTTTACCGATCAGAAGCGGATCGGTGCGTTCGACACGAATGTCAAATCGCATGCACTATGCGAACGGCGCATCGAAAAAAGATCGCGAGTCCCGCATTTTCCAATCACATAAACGTGAATTTTTTTTCCCCAAATATCACCGAGTTTCATTAGAAAGCTTGGTACCACAAAAAACGGCAATATCCACTTTTACAATTTTTTTTTGTTGCTAAAGTTCAATCGTCATTTTTCACGCCAATTAACTATCATAATTACTGTTACGATAAAACAAAATCCCGGCACTGGTACTAAAGGAAATATTCATATTAAATTGGACTGTATTTTGGGTTTTGTTGAACTTAATATATCGACGTTTATTTTACGGCGATATAATTTTATTTCGAGGATCTGGGAAAATTTCAAATATATTGTTTCTTGCAAAGAAACTTTTTTACCTACGAGAAACAAAAAATTATCATAATTATTTCACTGTCAATGCAAAGTTGCGCAGTTCAAGGAAACTCAAAATAAAGTACAGCGCTTGAGCAAATAGTTCAATAGATGTAAAAATAGAAAAAACAACAACAACAATTCTTAGCCGCCACTGTTGAAAATCTTGTTGAAATTTAATGTGCCAGTACTATAAACTCATTTGAATGAATTGAAGTTGTAGAAAAAAAATCAAATGTTGTGTTAGGTACAAAAGTATTTTTATTTTCAGAATAATTATATAATTAATTTATAGAAATGTCAAGTATTGGTGCACTAAATTTCGAAATATTTTTCATGGTGTTTCCCACAAAACAGTTAGACTTGCAAACTAAGGTCTAAAAAAACCGCTAATTCTTTGATCAGAGAGTGTTTTCTGTTTCCGGAAGTACATGAATAGAAAATAAGATAACGCAAATTTCTGCAGCATGCTCATATCATTTTTACTAACGAAACACATGAATATTCATTAACAATCGCTGTAATAAATGTAGTTGACGAATGTCGGTTAACACGCGTTCAGCAGGATGTAATAGTTGCAGTCAATAGTTAAAAAAGAAAAAGAGAAAAAAGAAAACACGAACAAACGCGGGACAGCGTCGTTGTGCTAATAAATAGTATATGTATACTATAAAAGTTGTATAAAATTTCAGCGCAACACGAAACGTTCGCGTGCTTCGACAATTATTATTATTATCGACAATGATCATTGCTATTATTAATAATTAGATGAAAATAGTGAAAACGAAGCATGGGCCAGTTTCAACAAGTGTCATATATTTGTCGGCGAGAGATTTCGATATTACTATATAAATACATGAATGCTATATACATATATATATCCCCGAAGAAGATAAAGCGAATAGCAAAAAAGGAAAAAATTTAATGAAAAAAATAACAACCGATCAATATTGTACATTAATCTTAAATTTATATTTTTGGAGAAAACAAACAAAAAAAAAAGAAACACAGAAGTCAAAGGCGACGAAAGACATTGTGAAATGCTATCGAAATACTTAGAGTTTAGTGGATTTTCGGATCACTTTCAGCCTCCGAATTTCAGCCCACAGAGAATTCCATTTAAAGACGCGTATATACATAGATATATACGGACTGATATATATATGATATATATATACATACGTATATATATAAAATTCCATTTTTTCCACACCACTTCCGCGTTGACCCCTGACCCTCATAAATGCAACAACAAAAAATCATCGTTAAGAATCATTACAATTTTCCACTCATGTTGAGCAAAAAATGAAATATGTGAGGAATGAGATTGCCATGGAAGCGACACAAAGATGTGTTTGGTTTTTTTTAATCCGTACATTGCTGTTGCTGAATACATTTAAAAAGTTAATCTGTCAAACAAATTTATGTGCGAAATTTCTGATACCCAATTAATATACAAAGTTATGTTCAAATACTTGCACATTAAAGTCAGGGTTGTAAACTTATTTTGTTTGATTTCATCAAAGTTCATTGTATTGCTTATTATTTTTATTTTGAAAATGATCTGCAGTTTGATTAAATAATGATTAAATTTGTCATCGAGAAATTTACACATCTTCTCGCAATTGCAGGATATCATTATGGAATAATAATTAATAAATACATCACATTATATGTTTTTATTTTATAGAGTAACAGCCGTTTATAACTCTGATTGAATTTAATATACGGAATTTCCGTAGAAAAATATTCTACGAAAAAAATCTAATTTTCCTAAAGAAATTTTCTGCAGGGCATTCATTTAAAAAATTGTGACATAAGATGGATATTCGAGTGCGAAAGAACGAGCTTAATATTATGTAGCATCGCACAAAGTGAATTTTAAAAAAATGGAGAATTGGTGAGATTTTTATCAAAAAATTCCTTGTTTTGTAAGTTTTGGATGCAAGGATTGTATAGTTATTTCGCATTTTTGTCGGTAAATTGTTTTGTTTAAAAAAAAAAATTATTTCTTAAGCGTGGAAGGATATGCTAACAGCGCAATGACGTTAACGTGGGGGTGGTTGCGCGAAACTTATTATCCGTAGTAGTTAACAATAACGAGAATACAGTGTATGAGCATGAACAAATTTATTAATGAGAATAATATATAATATATTATTGCGGCAGTAATCTATGTAAGTGTTGTGAATAATGAGATAATATTGTTGCTGTGATTACCTCTTAAGATTGTAAGTAGTAGAATATAGAAACCACTGTTAGGTGTCACTGTCTTGATTCAATAAATGTTATTTCATTTTATTCTCGAGAAAATGATTAATATCCGTGCCCTTAACACCGGAAACTAATTAAAATTTTATATTTGGATAAGTCCGCAGCACTAAAAACAAATTTCATTTAGGTACGGATCGGTCGGTGAGTTGAATAAGGATGGAATTATACAAGGTGTGCAAATAATTTGATTATACGATGTTTTTTTGGCAATGAAATATTTTATTTGCAACATTAATCAATGAAATTTGTAACATCAAACACGAGCTTAAACATAAATAGCTCAATGCAATACTTGATAGAATAAAAATGAGGTAACTTACAGTTCACAACTCAAGAATCGATACAAACTCAGACTTATACGTAAGAAAATAAAGGCAATTAATTATTGTTTCAATGGAATTTTCAGCTCAAGGCTCCAAGAAACTCACAGATAAGTAATCACAATGCATAGTGTCATCGAATAATCTCCAATACAAAACGCAAAATACGTTTCCCTGGAAACAATATTTTCGCCGCATTTTAGTGGTGATGTGATCACTTCCTTTGGTTTTTCTTCCCATTTCTTACCCTGTGCTAGAAAAAATCACGCGGTTCCCAGCTTAAAAATTGATGGAAGGTAAGAAATAAGTAGATAAAAAACTAAACGCAGGATTATAATTTAAAGAGCATTTTCAGTTCAGAGCTTCAACGATCTTATAGATAAACAACAAAATGTATATTAACAACAAATGTATCACAATATGTAGCACAAAATTTGTTATATTGAAATAATTGTTACAGCCACATTTGAAATCAAGGTGAGCTCACTCCTTTTTGGTTTTTCTTCTCATATTTTTTTCTGTCCCACAAACTGAAACGTTGTTTGGTTTACAGCTCGAAAATCGGTATGAATCCAGTTTCATAAGTAAGGACATAAATGCAAAACTGTCGTTTGGAGAGCATTCGGCTCAGAGAGCCATCGAACTTATAGATAAATAATCAAAATGTATATAATCACCAAATGTGTCACTATACGAAGAACATAAATGTTCCCACTGAAAGAATTGTTACAGTCGCATTTCAATGACAATGAAATGAGTATTTGGCTTCGATTCCCATACCTTTTTCACTGTGATAAAAATTGTGCCGTTATCCGGTTCACAGCCGAAAAATCGGTATATCTTATGGATAAGTTTTCAATCAAATAAATCAAAGAATCAAATAACTTTAAATGAAAATCATCACCAAATGTTTGACAATATGTGTAAACTACTGAAAAATATTGTAACAGTGGTATTTCAATCGAGGGATTACTTGTTTTGATTTTTGTTTTCTCCTTTTGCTCTGCGCTAGTAGTAAGGGTGTTGTTCCACACGATCATTCTGTCCCAGTACCAGCACACGACGTCCACGTCGTGGGGCACTTAGTATCGGCTGTATGTCGTCCCAATAGACGGTGGTTTGATTTCTTCTACTGCAGCAACAGATTCTACCAACTTGTGCGTATATTCCGACCAGTGCAATGATTATCAAAAAAGCGACGAGGCATTTGTCTGGAAAATTTCATAGAATAATCACACGTCTTTTTGCCAAACATTTCACCTTTTTGTTGGGAAGAAAATAGTACCTGTTCCTTGATAAGGTGGGTCAATAACAGCTACATTAAATCCGTGAACCGTGGCTCGACGAACAGTATTGATAATGATGTATTTGAGATTAGAGCCTGCATAGTAATCGATCGGCAAGATTATGGAGTAAGCGCCAAGAATTGCACAACAAACGACGTTGGAGCTGAATGGTAAGAGCGCCAGTACAAGGGGCACAAGAAGCGTCACTCCTGTATATATGAGCCAGAAATTCACGTCGCTTTCGAACAATGGAGTGTCGCCTGTAATGGGTAAAACATCTTGTAAAGTAATGCATGTGGCGATCAAAACAAAACTGGCCTATTTTTCTGGTGATCATCAAATAATTCTCTAAGGTAACGTAAAAGAAAAAAATATATATATTTTTCGTCGAGTTATTTTACATTATCGACAGAAAATGGGCAGAAGGAAAAGAAATATTTTTTCGACTTTGCTTCTCAAAAAGTTGGGGTCATAAAAATTCACTTTTGACTGGTGATTACTTTTTTTGGGTTGGATCGATTTTAATTGTATTTATTCGTTCGAAAAAAAATCGCTAAAACAGGGTAGGACAATATAGGAATAGACATTTATGCAGAATACTTTTCTCTTCGAATGACTGTCCATAATCGTACATTAAGACCAATAATCCAATTTTGGATCTTCCATTGGTTTAATTTATTTTTTGATATTTAACAAAATTGTAATACATGTACAATGTATACACAATCTCTCATAGTTATTCAGACCGAAATGTACTTTGAATACAATTTTTAAACGATTGGCGCTAAAATCATTACAATACCGTAACTTTTTCGGTTGTGAGCTGTGAAGAATTACCAAAAAAATAAAAATAAACCGTGTAACATTTTGTAATTTTCGCTGCTACCACTATAAAAATCTATTTTTCAGACGCGATTTTTTTTTGTAAACTTTAAGTGATTTTCTTTGAAAATCACTTTAAAAAAAAAGACACGATAAAAAATCTGTTGAAGGACTATAATTTCACCTCCGAGAGTAAATTATGTTGGTCAGTCGTCAGCTGGTGTGCCCTTCTACTTTTCCTTATTACACATGTACCGAGCTTCTACTTTAAATAGGTTCGCCTCTAAATAAATATGGGGACGCAATTAGGTAAATGCGAATCTTCCAAGCTGGTTACACCGTTTCGTGGGAGTCCGCGGGTGTGTTATGCATGAGTAAAATTTGCAAGTGTGGATATGTAGGCCCCTCGAGCGATGGAAACGACCGTGTGTGTGTGGGTGTGTGCGTGTGTATTGGCAGCGGGGCGCGAGGGAGTTGCTGCCACGTTATGGTGAGAAAGGCGGGAGGTACGGATGCTCGCCGCTTCTGCATGGAGTATTCGACGGACGAAATTTCCACATGAGTGGACAACATTGATAGAAGCCGCGGGGATATAGAGAGAGGAGAAAACTGGCTGTGCTTCATCCCTTCGTCAAACTCAAACTAACTTGGTGGGGTATAGGGCCAGAGTAGCAGCAGCGACAAGCCCTTTCTCGTTTCCCCCTCGCTATAAGCTGGCTTTCATTATTTTCCTATAATTTGCAACAGCTCCTCGCTTCTGTCTCCAACTTTTTTTTTTTTTTTACTTTTATTCGTCTCGCAGCTCGAGGGGTGACTTGTAGTGGGAGAGAAGGCGGGTGGACAGTCGGTATTTTGTCGTGCGGCCGTATAGACGAATTTTCATCATTCTTTAAGGGATTGGAGGGAGAATTTTTGTACGTGCCTGCTATCCCGAAATACACTGTACTGGAAACGAAGAATCCAAGGGTCATCGAGGCCAGGAATGTTACGACGCACGGCATTCCCATGCCGAATGACAATATCAGCCAACCGATACCGCACAGGAAACTCACACCCAAAACTATGCCGAGTACAGCTGAAAAAGAGTTATTGGTAAACGATATTTCATGTTGATTTCTACGGGCAAACTTTTTTTTTCTTTTTCGAGTATCTTTTACTGATCTACTTGCCACTGGGAAATTTATCTGCAGCAAAGATTTTTTTTGGGGGATTTAATGATGGATTTTTAAAGTCATTGAATAAAAGTAGTAATATGTGCTTTTATACTTTTTTAAAAAGCCGAATTAACAAAGGATTCGTGTTCAAGAGTAATTTATACACATCAACAGCCGAAAATTTCATTCGAATAGAATTTAAGTACTTTGCGGAAAGATAAAAATTGGGAGGAAAATCGACATCATTGAAGACATCATTTTTTATGAATATGGATATTGTTGGAAATTTTTTTACTAAATAGAACTGAAAAAAAAACTTATCGATCGCTGGCTTTGTTACGCTGATTTCGTTAAGGCTTTTTATATTGATATCTGAACGATTCTAAACACTTTTGCTATCATTTTGCAAAGCAAATAGAAAATAGAAAAAATGTAAAATTGTTGAAATGATTTTTGGACATGTTTTGAAATCTTAATCCATCAAAGTTTCCATTGAGGATATGTAATGTGTCTTAGAGACTGGTTTATAATTACTCGAAGTTTGGAAATATCCGATAGCGACGAGAATGCAGAAGCTTATTATGCCACCGCTTATCGCTCCGAGGAAGACTACTTCGAATCCCAAGCATTTGTGTCCGACAAAAGCTATTAGAAAACCGACAATGAGAACTATTGCGCAGACTGCCTTTCCAACGCTTGTATCTGAAATATAACGTAACATGAGCTTCTTACTACCTCAATAACTTTACGATATTTTGACCTTATATTTAATTTAAGAGTCGTTGGCGCATAGTCTTGAAAATATTATTTAAAAACGAAAAAAACCTATTTGTTCTCTAACTGGACTTATGGATCTAATTTGCATGTTAAATTGACAAAAAAAATAATTATTCATCCTCTGGTTCTGTGAATCTTCATTACTAAATCCCATTCTGGATCTGCACCTTAACCCTTTGCGTCAAAGTGGGACGAAGCCCACATTGAAATATAATTGCATGCACGATATATTCGACATACGACATTTTTTTACCCCTAAACGAAATATATTTTACACATATTCCATATATGTATCACATAAATTTTCCATGTACTTTTGCACATGTATATATATACAAAATATATGCATCATACAGAACTTTTTTCGTCATGTATTCAACAAATATCTTACATATATATTTTTCTATGTGGGTGAACGACTGACCTGTTCTCGTTCGAATTTAAATGCTTTAAATGATTTCTGACAATAATTAATGAGTTTTTCATTTCGGAAATTAAGAATTTATGGGTTAAAGGGATACTTGAGTCACGAAACCGGTGGAGCAAAAAATGTTTAATTCATTTTCGTTGGATCCAAATTTTTCGAAATAAATTTTAAAAAATGACGTCGCCTCTTAGTGATTTTTTTTACATTCGGTAATTTCGCTAAAATTATGCGCCAACTACCTTCTAACGGTAGCATTGTTAAAACGTACTAAGATTATTGCAGGAAGATGGATTGCTGAGGGGGCTGCAAGCGTACGATAAAATCGGCACGTAGGCAGCTGAGTAATTTCCATACGTTGCAATCATTGCATAAACAGATCCGGTTCCGGAATAGGCGCTGTATACTCGACGTACCGCTGATGTACCCGCCGTGGGTCGAATCTGATAAATGAATATTGTACACGAGATTCGCAAAAAAAAAAAAACATGCTGAGCATACCGAAGAAAAATACTTGAAATTAATGAAATGGCGATCACTATAAATTCTGATTTTATTTATAGTAAAAATATGGCTGCTTAAACGAAATTATCGTTAAAGTGAATACAGAATTCAATTATATTTTAATTCAACCATATTTTAGGTCCACGAAGTGAGTATTCATTTCGATCAACTACATATTGAATTCGCCACTCACAATTGTTGATTCAGTTAAGTCAAGCGATTTTTTCCACTCCACATATTCGTACCTTTTGGTCGAATCTAATAATTGATTATTGTACACTAGTTTCGCAAAAAAAACATGAACTGAACATACTGAAGAAAAATGCTTGAAATTAATGAAATGGCGATATCTATAAATTCTGATTTTATTTATAGTAAAAATGTGGCTGCTTAAACGAAATTATCGTTCAAGTGAATACAGAATTCAACCATATTTTAGGTCCACGAAGTGAGTATTCATTTCAATCAACCACATATTGAATTCGCCACTCACAATTGTGTATTCAGTTAAGTCAAGCGATTTCTTTCCACTCCACATATTCGTACCTTTTGACCGTTTTCAATGATGCTATCGACAGTCATCATTTTTATGATCCCATCGAAATAAGTTTCGGGAGTGAAATCACGTCCTGGTAAATACATCCTGTATACCTCGACCTTGACATGAAATTTATCACAGGACGGTACACGTCCATTGATTCTAGGGGCGGAAGCTGGTTGGCCGTCGATCGTAACCATCGCTTCGCTAAGGGTCAACTTTTGGAATGGAGATATTTCGACATCGAATTCCAAATTGCATCCTCCTGGCGTCGGGGCTGTGGGCCAAGTCAGTTTTCGCAATATATCGAATACTTTTCAAACCCGCTCCACGACCACATAATGATTTTTACAAGCCTTTTTCTCTTTTCAAACGTATCTCAATAAGCGACATTCCGATATTGTGCAAACAGGTTGAATTTCAAGCACGTCCATATTTAAAAATTCTTCGCATATCGGCAATATATAACATTTTATTTATTGGCAGAGGGCTAATTAGTTTATATAATTTCTATTGACACGAAATAATTTTGAAGTATGTACAAATTTCAAAGGATAATTAAAACTTACTGAAATAGTTGATGGAAAATAAAAAAACTAATTGGGATAATTAGGTCGGAATAGAAAAGCTAGGGTTTCTTAGTAAAACTTATATCATTGGCAAAAAAGAGAAAAACTGTTTTTCCCACTGGAGAAAAATAATTTTCTTAAACTTGGCATAATCAAAATAATAAAATAGTCAATTTAAAAAATGCCCTCTTTCAATCTTTATATGTAAATTCTTAAATTAAACAAAAATGTAGTATTCATTCATAATGCAATACCAATGTTTATCACATTGAAGCAGAGCTTTTAAATTTGAATTGTAATTAATGGCTAATTCTTCAATGTACCAAACGTGCTACAATTGTATTCCCAACTCCTCAATTCAGCTATTTCAAAACAGAAATAATTATTGAATCCACTTCTGCAGGTTGCGTTCTGATTAACAATACAGAATAAAGGGTAAATTATTTCTGAAAAAGTCAGAAAGGGTCTAAGAACCTACCAGGAGGAATGCAGAGCAGCTTATACAACTATAACATTTAATTTTTTTACTCTACATTTTCAGCAACTGATACAATACCAATTTAGTATAATTCCACCCACTTCATTACCTTCAGACATCACAGATACAAAATCCAAGAAAAGGTATCGCATGTGAAGAGCTGTTCAACATAACATACAATGAAATTTCGCCCATAACATCTAGCATTCAGACACGTACACAGAGACTGAGTATATTTTGTTATCGTACTTACAGATTCCCAAGTGACTATTGCAAGTGATGCACCCAAGGATTACAACAGATTTAGTAAAACTAACACAGCATTGGTACATTACACACAAAAATAGGCAAAGTTCAAATAAATATGTATTACATAAGTAATTTTTCTTCAAATAACTAAGTAATTTCGGTAAAGCATTTTACATTTTTATAAAGAAATGTAACGCCAAGATTTTACATTTTCAGATCCTATTATTTACTATTTTAAAAAATCATTGTCCATTGATGAAATCGAAAAGTCATTTTGAATTCTTCTTCATTTTACTATCGGTTCGATTAGGCACAGCAACAGATTACTATGTTACAACTTACCATTGTCGCCGTAAGCTACTACGGCTACTAGCGTATCCAAAGTTTGATTGTTGTTGTTTGATGCGAGAAGTTGAGCAGAACCTTTTCCTTTCACATAAATTTCTAGTCCGATGTTTGAACCTGATATGCTACCGTTTGATTTGTTGTAGAGAAGGGAATCATCGTAGGAAAGGGTGACATTGGTTTCAGGAGCATGAATTTGAACAATAACAAAAGACACAACAGTAGGAATATCTTTAATTTCAATCAAGGAATCACTGTTCGGTCCAAGCTTTGTCTTTGCGTAAAAAGCTTGGCCATTGCGACTCGTTCCATTGAACCCCGCCACTGATATGCTCGTAACATTTTCTGCAAAAATAAAAACAAAAATCTAAACGAAACTCTATAAATAAATTTTTTCCGGCACATGAAACACGAATATTAAAAATTCAATTGAAACTGAAGACTAGCTTGATTGTTGCAGGTTGAACAATCTTGGCTATTATCTTACACTATAAATGTTGTGATTTTGAATTGGAAGTTTCACATTAATTCTAATATGACGTAGTATTTCGCATTACATTGCACGCCCAATAGTAAAATAGCGTTAAAATAATAATTTTACACATAAATTACTACAAACTATCACCAAATTACCATTGAAATAACAATTTTCTGAAAATGCTTTAAATATTCATGATCAGGTTATGTTTATCATCCAGCTTTAGTCCCATGTTTTTTTTTGTTTGGCAAATGTTAAAACTTGTCTCATAAAATGAATATCATCAAAAGCCTTAAGCATGTGGAAGTTATATTATTGGAAGATGCATCAATTTGAGTGAAATTAGTGAAAAATGGGAAAAAAAAACAGAAAGTAAAAGAGCTAATCACTTATTATTCTTTGACAATTAAAAACAAAATTACACCAAAATGAAGCTTATAAAATGCGTGAACATACCACGCTGATAAATCTCGACTATTGATTTCATATTCAGAAAAAATTGCGATAAGATCTTACGAATTCAAAAGCAAGTATCTCATTGTTTTACAAATAAACAATTTTATAAAAACCATTCAACGTCTTGCCTCCAAAAAAGACGGCATTAAGTCAGCCAATTAATCGTTGTAACAAAAGAACCGAAGAATTTGAAATGCGAATGGTTACGACCGTTAATCAAAATGAAATAGTCATGACAATAACAAAGTTCCCGAATCTTGTTTGAATATTCATGTTGAGGTTATTGTTCTTACCCGGCTCGAGATTCGCGGCGATTTTGCCGTGGCAAGCTGCAAATCCGGCTAATAGAAGCCAAATTGCCAAAAAACGGCTCCGCGCAGAGTTCATTTTATCGAATAACGCTACTACGACTTAACTCAAGTGAAACTAAAAAATGCAGATGAAACGGTTGGAGAAAAATAACGCGAGCTACTCGAAGACGACTACAGAAGCAACAGCTGAGCTGATGAGCGACTGTGCGCCGTCGTTTCGTCGAAACTGCACGAAGGGGAAGGAGAGAGGAGCAGTTTTGGCCGCTACGGAGTATCGCGAAGCTTCCGGCGGCGGGCGACAGGCGTCGCGTCAGTCGCTACCAAGATGGCCACGTTGGATCAATGAAAACTCGAGTAATCGTAGTAAAATCGAAATCGGAAGGGTGTGCAGGTGTAAATCTCGAGTTTGTGTTTTTTCGAGTGTAAATGGGCCATGGGAAAGGATCAGGAGCTGCTGGAGGCAGCAAGAAGCGGCAATGTCACCGTCGTCGAGAAGATATTGGGTCAACGAGCGAAAAGGAGTGGTCCACTGGCAAGGTGGGTGTCAACCAGTGTACAGCCAGTCTGCTATATTTTCCGGAATACTCTGACCATTTTCTCTGCCTCCGACTGTCAAAATGCATTTTTTCGTGATGTTTTGCCAAAAGCTCGAACGATCATCACCATTTTGACAGCTGTGGTATTTTGACGTCCGTGCATTTTTTCAATTTCCATATAACATATTAATTTCCACTTGTTTGTTGCAACGATTTGTACCTGGCGATTCCGCGATCGAAAATTTTGTTATCAGCCCAAGGGCTCGTTAAAATATCTTTTATGTGTCTGTTGAGGTTAGAACGACTGGAATATTAATCGTGACGACAGGAATATAGAGCCCCGAAGCTTTCGGAGTATCACCCTGTCAACGTTGCATGGACAGCAAACTAATGTGCATTTTCAATATCAGAAATTCAATTGATAGCGTGGCAAACATTTTGCCATTCAATGCGCAATAAATTCGGTATTCGGTGGTTGAGGCTCAGATTTAGGTCAGATATGATTGTTTATTAAAAAATGACAGAACATAATTTTATCAAGCTTTTTTTGAACCAAGACATATACTACCTGTAGTAATTTTTCAAATTATGCAGTACGTAATTACTAGTGATAAAAAATGAATGCAAGAAAGGGGTCAATTTTTAGTAACATTTTTTTGTTATATGCAATATATATATACTGTAATTTTCATAATTGCGGAGATCAGCAAAAAACGTATGCTATAATATCTTAACGGGCAGTTTGAACGGTTCCGGGGATTAGAAAATAAATTTTTCCGCATGACTCTTCACATTGGTTATGACTATGTAAAGCGTGTTGTTTGTTATCGTTTGAGGACTAATAGCGATTTCGCCGTAGAGCAAGTGAATCATCCGAGCAAAATGCAACGGGATATTGCAACGAGCCATGCCGACTCGTCCCAGTGGCTGGGACGCCGCTGGATAAATCCAGCGGATTGCACACTGGCGTAATAATCGATTCATCGTGGCCCACGTTCGAATAGACTCGCACCTTTTCTTCTCGTCAACATAAGATGTCGATGTAATAACGCTTCGAGAGATCGGGTGAACGTACCCTGGGAGCATAGCCCGCGCCGCACGTAATCCCTACATAGTACATCACCTATACATATATACAATGCATTTCAGTTCAGTTCGCGGACTATCTTGTCTTTCTTTTTTTCAATTCTATAAATTTTTTTTCTTTCCAAATACGTTCCTAATTATCTAAAAGGAGACTTTAATTTTTTTAACGATTACTAGAAGCCATTTGAACAAAAAAATCTCGACATAGTGCATCACCTATACATATATACAAGGCATTCCAGCTCAGTTCGCAGGCCATTTCACCTATCTTTTTTTTTTTCAATTCTACAAATTCTTTACAAATATGTTCCCAAGGGTCTAAAAAGAAACTTCAAACATTTTTTAACGATTTTTAAAAGCCCTTTTAACAAAAAAGTCTGTACATAGTACATCACCTATACTTATATACACGGCATTCCAGCTCAGTTCGCAGATCATTTCATCTTTCTTTTTTTCAATTCTACAAATTCTTTCCAAATACGTTCCCAAGAGTCTCAAAAGAAACTTCAAATTTTTTAACGATTATAAAAAGCCCTTTTAACAAAAAAGGTTTACTTTTGAAATTTTGGAAATTCCAAAGTGAATTTTTTTTCCCATAAAAGGGATTTTGGAGTGATGAGTTTAAAAAAATTACGACCGAGGACCTGGATATAATGATGCGAATTAAACAAAATTGGCGTTCCTATATATTGAAATAAGTAAGATATTACAGTTTTGGAAGGCTGAAAATTAATTTGGTACATTCTAAAAATCTTGTTAAAGGGAATGAATTTTATTTGCGTTAAATGATTTTGAAGGAATGAAGTTTCTCTATTGGCCCACGTGAAAATACTGACTAAGTATCGAGAGAATAAAAAGGCGAGGCGAATTTTTTGTGGAAATGAGCTGGAATGCCGTATACACGTCCGTAGTACACTCGAGCGTTCATAGCCAGCCTCCACTTCATAAACGTCGTTGCTCTCGTCTATAATTCGGTCGAGGCGCAGCTCTAGTGCACGCGGTAAAAGCGTCTCAGGAACTTATCGGCTCTCTCTCCTCTCTCGCCCCTTCAATCCACGCCCGGGAGATAATGAAATCTATTTCCGTGTCAGGCATCTATTTATTTTCAGCGCTCGATGATAACGGCAACGTCAGTTGCCGATGCTGCTGATCGTAGAGGACGTGTATACAAAAAAAAAAATACATATTTACCGTAGGCCATCACGGAATAATCTGGAGCAGGAAGAAGTTCATATTTTATCGGCCTTTCAATATTTAAAGAACCTTTGGCATCGAAAATAACATTTCTTGAACATTGTTAATGAAAGTAATTTCTGTTTCACAAAAAAAAGGGAAATGCATTTTTTTCAATATTCCAATAGTCGATGATTTTTTATAAATTATCTACAAAAAAATAATTCACAAATACAATTAAAAAATGTCTCTATTTTTTTCTAAATATTTTTTTAAAAAGGATTTGTTACCAATTTGAAATTTTCGATTTCGCGAATTTTTTATGAAACGTAGTTTTTATGAAACTTTCTAGCACTTTCACTTTCTTACCGGTTCTAGGGAAATCGGAAATCGATTGACGATTTAAAAATTGTGATCCCATCAGAGAGGAACTTATTGAACTATTTGATTACACTGTTGTATGCAAATGCTTGATAAACCATATTATCGAATTTACTTCAGTATCACAACGCGGCTCGCGAACAACAAATAATTTCCGGTATACGTTATCGCGCTGGAACGCGTCCGATCGTTCGGAATGCGTGCACACATTGTGCGGCCGGATATGTATGTATGCCGGTGTGAAAATTTCCATTTCAACGTAGTTGCTCTCAATTAACCTTCGTCGAAGAGCGCGAACGTCGGGTTTTCGCGAATTTCAAGCGTGCCACTTAATCGTCGTTGATTCATAATTATAGTGACATCTGAAATACAATGGAAGTCACTGAAACAAGTCAAAGTATAACGAGTCAACTATTTATATATATAATGTACGGTGATTATATGGAAACTAATGAGGACCGATTATATTGTCGAGAATAATTGAGCATACCTCATTATCGTTACTAATATCTATAGGCTACTTAAGGGGAGCCAACTATTCGCCTATGCATGAGACACGATCGATGGTCTTCGTCTATATTCATTAACAAAGACGCCGGATGGTAGAACATTAATTGGCGATGGCCATAATTGAATTGCTACCAGACCTTTCGACACTGTTGGGCGAGGAATGATTTATGTACTAATGAGTATGTCAGGAAGTGGAAGAGAGAGAGAGAGATAGAGATAGAATTCAGATGGGAGTTTGTAGGGTGACGAGCTTATTAGGAAAATGCGAAATTAATATCGTCAAGAACACACATTTCAGGGTTGAAAAATAAATAAATAAAAGGGTTATTAAAAGATCCTGTATTTTTTAGCTTTGCAATACAAAACGTATTTAGGTTTTGACGATGCTTTTATATGGATTCCTAACTAAAGATTTGATTCGATGAAAAATCGAACGAGAATAATCGTAATAATAATAATAAATATATAGAAATAATATAAATACAATCTAAGTGGTAAAAAATCGTGTATTCGACATGATCTGCAAAGTTCTAGTAAAAAGAAGGATTTCCAAAGATTTCTCAAATTATTCATTTATTTTTCGGTTTTATTTACAACTTTTTGGTAGTATTATCATTATTCGAAATGTCGGTTAGCTCAGGTCCTACCATATTTACCATATTTTGTACATAAATAGTAATTGGATGGAAAAAATTGTTAGTTAGCTACGAGAAGTGTAATATTGAAAGGGTTACGCGGAAGAAAAAACCGGAATAAAAACGTTGATATAATAAGCCACAGTTTTTGTTCCCAGTTTCCAGTAATTGCATGATGCATGTATATCCCGCAATTATTCAATTAGGGAGGAAGTCTTGAACCAAGAGCGACGTCTTGACGTTGGCTTATTGACCCACATAGCTAACACTCCCGTCGAAAGGATGAAGAAGATATGTGTGCGGCTAACTCGTCGCTCGGTTGAAACCCTCCACTCACTTTTCCAAATGCTCGCTAATTGACTGGCGCAACAGCTATGAACCGTATACACACAGTACATTACATTACGCATAGTGTATAATACTGTTATTAGTGAAGTTTGTATTTCCACAAGAGAGCGAGAATAAAGCACGTGGTTGTTAACGTTTTGCTGCCAAGTCACCAACACATCACTATAAAACGGGATGATAGTCCACCAAGCGTGTAAAATTCGTGAGTCACGCATATGCTCTTCGCTTACTCCGGACATGCACACTATCATTACTCATTAATCCAACAACGCTGTATGTATGATATATACGTTGTACTGACGCTTATCTCTTCGATAATAATTATGATTATTTACCTGCGTAAGAAAAATTGCGGTAGTTTTGGGAATCATAAAAAAATTAATTAGTTCACTTTTGAAAATAACAATAGTAGGATAATAACATTTTGTTCGGTTGATGAAAATTTACTTTTAATATGCGGTAAGAAAGAATTGTGTAAGAAAAATTGTGGTAATTTTGGCAATCGTTGAAAATTTTATTAGTTCATACTTTTGAAAATAACAATAGTAGGATAACAGCATTTTGGTTGGTTGGTGAAAATTTACTTTTGATATCAGCATAGTATTTTATATTCTATAATATCGAGAAAAAGGGTTCAGAATAAAATGTGTATGGGTGTATAGCACAGCTTTTAAGTTTACAAAATCTAAAAGCAACTATACGAATAGAGCTGAAATTCGTCATACACTTATATAGAGCATATGTATTTTTTTTGCGTGCACCAAAATATGCATTAATTGAATCCTCTGGTCAGGTTGTATGAGACTAAAATTCTTTCGAAAATAAGCGTACTCTTTGTAGTTCCCGCAATTTTGGTGGTACAATTAAAGTGGCGATTAACGGATATCGGTATTTAGTTTAATCCAAATCTTCGAAGTGACGTCAAATAATTTTTCATTTTCTTTTTTATGAAAATTGAAAACAAAAAAAAATACTAATTAAGATAACCGATAAAACAGGTAGAAACGTCAGACACATACATAATAATATGCACGAATATATATGATACAGAATTTATAGAACTTAGATTATTTTACGTTTTAAAAAAGTTGCAAACTTTTGCAGGCCTTGCACATTTCTTTCTTATTTCCCATCGTTTTCAAAGTCTCCTCGTTAAAAAAGCCACAATGGGTTAACATACTTCCTTGAAAAACCCTTTGAAAAAAAAAACAAAAAAGAAAAATGAAAACAATTGTCAAAGCCCGATATTGCAATTTTTGAAAATTTCTCATACATCCGTTCTCATATTCCTTCATTTTTCTTAATCTTGCTATTTCTTATCTTTTCTTGTGTTTAATGTATTTTTGAGCCAGATGTCTATTCGATTTTATAGAGTACGAATAAACTATGTATATCAATACATAAATTTATTTCCAATCAGCTGACTGAGTTGATAAAAAGCTTAACGAAGTAAGCCGCAAAAAAAAAAGCGTCAAGTGTCGCTGCCGGCGACACTCTCGTGACGTATAAACGTGCACAGTTTGCGTCCCACATTTTTCCGCGCGTAATTACTAATTTCAGTGTGTAAGTATAAACACTGAGTGAGAATGCAGCGAAACGGTCGCGCGCGCGCGCCAAGTGGTGTGGGAGCTTGGAGCCTCGCGCGCGACAGTCAAAGGGTTCAAGACAGTGCAAAGGGGGCGGGGAAGCATCCTAAATGTATCGTGACAAACAGCCTCTTCTAACAAATTGCCACTCTCCCGTGTCGTCGCACAACTTGTCGTCCACAACTACAAAGCTCGCGAGGTTGCTGCTCGCTTCGAACGTCAGCCGTTCGTTCTTTCTTTCTTTCTTTCCTCTCCTCCTGTTTCCTCTTTCTCTTTATCTCTCTGTTTCGCTACGGGACAAGCTTTGTCGACGTTTTCGTTTCTTTTTCCCGTACAATCGCTTGGCTCGTGCGCTCTTCTCTCGGCTCCTCTTCACTCCTCTTCGCTCTGGCTGACGATCACTCGGCCTCGTTCCCTCCCCTCCCACTTTTACCTCTCTTATGCTCTTTCGTCGAGATCATAGAGTAGTGACGCGTAACCGGGAGACTGCAGCAAAAAAAGCGGCTTCTCGCTTAACGCGTTCAATGTAATTCGCACTCGACGCTCTGTCCGCTTCATCGCTTTGCGCCTATACAGTATCTTCACGTGTTTGTGTGTGTGTGTGTGTGTATGCGAGTGTGGGTGGGTTTCACGTCTTTTTTTACGTCGCCAATCAAGCGACGTGACGAGAGAAGTGTTTTTTCAAATAATTCGTCTGAGAGAAGTGTGTGATTTTTACTAAAGCTCTTTCGAAAGTTCAATGTGGACTTGAGGAAACTCAATCTGCTAAAAAAGCTACAAGAATCGAAATTCTAGAGATTATAGCCTTTTTTGAAAATCTTGTGCTTGAAAGTCATTAAGGGCATGTCATGCACTGTAATTTTGAAATTTTTGAGAGACAGTGCACCAGTATAGAATGAATTAAAGAGTACCTTTTTTAACTTGCCGTAGGTTTAAAAGCAACAAGGGAACAAAGTTTGGCGTTGCATGTTCTATTTTGTCTCTCGAACAGTGAATTGTGACTTGAATGTAAGAATTTTTATTCCAGGTCCTTATGACAAAGCTAGGATTAAAAATTTGTTAACAAATATTTCTTCACTCTAAATTCCATAAATAATTGGTAGTAAATGCAATTTCCATTGCATTCAGTATCGCTAACGATTAAAAACGATAGGTTAAAAAAATGTACTTTTACGTTTTATTAATGTATCGATAATTCAATCTAATATCTGCAACATGGGATACTCCAATAACAAGAAAATAGTTCTTTGGAGCGTGTTTAAGGAGAGGACTAAAAAAACTTTGATGCAACATATTTGTTATTCTGTTTTTCATCGATAATCTAATTTTTTTTTATCGGTTTAATAGAATAACCGAAAAAAAAGATCATTGCCAAATTATTTGTTCATTCGAAAGTGAAATGTACGATACTGGAGCTTTTTTTGATGGTCAAGTCACAAAATTCGCAGGCAGTCGAGTACTCGGCGTGCAGAGCGCGTCATTGCGTACAGTTTTTCCTCTCCGGCTGAGGAAACTATCGATTGATGCCTCAGAAATACCCCTCAGAGCCACACTTACTACGAGGCTCTCATACGTGCGCACGCGCCCTCTTTCTCAATCTCCCTCTCTAGCTTTCTCCCATCGCTCTTCCGACTTTCACTCTCCTTTTATTTTAAAACTCCGTTTCGTATCTTTTACGCAGCCTAGTTTTTTTTTCCTCATCCTCTTTAGTTTCGTAGGCGTGATGCGAGGGTCCGCTTGCCCAGGTATTTTTTCCAATTATACCAATTACAGTTATCGATCTAATTAATGCTTTTCATCAGCTAGGGCTGCATCATAATTTATTTTCCGAACGAAAAATGTCCCCCGAATTTTTTACCGCACTGCAAAAAAGTCATTGAAGACATCGATTCATTATTATTATATCGAAAACTTATGAATTTGAGGATTAAAAAAAAAAAAAATGAAAAAAGCAGGAAATTGAAGAGCACATAAAACACCTCTAAAAAATTGGATGTGTTCGTAAAATTCCATTTTTATTTTAGACGAAAAAAGTCCTGAGGGGAATAACATTTTCACATAATCATAGATAAAAAAATGCTGTCAACTACATTGGCATATTGCTTCCTCTCTTCTTTTTGTCATAGTGTATCCTACTCGGATTGTATGAAATTACATTTATCACTTTTGGCTTCCTCAAGAAGCTTTGTTTTGTAATACATTAGTTTGATTCGTGAATCGACTCAATCGATCGCTTAATCGGTCAATCGAACGAATTTACGCTACATATCATCTATCACCTTTTTAAAAAAAACTTTTTTCGTGTTGCGTTGAGTTGCAAAACGAAAACCTACGTTTGGTCCAAATTTCAACTGGATATTTCAATATTTACGGGCTTTGCAGCAAAAACAATTTTTTTTCGAAAAATTGAAAATGACATAAAATTCGAACGGCTCGACGGATTCACACCAAATTCAATCCTAAACTTTGTCCAATGATAAACAATGTTTGCTCTGAATTTAAGGGTAATATCTCAAAAAAATGTGACAGTTAGAGAGCGTACAGAGAATTTTGAAAAAATAGAAAATCGCATAAAATTTGAACCGCTGTACCGATTTTCCCAAAATACAATACCGATCTTTGCATCACGATAGTTCAACTTTTCAACAAATTTTAGCCCAATATCTCAAAAAAAAAGATGACAATTAGAGAGCGTACAGAGAATTTCGGGGAAATTCAAAATGCTGTAAAAAACAAAGGACTGTATAGATTTTGCTAAAAATTGAAGCAAATAAGGGAATTCAATCCTTCAACATGTGGTATAAATTTCAGTTTGATATCTCAAACGGTTTTCGAGTTATGAAGGATTAATGATCTGTACACACACACACACACACACATTTTTCTAAAAAATTTTCTTTACTATCACAAAGTTTCCTGAGGAAGCAATAAATAATCTGAGTATATACTCAATGAATTTTTTGGCTGCGAATGCATATTTCATAATGTTAGTTGTGCAGATTTAATTGTCATTAATTTTTTTCTGAACATGAGCTTAATTTCCTTATTTTTATATCTTATTTATCTAATAAAATACATTTGTGCAGTACATTTCTGATTTCGGGATATATTTTTTGATAATACAAATGAAAAATGTACGACTGGCTGCCGAATACTCTTAATCAGGACTCAAGACGAAAAGAGGGTTGCAAATTCGTTTGTGCATAAATTGTACGTCTGAACAAGTACAAATTGGTCCCCATGGATAAAACCATACGAAATGAACTACACAATAATTGCCTTGTCTTTTTGTGGACGATCTTCACAGTTCGATTAAAGAAGTTGGCAAGTGACTCGCAGTAGATAAATTCACTGCAGATTCAAATGTCCCAATCGAAACGTATCTGTAGAATTTATAAATTGAAACAGCTGAGATTGCATCATAATTTAGTGCGACTACAAAAACTTCCTTCGAAATTTTGAACCCTTTAAAAGCACAAAAAACCTAAGATACAGATTATCATTTATCCTTATCATCCCGTCAAAAACTCATAAATAGATAACAACAATAAAAATCTCTAAAACAGAAATACTAAAATCGTAAATTAAAAAATAACATATAGTGTATTTTTTACAACTGCATTGATAACGGTTTGGGATTATTGTAATCGGTAATTGTCGATAGTCTTTGTATATTCAAATTGAATCACTCGATTCGGAAAAGCATTTCTGATAGAATATCAGTAATCTATTTTTTAATTATTATTTTTTTGCTCGAAGCTATTTCCAATATTCTGCCCACCTGTAAAAATGTGCTTGCGAAATGAATCTCCAATGACAGGCAGAATTTTCCAGTGATGAGAACAAACAATATACAAGAGGTTGCTGATTGCCCTTAATTAAAACATAATAAAAAAGAGGGTTGCCAATTCGTTTGTGTAGGAATCGTACGTCTGGAAAAGTACGCATGGGTACTCGTCGATAAGACCATACAAAATGAAGGGGACAGAAGTCGCCTGCAGCAGCGGCGATGTCCTTTTTGCAGACAATCTTCACAGTTTCATTAAGGAAGTTGGTGAGTGGCTCGCAGTGCGATGAATGCGCTGAATGCGTTGCAGAGTCAAACGACCCCCTCTGAAACACGTCCGAGACCAGGAGAACCCTGTACAGGCATCTCCACGTCCCTCTCCCCGCCGCACATGCTCCATCAACGTTGTACATGAGTACGCAGTAAGGAAGATAGAAAATTGCAAGGGCGATCCTGTCGAGGGGTCTCATTTCTGAAAGCCATGTAAAAGGTACACTTTTCTTTATTTCAATGCGTACACATACATGGCTTGTCTACATACCGAGTACTTAACCTTCATCATATTTTTCTCTCAGCTTTATGAGTAGCCAAATACTCATCTTCTGCTTCACGGGATTATTTTGTTTAAATTACCGGTAGAAATCGCGGATCACAAAATTAGCTAACGATTTTGTGGAGGTATAGTGACAAATATTCATGTTTATGTGTACCAAACATTTATTTGTCACTACTATTCGTTTAAGACGCGTGTATTTGGGATAACCAAAACGAAAAAAATTTTAATGCCAAGAAAAATCTGTTTTAGGGTCTTATTTTTACAAGCCTCGTAAAAGGCACACTTTTCTTCGTTTCAATGTTTGCAGATACATGTGTCGCCCACATACCGAGAGTTTTTCTTCTCTTAGCTTTAGCTGAGTCCAGTACTTACCTTTTGTTTCTATGAAATTACTTTTTCTTTAATAATGGTGCGAATTATAAAATTAGCTAAAGATTTTTCTGAATTCTTAGTATGAAAAAATGTCCAATGCGGCAGACATAGATTCCTGAAAAAAAGGTTGACTTGATTCGGACAATGAACTCGAAAAAAAATTAACAATAATGCCAACAAACTTCTTAATATTTTCAAAAGTAATATTGAATCAGAATTTGAGTACAGATTTATTAATCGCAAAATAATTTATATTTCCAATGCACGTGATTTTCGAAATTACTTTTAACTTCCCTTTTTCTTCACATGGATAATCCAAACGTTTTTCCACCAATGAGACAGAGTATTTATTTGAACAAAAAAAAAAAAAAACAATTATGAAGATTCGAAAATAATGTATGTAACCGCTGATCTAGCAATTAATCCACCATATAAATAAATATATTTCAATCTCCTGCCAACGAAAGCCACAAAATAATACCTGACTCTGTCAACATGTTATTATTGCAGCCGTCAAAAAACCATTTTTATCCAATATACCAACAATACGAAATATTATGTTTGCTCGACCCTCGGACCAAAAGTAGCCGATCTATGTAACCAGAATCCTTGAGGACAAAAGTGCCTCTACATGCAATATATTAACAGTTCCCCCCCTCGCGAGCATGACGAGGCAACACTCAAAAACAGCGTCGATTAATATCGCCACTGAACAGCTCTCAGCAGTCACACATACCACAGTAACAACAACACAGCAAAAGAGAGAAGAAAAAAAAAAAAGCCCGACGTTTATTAAAATGACTTCTAAGACTCGTTAGTCGATTCTTAAGGGTTCTCGGTTCTCGTGACTCATCAAACGTTCCAAGATCGTTCAAACGAGCCGAGCAACGTCGGTTTTTCTCTGATCCATTGTAACTAACTTCAAAACGATCTACGAATCAAAGCCAATGCGTTCAAGGAGAGCTTTCGTCGAGTACGTAGAGGACGATAAAAAAAAAAAGGCAAAACGAGGGCGTGGAGCAGCTCGGGGCGGTTTTGCACTGAGAATATTGCTCTCGTACTGAGGTTTGATGTTCTCCTATAGCTTTTTTTTTTTTTTAGACAATAAGTACACCGGGAGATCGACTACATGGCACGTGCTTCTTGATTCTGCTCGCTCCGAAATATTCCTCGTCGCACTTTTTCAACATTTGACGATGCCTTTGTATGCGCGACTCGTATACACCTCGTCGAGTGGAGCCGTTCCATCGCTCTCACTTCCCTTCAGGCTGCTCCCCGTGTTTGTTTTATACGCTACCCCTGCGTTGACGCTTCAACGTGAGTGCCGACGGAGTCGCGACTCTTAAAGCCAACTATACTAGAGCCAAACTCCCCCGACGTCCCCGAGCTATGGGGTAGACGTGTTTGGTGCCTATATATTTATGGGTGTAGATGGGCAAGTGTTGCGTGTGTATAGACGAAAGTATGAGCGTGTTACTATACGCAGTACTCGCGCGGCGTGAAGTTTCACTGCTGGAATATAATAGGCCCCACAATACGACGTCTCTACTTTACTTGCGTGCACCTCACATGCGTGTCCCGAGTCTGAGATTTTATCTAATAGGCATCACCAACCCTTGCCATCGCTATGCTAGGGTGCTTTCAGCCAGAACAAAGAATACGGGTATATTGTTTTATATGATAACGTAGAGAATGGAATTGAAGGAATTTTTGAAGATTGATAAAAGAAAAACACGATCATTTTTTTATTATACATAGAAGGTGAACAAACAAAGGTTGCAAAGCCGCACTCACTGCTCTCTCGTTTTGGTCCGGTGTAGAGGAATTTTTGATTCAGTGAAAAAAAAAAATCACTTAGATTTTCGTGTCATTTTTTTGTGTCGAAGTGGTTTAAATATAAAGAAGGGTTTAGGCTGAATAGGTGTGTGGGCATGCAACAAGGTTGCACATTTCAATCGCCAGAACGGTTTCAACAAGCAAGCTCAAATGCTCTTCTCTTTGTAAAAGTTTAGTAATTAATACCCTTATATATTTTGCTGTAACTTTTTGTCAGATATTATAAAAGTGTGAATTTTTCGAAAAAGTGATTAAGCTAATGAGTTACAATATTCTTAGGAAATGACGGAATTTTGAAGAACGATCGGTATCGAATTTGAGCTTAATCTGTAAAGCGGTTTGGTATTTATGGAATTTTTTATTATGCTGTAGTAACAATTAGATTCTGTGAGGGTTGGTAACGAGGTTCGGATTTTATTGAAGCATGACTTTCAAAAAATCGACGTCGTTAATCTAAATTTGGACTAATATTCAGTAACGCTAGATATAAAATTTGGTGAAGATCGATAAAGCATTTCAGATTTAATGACAATTTTGATTCCATCTCTTTATACTACTTTTCTTTTGACGCTCTCAGCATAAAAACAGCAGCAACTTTGACATGTACGTAATAACATGCAATGATATTTGTTACCGAGTTTGGTAAAGAATTTAATGCTAATTTTGATTACATCTCTTTATACTGTTTTTCATTCGACGCTCTCAGCATAAAAAACGGAGCAACTTTAGATATGTACGTAATAACATGTAATGATATTTGTTACCGAGTTTGGTTAAGAGTCAACTAAAATGATAGAATTTTAAAGAGCGTTGTATTGATTGAAATTTATTAACATAAAAAAGTTGGAAAGTCGGGCTTTGCATATTGCCTCCTCACGTGCACCTGTCCCAAAACTTCCTCTAGGAGGAAGTCAAATTTAGTCCGCATACTTCGTCGTGGGCGAATTTCTAAGAAAGGTGGAAAATGAGGAAGCAATGCACATGGCTTGTGATGTCTTTAGAAACAAGATTTAATAACAATTTCATTTTTCGTCTTTATGCCAATTTTCCTTTTGGCACTTTGATAAAAAGAGCAGGAACTTCAGAATGTACGTAATAACGTGCAATGATATTTGTTACCGAGTTTGGTTAAGAGTCAAGCAAAACGTTAGAATTTCAAAGAACGTTACGTTGATTAGAACTTATTGAAATAAGAAATTGAAAAGTCGCGCTTTGCATTGCTTCCTCGTTTCGCACCTGTTCCAAATTTTCCTTTATGAGGAAGTCAAATTTGGTTCACATACTTCGTCCTAGATGAATTTATGTGAAAGGTGGAAAATGAAGACGCAATGTGCATGTCCATTGATGACTTTACAAAAAAGATTTAACAACAATTTTTATTTTACGTCTCTATGCCAATTTTCCTTTTGATACTGTCCCAAAATTTTCTCTTTGAGGAAGTCAAATTTAGTCAGAATACTTTGTCATGGGGCAATTTTTCAGAAAGGTCGAAAATGAGGAAGTTATGTGCTTGGCCCAAGATGACTTTACATTTTTTTCTCCCTTTTTCAGAGCTATCGTTACGAGGGAGTATGTAGATCAAATTTGTCTTTCGCACAAAGAGAAGTTTTGAGAAAGGTGTAAAGTAGAGAACAAAATTGGGCAGGGCTCTATTTCTCCACGTTTCTTTTTACATATTATAAGTGACAAATATAAAGTGCTATAAAATCTGCCCCCTTTCATCGGTATTCACAAAACTTGGCATCAAACATTAGTGGATGTTAATTAATCCCACGGAAACCTTGGAGTTGTGCCGCTCAAAATAATCGTGAATAAGAGCGACAATTTTTATATTTCCAAAAATTCAAAATTGCCTAAAACCTGAATTTCTTTTATAGGTTCAATTCAAATTTAATACCAATCGTCTTCATTATGACTTTTTTGCAAAGAACTACTTAGCTTTTTAGCAAAAAAAAATGCGGCCAATGGGGAGCGTACAGCTTTTCCTCGATAAACGAAAGTGTTCACAAAATGTAATCAAGTGATTCACTCATTGAGTGCATGGCCATTAGCAAAGCTAAAAAAGTATATTTCGAAACTACTTACTTTTGGAAAATTGTGCAGCATGCAATAATGACCACTTATTTTTATACTCATTATATTTCTTTGAAAATAAAGTCACCGATTCATTTCAATACATACACTGAAAAAAAAAAAAAAAAAATGTCATTGATTCAAGAAATCCATCGTTTGCGGGCTGCCAAAAGAAATAGTTTTGAATTAGCTCTAGTTCTCATTCGTTCAATCCCACTTAAAATTGAAATAATAAAATATTATTTTGCTTATTTTAGAGTTATTGTTTCGAACTTAGGAATTGGAACTTAGGAACTTAGGAACTTAGGAATTGGAGGAATTAGAATTCAAATTGAGTTGATAACGCTTGTTTCTGGCAACCTGCAAACGATGGATTTATTGAATCAATGACATTTTCTTTTTTGACAGTGTATGATTTTTTCCGAAGTTCTTAACGATTCAAAATACACATTTGTGTTGTTGTAAAATTCTGAAAAACATTGGTTATTTTTTAATAGAATTGTCAATCATTATTACATGATTCATCGAATTTTTCGTTCACGATAATCCACCTTAAAGTATCAATAACGAACCAAAAAAGGCTTAAGAATAAAAAATTGATTTCGTGATAAAGGATGTCATCTCATAACTGGGCTTTAGAATGTATCAATCAATCTCCTTTATAACCATCGATGAGTCCTTCAGTGAAATCGATCGTCAGCGATAGAGGGACGTGAATGAAGAGTTAAGGGTGCGCGGGTGAGATGAGGGTCGATCGCATATGCACGCATAACAAGTTTCTATGTATGGCGGGTGAAAAGAGCAGATTCGTGCAGAGAAAGTGCGGTGTTTGGATGCAGATTCTAGGCAAGTAAAGGGGTCAGAAGTCGCGAGCAAACAGAAGTTATATCGTCCTCGGTGTAGGCAGAGTTAGTACCCACGGGACCGAGGGTGCGGTTTTACCCGGGACAACTCACTTCACGTCCCCATGACGTGCAGTTCATCCACGGCAGCTTGCGGAGTCTATAAACTTGGCCAAAGTCGCGCAATTGATGCAACAATGGCTCGATTAGCGAGAAAAGAACATGTGTCGTACGAGACACAAATCCCATGGGGTGGTAGTATTTTCTTAGCCAGAAAACATACTATATTGTGCAAGCATAACTGTTAGTTATCCTCAGCTTACATAAGAGCTAACAACCGGTGTATAAAATTGCATATTCTTCGATTATCATGCCCTGTATATCATTGAGATTATCTGAAAATTGCACCTCCCGATAATAGTAAAAAACTGTTTCAGGGTTCAATTTAGCTAAAAATTAGCATTAGGGTCACAAGATAACAAGATATTTGTTAACATGAGATCTCATGAATTACTGATTGAGAAAATGCGTTTCTTCTACGTCACAAAAGAAATAAATAATCATAATAGTGCCAATAACCTTTGAATATATATGATTAGCAAATTGTTATTGAACAGAATTTGTAAAGACATTTTTTTGTTCATTTGAAAAATATTGTTTGCATAACTGAGATTACTATGTTAATCGTTTATAGAGTTCCTGGGGTTAGGGTAACTAAAAATTAGTATTATCGACTTTCTGCGGTAAGATATTGGTTAGCATGTTACAAACCGTGGCCAAAGTTATGCAGTTGATGCAACAATGGTCCGATTAGCAAGAAAAGAACATGTGTCGTACGAGATACAAATTCCATGGGGTTGCAATATTTTCTTAGCCAGAAAACATCCTATATTGTGCAAGCATAACTGTTAGTTATCCTCAGCTTGCACAAGAGCTACTAATCGGCGTATAAAAATGTATATTCTTCGTTTATCATGCGCTGTATATAATTGAGATTATGTGGAAATTTTCTCTCCCGATAATGGTAACAAAACTATTTCAGCATAAAAATCGGCATTAGGGTTTTTGTGTAACAAGATATTAGTTATCATGAATTGCTGATTGGAAAAATGCGTGAGTTTTACGACACGTACAAAAGAACAGAATAATCATAATAATGCCAAAAAGCTTGAGATACATTAAATTAGCAAATTATTGTTAAAAAGAATTTGTAAAGATGTTTTTTGTTAATTTGAAAATTCTTTTTTGCATAACTTATATTATTATGTTAACCGTGCACAGAGTTCCTGGGGTTAAGTTACCTAAAAATGAGTATTATCGATTTTCTGTGATAACATATTAGTTAGCATGAGTCTACATGAATTTTCGATTGCGAAAGTAAGCCTCGTGTTGCCTTCACATCCTGACTAGCATAATTGATAATGTCATAAACAGCAAGAACATCATGTGGGATGCGTCTGAGCAACGCTCTCTCACAAGCGTGGCGAAGCCATTACACAGTCAATATACAGTTTGAACTCTCAGTGCTGTACGCTTTCTAGCAACATTTCCACTTGATTTTCTCTCTATGGATGGTCTGTAAAAAGGCAATCCCAGTTTCCTGAATTTCAACACAGAATGCACACTTTCGTGTGTGAATGGAGAGCCAGCCACTTTGCTGCTTTCCAAACATTTAAGGAAGACCAGTTCAAACGTTTGCAGGTCACTTTCCGTCAATGTGCATTCAATATTTCCAGAGGAAGAAACGCAGAAATCAGCAACAAAAGGAAATGTTTTAATAATTTTTCGCACTAAAGGAATTTTTTTGTGACTTTATTTATATTCTAACATAACTGTTGCTCCCAAAAATAAAATAATTCGTGATCCGGATGTAGAAGGGAAATCGTATTTTTAGAAATCTATAAAAATTATATAATTATAGAGATCTATAATCTTTGCTAAGGTAGAGGTTTGCTACCTCTACATTATTTCCATATTACTCGTTTAATACTAAGCAGTTTTTCTGTAATACAGGGTATGATTGTCTTCGTACACTCACACGAAAGTTTGTTTTTAATGTTTGCAGTTTGCGACGAGGACCGGGAGCTAACGTGCAAGATGCAAGTGGTTATTCAGCACTTCATCACGCTGCGCTCAATGGGCACAGGTATGTGAACTAAACGGCGTAAGAACTTCCTGTACTACTGTTAACACCTTGACTCAATGCATGTAACTTTATAATGGATCAACTGCGAGAAGACAAACGCAATGGTATGCTTAAATTCTTGCTCTTTAGCCAGAATAAACTTGAAATGCAGAGTTATTTCAAATCACGTCGTTTACCATTTAATTTGAACTGGTTTTTATATTAATTAGTATAACAGTAAAAAGCTACAACAATTATAATGAATTTATGTAATGATGCATTTAAACATTTACTTTAATTCATTATAGTCAATACTCAGCTCCAATAACTTTCGCCAAGTAATTTGTACATCAGTACAAAGCTACAGTTAATTATAATGCATTCGTGCAATTATTAGTTTAGGAATTATTTTAAGTTTATATTGTTAAATTCTCAATTCCGACTTCTCTTATCTATTAATTTGTACATCAGTACAAAGCTGCAGTGAATTATTATGAATTCATGTAATTATTAGTTTAATATTGTTAAATCGTCAATTTCAACTTCTCTTATCTATTAATTTGTACATAAGTACAAAGCTACAATAGTTATAACGAATTTGTGTAATTTGTATGGTTACAGAGACGTCGTGAGATTATTGCTTCAGTACGAAGCTTCCACAAATGTTGTGGACGCAAAAGGGTCATCTCCACTTCATTTGGCAGCTTGGGCAGGCGATGCAGAGATTGTGAGGTTGATACTCAGTCAGGGACCATCGGTGCCAAATGTCAATCTTGCGGTTAGTATATTTTTGCGACTATGAAGATTGGCAATTCAGATACGCACACACCGTAATAACCAGGACCCGGATCTGGGATAGCTGAAGGAAATAAATTAGTGTTTGAGCTAGCGAGTGGAGAATTTGGATAACACACTCATGCAACGTAATTTTGTTAACAAGTTCGCGCGCTTAACTTCATATTGCATGAAAAAAAAAAAAAAATGCATGCGACACGTTCGACCCAACGGAGAGTCTATAGAAAACAAGTCTCAAGCTCTTGCTACCGGTGAAAGTTTCATTAATTTTTTTATTTTAATATTCTTCTTTCGATCAAACGTATCTAGTGATGTCGCTAGACAAGACGAGACAATTGGCTTCTTATCTGGCGTCTCGTTTTGACGCGAAAGGCGAGAGAGAATTTTTGTCTGGCCTCGAAATATTCTCAAATCTCGAGAGAGAATTTTTTTCTCGACTCGAAATATTCTCGAATCTAGAGAGAGAATTTTTGTCTCGTCCCGAAATAATCTCGAATCTCGAGACAGAATTTTTCTCCCGTCTCGAAATATTCTCGAATCTCGAGAGAGAATTTTTGTCTCGCCTCGAAATATATTCGAATCTCGAGAGAGAATTTTTCTCTCGTCTCGAAATATTCTCGAATCTCGAGAAAGGATTTTTCTTTCATCTTGATCGTGATTTTTTGAACAAACACGATTTCCAAACTCGTGCGTGTCTAACTTTGTATTTGCGATCAAGAGTTAAAAGAAACAAACCGTAAAACGTTTATTACGTGCACCTCTATTAATTTCTATTTATTCAGGGAACTACAATTATTTAGTATATTATTTAGTATGCAAAAAATTGTGCGGTTTATTCCGTCGAAAAATGGAGATTCTTGATATTCTCAGCTCGACCCTCTCGTCTTCTCTCGAGTCAACCGATGAAACAAATATCGTTCTCTCATCTTATCTCGTCTCGTCCCCCGACTTAATTTCGTCTCGTCTCACTAAACGTGTCGCAGTTTTTTTTTTTCAGGCGATGTAAAGTTCACTAACACCATCAATCTACATGAGTATCTGCCATCACGACTCTCCACTTGCTACCTTACAAATTCATTTGTTGCCTTTAGTAATCCGAGATCTGGGCTCCAGATACCTAATCAAATTGAACTTTTTGTATTCCAAAAGGAACAAAGAAAAAAACCATTAAAATTTAGTAGAAACGGTGTCAAATATTGCATGGAAAGTTGATCGGTTATGTCACTTATGCAAGAGTGAGAATGTTTCAAATTTTTTATCTTTCTTCTCTCTTCCAGACGAAGGACAACGAGACAGCATTGCACTGTGCTGCCCAGTATGGTCACACGGAAGTAGTGGCGCAGCTGCTGCAGTACGGATGCGACCCGGGTATTCGCAACAGCCGTGGTGAATCCGCCCTGGACCTCGCGGCTCAATATGGAAGGTACATATTTGCGGTCACGTGTGAAATTCGGGAAGCTGCAAATTCGCCATTTAAATGCATGTACCGAGTTTACTTTCGTTCAGTCGGAAATCCCAGATAGAAAAACTGAACGCGCGTTCAATGCTGCTCAGTTTTCTGAACTCTCCAACAGATTTAGCAAATTTATTATAGTCGTCTCCCTTGTATATTAAATTCAAAAAAGTCTGCATTATGAATTTTCTCTCTGAAACGTTTAGTTCTACCTCTGAAATTTCCGTATTTGTAACGAAAATTTTACACGAAATGTTGAAAATGTATTGCAATTTTCTAGTTCTATTTCGCGAAATATTTCCTGTTATTTTCATACACAATAACAGTGCGAATATTAGAATCTTTTGAAGTCACTTCCAGTTGATTACATAAAAACGTATACATTTACCAATGTCATTGAAGCTGCGTGTAACTTTTGAATTTAGGATAAATGTAGTCCGAAAATAGACGAAAATTTAGGTAGACTCCATATTGCTAATAAACGGCCCGTTTATCTATTTTACAGGTTAGAGACTGTGCAACTATTGGTTCGAACGCATCCGGAGCTAATAGAACCTTTACGCAGTTCTTCCTCGTCTCTGATCTTCCCTCATACGCCGCTTCATCTGGCCTCTCGAAATGGCCACAGGTAAGTTCGTAAATACCTTTTTTTTTTTTTCATCAAATGATTTACCTAATCGCTTCATGTCCTTGGGGACTGTAATGTTTAACGGATTATCCACGTTTAGACGACGCGACTGTGACACCTTTACACCATAAGCGAACGATCACGTACTTTCGGTTGCAACCTCGCGGTTTAGTGCGTTCACGTACAATTTATTTGATTAAGCTCATCGAATGATCCTTCTGCGACGACACGTTGACCACACGTTTCGTTGCGCATTCGTCCGGATGTACACGGGGTCACCCATTACCAATTCATCGGGCATCGAGTTTGAATTACGAACTTTGTATCACGGTGCCACAAATAGTCTAGCTATCACGATAATTTGAGTCCAGATCAATTTCAATTTGTTCTTTGTCAGACTGTCGCTCAGTCTATCCGCGTTTTTGCTATAATGCTAAAATCCTCTGGTAGTTACGAAATTATAGAGTTGAACTTGAGGTTTATTGGATTGCTCCGGAAAGTGAAATTTTGCGGGCATTTCGTTGGAAAAGATGTCTATTGAATAAACACATGATTAATAATAATGTATTGGATAAGATAAAAGAATCGACAAGGTCAAGGCATGTGCTCGATGCCGAGTCCGAGTTAAATTATGCCCTAAGTTTGCCTTGTTTTCTCGCCTCGAAGAAGAGACGCGCACAACATTTGTATGTCGCAGTAGAACGTGATCACCGATCAGCTGCTTATCTCTATGATTCATACATTCCGCGGAAGAATAGCCCTTCGAATTTGATCCCGGTCTCTGCAGCCGCACGTCGTTTCTATAAAAGCCAATTCTACACATCATGACATATACACAAAGGCAATTCTACACGTCGTTCGTTTCAACTTCATAGTTGACAACAGGATCCTTATCTTTACATGTCATTCAATTGAGCGACACTTCATCTCTACGCAGACAGAAACTGTCCCGAATTAAATTCACAACGGCAATGTGCTGTACAAGCAACATTGCAAAGAGGGACAAGTGTCACAAGTTCTCAAGAATGATACTCCACAAAAACATGATTGTACACAGGCGAAATTATCTTCACTCGTGCTACGTTTAGAATTGACGTTGTGTAGACTCGGTGATGTAGGGTTGATGATATGTACACGGAAAGGGAAAAGTAGTTTTAGCAACCAATTCCAGCATATGATATGCCCTGTGCTAGTCATTTTTTATTCATGGTATGGTCATTATCATTTTTACATCATTTTTACACCGCACGCAAAAGCGTCGTCTTGTAAGTATTTTAGAACGCTGCTCGAACTAATCGTCTCATCATCACCAGCGTTTTGACAGATTACCTCGACGCTAAATAAGTACCCCATCTCCATTCATGTTCGTTGTGAACAGCATGTATGTCATGTAAGTTGTTTTAAATCGCCCCTTATCTTTTTCACAGCTCGGAATGATTTATTTTTTTATGTACACTCGACCAAAAGCGAGTGACTTATTAGATTTATATTATTGTAATTGTATGCCTGAGAATAATTTGTATCTTTAGCCGAAAAGTGTCCGAAAAAATTGAATGTGAATCTCTATTCTATTACTCGAATTAAGCAATAAACAAGGAGATCAATATTGACATTTTCCCCAGTCGACCCGAGAATGTATTTGTCTTGGAAATATTTCTTTGGAAAAGATAATCGACCTGGCAAAAAAAAAAAAAGAATCACTTTCATCCGGACGGTGAATGGACATCAATTTATTATGAGTAATTTGATGCTAATTAAGGAATTATAGTAAATTCTTCCATCTTTTGCGCTTAATGGTTATCAATTTTTTCGCTTCAATGAATAGCGGAGTTTTGAATCTTACATGAGTGTATATTATAATGGCATTAGGAGGCAAAGAGCAACAATAGGCTTGTTCGTGTTGGTTGTAATATGACGTCGAGCCATTTGCAGTGCCGGTGATTACAGTCAGTCGAGGGGGATATCGTTCGTTGCGTAATCCCGTTCAGCTGATATATACCGATATGCAATTCTCTGCTCTTCATCGATTTCCCCCTTTTAGCGTTTTGCCTGAGTTTTATTGACGTATTTCGTTCAATTACATCACGCAACTCTGCAATTTATCTATAAAACGTTTCTGTCTTCAGCGCAGTTACAGCTACTGTGGTCAAAATTATCGACGCGATCACCTGGCCAAGTTTTGAAAGTTCTTCTATTCAGGCCATTGCATTAGACACGTGATGATCAAGTCCTAACCACAATATTGGCTGTTTACCATGATTAGGAATTCCCATTTTACCCGTTGATATAAAAAAAATCGCATCGATTCTCTCAGATATGATTTCGATTCTTATGGGATTTCTTTCGATTTCTTGAGCTTCAATAAATTTCAATGGGAATTTCGAGAAGAGTATTCGAACTTCTCCGTTGAAACTTCAGTACCCGGTCGATATTTTCTGCTAACTGGAAACAAACGACTTGTTTTTTTCACAGTTGGGGAATGTAAATACACACATTGACATGGTTTTCTTCAACCAAAGGCGATTTCTTTAGTCTTTGAATATTTAATTTTTGGAGCACATTGCAATTGTTTATTTTCATTTATGGGTTATTTCCATATTATGTCTTACTATTTAATGTGTAATATTAATATTGAACATAATAATATTTGAATATCAAAATTTTGAATCATCACTGAACTAAGTTCTTTTACTGATTTTTACTAAATTCGATAAGTATTACCACTGACCATTATTTTCTTCACGCGGAAAATTTGTACTTGTTATACTTTGAATTTTCCAAAAGTTAATTCATTAACGTTAATTTTTTGAAAATTTTAAAACTCCATAAAATTCGTACCTTTCACCGACTTTGTCCAAATTCAATTTCAAAGGTCGCATAATTTTTTCCAATTTTCATACGTAGTTTCACATTGACACCTCAAAATTTTTTCTCGTTAAATAAATTATGGACATCTCTCGAAATCCATACAATTACTTGATAACGAATTGCATCGAGTAATTGTTGTAAAATTCAGTGAAGATATTTAAACAATGAATATTAACCAGAGTTATGATAGAATGAATTTTAGGGCCTTCATCACACATGTACACTCAAACATACAACCGTTCAACTTTTCTACACTACTTTTCCCGATGATTTTTTGGTTTGCCCATTTTCAGTGTGCTGACATTAAAGTCGAAAAACGAAAATTTTCATGAAAACAAAGCTTCCTCTATGAGGGAGCGAAAAGTATGTTAATCTAATGTTAAAAAACGCTTAATGACATTTTCAAAAAATTCTAACTAGTGCTTTTAATCTTCGGTAAAATCTTTATTTTCGTCCTCGTCAAGTAGTGACTCAGAATGAGTTAAGAATTTTAAATTCTTCCAAGTCCAATGAAAACCCTGATGTTTTTATCAGGATCATTTACAAACAATTTCCCTGGCAAACACTATTATTGTAATTTATTTTCAAAATAAGAAGCGAAGAACACAGCTTTGCTTACTTGGACTATTGTACAAAGATGCATTGCGCAAAGAAAGGTGATAAAATATCCATTAGCGTCGCACATCAGCGAAATGTTAATCACGATTTTTGCTCGTTTCTCTGCCGAAGCCTTTCGCTACCGTCCATTAAAAATTTCGCAGACAGTGGTGAAATTAATTCCAGTAGGTGCTTAGAGTGAGGCAAGAATTTTTAATTCTTCCAAGTTCAATGAAAACTCTGATGCTTTTATCAGGATCATTTATAAACAATTTCTCTGGCAAGCACTATTATTGGTATTTATTTTCAAAATAAGAAGCAAGGAAAGCAAAGCAAAGCACAGCTTGGATTATCGTACAAAGATGCATTGCGCAAAGAAAGGTGATAAAAAATCCATTAGCACCGCACATCAGCGAAATGTTAATCACGATTTTTACTCGTTTCTCTGCCGAAGCCTTTCGCTACCGTCCATTAAAAATTTCGCAGACAGTGGTGAAATTAATTCCAGTAGGTGCTTAGAGTGAGGCAAGAATTTTTAATTCTTCCAAGTCCAATGAAAACCCGATGTTTTTATCAGGATCATTTATACACAATTTCCCTGGCAAACACTATTATTGGATTTTATTTTCAAAATAAGAAGCAAGGAAAGCAAAGCAAAGCACAGCTTGGATTATCGTACAAAGATGCATTGCGCAAAGAAAGGTGATAAAAAATCCATTAGCACCGCACATCAGCGAAATGTTAATCACGATTTTTGCTCGTTTCTCTGCCGAAGCCTTTCGCTACCGTCCATTAAAAATTTCGCAGACAGTGGTGAAATTAATTCCAGTAGGTGCTTAGAGTGAGGCAAGAATTTTTAATTCTTCCAAGTCCAATGAAAACCCTGATGCTTTTATCAGGATCATTTATACACAATTTCCCTGGCAAACACTATTATTGGATTTTATTTTCAAAATAAGAAGCAAGGAAAGCAAAGCAAAGCACAGCTTGGATTATCGTACAAAGTTGCATTGCGCAAAGAAAGGTGATAAAAAATCCATTAGCACCGCACATCAGCGAAATGTTAATCACGATTTTTGCTCGTTTCTCTGCCGAAGCCTTTCGCTACCGTCCATTAAAAATTTCGCAGACAGTGGTGAAATTAATTCCAGTAGGTGCTTAGAGTGAGGCAAGAATTTTTAATTCTTCCAAGTCCAATGAAAACCCTGATGCTTTTATCAGGATCATTTATACACAATTTCCCTGGCAAACACTATTATTGGATTTTATTTTCAAAATAAGAAGCAAGGAAAGCAAAGCAAAGCACAGCTTGGATTATCGTACAAAGATGCATTGCGCAAAGAAAGGTGATAAAAAATCCATTAGCACCGCACATCAGCGAAATGTTAATCACGATTTTTGCTCGTTTCTCTGCCGAAGCCTTTCGCTACCGTCCATTAAAAATTTCGCAGACAGTGGTGAAATTAATTCCAGTAGGTGCTTAGAGTGAGGCAAGAATTTTAATTCTTCCAAGTCCAATGAAAACCCTGATGCTTTTATCAGGATCATTTATACACAATTTCCCTGGCAAACACTATTATTGGATTTTATTTTCAAAATAAGAAGCAAGGAAAGCAAAGCAAAGCACAGCTTGGATTATCGTACAAAGTTGCATTGCGCAAAGAAAGGTGATAAAAAATCCATTAGCACCGCACATCAGCGAAATGTTAATCACGATTTTTACTCGTTTCTCTGCCGAAGGCTTTCGGTATCGTCCATTAAAAATTTCGCTGACAGTGGTGAAATTAATTCCAGTAGGTGCGCTTGGTTGCGTGTCCATATAGTTGTTGGCATAGATCAGGTCCACATCGGCGTATCCGTGCCATGATGCATACAGTGTGCCCGGTAATCTCCTGGTAAGCCTTTAAAATAATCTCTCATGCCAATTTAAATCAGCAAATCGAAAACGCCGCGAAACTACACGGTTACACATAGTAATCGGCTATGAAGGTGCGGAGTTACGAGAGGGGCTGGTTGTCCTTGTTGCTGCCGGATAAAAGCGCTACTCTATAGTGTAGAAACAGCTATAATGTTTTTACGTATTACTATGTATTCTATCCATACGTGTGGAAGAACCAGCAGTGTTTTCGACGCTCCGCGCGCATTGGGCGTCCGTTTCTGCAATAATCGTTTCAACAACGCCTCGCTTATAATGCTATGATCGCATCGCGATACAGTTGGGTGGGTGCCAGTGCATTCTCCGGTAGCGATTTGAGCGAGCAACCGTTCGGCCGGACTCGGTTTCTCTCTCTCTTTCTCTTTCTCTCGCTCTTTACCACCGCACCATCAACAGCAACAGAAGCGACGCCTGACATTTTATCGGCACGAATTTTGGTTAAATAACGCCTGGCACGCGAGATAGTTTTGGTGTGAGTTGGTAACGCGAGAGGACGAGATTGGCAGGGTGGAGAGAGTTTGTGCGTGTTGCTGTCGCCAATTCAACCCCCTCACTTTTCCCCCTCCTCCCCATTCTACGAAGCTCTGTAGTATGTGTTTGCATACATACTTCTCTATAACCAAAGGTGCTCGGTGGTCGATTGGTTGAACGCACGATCGCATGCGTCGATTGGTTTTCGCTGTATTTGTGTATTTGGGCGATGGGTCCCAGGGTGACCGGGGCTAGTTGACACAGTGGTTACTCGAAGGATCGATGATATTTTACTTTGCAATATGATATTAAAATCAAGGTCTCACTAAGTGTATTATATTAGTTACATTGTCGAATCAAAGGTAAGAAAAGTTTGGTAAAGTAAAAAAAAAAAAAAAAAACTAGGAAAGTGCGTTTTAGTGTACGCTAAGAAAATTGTCTCAACGGATATTTGGTTGTCTGAACCTATTCGCGCGGTTAAATAAGGCAAAATGGGTAGAGAGGATAATGCAACCTCCTCAATAGGTTGCGGTAATTTCCCTAATTCTAAAATTTTATCGTTGACAGAATTGCCAGTATTGGCTGAAAAATCGGGTCCGGTACGCGGTCAAATCTAAATCTATACCAGGCCAATAACGTTTTGTTTATGTCAGATCGAATCTAGGTACCAACGTCGAATCGAAACTGACCACTGGATATCGGGCCAGTATACTGCGGACCACCGCTGGCCAGGAATCTATAACCAATTTGCTAATTGATCGTTATTACCGCATAACGGGCCGTTCTGCAGTAATATTATTAATGTTTTTATATGATCATTGTGTAACGGGGTAGCATTGCATATAAGAAGATGATTCGAATAAGAGAGAAGCATAGGTGACATTAGCGCAGTGGTTAGCGCTCTGACTTAGGAATGAACATTCCGGGTTCGATCCCCGGAGATCACCATATCTTTTCTCTCTTCGATACTTCGGCAATGCATCCACACTACCATCCTATACGCATCCCCGAATCCTCGGACCAACCGTTACAATTGAAAGAGAAAAAAAGGAAATCAATAATAGAATATGCGTATTTCTTATACTTCAATGGAGGATCCAATATAGTAATCCAGAATGCAAAAATTACACAAATCCTATATGAAACTCGAAACTATGAGTCCCTTCAAGTCTTTGGTTACAAATCTAAACCCACTATTCAGAAATAAAAAATCACAAATCCAATATGGCAACCAAAATACAGAAAGTGCATGACTCCAGTTGATATTCAGGACCTCTATGATTCTCGGCGATGCAACGAAAATCTTCTATTGTCGGCAATGAAAGTCAATGTTCCCGTTATATTTAAAATTTGTAATCGGTTTGCGGAGGAGTGTTAAAAGAGTTTGAACGCCAATAATAGCACGAGTGTCTACCCAGCGCATGTCAAGTACTTTTAGTACCAATACGAAATACGAAATACGGCCCAATGTGTTCTCACTACTTGAGGCAACGTTGGTCCCCAGTATTTTGCCACGAATGGCGCCAGTCCAGTATAAAAAATATAAAGTCAACCAATATACTTTCCTGAATCAGATGCAACATTGATCGCTGGAACCAAGATAGAATTATTTGTCGAAATTGGACGGTTCAATAGCGGTCAAATATTGACACCAAGAGTAGGACCCGTGTATAGATCCCAATGAAGTTACGGTAATGATTTTGATGAGGGTATGTGCTAGTACCTTACTGATTAATTACTGGCGTTAATTCTGAACCACAATCCAGTCCTACGTGGGATTATTTGACAGGATCTATCAGCTCTGAAAGTTCCTAATAAATTGGTCTATTTCACCAATTTTCTACATTACCGTAACAAAAATTCAAAAATTTTTACAAGAAGTAAAATTCTTTTTATCACGTTTTCTTTATTTGTACTTTATGAGAAAGATGCAAAGATGGGAGTCAAAATAGCAAATGGCTTAAATACCGAATTTAAAAAAAATGAACGTCTGAATTAAAAATGGCCATTGTTTTCAAATTCACTATTTCGACCCCCCACCAAAATGCAATATTATAATAAAAAAGAGACATTTTTTCAAAGAAGACGGGTGTCGATGTCAAGTAACCCTAAACGTGAAGTTACTCGTTGATAAAATCACCGTCGCCGACACCTGACACCAAATTGGCTCATTAAGGAAATGGCCTCGCCATTTTTCATCATACTAACAAAGCTCGTGTCCGATAATTGCGCAGAGCATCAAATCAAGCGGTTCCATTCCGTTGCGAACAGGACATTTTTATGCCCGGGATTAAAATGTGTCAAGTGACCCCGGTCTCCCGTATGTGCAAAGCAACGTACTTCTAGAACTAAACTGATGCCCATACAACTGCGAATATACGTATATAGAGTGTGTTACTCGTGGCAGAGATCGAGGTAGTACGGCAGAGCTTTTGATCAGTGTATAGTCGGTACGCATTGTACATGTACATTACCTATGTGTATACGCTGAACGCCTCCGTCCTCCGGTTGGTTCAGAGATAGCGATAGGATGAGTGAGCGAGATATATAGGAGTGCGTGAGGGCCAGAGGCGACGGGGTAATGTCAATTATCGGATTCAATATCGCTGCTCTCGGTAAGCCAGTACAAATACCCCTATGGTACGGTAATAACAACATAGGTGCATCGAGCGAATCCGATCCCGGCTCCAATCCTATCGGCGATGGATGGCTGCCGTTCCGCCGCTGCTTGATTCACTGCCGCGGGCATTATATTTCCTCCTCCTGATGCTCTCTCTACCCTCCCCCGCAGCTGGTGGTGGTGGTGGTGCCGCTGCTGTTCACCACCCAGTGCGTTCAGGTCATCCATCCCACGCCAATGTCCGTCGGTCTGTCCAGTACCACTATGAGTACCATTTTGGCTCAGGAAACCAAAATAGTTGTTCACTATGGTACGGGCATGAATATATCGAATGATTGAAATGATTGTGTTAAAGGGGACGAGTCAGTCCAAAAAAGTATGTTTTTACTGCAAGGACAAGTCCGCCCTTCACCGAAGGAAAAATCCAAAATTATTCCCTCCCTTTAAATTGAACCCGCAGGATTTTTTTGTACATGGATTAACCGATTGGGTCAACCGGTTGCTTTGAGACCAGGTTCACGATCTTCTGCGCGTGGTCCAGGAACACGGGATTGGGTTTCGCTTAACGAGGATTGGTCCCATTCTCTTTGCGTTGTACTGCACATCATTTGCACGGAGAATTTTTTTTTCAAGTTTCTTAAAGCAGAGTTGTAGAAGAATATAGAATATTTCACAATAATTGGCATCTGAGAAATGGATCTTTGAAACTAAGACCTTTGGAGCATGATCCTTGGCGTAGTGTTCTCCGGATCACGCGGAGTGTGTACAACTCCTGATTCTGGTTTACGAAGCAACCATCAGTTGACCCAAATGGTTGGTCGATTTTCAAAGAAATCCTTCGGGTTCATCCTGAAAGAAACGAATTATTATTTTTTTTCCGATGAAATGGAGAGTTGTCCTTATATTAAAAAAAAATACTTTTGTGACTGATTTGTCTCCCTTAAATGCTACAAATGATGTTTACTTCGAAGTTAATCATTAAACATTGGAATCGCTGAAATTTCACCACAAAAAATTGATTCCCTTTACAATCATCATACGATGATAATTGAAAAATCGTTAAACATTGTAGTCCCAAACAACAGAGCTACGAAAAAAAAATATATCAATGTGTCAACGGTCGAAATTTTATGAAATAACAGAGCGGTCGTCGAAGTTCTACTGGCTTCTGGTGTTGATGTCAATACTCGGACATCCGCTGGGACCGCGATGCACGAGGCAGCATTGTGTGGAAAGATGGAGGTAGTACGTGCCCTTCTGGACCGCGGTGTCGACCTAGGAATCCGTGATGCTCGTCACAACACTGTGCTGGATCTCCTCGGACAATTTCCGCCCCACGTGACGCATGACATCACAGCAGTGATAAAAAGTAAGACGATCATTGATTTTTTTCAACTCAAGACTCGAAATATTGAGCAGAAAAATGAAAAACTCCCTATTTATTCTCGCATATCTGCATAACGAAAAAGTAACTGGATTTTGAAAAAAAAAAAAAAATGTACTCTAAAAACTACGACATAAAACCCAAGCCCACAAAAATATCAGCCCTAATAAAATATTAAATATTGTGATATGATCAAATGTATTCCGCTCATCACAAACCTGGAACTTAAATAATAGATACTTCATTGAGTGGTAATAAATAACTGGAAATGTGTAAAACAACATTTATTTACAGATTTTGCTTATAATCGTGGAAAAAAAGTGAAAATGCAGCAGGAGCGAATTTTTGAACATAGAAATTCTTTTAATTGTCCAATTTCTGCAACGATGTTCCTTTTATTAAGCTTCATTGATTTTTGGATGTTCTATAGATTCTAAATGTCAGAACATTGGATATTGATTATATGCATTTATTTTAAGGACACCGATCCTCTTCAGGGATCGAAAGTGACGCTGACAGCGAAAATCTGCCGCCAATTCCGGTGCAAGGAGGTGATTCTCTGGGCAGCCCTTACGAGAATGTCCGACCAGGTGATGACATGTCGCCGACGGAAGGAACCTCGCCAACTCAGTGGCAATTCTACCATAAGCCGCGGGACGACGATCGTCGCGTTTCCGGCACCTCAGTAATGTCCTTGTAAGTCCATCATTGCATCGACATAATCGTCAACGTGATCTTAAAAAAAAAAAGAAAAAATGTACATCATCACGCACCTTCTCACCATTCTTTAACACTCACTTTGTTCTTCACATACTTCTTCTTCACATACCATTCGGCACAGACACGAGAGCACGCAATGCCTAAAGATCTGCATATTCCGTAGATTTTTTTTGTGAAAAACAAAACATACAGTCGCTAAAGCAGGTAAGTCTTAGTTAGGATCGCACGAAGGGGACATTTTCAAAGGTACGTGTCACTGTTGAAAAATCATGTGGCTAATCGTAAGCTAAGTTCTTGCAATCGTATCAAAGTACATTCATTTTACATAAAACCGAAAAACAATTTTAAAGCGCAGATTACCATCCACCAGTGCAACTATGCAGTGCATACTAAAATACATCGACAAACAAAAAAAAGGATACATACAATTTTGCAAAATACATCATCAGCGAGAGTAACTACACTCCTACTTAGTTTTTCCCACTCTCATCGCAATCATGCTCTGTGCATGGTTTGTATGTGCAGTCAAACTTTAATGTTAAAATATAATTAAAAATATAAATGAAGAGAAGAAATGTACAATAGGCGCAAACTGAACAAAGTGCAGAGATAGAAGTTCAATCTAAACTAAGTAAGATTGAACTTACGTCCAAAATATGCAGCCCTTATACAGTGAATCAGGAAGTTTAGATTCTGCAAACATTTGAAAACATATTTATTGCGCATAAAAGCAAAGAACAATCTGAAACTGCGGATTACCATCAAGCAGTACACACACGTACGAACCAAGTACATCAAGTAAGAAAAAAAGCGCTACATCCCGTTTCGCAAAATATATAATCAGGGGCATACCTCCATCACGATTCCCACCCTCATAGCGTTCCGCCTACTGAACACATACAGCATAAAGAGTGAAGGGAAGGAGGGTAAAAATGTATCCAACTGGCAAAAAGCAACTTCACAAAAACTCCATCCGGGCGTCTCCTCGGCCGGCAATTTTTTTTCCTACCCATTCCCCTTCTTCTCCGCCTCTTCGCCGACTCGTTTTTCCTGCGATGTGTGTGTAGTGAGTGAGTGCGGATCCGGGGAATGGCGGATTTGTAATATTTCCCGAGAAACACTCGATATAGTCCCGAGGGGAGGATGCCGGTTCCTTTCCGCCATCTCTTTCCCTCTCTCTTTCTCTCTCTGTTCATCTTCATCTCTCTCCTGCCACGTTTAATATGGGAGATGTGGGCAAACAAAAGAGCAGATGTAGAGCGGCACCCGGTAGACTGAATGAGCGAGTGCTGGATGTGCGAAGAGATGGAGGAGGTCGAGGAGGAACAGCAGAAGGAGAGGATGAGGAGGAAGAGGAGACGCGGCAGTTCCCCCGATGCTTGCTAACGCTAGCTGCTGGCACAGGGCGACGATGCGATGGAAGTATGGTCCGGGTCGAGAAGAGAAGTCGGAGGTGGAGTATAACGGTGGAACAGACGGTCGAAGCAACAGAGAGAAAGAGCGGATGAGGAAGGTGCAGGAGTTGCTGGAGCTGGAGCAACGACGGCCGCGCGCGCCCGCGTGTAGCCCCAGCGCGTTAAGCACCGCTTGGCTTGGTTTAATTTTCCTGATGTAGGCAGTAGAAGCAGCAGCAGCAGCAGCGGTAGCAGCAGTAGGAGGAGGCTATGGTTGGTCCGACCGTTCGCCTCTCACTCGCCTCGGGTCACCCTCGCCACTGAGTGAGACTGGCTCAAACCCCGTGCTCGCACAACCCCCGCAACCTCTCCATCGGGATAGCCCAGCAATGGGCTCTCTTCGTTCGTTCTACGCCTGTTTCTACACGGTTTTGCTACACCGCCGTTTTCCTCTGTTTCCACTGATAGCATCAGATTCTACTGCTGTGGTACACGAGCCACTTCATCCCCGTATACTTCATGCCTCCTGTATTCCGGACCGACACCAGCATCAATGGCTAAGGTTCTCCGTACAGGTGGATTGTAACCCGCGGCCGGAAACATTCACAGAGATTTTGGGAATTTCTTCTCTCAGCGAGTGAAATGTTGGACTTCTGTCATGCTCACTCGAGCCTTCACTTCCGGGCGATGGAAACACAGTCAATGTTTGACGTTGCCTGCTTGCTGTAGTCTCGACCTCGACCGCTCACCCCACGCCCCTTCACGTCCCTTCGCAAAGATGAATCCATCACGTTAAACAATGTAAATGTTGGCACCAGCGTCTCAGTACAAAACTAATAACCATTGTTGGAATTGTGAACCACGGTGAAACGAATGAGGGATTGGTCATGGAGTCCAAGTTTAAGTGCACCGACCAACATGTTCACCTCTGCAGATTTTCTTAGCCCATTTAGTACATTTCGTGTAGCTACATCATCTTTTTTACATCATCATGATCATGTTTTTTGCTGGTGACTAACAAGTCACAATCAGTGGTTCAAAGATTAATTCAGCTTCACTTCATCTTTTTCAAAACCATCATAGCCTATAATTACTATACTTTTTTCTCGTCGCAAAAACACTAGTGGCGTATTTAGTTGAAAGGTGATAACCAGTCATTAAATGGGTTATTCAGCTTTGCTTCAACTTTTTTACAACGACCTTCGTTTATAATGACTATGTTTTCTCTCGTTGAAAAAGCACTAGCGGCACAGCTAGTGGCACTAAACGTGATTAACAGGTGACTGAAAGGTGACAAATAATTTCTGAAAGTTCCCTACAAATCTTATTAACTTCATCCTTTATTACATGGATCAGAATTCATAATGATTATGTTTTTCGTCCGCGCAAAAACATTAGTAGATCAGCTAATTAAAAGGTGATCGAAAGGTGACTAGAAGGGGACAACTCATGGCAAGAATTTCTATGCAGCTTTACTTCATGTTCTTCACAAACACGTCAATTCATAATTAGTATATTTTTCATTTCCGCAAAAGCACTAGTGGCGCAACCTTTTGTGAAGTAATCGAAAGGTGACTGAAAGGTGACAACCAGCGGCTGGAAATTTCATTCAGCTTCTTTCCGTTAAAAATATAGACTCGCTTTGCATTTTGAAAATTGAATCAATCATGTACTACGTAGAGAATATTAGAACCGTTTGGTATTACGTTAGATATTGGAAAGAACGTTAATTGCGCCTTTCAGCGAAGACGAGCTGGAGTACGAAGCATTAGATGAAACGAGCAGTAAGGGACTCCAGGTGACCGACGAGTTCTCCGATCCAAGCTCTCTCTTCGACAGCGTCTTCATGTCTATGTCAGACACACTCAACTCCATAAATACCCTCGAAAGCTCCGATAGAACACCCGAAGACAGACCACTAAACACCACAACCAACACTACACCGATATCACCCCGAGACACACCACGGTAGGGCATCGTCGGCACACTATGCACCCACTTTATCAATCTTGTTATAGTCTTTAGGTTGGCTTCCGTTTTTCTTGGTATTTCAATAAGTTTAAGCCTTGTTCTCTCAATGCTTTAGAGATTAATCAAATGGTTTTATAAGTTTATATGTGCCCGTATTCACCTTTAAAAAGTTCGAATTATCATATTTACCAAAATTTTAAGCTTGATGCCACTATTTTATTAGCGCTTCAATTAGTGAAAAAGATAAAGTTGTTAAAAAAATTTGAGTTTACTGCCAAATCGGACCATAAGAAACCCCGGTAACTCGGCTTATCGTGTTTTTCCTATGTCTTTTTTTTATCCACAGGAAATACAGAATCGCTAGTCTTTAGGGTTTGTTTTTCTTCAAGGGGACTCAATCACCTAAATAAATCATAAGATAAAAATATATTGATGATCCTTTTCTTCTAAAAAATCTTACATATAAACTTCACCCCCCACATATTAATCCCCATCATAATTCTGCAATTTCGTAAAGACATACTGTGAATGGTGAGATAAAAAGTAAAATTTGTACTTGTAGCTTTCAGATCAAACCAGTGAACAAATTTTTGTATTCAATGTCTTATTTTATTTATCAAACAGTGCATTTTGGTATGAACGTAAAAATCGTCCTTGCAGTGCAAATTGGAGTTTCCGTAACCCATTATTTTGTGAGTTTCTAATAAAGAAACATTCGTTTACACATTCAAAATAATAGCTTTATCATAATGGCCTACAATACAAATTCCTCCGTTCGTACCAGAATGCACCCTTTCACAGATTAAATAAGACATCGAGCACTAAAATTTGTTTACCGGTTTCGTCGGAAAGCTGCGATAAGTTAAAAATTCTACCTTTCAACAATTTGAGACACTCTATGTCTTTACGAAATTATAAAATTACAATGCTCCAGATGTACTTGATACGATTTACACGCAACATTTTTTAAGCAAGCGTATCATCGACAGAAATCATTTTTTTAATAACTCTGTTAAGTGAGTGGGTCCCTTAAGCTTGTGTTTTTTGTTATTGTTATTTGGTGTGCTTCTGTTGAAAGATGCAGCTAACAATAGCCAACATAAACATATGCATAAAGACACTCCACACGAAAGTTCATGCAAAATTTCATTACCGTCGGTAGCCTATTAAATTTCGCTGATCTGCTGCGGCTGAGTGAAGGTGAAGGACAGGAATTCGCTTGATTAAAAACCGGAAGTTTGGTTGTCTAGGGGCTCCGACAGCGGTCTCTATCAAACACCGCCGGTGCCTCGCGGAATAATGGCTGAGGGTGGCTATGCCTCGGAGGATCTGTCCTTGACATTGCCCCCGGGATACGGCGGTGGCAGGGAGTCCGACCAATTGAGCGTTTCTTCCTCATCGAGCGTCGGTGGACCGAGCCCGAGGGACAGGCGTTGTTTACCAAACGATTCCGGTGCTCCTGGGATTTACTTGCCCATGGCTCCTCTCTCCAGCTCTCTTCACAGCCCCGCCTCCAACAGTAAAGTCTCGGTAAGAACTGTTTTAACTCTCTGCACGACCCTCACAATTTCCTTACCTTTTTTATTCACTCGTAACTACTGCGATAGCTTCAATCTGCAATTTAAACAACCAATATTGAACCATAATCATTATTGATTAGTACAAATCCAGTTTTTTCAAAGAAAATTAGTAAGATCAAGTAGAAGGTACATAAACAAAGGTGGATATAATTGTGAAAATCGGAACTTTTAGCGAAAATTGTGGTTCAATTATTTGTAGTAAAAATCCAGTAATACAGGGCAATAGAAGATATTTTTATTGAAAAACAGTCTACTTTAGACATTGGACAAAAAAGTGCTTTCGCAATTACGAAATCAAATATTATAAATACATGACACTTCAATTGACTTTCGTAGAAACATTCTGGCAATTTTCCAAATAGTTTTTCATCTTCCTCTTCACATTAAATAGATTAAAAAATAATAAATCCCAAACGTATTTTCCTAGTCTGTTCTAATTGACCCCCCCAATATTCTAAATCACAAAGCCGAGATTTAAAAATGAAAAAACTTTGTTTGTCTTCGTACTTTCAGCCAACTCCTCCGAAGAAACCACCGAGGAGGAACCTGTCGGTGTCGCCGACACACTTGCAGACGCAGATGTCTCTCTCCGCTGATTGTACGCTGGGTCCGAGCAATTACGAGTACTTGTTTCTTGCCCGGAGCGGTGCTCGAAGTCACATAGATCTCGAGCAATTGCAGACACGCCGTGATCAGCTGCGTCACGTGACCCGAAGCGTGGATCAGTACGTGGACATGAAGGCGCGTCACAGTAGCGCCGGAGAGAGGCGAGATCCTGACGTTGAGCCAGTCGCCATAACTTCGATGTACGGTGACAGGCCAATCAAGTTGCTTAATCCGCGGAGAAAGTTGCGACGGCATTGCGAACGTGCTTATGAGAATTACGAATTGGACAGCAGTCCCGGCGCTGTCGACGAGTCGCCGTGCAGCGAGGGCGGACCATCCAATGACCGTACTTTCGTATCCAACGCTTTTCTCACCTTAAAATCCTCGCAAGAGAGCCTCCTGGAAGACACAAAACGCGAAGCCACCAGCGACGGTCAGGGACTTAGCGACGGCCGTGAAGCTACGGACAAGAGACTCAAACGCGTACAGATGCTACTTCCTACAAGTCCCACTCACTACGTGCAGCCACCCACACCGGATCATCCACCACCTTCGGCGCTTCAGGCGGAAAAGTCTATTCACGAGCGGATTCGTCCACTCAGCCAGGTAAGTCTCAGCAAAACTGCCTATAATATGTTTATAGAGTATATTAATAGGAGCTGTGGATGTGAAGTTGATGAAAGTGGCATTGGGAAAGTACGTTTTGTAACCGCTTGGTTATTATAGTAAAAGAAAAATGCCCTGGCGTTTGACTTTGACGTAATACAGAATTATAATCACTCGGTGAAGTTCTTTACCGGTGCTTGATTAAAGACTCTTGATATTTTTATTTTCACGACTTTTTGGGAAGTTAGAATAAACAATGCAATTAAGATGACTATCTCCTAATCTCCTATTAATCGATACCAACTTATTGAAGATTGGACGTAAAACAAAATTGAAATGTGACACGTATTTTCGACTTTTCATGAAAAATTTTGATTTCCTGGTTAAGTAAATAGTATATCCATATCCAGCAGAAATAATATATCGATGTTGCATCGAGAAGACATAAAATATATATGGATATTCGTTTGTATTTGATCAACAACGGATCCAGCGTCATTTGAAGTTTTTACAGATTTTTTTAAAGATGACACAGCGAAGAATGAAGGTTTTCGCATACCCCTTTCTTTATCTATGGCCATTATTCGAAGCGATATCGTGAGCGCATAAATGTAGGTATCATTATGATGTCGGCGCGATGATCGTCGTTTCCGCTAAATAAATAAAAAGTTACAAATTTATTTACTTTGAAAAAGTATAATATAATATTTCAACTTGAGACGCCTGTATTTGCCAAATAATTCTACCGTAGAATGATCGGTATTCAGTGTCTCGTACATTGGTTTATCCGATTCGTCAGAAGTTTTTCTCGCATGAGCAACACGTTACATACGACTTGTCAAAAATTTGAGTAGGTGAGATAGAAGCGCGATAGAGACGAATAGTCAAAGAGAAAGAGAGAGAGGAAGAGAGAGAGAGATAGAGAAAGCAACGGCTTTGGAACGTCAGACGAGCTCAATTTCTCAAGCCTGAGTGCACGCCGAGTGTGGCTGTAGTACTCTCCGCGCAGTATGTATCGTCGTCGTCGTCGTCGTCGTCGTTCACTTGAACGTCAAACAGGAGTTCGGTGAGTGAGGTTGTTCCTGTGCTGTGCGGTGGTTGCCGTGTACTCTCGTACGGCAAAAGTACTGGATTCTCTGGCATCAGCAAGTATCTGGCTCTGTGCCTCCTTTAACACCATACCTCCTTCGAAAATTCAATTCGCCTTGGTGAGTCTCGTAATGCAATTACAAATTAGATCTCCGTTGCATTCTACCGTGTCACATAATTGTGGCTATTGTCGAGAGATAAATTCTCGCATGTCCTTGAAGCAGACGTCGCTGTACAGATCGGTACAATAGGCGAGAAAATTGGAGATTTGACCCGAGATCTTGGACAGAAGTAAAGCCGCACCGAGTCGCATATTCGCGGTGAAGGAAATCCTTACCGGGTTACGTTTAATATACAAGCTTCGTGTTTGATCTGTGATGCGATTCACAAGGAGGAGTCGACGTCGACGTCTCGGTCGCATCTCTCTTCCCCTTGGCTCGTCGTCGACGATTACGAGGCTGACAGACTCGAGCGGGCACACCGTTTGCAGCGCCATTCTGTGATCGGTCTTCTGTAAGATCGACTGCTTCTGGTTTCGCTGCTTCTGCTGCGTCCGCTAGCGTTACTCCCCATTTACGAAACTCCCGGATATCCATAACACAGCTTCGCGCGTCACTCAGTTCCTCGTGCTCTGCCTCCTTCCCAAAGCAACGTGGATGCGATGCCAGAGACGAGCAGAGAAGACGTATATCCTTCAACGCGTCATACAGGATCATATATACGTATATGTATATGGATATACAAATACAAGTTGCGCCTCACCATACACGTGCAACCACTCGCAATTCACGTCTTTCGCTTAGAGCTTCAACGACACGCTCCACGAAATATCACACAGTGAATATAACCCTCGGGTTGTAAGTGACGAAGGTAGTTTCTCGCGGGGGGAGGTTTTCGCCTTCTGGATACGACACGATATGTATGTACCGACGGAAACCTCCCTTTCACATCCTCTGTGCACTCCAGCATCACGAGGAAGCAGAAAAGCAAAGGCAGTACGTTACGTACTGTGCCCTCGGCATGGAAAGATCATCGATGTGTTTGCATCTTCACTCTCATCCCTCTATCTCTATTTCTCTTTCTCTCTCTCTCTCTCTCTCTCTCTCTCTCTTTCTCTTGATTTCTCACTCTAGCTTTCTTACCGTCACTACACACTATATGTACCACATGTGCCGTTGCTTTCTACTATGTCTACTGGCGCGTCTGAAACTCTAGGCCGCTTCCGAGCCGCTGAATCCGAACCCACGTGAGGCACCCTCTCACAGTCTCTCCACTTTTGACAGAGAGACCGATGAGATTTCTCAGAAGCGATCCTCGTACCTTCGCCGATACCTTTATGTCGAGATTGCAAAGACATATATACCACCTCAACCATTATGTTCGACACTCCAGGGGTTTACGTCTTTTTTTTTCTTCATTGAGGAGACATAATGGCTTTGTATTATCAGATGTTGCATTAATGATTTTGGCAAATTTTGCGCAATGCAGTCTTCGGCTCTCTTAAAAGACCGGTGACAGCGAGAATTCGCACGAATGCGGATTAAGGGTAGTTCGTGTAATCTGTAATTGCCTCGGTAATGTTTGATCTTATTAAAATGTTGGTACTTTCTGAACGAAGAAGAGAAAAATAAAGTAAATAAGTATGATGGTAAGAAGATTGATTTTGTGTAATAAGGAAATTAAGTTGTTCATGCATTTGTGTGTTGAAGAAATTTGGTACTTCTAAACGTTTATTATGGTTTTCTATTTTTTTTTTTTTTTTGCAAATTGGTTTTACTTTTTTTTTGTTCAAATGTATAATATGTTACGAAGGGTATAAGTACCGCTCTTTGTACCGAATATGGCCATCCATTTGATTCATGTGTGATCATATTTATTGCATGTAAATGGCGGTGATGGTCGCAAATGGTGCAGAGCTTTGAACATAATTTATCATGCAATTTTGGATTTCAAGCGTTTCACGTGCAATGTAAAGTTCGCTTTGATTGATGGAAAATAATCTCAATAAATCAAATAGGTTGAAGTAATGATGAATTAATATATATGTATATTTTTGTGTGATCACTAATAGTAAAGTTGCCACAAATGGCATATCTTTACGATTATGAAATTTCCGGTAATATTTAAGATCGTTTTTCCGGTAAACTGTATTCGATAAGTTTAAAGTTTCCTATGTGCAACATAAAACCATTCTGAAAACAGGTGCATTTACAACGACTTTTCTAAGTAAAACAAAAAACGTCGAATGTATGCAAAAAATATTTTGAAAAATCAACGAATTTATGTGATATGAAAGTAAAAAATATTCTAGAAAAATGTGAAACTATTTTCTTGATCATGAATTGATAAATCATATTTTTACTTCATCACTATTCAAAGTAAATATTCTGGCTATCTCAATTAACGTTGCTTTTTGTTAAATTCAATCTTTCGCTCTGAATTTCTCGAATTCTCATTGAACCGAACATTCGGCTCTAAACGTATGTACGATGGATCCTTGAAAAAATCAATGGTGGCATTCTTGATGGACTTGAAGCTATCATTACATAAAATTATATAGACGTTCAAGAGAATAGGAAGGATGAAAAGCGAAGCATTTTCCGAACGGTAAGGAAATTCCGAAGAAACGCGGAAATGCGAGAAGGAGAAGAAGCTTACGTGCAGTTCAGGTGGTTGAGTCTGGTCCCGTCAACTTTCTCGTGACCAACGGAGCGGCAGAACGCAAGACGCCGACACCCTTTGAATAATGAAGCCCTTGGCATCTCTTTATGCCTGTCTGACTTCGCTTCAAGCATTCTAGCACTCGTGTAAGGATGAGATCGCGCTCGCGAACTCCTCTCCTTATCCATCTTCTCGTTCTTCCCGAGAAATCTACGAATTTGTAGCGACACTTTCACGTCAAACCTTGTACGGGATATATATAGGAAAAAGGGAGGATAAAAACGGCCGAGGATGAGATACGTTATACTATCTGACAAGAAGACGTTTGAACGTTGCTTTTTACTCTTCCAATCGGCGTTATGTCTTCTCTGAAATACCATATCAACGTTAATTTTGGGCCAAATGGTTTACGATTGTAAATTTGTAATTGTACATTGTAAAGAGCGTCCAAAACGAATTTTTCTTTATCCTGAATCGCGAAGAATAATTAGCGTTAATTAAAAAGTTGCTTTCTACTCTTCCAATCGGTGTTATATCTTCTCTGAAATACAATATCACCATTAATTTTGGGCCAAATGGTTTACGATTGTAAATTTGTAATTGTGCATTGTAAAGAGCATCCAAAACGATTTTTTCTTTATCCTGAATCGAGAAGAATAATTAGCGTTAATTAAAAAGTTGCTTTCTACTCTTCCAATCGGTGTTATATCTTCTCTGAAATACAATATCACCATTAATTTTGGGCCGAATGGTTTACGATTGTAAATTTGTAATTGTATATTGTAAAGAGCATCCAAAACGAATTTCTCTTTATGCTGAATCGCGAAGAATAATTTGCGTTAATTAGAACGTTGCTTTTTACTCTTCCAACCGGCGTTATATCTTCACTGAAATACCATATCACCATTAATTTTGGACCGAATGGTTCACGATTCTAAATTTGTAATTGTACATTGTAAAGAGCATCCAAAACGAATTTTTCTTTATCCTGAATTGCGAAGAATAATTTGCGTTAATTAAAATGTTGTATTTTACTCTTCCAATTGGCATTATATCTTCTCTGAAATACAATACCACCATTAATTTTGGGCCAAATGGTTTACGATTGTAAATTTGTAAATGTATATTATAAAGAGTATAAACAATGGATTTTTTTGAATCCTGAATTCCGAAGAATAATTAGCGTTAACGAGAACGTTGGCTTTCACTCTTCCAATCAGCATTATATATTCCCTGATATCACCATTAATTTTGGGCCGAATGGTTTGCGTTTTTTTATTTGTGAGTGTATATTGCAAAGAGTATAAGAAATAAATTTTTCGTTATCCTGAATTGCGAAGAATAATTAAAGTAATTACGACAATTAGTTTTGAAAGATCTTACGAATTTACTATTTCACCAGCTTCAGCAATCGAGGCAACAGAATTTTCATATTTTTTCATTTGATGATGCGCTATTATTTTCAACATACAAAGCAAGATCATAAAAAAGCAGCAAATTTTTTTTTGTCATTTCAACACGCTAATAATTTCAGAAAGTCGATAACTATGTATTTTTATAGCTTATAAAATCATAAGGTACATTTTTCTATGAAATAAGGTCACAAAGTACGTACTATTTTGAAAATAATTTAAAAAAATGAGGAGACCACTGTATTAATTCGTTATGAGCCATACAACAAACCTCAGTATATATTTGCCAATTTTGAACTCTGGAGATATTTTCGTTTTCAAGATAACAACATTATTCACGATTTTTTCAGCATTCATGGCTTTCAAAAACGGAACTTTTATTTTTATTTTTAATGATCGCATCAAGATACGAGGTTGCATTTTGACGCTAATTAAAAAAACAAAATTGTATTATACATTTTATTTTGCTTGTCTACAACATCTGAACTTCTTTAATTCCCACTCGCGTGGCGATGCTTTCAACGATTTCGTATATATCGCAGGTTCTTTGGTTACCCCATTATATTCGAGAAATAATAATAACGGAACTCTCGACGTAACGAGTACAAGGATATACACGCGCTGTGTCGGATCGGGTAGGAAGGCGCCTGTTAGAAAAATGGTGAAAACGAGGATCAGCAATCCCCCCTTGTATCCTCTCCTCATCCAACATCCTTATTTGCACGATGTCCCGGTTCATAATAATTTTCGCGTGTCGTGTCCCGAAGAATTTCATTTCAATAAATTTGCATCGGAATCGCGACAATGTTATTCACCGACGATATGTGTGACATTTCTTTTTTTTTTTCTTTCCACTTCGTTCACGCGTGCGGAAATATCGCTGAGAGAAAATTTGCAGCGACATATAGGGAACCCAATAAAAACAGAATTTTTTTCCTTCTTTCATGTAACTAATAAGATTACCTTCCAGATTCACAAAGTAGTATTCAGATTGGATACTCGATACTCGATACTCAATATATTTTTAAGTACGCTCCTATTGACAATGAATGGCTTGCGCATAGAAAAATATGATCGCACTTTTTTAGTGATTATGAATAAATTTTTGTAATTTTTATGCGATAAAATAATTTTTTAAATATGCAGGAATTTCACGATTACGATTATACCGGAAACTGAGTAGAAATGCACACTTTTATTAAATCGTATGTTAGACTTTCTCCTGTCTCGGCCCGTAAAGCAGGACTTTTCAATATTTTTGAGGAAAGTTTTTCAATAATTTCACCTTAATAACGATAGTTGTGTCCTGCTGTGTGTTCGCAGGTTTACAAACGACGATCTCGCGATATGGAGACTGAGACGGAGGAAGAATTGCTGCAGTTTCCGCCGGGCGGATCTCTCGATGCATCGAGCGGTTCGCTGTCCAGCGTCTCGCTTTCGGACAAGAGTATGTCAACGGACAACGTCGAAGAGTACTTCGGTGACGTGCCATTCGCAGGTAAACAGCAACGTACGCTTGGCTGCTCCGCATGACGCTTTTTGCCCTGGTGTACATGCATACTCGTTATATTTCGTTTTTATCGTCGACAGTTTGCTTAATTTTCTTCATTTTTTAAATCTTGTTACGTTTTTATTTTCGTCAAGCGCGTTAGAACGTATGAAAGGGTAGAGCTCTGGGACTGCTCCCAGAGTTGCTATTTCATGGATTTTTTTGTTATTTTTTAAAAATATTTTACTATCAGTGATCCTAACTATCAATTTTTCAAAGCCAGCTAAAAATGTTTTGAACTTTTATTCGGGGCATATTAAATCATCAATGTATCGTTCTGAGCTTGCTTAAAATACACAATCGCATGCAACATCTATAAAAAATTAGTTCCTGAGCCATACGATAAAAAATTTTCATTCGTCATTATATTTTACTAACACTATAAGCATTTCATGTATACCAGCTTACGTGTCATTCATTACTAGACGAACAATTACTGTTGCAAAATATTATCTGAGCAAAATCACCACGATACTTTTAGATTGGGACATTCTTGAGTCATCTAGAGTTCTTTCGGTCTTTTTTTGTTTGTTGTTGTACAAATGTATAATTATTATTTTTATCAAGGCTGGAATCTTCATTCATATATATTCCATAGTATATATCAATATCACCGTAGTCAATTTCATGTGTTGCTTGATAGTAGTGAAAAACATATACATTACTCACAGTTTTACTCGCACAAATCTATTGACATTCATTTAGCAGTGTAAGACAAGGTATACGATAACTTCTTCCGAATATGTTAAATAAATAATGGTTCGTCGTTGATAATCCGAGTATTTCATCAGAAGTATTAGAAATCGCGTGTTAAAATACTTTATGTGTATTTTTAAATATCTACAATTTAGTAGACAGAACGAAAAAATTGATTGAGAGTCTCGCGAGGAGCAAATTCCAGTTCCACTTGTTGATATTTTGTATTTTGAGGAATTGCCGTTTTCAAAGTATTATTAATTGATATTATTATCGTTGTAATTATTATTAATGTAAGGCCAATACTCTATTTCTATTTTACGCACAAACTGTGGCATTCGTTTGTACTGCGAAGTACAAAACACTTGTGATAACATTTGCTGAAAGCGATGGAAGATATCGAGCAGGAAATCGATCGATTAATAGCATGCATACTTTTTTTCGTTGGATATTATATTGAGGTTAATCGACAGAATAGTAGTTGGAAGTATTTCGGAATTTTTGAGGAACTGGAATCGTCAATTACACTTTTTTATTATCCCTCCGAATCCATCACAAATTACTTTGTTACATATTAATATATATCCTTTTGACGACTATAGTTTGAAGACATTTTTATGCACAATTTAACTTCAATAACAATACTCCACTATTTCAACAATTTGAGAACGTAATAAAAATTCTCTACAACTTTACAAAATTCTACGGCATTGTCGAAAATTTTCCGAAATGCAAAATTAATTCCTTTTAAATACAAAATAGTATAGTTTTTGTAGAATTGCATCTAATGAATAAATTTCATTTCATATTTACACAAAATGATAATAACGTCCGGCAAACTAATAATTATTCTATTGAGTGATATTTTTGAAGAATTTCGAAATTGTTTCTACACAATCTACAATTTACTTCATATTTTAAAAAACCACTTTGTATAGAAAATGGTCTTAAACTATATACTATATATACGTGTATATATACACATTAATGTGTATATATATGTTTGTTGTCGAAATGTGTACAGTGAATAAGTATATATATATACATACACATAATTAGATCAGGATATCCACATAGATAATACATAAATCTATATTTATCGTAGAATATAAGGGATTATATAGTGCATTATATAAAACCGTTGATTTGCCAATAAATATTATGCCATTGTGTATATGTAATGTCTTGATTTATTTTACGCTTTTTGTCTCGCCCTGCGTGTTTTCGCGTGGATTTCCGATCACCGTCAATTGTAGGTCCGCTGGGGGATCCAAGCGTGAGTTTCACGAGTGATTAACGTGTTTTGCGAATGTCGTTTTTCCTTTCTTTTCTGCACGTCATATCAGCGAATCGTATTTTTTATTTTTCATCCCATTATTTTTTACACTATGTATTTTACGTTCAGCACATGACAAGACGTAGTCATCACGGGGATATAACATCAATCGCTTGCGATGAAACCTCAATAGATTAACGTCTTGTCCCGCATGTATAATTATTAATGGAACAAAAAAACAAAAAAAAAATATCGCGTGTCGGCCGCAATTCCGTGGGGAATTTGACCAAAGATAAAAAGGCATGAAGACTGCTAACTTCACTGTGGCTGTCCAATGAAAATAAGGTAAGAAATTGTTTTCTATACAAGCAATTTTACGTCAGTTCAGCCACTTTTCAAGATTTTTTGTTTATCACTGCAAGTATTTGCAGTTTCAAAAAATGGAATAAAATAAAGATCCACTGAGATTCTTTAAATGCGTCGAAAACCAAAAATTTGAGGGTACTTTTCGACCGGAATTCGAATCCGTGAATTCAGAAATCAAAAAGGATAATAAATCACTTTTTTTTTCGTCGTGATAAATTATGAAACGGATTTTTTCTACATTGGAATATACAACTTGATATCCTCAAGAAATAGAATTGGTTTATTTTCCGACCGGAAGTTACGAAGAAGCAAAAGTGGTTGAACTCACGAGTAACGCCTCGGATATATTTCAACAGAGTCTGATTGATCGCTCCATTGATGATTCACAATCGTTGGTGAAATCGTCATATTATTTGCAAATCATTGCGAGGTTTCGCTCGTAAGAGTCACGAGAGCAAAGCGTCCTTGTGAATAATATGCTACATAGAATATGGAAACGGCTTAAGGTCTGTAAGTGGAGCAAGGTGAGAGCGTATGAATGACATACTGTCTTCTTCGTTCTCCATTGTCTCTCCGCTTTGGAAGATTGAAATTGTGAAAGCCTTCACCGTGCGCTTACACATCCGTGTATAAATTTCGAACAGTGAGAAATACGAGCAATTAAAGCGATTCAAACGTTTATATCGCCTTATATTTCGACTTTTGTTCCCTGATATTTTATAGGTGTCTGGGAATTGAACTTCTGACCTCCTCCTCCACAGCTTTGTCATGAATTATTCAACGGCCACTATTCCGTGTAAAATAGACTCGAACTGACATAAATATGCGACATTCTCTGTCAACTGAACCACTTTTTTTCCGATTAATACCCGTGGCAACTACGAAACAGATCTATTCCCTAACTGACGCTGACATTCAATTTTTCACACCGAAAATTCGTTGCTATGGAGATTTTTATTACCGAGTCCATACCTTTACCCAAAGATTATGATTTTAATTAACAAATTAACAGGTTCCTTAATAATAGAAAGATTGTTCATCCTTGACTGCAAATTTTTCTTTATATTTTTCAATTGAACAACTTATATAAAACTACAATTTGTCGTTAGACACTCTCTAACTGTCACTTATATACTTTTCAATATTAACCTTATCTAGAAAACTAAGCTGAATTGAAAGAAAAAATACAGCTTTCTTAAAAGCTGTGATCTAAGAATCTGAGCAAACTCACAAAATCTCTTTTCTATAAGTAAATAAAAAACGGGTTCAGAAATAAAATTTGTATTAGATCCGTTGTAATTTAACATTGTACTCATCTCACAAACTGAAGCTATACTAAATAAAATAATATCCGTATTATTAAATTTATTTTATAAAATAAAATACAATTTATAGTTAGACACTAACTGTCACTTATATTATATACTTTTCAATATTAACCTTATCTAGAAAACTAAGTTGAATTTTTAAAAAAACTGCTTTCCTAAAAGCTTTGATCTACGAATCTGAGCAAGGTCACAAAATCTCTTTTCTATAAGTAAATAAAAACGGGTTCAGAAATAAAATTTGTGTTAGATCCACTGTAATTTAACATTGTGCTCATCTGACAAACTGAAGCTATGATAAATAAAATAATATCCGAGGGGAATGCCGTATCCCCACTTCTAGTAGAATAAGATGTAGAATTTAATTAATCGAAGCATTCCCAATATCCTATTCAAATAAATCTCAAATGAGTTATTTCCCCCGATTGCAATAATATACGCAATGCAAATTTCATTGAAAAATTCAACTTATTTATGGGACAATCATTCTGCGATGCACACATTTATAGAAACAGGAAAAGTTGATAAGATATTCATAATTTATGGGGATTAAAGTTGTAAAAAAAATTGCATTCCGATCGTTTCTTTTTTTTTGCAGTAATCGCATGCGTCTCGGAACGAGCATTTCGTTAAACAAACTTGTACAAGACAGTTATCGGGTCAGTCCGAGAAAGGAACAACCTCAACTTCACCGCTGCTTACTGATAAGATAATTCGTGTCCAAGTTGCACGAATGTCTCCTCGTTCTTAGTCCCATAGTATGAACTCTGTTGCCTTCATTGACAGACGTTCAGTCAGTCCAGAACCGAATCTGTGAGCAGCATTTTCGTGATATTGACTCTCCGCGTTAGTCGTTCCGCGTGCCTCGTGCCTATCGTCTTCGTGTTTTTATCTATTTTGCATAAACATTATTATCTGAGGTGTGAGTGCCAGTTCGTGAATTGTCAAACTGTGAAGTGATAAGTTGAATGATAAATCGCTGATGCATTGCGCTCGCTTCATCTTATCAACTGACAAGGTACTTCCCATATCCGTCGCGTTTTTCAACATTTATTCTTCAGATATACAAGTTAACAAGATATCTTCGCGAATAAGAGCTCAAATTTATCGCATAATTCCGTCTACTTTATTGGGAACTGTGCAGTCAAATCAAACCACTTTACTTTTTATCTAAACAATAGTCAATTTCCTGCGAGTGCATAATGACTTTTTTTATTGACGAGGACTTTTAAAAAAACAAATTTTTGTTCGATCCCCGGTCAGGGCCAAAGATTTTTTCGGAGGCTTTGTGAACTGCAAGTGGTTCAGATTCTATTATAAACAGTAGGTCTCGGCTAATGACCATAGCAGTAGACGTCGTAAACAAAACAAAAAACATATTGTTGGTTATTTTCGTTTATTTTTTGTCACGAACTAGAATTCTAAAATTGCTATTGTGTCATATATGGAAATTACACTTAAGGTGTAATGCTAATGAATTAGACTACTGCTTAAGTGTGTTACGCAATGTAATAATATTGCAATATAATAATAAGGTGTAAAAACTACCTGATCATCTTCAATGTAGCATATTCTACATTCCGGGAAAATTTATTTTGTATCATATCTTTTTCAGTATGAAATCAAAGAATAATGGAAGAAATGAAAAACACATTGACACGTGAAAAATGAAAATAGTATGTTACAATGCCAGTGCGAAAGAAGATTTTCCGTCGAGAATTGTGCAAAATTGTACTTCACGAGGTGTGAATTTCATAACGTTTCGTTTGCGCGATCAACGTCACATCGTCGTATGTAGTGCAATTGCAACACTTAAGAAAAGTTACTACCTCAAGAAGCAATGGCCTTGAAACGTCATCATTACAGTTCAGAACATGAAAAAACTTGATTTTTTTAAAAACTCTCGGCCATTTTTTAAAAAGATACGCATCGGAGCGGCACGCGTAAAAATAATTATGTCAAATATGAATTTTTACAGTGCTACCTCTGCGAGGAAGTATGTTTACCTTTTTTGCTTTCCTCATAGATGAAGCTTTATAAACAGTGAGGTATAATCAGGAACCAGTGGAATACTTTACTTGCTCCTTATTTTATATACATAAATAAATTTGACGTTTATATATAATTCCTCTCTCCCCGACGAAACTTTAATAAATTTAGTCATTACAAAATACACCAACAAATAGATAAAAGGTATTTCTTCACTTTGGCTTGTGGACCAAAAATGTTGTCTTTCATCGCATGATTTAAAAAAAAATGCGTCTTCTGTTTAGCGTTAAATATTAGTAAACAAAAAATAACGGTGAAAAAATCTGTGAAATTCTATATGCTTTTCTTGTGTGGAAGAACGAAAGAAAAAATCGGTAACCATGTTTGGAAAATTGAGTCGGGCCTTGGTTGAGTTGCTATGAAATGCTCCAGATATACGAGAATTATTTCTAAACTACTTTGCTCGAAAATCTTGAGAATATATTTGTTTTCCACGAAAACAAAGCTTTCTTAATGATGAAGCAAGCATTACCTATTCGATAAGGAATTATTTTAAGGATTAGATTATTCAGGTTCTTTAGGTAGATCTTAGAGTTAAGATTGCAGATCAGGATGTAACGAATCATTTTTCTTTCTTCCATTTTCGGCTATTTCCTTAAGCAGAGGCAAATTAAAGTAAGAAATTCAAGCAAGTAAGCAAGAACGCTTAGCCCCCTTCGAATCCCTCAAGGGTTAGGTTCTTCAGATGCTCCAGGTTCTTTAGGTAGTTCTTAGGGTTAAGATTGCAGATCAGGACGTAACGAAACATTTTTCTTTTTTCAATTTTCGGCTATTTCCTTAAGCAGAGGCAAATTGAAGCAAGAAATGCAAGCAAGTAAGCAAGAACGCTTAGCCCCCCTCGAACCCCTTAAGGGTTAGATTCTTCAGGTTCTTTAGGTAGATCTTAGAGTTAAGATTGCAGATGAGGACGTAACGAAACATTTTTCTTTTTTCAATTTTCGGCTATTTCCTTAAGCAGAGGCAAATTGAAGCAAGAAATGCAAACAAGTAAGCAAGAGTGCTTAGCCCTCCTCGAAGCTGAACCTACCTTTCGTACATCTGTAGACTAGAGCTGGTGGTCGCTCGTTAGCTTTTGTCAGAAGGCATGGAGTCGTGAAGCGAATCGCGAGAAACAAGCCCCTGTGCCACCGGCCTTTGCCAAGCGACTAATGACTCGCTCGATATCGGTCCCGAGAGAGTTACGCACTAATTACGCACTCCGTAATTACAACAAGAACGTGAATAGTCCATTTGGATTCATCGAGGTGCGACATTGGTGAGCAGACATTTTTTCGTAGTGACGAGTGTTTTTACTACCTGTGGATGAACTGATCTGTGCCAAACATTGTTAATAACCTGTAGATCGTTCAATGAAGCTCAATATTTTTTCTCGACAACTCAGTTATGAGAAATTATAATGATATTATTTTTATAGATAAATAAATAACTATTGGGATGTTGATATCTAAATATCCAGATAATCTTAGCCAGGATTGAAGTATCAATTACTGAGTCATTAATTATGACAATGATTTTGATGATAAGATGCACTTTGGTGCTCCAAAATGGATTTGTGTATTTTTTTCTCAAATTGCTTTGCTCATTTTACTAAAGATTATTTGTGCTCGTGACGACTCTGTAACTTATAACCGACAGAAAACTAATTTTCGGCTACGTGCTTCTATAGTTATTGTTCTCACTTTACGACCGTGACTTCCTAATTGGCTTCAAGATTTGTTCGGTGGAGAAATACAGATCGTAATTATAATTGCGCAGTCAATTAACCAACAGGGCAACTTTTTTTTTAACGCGATTTACCATATTGCGTATTTTAACAATAATTTCAAAACACTTAAAAAAGCGAATACCCACAAAAAATCTTATAAAATGAATTATTCGATTTTTCCGAAAGCGAAGTTTAAAAAAATCTGCTATGAATTTTAGTAAATTAATTTTTGACAAGTATTTTAAAAACTGCATATCATTAACATTTTAAATACAATGCCCCATATTCCATGTAAGAAATTGTACTATTATTAAACTTCACAAAAGCCTTTTTTAAAAAAATCAGATTTCTTAAAAATAAAAAAAATAAAACATTTTTTGAATAACAGAAATGAATGAAATTTGGGGCTCGGTAGAAACAAAAATTATTTTCATATCTCAAAAATGTCGATGCACCAAATTTGTTTCTAATGACAACGAACATAAATAAACATTTAAAAACATTCATGGGCCATCAAAATGGTATTTACCGTGTGATTCATTTAATGGGAAATTGCTGTTCTACGATTAGGTAAATACTGATTCTCCTTCAAATTTTATCGTTCGTCCGTGACTCATACCCTATAATTTTACGCTTTATTATTCCAAAGAAAAGTACATTAATACCAGTTTGTGGAAAATATATTTTTCCGCTGTTAAATCAACGGTTAGGCTGAACTTGAACGGAGGAATAAAGTCCTCTGGTAATCCCTTGATCCCTTGCTACCTCCCTTGACCAGCCGTTTAACATTGTTTTGTGTCCGCGCAGCCAACGAAGCCCGCTCGTCGGTATGACATCACGGTGGAATGCGTGGACGCCGTGGGATGTGACTCACCCGACAAATTCTACTCCGTTTTTTTATTTTTATTTTTTCACCACGCATAACAACTGTCTCCATGCGCAATATTTTCACTCATAAAAACAAACTATATTTTCAGTGAAAAAAAAAAAAAAAAAAAAATCCTTCGAACGCAACTATGGTTTATCATGTTGTAAGATGACGCCATAACAAGTCAAAATGAATATAAATTGAGATCAGATGCCTGTACTTACTTTTTCTCACAATATGATCTCTGTGTAAGTAAAATTATAATCTATAAAAATTAAACTACTGAAAAACGGAAATAGATTTCTTAGTGTATGTTGTTGGCTACTGTTTCCTGCAAATTGAGTGACTAAGCACTGTGTGTTCATGGATTAATGGTATCATTCGGAGAAACTGGCTAACGAACTGTGCTTTGATTACAAACAAAACAATATCACGTAATCACTCATCAGATATTTTATGCAACTCAAAATCCAACTTTTTACATCTGATGATCTGTTTACATTGAAATTGCTGTGAGATTTGACTTTCGATTCAGATCATTTTAAGTCGAAAAATCATTCGCAGATATATGTATCACATGTATCACATGTATCACATGTATCACATGTATCACATGTATCTTAATTGCAAAATAGTTTGACGGAAATACAAAAAAAAAATATATATACCGAATATGATATATTCTTTATAAGTATCTCATTAAATTTTTCATACTTATTCATTCACTTTATTGTGCCCTTATTTTTATTCAATATGCAGAAAGATGCACTGAATCTATAAAAAAATTGGCAGTGAAAAAATGGATTTTGACTCTGTAATAAAAAAAACAAACCTGAAGGAAATGCCTTATATTTATACAAAAAATATTCTGTCCACAAATTTTTTCACGGCTTTTATTGAATAGATTTTTTTTTAATTGTATAATTATTTGCCAGAAAAAAAAAGATTTAGCAATCCTTCTTAATGGAATTTGGCACCGATATCATTATTAATGATTTCGATATGCATATGTGTAAACGTATGATGTATATGTCGGATTGGGATCCAACGCTTCCACGTTAGTTACTGTCCGTTGCCATCCACTTAACTACACCGATATCCACACAAAAGCGATACTATAAAATGCCTGCACCTCGTCAGCTGTATTCATCGAGCTGCTCTCGCCTATTCAATTCTTCGGCAGTACAGTACCACAAAAATTCCGGAGCCCCGTTCCTGAACCTCGCTGGCTTTGAAACCTAACGCAAAACAACTTATAACCAATGCTATTTCTTCATCGTCCCGATAAACCGTCGCCAGAAAGTCTAGAACCGCAGGACGATAGCCAAGAATGACGTTGACCCTGAAACCGAGTATTTCTCTTCCGGCCATTCCTCGTCACGTCCGAACATCTGTTCGTCCGCTGGTACCCAATGCTGCCTTTTAAATTCACTTTTTATAATGTCTGTGTCTAAACACTTTCCATTATAGAGCAATGATTCTAGAATTTCAAAAAACTAAGAAAACTCTAATTGGCTCTTTCTTTGCTTGACTGCAGATTTGCGTGTATCGGAAGGGGAAATGAGTATCGAGTGTGCGATGCTGATAATTCCACTGAAAATTGGTTATGAAGATAATATGGAAGTAAATAATTGTTGAGGAACAATAGAGAAGCCAACAATAGATAAAAGTAGTTCATTAATTTTGGAATATCTATTTTTGCTGACATAAATAATTTGTTGTTAATCGTTTTTATAGAATTTTTTATTGTATTGGTAATGGAGCTTTTTCATAAAAATTCGTTAAAGAATTCTACGAAACGCTAACTTATGGGCTATTATTTCAACTAATATGGCCGTTTTTTTTAAATTTAACGTGAGGGTGAATGAACTGCCAAGCAGAATTTGATTGCTTCCTGCGTTTTTTGACCAATTGCGGGATTTTGGCCGCTCACAATTTTTTCAACAAACATCAACAATACGTCCTTCATTCGTTGTTAACCTCAGTTAACGTTGCATTAATCCCACATAAAAACCCCTTTTTTGGCCTATTCCGAAATTGCACTCTCATTTTTACTCCAAATTTCATTGAATTCAAATCAAATCCCTGTGTAAAAAATTCGTAAAAAATTGCCAATAAAAAAAAGTAAAACTTCAGGAAATTAACTTCACAATGCCCAAGGCCTAGGTACCAGCTGAGTGTTTCGAAGTGTAAGTGATAACGATAGCGCTAGCGTAGCAGTGGGGCTTCCCCCTCCCGCCCGCCTCATGAGGCCCCACTCATTCCCGTCGCCAGCAGCATCGTCGTCGCTGTCCACTCGCTACTCATGCGTACACCTTCCTCACACACCCACACTCACACACACACCCAACTCCATTCCCATAACAGTGTGGAATAATTTGGTGGCGGGGTCTCGGCTCAGGCCCAGTCCCATCTCGGGGATCATCTTTCCCGTCGGTTGGCCAGCGCCAAACGCGAGGAAAAGAGACGAACACTACCCAGAGGCAAAGTCGAGTGAGAGCTGTGCGTTGGAACGAGCGAGCGAAGCATGCCCCGATAGTCTGAGCTCAATCCGGGTGAGGCCCTCGTCTCGTTCATTGTTAGTTGGCGCGCGGGTGCCGAGGGTTTCGTGTAGTCTGCTCGTACGTCTGCTCGCCAGCGCTGGTGCTGCTGCTGCTGCTGCTGCTGCTGCTGCTGCTTTCGTATACACACCAAATACTCGAGTCTCGCTTCATCGGCTCTTGTGTACGACTATTGCCGCAATCCTTCTCAACATATAAACCACCACTTACTACTCCTTCTCGTCGCACGGGCTATTCCTCCTTCTCTGCGTCTCTTCATCCACCACCTCTTCATCCTCCTCCTCCTCCACCACCTCCTCCTCCTCCTCCTCCTCAGCATCGAGAAACCGCTGCCGCCTCCGTATAGTCTATACTCGCTTCGAAGCACACACTGCAGCTCTCCGGCTTGACCTAGCCGCTGTACGAATTAGTCGTCTCGTTAACTGGCCTCGCGCCATCCTCGAGTCCACAAACAGCAGAAGCAGTACCGAACCGCTCTGCACCAGTGTGCACGACGTGCCGGACGTGTCATACCGCGAGTGCCGGAGTTTCTGCCGGGTGACTATGTCACACTCGCTGCAAGTTTCAAGTTTCTGTATCTTCGGTGTTCCAGTGAATTTTACCCGCGAGTTTGTTGCTGACGAAAGTTCAATTGGGGGGCGAAGGTAATTGTGCGACGATCGCTACGGTCAATTGGATAATTCGCAGCCTTTCACTAAAAGGTAGATCCTTTTGATGAATATTTCTAGTTGAATCTGAAGTAGGTGTGATGAGTGAAGTTGCCGAGAGTCGATTGAGTCGCAGGGATTCGATAATTCATAGCTCTGTTCAAATTCGTCCCTGGTATCGACCGTAAAACGGATCTTGTTTCAAAGAGGAACGATTCGGCGCGGGAATTTTTTAAAAAGTATTGTGAAGAAAAAAGATTGTTGCTATTGTTTCATGTTGAGGATGAACGTTGTGTTCATTCTCGTCATTAAAACATAATTCACTAACTCGTATCCATTGTGGGTTACGAGTCACGAACTCAACTGTTATAAATAGGATAGATTTAGCGGTAGGAACATTTTTGAAACGAACTGTGAGGGAAAAAATGAATATCTAGCTGCTGGAGTTTAATTTATGGTGGTAATGAATATTGTGGTTATTCTCGATCTCATTACCCAGCAATTCGTATTCATTGCTGGTAAGGACCCGAGAAGTGGCCTTGTTTTGAGTAGAAACGGTTTGACGTAGAGAGATTTGTTTTTGTAAGGACAAGAAAAAAAATGGGTATGTTATTATTGAAGTTTATTTTATGATCAGAGTGAACATTGTGTTTTTTTGTCGGTTCTAAGCCTCAAGAGACTAGTAGTAGAGTTGTAAGTGTGCAGGTAAGAATTACAAGTTTGCATAGGTTTGCATAGGTGTTGTACAAACAGGTTTGGAAGGTCTAGGCGGTGCGGTACCGTTAAAGCATAATTAGAAACAGTTTAAACAAGTTTAGGCCGGGTTTCCTTGAGCGGAGACTATTGTTATACTTTTTGTTACACCTGTTGAGAAGCAGTAGTGCACTTTCAAACTGGTTTGAACTGCTGATTTAAAGAAATGTTGAATAGCATTAGCATTCGCTGGGATATTTCAGTACGACAAGTGTTTTTTTTTTAAATTCATTTTATTTTCCTAACAAAGATAAATGTAGTTGATAGCTATACCACGTAGGCAATCAAAAACGATAAGAAGAATATAAAAAGAAAACGTGAACCGAGTCCTCCGGACAACGTTTTCTTTTTATGTACCACGAGCAAATTTAACGACCTACCAGAACATAATCTCGCTTTCAACTACAAAAACAAACATAAGCCGAGCTCCGGGCGTAGATGTCGCAATAAAAATACGACTATTTCTATTTAATAAACAAAACAATTCCTTAAGAGGGTCTGGTCCGGAAACGAACGATATTGAAAACGTAAGTCGCTTTTGAAAACACCTGATGACATTTATATGGGCGTCCCATAACTCCCATAGCCGCAGTAATGTAAACAAAGGTTAAATGTGTGCTATTGCACATACAAACCTATTCAAAAGTTATATTTTATTATAATTTGGGATCTTGTCAACGAGAGAAAAATCTAAAAAAATATTATCAATTTCATGGTACCTAAAACGTTTATTCCAAGTAATCAGAATACAATGGGAACTATAGTTACAATTTGCAACATTCGAATCAAAATAATTATCAACACTTTATCAATAAATCACGATTTCTATTTCCAAGAGTACTTAAAACTTATTAAGACGTTCTTGTTTCGAATGTTTGCCAATTTTGGCAGAAAACGAATTTCCTTGAGTGGAATAAACGTCGTTTACTCTTCAAGATCGTTCACCGTTTTCATAAACGAAAGGGTGGTAAAATTCACTGAAAAAAATAAGCATTGGAAAAAATTTAAAAAACGTATCTCGTGTGAAAAAATTTAATGGAGTTATCGACAACAGCAAAATTTGAATACATCGATACAACGCACAATCTCGTATGCGGTAGGTTTTGATAATATTAAGCGAACGAGTGTCGAACTTGGGTTAGGCCACGAAACCGGAAAGATGCTTGAAGATCAAGTGGTGACCCTGAAACGTGAGAGAGTGAGAGGGAGACTGAGCGTAGCGAAGTGTATAGCTGTTTCGAGGGAGAGCAGTGCAGAGGATCGGAACGGAGCGCAGGACGACCCTGAGGGGAATGAGCCGCGAGGCGTACTCGTGCCACGTGCACTGCTCTCTCGGATGCTGGTGGTGGTGGTGGTGGTGCTATACGGTAAACGTGTACCAGCGAAGCCCCCGCATGTCCGAAGTTCCTAGCGTGCCTGGCAAAAACCTCAGAGCGCATACTTGTTGCTCGTTTATTCCCTAAGTAATAATAGCCAGGCGCGTTGGTATAGTTACGTCACGCGCGCGCGGTGCGCCGCTCCGCCCGGGGCCCTCGGGCCCGAGAATATTATACGCTCGTCTCGCACTTGTCGCTGTGCCGGAACTCATCGGGTTTCGCGCCATCATATTCAATTTCGTTTTGCTCCCCCCTCCCGTTTAAAACCACGCCGTAAGCATCCCATTACTTTTTAACTCGTTTTCTTTATTTGTGCAATGATTAACTTGGTGGTCAGTATTTTTTTTATTCTTATTATTTTTATGTCGAGAATTTTTTGAAACCATTTTTCGTGGACGGGTTTTTTTGTTTTTCATAAAATTGCATTGAACATTTTCGGAGTAATAGAAACAGTGATGGGTTTTTCAAGCATGGAATTGTTTTGTTTATTTGTAACATTCAGAGAAAAATTGTTTTAAAGCGTTATAAAATATTCGTAATATTATTGGTTCAGTGTTTTCGTTAATATTTCCGAAATGTTTGCTTACATTTTTTTTTCCTGAAATTGTATTGCTAATGGAAACCCTTTCGGAAACGAAGAAACAGAGCAGGAAATGCGATATTTATTTATAACATTCAGAGAAAAATGGTTACAAAACGTTATAGAATATTCGTAAAGTTATTGGTTCAGTGTTTTCGTTAATATTTCTAAAATGTTTGCTTACAATGTTTTTCTGGAATTGTATTGCTAATGAAACCCTTTTGGAAAAGAAGAAATAGAGCAGGAAATGCGAGGAAATAGGTGTTAAATACATGATTTAGTAAACAGAGATGTACCAGATTTTCGTTGGGAATTCCTGCAGCACAGGACGTCGTCTTGCTCGTCACTGCAATGCAAAACTTATCAAGATATTCGCACGCGATGTCTTCCTCTTTTCCGCGTAGAGTAGACGAGCGTATCTCGAAGCTGTACAAGTTTCGCCACGCGCTCGCAATTTCCAACTTCTTCCGTATACTTTCCACGGCATTCCGCACTCCAACTATTCAACACACAAGGAGTCAACCTCGATTTTAGCAATTAACTTTGCCCCGGGGAGTAAGAGATATCTTGAAATAATTTTATAATTACCCACTACTGAAAACGGGTTCTCAAAACTGATATTTAAGATTCTCTCACGTGTGTACTCGTCGTTGATTCATGCAATTATTACAGCATTAGAAATTCTCGGTACTAAGTTCCATTTTGTAAAGAACTGTCGAAATTATTCGCACTTTATTACAAAATGTTAAATATCATGTTTTAGTCAAAAATTATTTTTTTAACCTATTATTTCATCAATTAAAATTCTCGGTAATATGAATGTCAATGATTTTTTAGGAGATTACAACTTTTGCATTTTCGTCAAGTGCAGAGATACCCAAATTTAATTTTGATTAAAAAAATATCAAATAAATACATACATGTTTTTCTACATGGATGCATTAACAAAAATTTCCAAAAACAGAAATCGAAAAAAAATTTAATACACTTATTAAAAAAATGATCATATCAGTAACTGTAAAGTGACGACTATACATTTTTAGTTCGTAAAATCATTTTTCTAATAGTTACCGTAACTATGATAATGATAATAGTTGCATGAACTAAAATTTAATAGTTGTCACTTTATAGTTGACTGCACTATTACGATTACTCTGGGTGTAGGTTTAATTGTTGGAACACTATCGTGTGCACTTTCTATACCAAAAAAAAAATTACTAAAAATAACTACACAGTTCATTTCGAACGCAATTGTTGTTGTTGTCGTGATAAGATCTGGGATATATACATTGTCTGTAAAAAGTGAACGGAAGCGGCGGACACGGTGTTCCTCTCTATTATACGGACCGTCGATAGCTCTTCTCATTGACATTCGGTACTCGCATCCTGACTGTACAGTGTATAGTATACACTTCTGGTGCTGCCTGAAGCCGGTAACACACGCTGATGTTCGAAGGTCTTCCACGAAGTGATTCAGCGTAATCCACTGCTGATGGCTCGGACAATCACCGCGCTGTACATATTATGTGCTAAAACCGGACGAAGCCTCGAACGAGCATACGTCGTTTCCGTTCATTTCGTTGTAATTCATATATAATATGCCTTCCTATGTACTCTTACTTTACACAAACGATAAGATAATAATTACTAAATATTTTACTGAAATATCACAAGGTCATCTCAAGGACATGATGTTTCGGTATGTGGAAAACTAGGACGGAATGTGACCGTGACGTACTAAAACATTTTTTGCCTCTAAATGGTTCGGTAAAAATACTATGGGAAAACGTGATAACGTTTTGAAAAAATTAAAAAAATTGATTTCATGTGATTTTGATTTGACTTTTGTTAGGCAACGGCATAAGATTCGCAGTTTTGTAGTTAACAGAAAAATTTCTGTGAGATAGGCTTTTAAAGTTTGGAATTTTCCACTGGACATAATCTTGTTTTGGATTGGCCGATTTTTGACATTCTTTTTTTTTGCTTTCAAAAAGCTTTGCAAACAGATGAATTTGGCAACGATACGTAATTTTTTTTTAATTACAAGGAAAAAACAGAAAAATGAAAAGTGGGGAAGGATATGCAACACATTTTTTTTTTCGTTACCTGATTTTACGAAAGGCGAGATGCTGTTTGACTTTTCGAAGTCTGCTCAATTACGAATGGAATCAATATAAAACGGACTCGCTTCTTTATTACCTTCAATATTTGTGATAATTCTAAGGAAACGCTGAATTTTTGGCCAAAATAATTGAAAAACTTCCATGTTTTCGAAGTTCTTGAATTTTTAGTTCCAAAAACAAAATTATCGTTCATTTTACCGACAATTTTGAATTTTCAAGAAAAAGACTTAAAAAATAAATACTTTTCGGATTTTTTCACATTTACAAACAGCTGGAAATTTCGGAAAAGTCCTTAATATCACGAAAGTCCTTAATATCAGTCGAAAAAATTTATGAACGTTATCCCGAAAACCGCAAACCGAAAAATGTGCTACTTTACCCCGACCTCCCAGTTTATTCTCATGGGGCCAACACCAAGCGCACGCCTCTCGATGATAAGAACCCAATAAAAAAATCCGAGTCCTATTCACTTTCAATAATGCAGCATAATGTTTTATGTCACTATCCAATCTATACGATATAATGGATAATAACAAATGTCAGTTGGACTCATCGTAAAAAATTAAATGCAGCATCATATTACGGCTTTTTTTGCTCTGGGACGACAAAAAAGTGCGAACGCTATGAATTGATGCCAGGAAAAAATAAAATAAAAGCTGATCCACCGGCGTCGGCGTTGATAGAGCAATGTCCTGCTTGCCTGCCACTTATTCAACGCGCACACGCTTCGGCTTAACCGCCTGTGCGTCGAAACAGGTTGTCGTCGTCATCATCGGCACAGCTGCCGGCCGCTTGGGCCAATTCTCGGTTCAAATGCTTGGATTAAATATGTAGACAAATTCCATGCTCCCACCAATTATTAGTCTTGTTTGTCAAATTCTAAGTTCGAATTCGAAGAGACACTTATCAGTTATGTATCGCTAAAAAAACCAACGATTCATGACAACATCAAATCTCACCCAATATTTGTATTATCATGTGACTTTAGAAAATTCCAAGGCAACAGTTGACACATTTTTCGAAATTGCAGAAATTATTTTTCGGCCTCTTATGAAAATTTTCTATAAATAGTCGAAACGAAATTGAAACACGATAATTTTTTTTGTCTTAAATATATCAGTTACTATCATATTTTATTATATTTTATTATTTATACAAAATGTAATTTACTTAAAAATTTGTAGTTTTGTTTGATTTTTATATTATTTCTTTAATTGCAGCATTTATAAGCTTACTAAAATTTTCATAAATTATCTTGATATTTGCAAATGACGATAATAGTCTTTATGTGGTTGGAGCGACTACGTGCGGCAAGCAGCATACATTACGCACGCCCACGTCCTCATCGTGGGACTGTCCATCCAATAATGTCGCACATATCAACGAGGCATTATTGCTGCTCGTGTGTGCACGACGATTCTTCGTCAGCTGATCGGTGTGCAAATACCAGCGAGCTTCGTCTCCCCCTTGCACAATGCCACCGTCAATTGTTCATACATTATCCTCTCTATATCTATATATCTACTCAGTTATAGCTGCGGATACACCGCGACGCACTTGCACCAACGGAACTTATGTTTCAGCAACATCCACATTTTTGCAAAACGGCTCCTTTCTCCTCAGGCTGCAGCAGAAAAGTGAAACTTGAATAGTCTCTCTATAAATTTGATTGGGATAATCAATATATGCGACTTGATTGAATGATATTATCAGTCATAATAATATCTTGTCTATTTTAGATACTTATGAATCAATATATGCGACTTGATTGAATGATATTGGCAGTCATAATAATTTCTTGTCTATTTTAGATACTTTTGACATTGGTTCTGTAACAGATACAATATCTTCCCAGACAATATACTTCCATAGTGTTTAAAAAATATTAATAAACATTTTACTAAAGCAACAACAAAAGAACTTCCTCCTAGATTCTTTCCGAAATGCCAAGGAAAAAGAGTTATGGATAAAATAACGGCTCTTTGCGTTTATTGCGGTACTTTCAAATGATCGTTTATAAGAAAATGCCTTTTTGAAATATTCATACATTGTATTAGTAATATAGAAAATTAGACTAAAAAAATTATTGATTGATTTTAAAGACTGACCAGCTCGCTTTACATACAAAGGCTTGTATATGAATTCCTTATATTTTACAAAATCTTGTATTAAGTTCTTTGTGATTTCGTAAATATTTATAAGATGCAAGAAAATTTCATATTTATTTTCGTATCGCTTGATATTAGGTGATCAGTGTTTGGGTTGGAATGATGATAAATTTGGAGATTTACATTGACCAGTGCCCAAGCCATTGTCTTGCAATACAAAGTAATGACCGATACGCATATGAGAAGAGATGAGATGAGCTTGTCTCTTGGCCGGGCTCCATCCACTAACTCGAGCAATATCGGCTAACGATCCGTCGGTTAACGACCTCGCATCGTAATACAACGCATCGGGGAGAGAGCACTATGCCTGTCGGTGGCGTTGGTCATCGTCGTCTCCGTCGTCGTTGTCGTCGTCGTCGTCGTGTGGTGTACATGTCGGTGTCACACGCCGCGAAGAGACCAGTGTCGAGTGTATGGCCGGCGCTCGCTCTGCTGCTCTCTAGCTTGTACTGCCAATTCGCAGCTCAGCCGTGCATAGGAGCGAGCACATGTGAACTCGGTCGCACAAGCGCGTAATACACCGTCCACACTCCATGCGCGCTCACGTTACAGTTACTAAATTATTTATGCGCGTTTATTTACCCGAAGAATGCACCGCACGAATTTTCCGCCGTGTGTACTGTGTACATATCTTCCGGTATTTCATATACGCATTTTTACCAGCTATTGTTTTCTCTCGGGGAATTTATAACCAAGTAAAATTGAATGTAAACGTTAATTCTATATCATCCCGGTTTTTTTAATTATTATTTATTTTTCATTTATGTGAACCCCACATATTTTAGGGATTTCAAAACCGTTTTTGATAAGGCAATTCGGGTAAATATTAAACTGGTAAATTGAAACTTAGAGTATACATGCGGTTTCGACCATTTTTTATTTTTATTGCCCTTGGCCAGTATTTTAAAACAAGATTAAGATATTGACTTTTTTTCTGCGGAAATTACATGAATTGGTTTACAATTTAGAACACCAAAACTGAATGTCGAAACCAAAACGTATGTCGAGATGAAATTGGCGCCCTAGTTCATGTTGAGCGACTGGCGGTCGGGCAACAAGTGCATGACAATTTTTGCCAACATTGGCATTGAAGCTTGGTTCAATCGTTGAATGAGACTTCTCGATGGCAATTCGGTCTCAAAATTGACATCTAACATTGGTCCGAGATTGTCGTGTAATATCGGTCCGTCATTGAAATCTTGTAGGGGCCCAAAATTGGCATCTCACAACGCGTGATTTAACGAACGTTACCGTACTTTACATCTCTGCTTAGGTTTGCTTGCGAGAAGCTAATCGGCGTAAACGCCATCTAGCGGCGACAGCATCCGATCGCTAGTCCCATGACTGGCCCATGATTGGTTTTATGATTGGCAAGTCAATAGATCGCCGAATTCCAGCATTAAAATGACAAGTCCACGATCTGAATCTGTACAAGGTCGAATATTGGCCTCTAATGGGTGAACCAACAAATGAGGAGCCAACGTTGAATTGCAAATTAGCCTGGAATTGGCAATCGAACCATTGGCGTATTACGAGTTGGCCGAGCATTCAGCAAATCAACCATTGGCAGATCGACATTCCTCGACCATTAGCCAATAATAGGGGATCGTCAGTACACAGACATGAGCCTGATTATCGCCCGCTTTTTTTCGATCGGCAAAACTTACACGGGCCAGTGGCGTGATTGTGTTAAATTTGATGAAATTTAATCGGTTCACTGATTTTTCGTGAGCTTCCACATTTTTTATAAACCCGAAGCACCTTAAATTCGCTAGCTATTAAAATGAAATTTTCTCTATTTTTTAGTAAACCTTTTGCCCGGATTTATGAAGGGCTTCAAACGTTACATGAAAACTAAAATTTCCAGATTGCTTTCTCTTCATTCCCCATCGACTCAAATTGTCCAATAAAATCTCACGTCAAGATAATTTTGTACAAGGTGCGAAGTAATGAGGAAGCAATGTGCAAATTCCGGTTTTGCACCTTTTTTATATCACATTTTGATATCAACGAGGTGTTGATATTAAATTTATCTGGTCTTTCCATGAATGTTATAGAGTCGTGTTAAAATGAGTGGTAATCAAGATCCTCAAGCGCGTAAATTGTGTGGTTTGAGATTTTATTGGAAATATATGAGCTTGGTGCTCGAGGCTTACGAGTCCACTTGATATTTCAAGTGCTACGATTAATCGCCAGGAAATCTTTGATACCCCACATTATATTTTTCCCTCGGACGGGCCTTGCATACTCCCCCGCTCTTATTTTTGCTCCGTTTCACGTTATGGCTACTTTTATCCCGTCATTCTATGATAATGTAGGAAATCGTCTTCACTGAAGTGCCAATGAAATTTTCTTAAGCTTTATGGCACACAGTTATGTATATTCTATGGATGTCATAGGGAAAGCGTTTCAGTCGACCCTCATAATTTTCTGTTCGATCAATTACTAGGAAAATTTGAGGGGAGATCGCACATGAGAATATATGTATGTGAAATAGACGAAACAAATTATGCTACATATACTTTTATAGTCACTGTATGTGACATGTGTTTCATATACATGTCGCATAAATTTTACATAGTTTATCAAATATTTGAATAATAGCAACGAAAATTGTTTTGTTTAAATAAAAATGTTGGGGACGTATTTATTTGATTATTTTCTATTCATTTTATAATGCTTCTAACATTTCATACGATTAAAAAAATATATTTATTACGCTTTTATTTTTTTAAATATTTTTATCTCTTAAAAATGTTAGCATCTTTCTATATAAACTGTGTTTGATTGTTACAAAATAATAACTATGGAGAAAGCGATGACAATCTGTTAAATCAGATGAATTAACGTTTTTTTTTTTTAGATAAGCTTTCGCTTTTTGTGCTACGTTGAGTAGTTCTACGTGTTCTGAGGTAAAGTACGAAGAATTCGGGAAAACACGTTGAACGAGCATTTATAACTCGTTCACGGACGGTCAAGCTATTTAAATCTGAACTATTATGTCAGCGCCCCAAAAGTGTAGTAGCAGAGACTATCATGAGAAATAAAAATAGATTAACTGGTCATGGTATAACGTATGAATAAAAGCTTTTAGTTGTACTTTCGGTAAACAAAAAATAATCGGCTGCCCGTGAATCAGCTATAAAAATTCCTATTCTTAAATTTTTGAGAATCATTCATTTCACTTTAATTTCTTGATTCAATATACTCCAGCAAAACGTTTTTTTTACATGAGTAGTGTAGAGATAAAATTTTATTATGGTATGGGATTATCGAATACCAAATTTTGTAAATGAATTTTTTAATTTTGACTCGACCAATTGTCATTATCACCAGTTTTTAATGTCAATGAACTTGTCATCGGATAACGTATGACTAAAAGCTTTTCGTTGTAATTTTGGTACAGTAAAAATTGATACTGCACATATGAGTGTCTCAAAAAGAATTTGTACATTTATAGTTCAAAAATGAGCGGCTGATCGGTCAAAAATCGGTTAGCAGATCGTTCCAAAAACTATGTTCTTAGTGACAGTTTTTCTTCTTCCATTTTTTTATCGATCAATAAACGATTTTTTTTATTCGTCAAACAGATAAAATTGTAGAAAAGCAATTCTGATAATTTAAATTTATTCCTCAAGGTGTAAACTCGAAAGTGTGTCATTTATATCCTCAAGTGAAAAAGCTATGCAAGTAGACTGATAATTCTAATAAATCTAATGTGCCTAGCAATTTGATGAATATTTAATTACAATTAAACTCTTTCACACGTTCCTCACGTGTCGTTGACGCTTTTATTTTGAGTAAAGAAAGAGGGGCGTATGGGCAGCTGCTGGTCGGTAAAAAATCGGTTAGCAGATCGTTCCAAAAACTAAGTTCTTATCGACAGTTTTTCTTTTTCAATTGTCATATCAATCAATCAATAATTTTTTTATATTCGTTAAACAGTTAAAATTGTAGAAAAGCGATTCTGATAATTCTAATTTATTCCTCAAGGTGTAAACTCGAAAGTGTGTCATTTATATCGTAAACCAAAAAAGCTATGCAAGTAGAATGATAATTCTAATAATTCTAATGTGCCTAGCAATTTGATGAAAATTTAATTACAATTAAACTCTTTCACACGTTCCTCACGTGTCGTTGACGCTTTCGTTTTGAGTAAAGAACGAAGGGCGCGTATGGTGGTAACTACTACGTCGTGAAATGTAGTAACTCGCTTGCCTTGCCCCGGAAGAGGACAGAGTGGAAGCAGAAGTCGAGGCTGTTGCAGCTCGCAATGACGATTTTATGTAATTTGCGTATATGACTTGAATAACTGCCTACATAATATAACACGCGGGCGGTTTGGTTGCGGAGGTGGGCACATTTTCTCTCTCTCTCTCTCTCTCTCTCTCGTCTTCTCTCTGTCGCTCTCACGCTTTGCCTCGCGGCGAGCGAGCGGGGAGACGACGACGATGTCGACGACTACGATATGAAGCAGTAGCTTGCCTCGGTGCCAAGTGAGACGCCCCCTCCATCATGAGCTTTAATTAAAATTACGTACGTTTGCGCATGTAACTCAAGAGAGCCTCTCTATTTAGTATTTTTTATGAGCTTTTCATTACGCGCGGATGCTGTATACGCGCTGCTTGCACACACGAAGAGACCATCTTTGAAAGGCGCGCATTGCATGGCCACTACCTGCCTACCATTTTCCCCCTTCCTTCACCACCCTTCCGCCCCCGTGTCCCTGTTCATTCCTCTCTCGTATATTCGCCCTTATTCTTCTTTCTTCTTCTTCTTCTTCTTCTTCGTCCTTTTTTTTCTCACTCCCATAGTCGACGAGGAAATTCTCATTTGCGGAATGGGTATGAAAGAATTTACATCACCCTGTCAAGGATTGTACGTCCTCGAGTACTCGCAAACTCGGGAATTATTGTCCTCCGAACTGCGAAATAATGCGCGGTAATAAGATCTTCACCATCGCTGTATGAGAGAGAAAAAGGTTCCTTGGCTCGTCGGAGATACACCAAAGCCGAGATTCCTTCAGGGATGTTAAATTATTTTTCAAATTGCAGAAAAGATCGGAGGCATTTTATTGAGACAATACGGTTTTTAAGAGTTAACACATTTTTTTGACAGAAAAAGATGCCAGGTGGAACCTTGCACATTGTTTCCTTTTCATATCTGGTTTCTTACAAAGTTATCTCTTTGAGGAATCATGTTAATCGATTTTGGCTTCCTCATAGCGGAAGCTTTGTACAAAGTAGAAATATACAAACGAAGCAATATGAAATTAATTTGCAATTTGGAGAAAGGATTGGAGGCATTTTATTGAGACAATACAGTTTTGAAGAGTTAAGACATTTTTTTTGACAAAAAAAGATGCCAGGTAGAACTTTGTACATTGTTTATTTTTTATATTCGGTTTCTTACAAAGTTATCTCTTTGAGGAATCATGTTAATCGATTTTGGCTTCCTCATAGCGGAAGCTTTGTACAAAGTAGGAATATACAAAAGAAGCAATATGAAATTAATTTGCAAATTGGAGAAAGGATTGGAGGCATTTTATTGAGACAATACAGTTTTGAAGAGTTAAGACATTTTTTTTGACAAAAAAAGATCCCAGGTAGAACCTTGTACATTGTTTATTTTTTATATTCGGTTTCTTACAAAGTTATCTTTTTGAGGAATCATGTTAATCGATTTTGGCTTCCTCATAGCGGAAGCTTTGTACAAAGTAGGAATATACAAAAGAAGCAATATGAAATTAACTTGCAAATTGGAGAAAGGATTGGAGGCATTTTATTGAGACAATACAGTTTTGAAGAGTTAAGACATTTTTTTTGACAAAAAAAGATCCCAGGTAGAACCTTGTACATTGTTTATTTTTTATATTCGGTTTCTTACAAAGTTATCTTTTTGAGGAATCATGTTAATCGATTTTGGCTTCCTCATAGCGGAAGCTTTGTACAAAGTAGGAATATACAAAAGAAGCAATATGAAATTAATTTGCAAATTGGAGAAAGAATTGGAGGCATTTTATTGAGACAATACAGTTTTGAAGAGTTAAGACATTTTTTTTGACAAAAAAAGATGCCAGGTAGAACTTTGTACATTGTTTATTTTTTATATTCGGTTTCTTACAAAGTTATCTCTTTGAGGAATCATGTTAATCGATTTTTCCTTCCTCATAGCGGAAACTTTGTAAAAAGTAGGAATACACAAAAGAAGCAATATGCAAGGTTCTACCTTGTTTTAAATTAATAATGAAACGACCTTATGATTACAAAATAAAAAATTTCGTTGATTGACCACTCTGTAATTTCAAGTCACAACCACAAAAATGGCTTTTTGAAAATAGTCTGTTTTGCCATGATGAATTTATTCTGTAAAATCGATGCCGATCCCAATTGCACTAATTGATTATTCCGAAAAATTCCAATAGAATTAAATAATTATTTTGTTTCATTCCTATTTCACTCAGTTCCTGTAAGAGTGATGCAAAAAAAATCGTACCGTCTTGAAGGCATTTTGGGCGGATTAGAGTGACTCAAGCCCTTAATACCCTTTAAAACATGACTCCCTATACAGACTCGGTCACGCCAGTAACCGGTACACCGTATTTCCGTTTCACCTTTCCCTAGTGGCTGCATCCGACAGGACGGAAGTTCACACTCAGTGTTGATCTCGACACAAACGAGACGCGACGAATTCAATTCTCCTAACAATTCGAGATCCTAACAAATTTTATATTTTACAAAAGGTGTTCCACGTGTTTTTCTATTCTGTTATTAAAAACTGATGTTCAATGCTTATTGAATTTCTAATCTATAATGTATAAGGCGTTTCACTTGAAGTTAACCCTTAGAGGGCCGGGATGACGCGTACAGGCAATTCCCGAAATTGAGTGATTATAAGGGTTTTTGGAGTCGCTGATCACGAATCTGGACTCAGAATTGCAAAATTCAAGATGGCGGATCCAATATGGCTGCCTTTTTTTTGCTAATTTTGCTAGTTTCTATTCAATATGCATAAATCTGCAGACATGGGGGTTTTTGGGGTCGTTGAAAACGATTCTGGAATCAGAGTGGCAAAAGTCAATTTGGCTGATCCAATATCAGAACTTTTCTCACGTACCTTTGATATAGTCCATGCAATAAATAAGATAATATTGATTTACATTGGGATGTTTGTTAGTTTTATCGTATTGAGTGTATATGTGTGTCTGTGTGTCTGTCAAATTTGAATTTTATAATTCTGACTTCCAAATCGTTTTCATCGACCCCAAAAACACTCTATGTGTATAGATCTACGTATATTGAATAGAAAATAGCAAAATTAGCACAATGAGGTAGCCATATTGGATCCGCCATCTTGAATTTTGTATTTCTGAGTCCGGATTCGTGATCAGCGACCCCAAAAACCTCTTAGCAGGTGTGTTTTTTTTGTTTTTTTTTTATTTTAAAAAATTTTACAAGGAGCTTTACCCTACCGGGCCGGGATGACACCTCGAGGCGTCAACCCCCCATCCCCCAAAGTTTCGACCTTAGTTGGGTGATTGGGGGATATCATTTTCCCACTTTTCTATGGGGAGAAAATGCCTCAAATCCCGGCCCTCTAAGGGTTAAGCGGGGCCGAATGAATGCCAGCAAGAGTTGAGCGAGAAAAGTGTGAAGAAATGTAGCAACTTGCTCTGCAGGATGTGAATGTAAGATCCAAGATAATAACCCTGTCATTCTACTCTGTTATTAAACACCTATGTTCAATTTTTATTCAATGTATAATAATTCTAGTGTATTAACGGACCTCTAAATTTTTATTTCTTAAATAAGACTTCATAGTCCATTTCTTCTTTAATTCCTTAATAATTGGACTGATAATAATTTTCCCTCTTTGTTGAAGACCCAAAATATTGAAGTACCAAATCTAATAATAATCTAATAATTCAATAACAACGAAATTTATTTTTTATTATCGGATATATAATAAATCCGCTGCTAAAAATCAATGAATTAATGAAAAAAACTTGAACCAAAAGTTGAGCGAGAAAAGGGTGACGAAATCTAGCAACTTGTTCTGCAGGATGCGAACGTAAGGCTCAAGATAATAATACTGAAATTCTACTCTGTTATTAAACACCTATGTTCAACGTTTTTGCCGACAGGTTTGCTGAAGGGTTCCGTCACGGCTGAACGACCTCGAACTCTGCGTCGGTTACGGAACGTTTACAGCGGACCGACCGCATGCGGAATGGGTACCGGGGCGGAGGGCGGTGGGGAACGCCTCGAGGACAGTGGTGACGTGTCCTTCCGGTTGTCGGATCGGGACCGGGAACGGGACGACAAGTCCCTCAGCATCATGAGTCCGTTTGACGAGCAGGAGGAATGGGCCAAAATATCCGAGATCATGGCCTCCTTTGGAACTGGACTTGTCCGCGAATCTGTCTTCGTCACAGAACTTGAAAAGGAATTCCAGACAAGATTAGGTAATTCCATCAATAAATTGAAATTTAATTGGTGATTAGAAGAAATTGCCGAATTTCCACATCTTCCCAAGTAGAAAAAACAATCACGATCAATGGTCATCCAGTCAACTTCATTTTGAACCTTCTTATACCCTTAACGTCAAATTTTTTACCATAATCTCAATCGTAAGGTAAGATTCAATAGTCAATAGTAAATATAAAACGCGACGATGATCAATTTATAAAGAAATGAACTGCGCACCTAAGATTGACTTAATAAGTTAAAAACCCTTCATCAACTGTGTGAACACATATTTTTATTCTATGTGGATTGTGCCAATAAGCAAAAGTTTGTGACCAGTCGTGCATGAGGTTTATAACCATTCTTGTATTTTCTTTTTCAGGACTCAGTTCTGATGCCAGCAGCAGTCCCATAGTTTCCACTTCGGTTGGTCAGTGGCTGTCCAGTCTGAGCTTAGCTGATTACGAATCATCGTTCATTAACTACGGTTTCGATGATTTGGAATTTATCGTGAGTATCGTTAATTAGATGTCCGTTTTTGTGTTAACAATTATCGATAATTCTATAATAGAAATATTATTGATATTGACATAAGTGGTTTACCACTTTGCATTCCGAAAAAAAACCTAGTGTCAGTAACCACCATAATAATAATAATAAATATGGTTAGAGCAGCAGTTATTTATTATTCATCCATGCGACTATTTTTTCCGTAGTTATGGATATTTCTATAAAACTTAGTCGGATGGCCTTTTATTTTATAGCACCTGCGATTTTTTTGCATTTGTTTATTTAATATTAAATGAAGACATATGTATGAATTAATGAGTCACAAGTACTTTTTTCATTTGTGTTTTCGTTCTATTTGTTTTTTACTTTAGAATGGCGTTTTGGATGAGGCTGATTTAAAAGAAATAGGAATAACAAGTGATCAAGAGCGTGCAGTGATAATGGAGTCAGTAATGTTGCTGAACAAACGAGTGGACAAACGAGCTGGTTCCCAGGCTCGAACGGTTGAGGAGTGGCTCAAGAGCATACACCTCGATAACTACGCCGAAACGTTCAGAAAGCACATGTACACCGACATGGAAAAAGTGCGGAGGGTCTGGGAGGTTGAGCTTGCCGCTGTGCTCGAGATTCAGAAACCTGCACACCGCAAAAGGATTCTGGCGTCGGTTAGCGGGCCAAATCCTCGTTCGCAGGCTCGAAATGGCAGTGGACCGAATCTCGAGGATCTTAACAAGGACCTCAACACTTTGGTGAGTGGAATCTTGCCATAACACGCGAAATTTGCACGTTAGAAAAGTATGGTATACGAAATTGTTTTTATTTTTGAAATCTACTACACAACTTTTTACATGTCGTTAGGAACATTTTTATAAAAATAAATCGACGATTCACAGCTGAAACATATCATTTTTTCGTAATAATTAGCAATTTAATTCTTTTTAGAAAAATAGTACTTTGTGATACAAGTGCGAAAAAGCAGACTTTTCGACTGAGGCTAGCCTACTTTCTAATCGCTGTTGGGAGTTCTGTATTTCGTACAAGTATCACATACTACTTTTTGCAACAAGTTGGGACAAAATCCTCCTTCCACGTGACTAAAGTGTGAAAAAGTTAGAACGCGAAATTGAACATGCACAGTCTGTTTTTTTTTCTTCATACATAACTAAAAAACACCATTTTCGTCATGCATTACAAGCACGATAATGGGAACTTTTTATGGACGTTTTACAAAAAATGTATCTACCAAAACTGGATCGAACGTTTTTTCTCAAACGAATTACTATTTACTTTTACTTTTATTTGCTGTATATGTATATTAAATTCGAATCTAACATTTGAGACTTCATACAATTTCAGTTAACTAAAAGGCGACCGTTATTAACGAAAAAATCTGTTAAAACGTTAAAAATAAAAAATAAAAATAAAACAAAACGTTAGGGAAACGCGTCGCAGATGGTTTGCAGTTGTGGAGGCAGTGACGTAAGTGATAATGCACGTCTGGTACGTCAGAGTACTTCGTGGACGATAACAAGGTGCGAGTACAATATCGAGGGTCGGCAGACGAGGGTACGAAACTACCGGGACCCGTTCTCCATGCGATACGAAGTATATACATCCTTAATCTATACAGTAGCTTTCGATCGCCTCTCGTACCGCGTTATAATGTAAATAACGTGGCTAATTGGAAAATCGACATTGTGCGCGAGAGCTCGTCACTTGAAAAAGGGCTTTCAGTCACGCCGTTCGAGCGGCAATTTACCCTCTTAATGTTTTTGTTCGTCGCTAGAACTGCGCGCTTGTTCAACCCCGTCACAGCCACTGATACCTGGCATCAAGGACTCGTCTCGTTACCTCTTTTCACTTTTCTTTTTCATTCGATACCCTCGTCCTGATTTTCACTCGCCTTTAATTAGCTTGCACCAGATTCAATAAACATTGCGTGATAACGTCAGTTCGGTAAATTGGACTCGCAGATTCCGAGAAAACACTTGAGATCGTGTTCATTGTGCCTTTTGTCATTGCTGCTCTTCGTGTATCAGTTTTATTTCACTTTCGAGTCTCTTCTGTCTGTCGTTTCGCCTGCATTCCCAATTATTTCGATCGTCCTTATTTAATTCCTGTTGGAACCCGAGGCGCCCCGTTTGCCGAAGTATCACATTTCATAGACGGTCCATATCTCGCTAAAATCTACCACCGTATAGATTTCCAGATATAAAATCATTGGGCAGCCTTTGCAGACAGAATTTATTGGCACGACTGAGAATCCACTTAATGAAATAAGTATAGGCCTGTTAGAGATAGCTACTTTTTTTTTATTGAAACAGCATTTCACAAACAAGAAAATAGTAAATGTAAAATAGTTATCATAACTATTTTTAAGGTTACCATAACTTCCAATAGTCACTGATCAAAAATTACTAATTGTCACTTTATAGTTGACTGTACTAATGCGATTTCTCTGAGTGCATCTTCGCAAAATCTTGCGTTTTTTTTTTTTTCAAAGTGGATAAATGGAAAGAGTTAAATCAAAATACCCATAAACACCAGCGACTGATTGGACCAATCATACCCAGGCATTTAATGTAAATTAGGTTTCGGTAGTCAACAGAAAATGACAAATAGCAAGAAACTCGAAAAGTTTAGCAAATAATCTTGACCTCAATCCTGTTCCAATTATTTCAACCTAAATCTTAAGACAAATAAAAAATGGTACGGTTTGGTGGAATCTCACGGGGAATGGACGGTATTGTTGGTTGCTGTCGTAGAAAACAAATATACAGCAGCTGAAGGAAGAGATACGTGAAAAATTGCCGGAAACTCCTCAGGGAAACGGCAACACGACATTAGTGAGTGGGACGAATGCTGCAACCTCGGGTACTCTGAGACATCGCAAAAACAGACCAGCTCCTCAGCCTCCAACACGTCCGAGTTCCCACAACGGTTCGATCACGGCGCCAGAACAGCTGGAGATTCGAGCGCCTTCGGAGCTTCTTTTCGGCGTACCCTCGACCCTGAAGACACAGTGGAGACATCAGCCCAAAACTCTAGTCACCGGTTGCGTAAACTACGTAGCCAATGTAAGTCATCAAAACGAACATGAAGCAATATCCCGATTAAATTTGTCCAGCCAATATTTCTACTGCCTCCATTGGCACCTAATACTGAACATTAAGTATATGTATGACATTTTCTATGGGATAACGCAGTATCTGGGCTCGACTGTCGTAAAGGAATTGAGAGGTACCGAATCAACGAAAAAGTCAATCCAAAAATTGAAGAAAACCTGCCATGATCCCAGGGTCAGTCTCGGCATCTCTTTGGCCATATCTTACCGAGGGGTTAGATTTCTCAATGCCGTCACAAATGTAAGATCACGTTTCAAGTGAAGACAATCGTTGTTGACCTAAGTGAAGACCCTTTGATTAATCGCGAGCATTATTCATATCAGAGTTTTTCTATTGTTCCATTGTCCATTACCCAGGAGCCAATATGCGAACACGAAATTCGCAACATACATTGCGCCTGCCAAGACGCTGATGACCTAACACATTTTGCATACATCACCAAGGATCACGCCAGCCGGACGCACTTTTGTCACGTCTTCTGTGTTCCTACAATGGTAAATATGTCTTCATACAGAAATTTCTATTTCTATCCAAACAGATATTGTCAACACACAATTGGAGAAGGCCGGGAACATCTGACGTTTTATTAATAATCTGAGAATGCCAGATTATAATACGCTTTACGGAATTTCCATACGATTCTGTAAGGGCTGAATGTTCAACTGTAAATTTGATCCTAACGATAAACTGAAAATCGAATTTTACCCGTAGTTTTGATCTTAAGATGAATGCTAATACTTGATTTTCGCCCGAAATTGTACCCTAAGATCCTCTGCACATTTTTACTAGGTTTTCAGCACTCAGCGTTCCATGATACCGAACCTTTAAATTGGACGTTCCTTCGCGATAACCATATTTCATTTTGTCGTTGATTCATTAATTGTAGAAAGGTAACCTCTCTATTTTCAGGATCAAGCAACGGAAGTGATCCTAACACTGGGCCAGGCTTTCGAGGTGGCTTATCAAATGGCTCTACGGGATAAACTGGGTGGTTCGACGGTCCGTTCGCAGTCAGCAAATCAATTGGCACAGTTGCCACTATCAGGAAATTCTACGACGACGAAAACGATTGTTTCTTCCGATCAGACTCCTAACGCGAATTCAAAACTCTCTGACGCGAACACGACCAGTTCCGCGACACAAAATCTCAATAATCCAAATCAAAATTCGAGTCAGGGCATGAATACTCTCAAGAAGTCTAAAGCCAAGTCGAATGTTCAGCAACAATCGTCGAACGCTAACGCGAATCCTAACAATCACAACTCCCATTCCACGTCGAATATGAATGTGAGCTCTAATTCAAACTCTCACGCGACGTCCGGCTCGTCAACGTCCTCCAATTGCAACAGCTCAGCCACCAATTCCAACATCACGAGCACGAAGCCTCTTGTGTCTCATGGCCGTTCGCATTCGGTAAACGACATCAAGATTAACGGCAATCAGTTAAAACTCGCACCAACGCCGGTCGACGATATTGGCATCGGTGTCAAGGACATGAAGGCTGGTTCCAGAGCTCCCATTGCTCTGTCCGAAGAACTCTAAGTACTCGGCGTTTGGAGTTCCATTTGAACTGATTCGTCATTTGCTAGATGCTGTCATCTGCGACCAAAAGTCGTAGCTCGGTAGTCCGATTTAGCTTATGGACAATGAACAAAGCAACACTACCGGCCGAGTTACCCGCGCAAGTAACTCGCGCTTGACGCTTATTTCGACTATTTCTGAAACTGTGAGTTTCATGTGAACGTCGTAACAGTCTTAAAGTTCTTTCTCAACAGACAACAATTTTCCGCTAAACGTAGCAATTGTTTGGGCGCTAACTTTGGATAACTTGTGCAACAGTTCCATTTGTATAAAACAGTTTGTACAAAGAGGAACATCACCAGTACGTTCGTACCGTTTCAAACCGATTGCATGTGAGATTTTATATTGTATTCCTGGAAGCCTCGTGGCTTTTATACGGGACATAGGGCAAAACTGGATGACATTGTTCTTTGCTGTGCTCACTGTCAAATTTAGTGGATACCATTTGTGGATACGTTTTAAAGCGTAACCGGCCACTCACGAGCTTTTGTCCGACTCGAGGTAAGTGATAGAGACATTTTTTAAAAAGAGCATATCCACCGAGTGGAACATTCAATCAATGTTGACACTTGGTCGTCGATGAGATATGCATTTTGCAATACCTACATGTACACATGTCGACGGTCTATGACTTGAAACTCCATTGTCGCGATGACAATGGATATTTACCGTGCCACAATTATTCCTCGTAGCCAGCGATAATGAATTCGAAGCTCTCGGGTGCGTCACGACGCATTTTGGCGTGATCGAACATCGTTTTTGTACCACAAGCACAAAAAGTCCTCCGGTACATACTAGTATTGCGTTGATTTTTTTTTGGTTAAGTCTGGAAAACAAATTGCAATGTCGCGTTTTCTACTTTTCCGCCCTAGTGCGAGAAAGCTACTTTTCCGTAAACGTTTTTGCGCCTCAGTGCGCAAAAGCTTCTTTTCCGTAGGCATTAAATGGTGAACTTCTTGTGCACTTGTTACGATGAGTAGTGGGTGATACTTGTACAAAAAAGCGAACTTGTGTCACGAGTACTATTTTCCACGCGACATTAACGCCAAGCGCCACGATTTTTGTTAGTAAGGATAAACAAAATCACGTCTATCCAGTATATTTATGCAAGAAGGCGGATTAATCAGAAATCCGTGTCCCGATATCTTCGTACATTCCCTGAAACTGGAGCAGGTGGGTCAAAAGAGAAGAAGAAAACGAACCTACGACAAACGAAACGAAATGCATAATGCTCAATATATACAACTCCTCCAATAATTGTTATCGGTATATACATTTTGACTAGAGGTTTAGTCGTTAACGAGTCTTTTCGTATGGAATTTTTATTCGTCTCCCTACTCAAAAGTTTTCGAGAATTTTTTTTCCCAATCGCCCCTCCCAAGTTTCGAATATATTGAATTCTCAAAGACTGAGAGACCTCATCGAACGAATGTCCACATTGTATTAGCGGATAGCTATTTGCGCAACGTTAGTAGTATTCATCGAGACTGATCCGAAGATACCTCGTGAATATTAAACGAGTTACTTAGATGATTGCTAAACGAAATGACTAGACCCGGAGGGAAAAAAGAAAATGGCGGTATGAGTGGCGACCGATGAGTCGAAACGAAGATTAAACGAAACTTAACGAAGATATGATAGATGTCGTAAAAATGTGCAGCTGAAATGAACAAAAAGAAAAAAGAAAAAAGAAAAAAAGAGAGAGAGAGGAAAATGCTTAATACGATTGGTACCTAATCCATGTTACGACTTTCGACAGACAACTGTGAAGTAGAATCGAAAGTTCTTCATATATTTTTTAATGGATGGGCCTTTGGTAGCTGATAGGAGTGTGTCACGATCAACGTTAGACGAAATAATATTGTATATTTAATATTCGACCGTAATTAGGGCTTGTATGACATCCATTGGCATTCGTAAAGAAAATATAGAGTAGATATTTCAAATACGAGTCGAGGGGTTACACTGTCACCCGAAACCAAAGAGGCGCATGTGTGATCTATGTATACGCGTGTACATTTAAGAATAAATTTAAAAAAACAGTGTGAAGAGAAAAGGTGTTAAACGCAGTTTCGAACTGCATCCAATGGGAAATCAGTATTCAGTACAGTAATAAAAAAAAAGTATCCCTTGGGGCCCATTTGATGCAACGATGATCTTTCTGTATTTGGATTAAATAATTAAAAACTAAACTGCCAAAAAAAAAAAAAAAAAATCAATCCCATATGGAAGTGGGTTATACGCACAGATTGTATGGTTATTAAATTTACACAACACCGATGTTGGTAGAGACGTCGTTTAGCTGTAAAATTTCAGTAATGAGTATCTATGCCATTAAAAAAAAACACTACATCATTAATTGATTCCTTAGAAATGAGTTTTAGGATTAACGAGAGGTAGAGAAAATTCAATGGCACTCTAGGCGCCGGAGGATCGCACGTAAACAAAAAACATTAACGTAGCCGAGTAACTCGTAAAACGGACTTTTCTTCTTATCGAATGAAAGTTTTTTCGCGTGGGCAAAAAAAATAAAAATCTCACGCAGTCACCAAATTCGCACACTTGTGGATTGCCCTTTCCATATTTGGCTATTTTATAGGACATTCGCAATATTGTTGAAAAGCTATTTCGTAGTTTTTAATAATCACACTAAATATGACTATTGCGCACTCGTTTGGAATTGAATAATAATACGCTTCGGATTTCTTTTTTAAGTGATGAAAAAATCGGTTTGCCAACTTTTTTCTAGCGATGGGAATATTGAAAAGCTCGATATTTCGTCATCGGTTATTTTCACGATACTCCAAATTGCGATTCGCACAAATGAAAAAAAAAAAAAAATACACACAACACACACACACATGCACACGCGACACATACAACACAGGACCAAATGCATTCGTTGCGATGGTGGACCCCTCGCGATGGTCTACGCAGTTCCGAAATTTATTTTCATTTTTTATTTCTTGGGAACAAACGTCATTCGTTCGAAACTTTACACGATTGATATATTGTAATATCGATTTTTCCTCTGCTGTACTATAATCTCGGTACACATGACTAAACGTAAACGAATTACTCGTATAAGAAAAAAAAAAAAAAAAAAAACTGAAAATTCTGTAGAGCTTAGCGAATATAAATAATATACATTAGATGCGTCGATTTCGCCACCGTTAGGAAATAAAAAACAGGTGCACATCACCAAGAATCAGTTCGGTTAAACGATACCAAAGATTCATTGATCTCTCCATGCGAAAACTGCAAAAAAGGAAAGTACGATACCGTTCAACTGCCGTCATGGTACATTTATCCTAGATATATACCCCATAAATCCAGGGTACTTTCAACGTTGTACAAAGTTGGACAATAGTTTCGAAAATTCCACTGCCTCTCAATTCAACCGGTATTTCAAATTTTCTACAGACGAGAATTTGTTTCCACTTTTTGCAACACAATCTCTGATTACGTTTTAAAATTTGTCATTTTAACTTGTATTTGTTCGTTGGGATAGTAACAAATCTATTTTTTGTTTGTATTTTCTCCACAAAATCAGTTAATTTAGCTCAGATTTCTCAGTTGAGAGAAATTTCGCTAGGAAATCTCAGTGATCAGTAAAAATGGATGTTATGCAACTGGAAAATCTCAATTAATGAACTGAGATTCTCGACTGAGATCCTTAACGTGGACAATCTGAGTTAAGTCGATAACATCATTTTTTTGAATTATCTCGCACTAATGACATTTTCTGATATATTAAGATTGTCCAATCGGCGAGAAAATCACATTTTTCACTTATAATAAGGCTCTCGTATTCACGTGGTTTGAAACCCTTAAGGGGGTTTTAAAGTTTCCCTTTTCTTGATGCTCAGATTTCTTGTTAAGGATGTCACTATAAGCAAGTTAAAATCAGTGTCAAATTTCAAAGCAATTCTCTCATTAAGCATTAGTTGTTTAACTGGACAAGTGGTTTTTTAATTGTCATTACCGTTTTTGCATTTGTTGGCGTCGATCCGGACAAAGCCCGTAACGTGTAAAGTTATGTAATTATCTCTTGGGCAAGATTGAGGATTTTCCTTTGATGCATTTATAATAATTAATGAAATCGTTAGGATACAAACGAACGAAAGGTAATTAACCCCAACGCGGTGCTTTGCTTCTTGATTCAAGACGCGAATAATTTTCGAGATATAGTATAGATACATATTAAAACGTTCCTAGACGCTGTGATCTCTTAGCGAAAATTTGTTGAATGGTGTTTTTCTGTCAAGAGCGGATCGACGCCGGTCAATGCTATTTTCAGGCTCAATATCAATACATATATATTCCGAACGCAATACTCTCAGAAGCTGAAGAGCATGTCAAAGGCTTTGCGAACTGCTGTAGCGAGAAATGCCGGTTCGAATGAATGCAGTGTAGGCCGATCCACGAACTGATTCAGGTGGTATTGAATAAGCCCATTTCACATCACGAGGACTTCCTCTTTTCTCATTCTTCGCAAAAATACCCGAAAAAATGATTAAAAAGTAGTTCCGACATTGAATATGTTTCCAAAGTATTTTAGACTTCACATCTTCGAGGATTTTTTTACACTTGAATTAAAACGCATAAATTTAAATAGAAGCCAATATTATTGGTTGCAGCCACTTGCGTGAAATTTGAAAGACAACTCGATCTACCATCGGAAAAAGGGGAGGCCTGCTCGATGTGTGATATGCCTCATTGACTTTTATACAGTTGGCGATTAACATCGAGCTTGCATCAGTTTGAATATAGTTTAGTATTGTTACCGAGCATTATACATGCGATACGGAACAAAATCTCTCTTTCTCTCTCTCACCCACTCACTCTCGGCCGTTATTATGATTATTACTATTATCACGACGGCAGCCCAAAGGGGGTGTGCGAGAGGGTGTTGTATATACCGACTCGAGTGTCATGGGGTGTCGAGCCTGTTACGCTCGGCGATAGTGACTATAATATATATTAGGGGTGGCACACCCCCTGTCTCGCTTTAACTCAATAGATCGCAGCAATATAAATATTAAACATCTATTCTCTCAATCGGTGTCGCTATTAGGGCAGAATATCGTGATGATTATTATTAATTGATTATTATTATCATACACAAGTACTTGTACCACTAATTAATGTTACTCGTTAGCGCATTAGGAAACTATTGCCTCTTTTATTCTCTTACTAATTCGAATCGCGACAATATCTGTAATCCTCAATGTTAACTGTACGTACCTCTATCACGATTATTCAAGCGGGATGGATGAATTTCGTTGGCCAAAGTATCACATCTCTTTCGACTAGAAATTCAAATTAGTATAATTCGGCGCTTCGGACCGATTTCCCTGAAAAATAAAATAAAAAAATCGAATGTTTTTCGTCCCGCTGTGATATCGATTGCAAGCAATTTTTCCAACATGGATTAGTATCCGGAAATCAATAGTAATTGTTTTAAATGAGTTTCAGACAGTTTTGTGAAGTAAGAGAAATTAATTACATTTTTTAGATAAATTTTTGAAGATCGATGAGTGTTATCGAAGTTTATTCATTTTTTGGAAATGTGGATAATGATGTTTTAGATCTTAGTGCCGATTTGATTAAACTATGTTCAACATCGGTAATGATTTGATTGAAATTTTGAGTCATTTTGATCAGGGGAATGAAATTTCGAACAGATTTCATCGATATGCATCGAAATTTTGAAACAAAATGTTTTTTTTCCCTATTTCATAAAACTGTATCGAAAATCGGTAATGAGCTTTCTCAGCTCAATTTATTAGAAATTTTCATTTTTTGAATGACGTCATTGTATACTTCCTATAGTACGTATAATCTAGTGCTCCGCCACTGAGAAAAGCTGAGCAGGATGTATTTAAGGGGCGCTGATAGAGCGATAACTCTAAAATGAATGAAAACGCGAAGACGAGTGATGTTGTTGGGGGGAAATGAGAAGTGATTTTAGCGGGAAATGTGTACATAGCAGGATAGTCCGCATTGTAAGATAGGCGTAAAATTAATTTCGTTGATGTGCAATGTTGTAATGATAATCGGTATTTATTGACAGGAATATAAACGGATGACTGCGTAAAACAAACGAACGCTGCTCTCCCAATCGATCGTCAACTAGCTCGGAGCAATTAATTATAACAATCAAGCAGTCATAGGCGTTTTTGTGTCCCTGACTGTTCGTGCACCGGATGTAAGCTAGTTATTAAAAGAAAAAAAAAAAAAAAAAAAAAAAAACGAAGCGAAAAAGCGAGTGAAAAAAAAAACGATTTCATTCGCACTCAATTTTTGCTCGGTGCGATATCAGTTAACCGATGTGATATTTCGTTTTTTTAATTTGATGCCTGACAGCGACTCATTGTAATAATACTCTCTTAAGACTAAAAACTCTGTTCTTCTATAATCGGCTTTGCTTAAACGATTTTTGTCGAATTTTATTCGTCGACAGACGAGGAATGTAATCCGCGGAAATAATATTTCAATCCCTAATGGGATGCGAATTAATCGCAATGCGAGTAAGTTTTATTATTTCACGATTAATCACGAGATATTAAGTATTATTAGGGATGGTCCGGCTGACTTATTACCTCTGATTGTTTAGTTAACAATTTTGTTTATTATTCACCTTGAATATAATCTTGGCACTTGACTTTCCAATTGGTTCCTTTTTTTCGTAATTACTTTGTCCAGTCAATTATGTGTAGGATGATTTTTTAATTAAATGGTACACGATCGGCGGGCATCCCCGAATGAAAATCAAAAAAAGTAATTTAACAAAATGCTTAAAACCGCAGACGATACCATATAGACGCGCTATTTTAAACGACACAGCCTGATTATACCCAGACTTCCTACGTTCTTGTATACACTATATTTATTATTGTTCATGTTTATTAGAATTATATATATAAATATATAAATATATATATATCAGAGAATATTCCCTGGATACCTATAATGTCATACGATAATAAAGTGAGTACTTTATGGGAAAGCAATGTGTACAATTATGTTTATTAAACACCTGATACCTACTGAGTCTACATGTTTTTGAGAATACACGTTCTTAATTACGTATTACATAATACTGAGTTTACATATTTTTGAGAAACACGTTCAAGTTTATTCTAGAAATAAAGTTTCAATAAAAAATCTGTCATCAATGAACTGATTTGAAATTATCATATCGATAGACAAAAGATCAGATAAGTGGAGGAAAAAATTAGTCGCCATATTTTATAGAGATTAGTCGTTAAGATTATTATTTCAGACTTTTTTTTACTAAAAAGTATTCACGACATGATCAGATTTGGATTTAATGGGAAAAAATTCTTTAAAGTACGTCAAATCATTCTTTACTATTGATTAATAAAAAAAAGAAAATTTTCATTGTTATCATTATAAAAAAATGTTTGTATATCTTTAATGACATTCATATTTTCATGTTTTTTCATAATGCGAAGGATTCAAATTTCCACTGAGTTAAACTTTTAAATATCAAAACATCCTTAAACTTATTATATGAAGTCAAATAATGTTTACAAAAAACATCTTTCCGTCTTCGAGTTTAAAAAAATCAACTGCTTATACGATAAGATTGCTGAAGCCAAGGTACGTTGTTTGTATTTTGAATAATTTAGATCTTGATTCTCTTCTCGGTAAAACAACGAGCAGACTTCGGGAAGGTAAGCGGTGAGGTTCGGTAAAGATGCTAATTATCCAAGTTTCGGTCGTAACAAAGTTTTTCGATTAGCTAGTAGATTGTTACGAGATGCGGGCAGCAGGAGCAGCCACCACCATCCGACTTTCTGTAGTATATAAGAGCTTGTTATATTATCTTGACGAACGAACGAGCAAAAGAGAAGTCCGGAGGCTCGAAAACGTATAACATTCTCGAACTTGCAAAATTAATCATGCTCCACGAAGTTCCATCGTTAAAAGTGCCACGGAATACTAGAATAGCGTTTGTTATTAGTACGATTGAAAAGAACCCGAACGAATAAAAACTTGGGATTCAAAAAAATTAAAACCTCCCTTCAAACCGAAAAGCTCACCACTTGCAGGCTTTGAAGAAGGTATGAAGTCCCGAAGTCTCGCAGAACGTTGAAGACGATTTTCTTGAAAAATTCTTCAGGAAGTTGAAGCGGATGCTCGCACTAATTAAAAAGTTATCATTCCTGTAATAGTTTCATGCATGAGGGTTGATTGTACAAGAGTATATATGATAAGACAACGGAAAATTTATAGTGATGGGTTTTCTTAAGTCAATATTTTTTTTTTTTCAAAATATTTTTGTAATTTTTGATTTTAAGAATTTTTTACTGATTCTGATATTTCGTGTACTTACTAAGGAATGATTTTATTGAATCATATACAAAATTGACGACTATTGAATCGTTTTCCGAAATAAAATTTTTTAAATCAAGTTTTGAATAATTGGTGTATTGTTTATAAAAATCGTATTGATTATACGAAAATTAAGTTGATAGGAAAAAGTTTTCTATCTAATCTGTTGCTTTTTTGATGAACTTAGTAATAGCGTCTTCAGAATTATTATCATTAAAAATCAATTTTGATAACAGTTTTAATGTTGTCAAATTTTATTGGATATTTCTCAACACTTAAATTTAGAGAGTTTTATTTAAACTTCTTTAATCCGTCAAGTCACGCATACAAGCAAGTAACAATAAAACTTAATGTTAGAGGCAATGTGTATATGGCCAAAAGGATTGGCGGTCTACCAGTTCTACATAGCGGCTTAAGCCCTCAGGAATCAATAAAGCTATTAAAATATTAAAAAATGAAGATCCAGAACCATCAATGTATTAAAAAAAAATTAACAGCTTTTTTTGTCCCATTGTCTGCCAAATCAAATCACAATACCATTTGTGCTTAAAAATGTCTGTGTAATACTCCCTTAAAGGTGTTTCATTCTCTTCAAACTCTTCAATCCGGTAAATCCTTTACACATAAGAGTTTGAGCAGCAAAAACCTATCTGCTCGAGGCAACACGTATATGAGATGTACACTATACAGGCGTGGGGTACGGGCGGCAGGATTCATCGCCTACCAGTTTTACACAGCGGTTGATGCTTTAGCACTCAGGGATTCGGGAAGCTTTTAAAATGGAAAAAATTCAGATTCAGAACCATTAAAAAGTTTTACGAAGAATCGAAATAAAGAAGCAAATTTCAGACTTCTGATTGTCAAGTTGTCTTTCAAATCAAACCACAATACAATTTTTGCTTAAAAATATCGGTGTAATACTCCCTTAAAGGTGTTTTATTAAAAACTCTTCAATCCGGTAAACCCTTTAAACATAAGAGTTTGAGCAGCAAAAACCCATATGCCCGAGGCAACACGTAGATGTACAATATAGGCGTGCGGTACGTGCGGAAGGATTTCGCGGCCTACCAGTTTCACACAGCGGTTGCTGCTGCTGCTACTACTGCTGCAACCCCCGGGGATCCGCGAAGCTATCAGGAGCACCCCTGACTGCGGCGCGGAACAAAAGAAATAAACGAGGGCGCAGTATGTGCGTGACGTTGTTATATAAGTGCGTGCAAACAACGTTTGCGGCAGCGATAGGTATAGAGCGGTCGGATGAAAGACCAACTTCGTTCACCACACACGTTCTCCGTATGAGTAGGCGAAGAAAGCGGCTCAAGAGGTCCCTGAGAATGGCGGAACGTAGAGAGGGTGATGTGGTTGTGATATCACATGGTTGTCGTTGTCGTCGTCGTTGTCGTACCGTGGTGACGAAAAGCGTCTGCTGTGTTACTCGCATTACACGCAAATCCGTGCGACGAAAGCTGCTGCTTCTTCTTCCGTTATATCGCTACGGTTACATCACTCACCGCCCAAATCGGAGTCATTTTTTATCTGCTCTTTCGATGTCCACAGTTTTGTTTTTTCATTGCCGTCATTCTTCATTTCTATGACGTGTCCACACTTTTGTTTTCAGAAAAATTTAATTGATACGTGAGAAGACAATATCATTAATTGTAGTCATTCCGATCTATGACTTCAATCGGGAAATGCGAAGTCCCAAAAAAAAAAAGGATCGTGTGATTTTCACTTGAAATTTTTCAGTCACAGAGAAAAAAATTCGCGGTTTTGTAAAAAGCAGGAACTTTGTATCTGATGGGCTTTCAAAATATAATAAATTTCTTTTGTAGTTAAGAGCCTCTGAAAAATTAGGATTACCAAGGTTTGCAATTTTTAACTGGGCATAACTGTTGCTTTGTTAGATGGGGAGGTGTCTAATTTTTATTATATCGAGAATAGGGTCACGATAATTACTATCAATTGTCTTTTGCAACTGTGAACGTTTCGAAGAATGACTGAAAATAGAGAAATGGGAATATTTTTTATTTCCGATGTTCCTAATTACAAAATTGACGAAGAGCTCAACATCAAATGGGTCCAAATTTGTCATATGGCGTATTGAAGCTCGTTTTATCACAGGCACAACAAGTATAAATCCTAAACGTTGCTCTATTCTATTTTAAAGTTATAGGCATTTTACTGAAATATTGCATTTCTGGTCAAAATATTTCCAAAAAATGTAATTATGCTATTTTTGGACGGTATATCGATGATCGATAAAAACATCAACAACGGTAGTTCCAGTAAATGCAACCAAAGTGAGATTGTTATTCCACATTGTCAGAAAAAAATGGCAGATTTTACGCATAAGGTCTCGTAAATTACATCAAATGTCCAATTATCATACAATCTTAAGGTACTTTTGCAATGAATTTACAACGAATTTAAAAAATGAAAATACTTTTACAATAAAATGAAAGACAATTATTATGATTACTGTACCAAAAATAAATTTGACATTCGATTTGTATGGTAAACTTACCATACCAAATGTTCAAAAACTTCCAGTACATGTTCATTGAAATTCAAGGGCATTTTCATTCATTCATTCCAATCTAAAAAAATATTCAATAATTACACGCGGATCACGAGCGCAACACTTTAATTCCTACTTAGCGACGCATTAATCAAGATTCCGTAGATTTATATTCCTCCTCCGCATCCTTCCACTTTTCATCCCTTATAGAACGGTTGAGTGGTGGCGCGCAAAAGAGAAAAAAAGAAAGGAGGTCCGAGGCGCAAAAGACAGAACGAAAAAGGAAAAAATGGCGTAACGGAAGTCCGTAGGCGCGATGGAGAAATACGAGCGGTCATTCGAGTGAAGTATCGCAATGAATATGAAAGTGACGGCCCGTAATCCAGAGCGAATTTATCTGACCTCCCGCGCGCGTTCGGAGTAGAGGGTTGACCTCGGTTACTCCGGGTTGAAGCTGCTGCTGCTGTTGCTGCTGCTGCCGCTGCAGCCACTGCGACTAGCAGCCGCCGTCGCTTCTGTATGCCGTTCCAGCTGGCCCTGCGTGGCCCTATACGTGCAGATAACGTATCGCGACTCGCGCCCCGAAGAGACCCCGCCATTCGTTTTATCCTCGTACGCGTATATTACGCCTTCCAGCAGACCAGTGGTGCTCTGCTTCCCTCGGCGCCGCGAAGATTAATATATACGACCCATTAATAACGAGACCTTTTCGCTCCGTCGCGCTGGAAAAACGTCGACCCTCTGCCCCTCTCCTACCCTGTTCTCCGTTAATTGATTCGGCGCGGACGTTCAACGGAGAAACAAAAGAAAGGAACGAATAATAATAATAAAAGAAAAGAAAATTAAATCAGACAGGATTCAATGCGGATCTCGAATGTTGCATGAACACTTGAGTGAACGATTTTTAATTTCAGAATACGGGACAGTTGTTTGGCCTCTTATGTTGTGAAGAACTGCGATTATTGGGGTTGACAGGTAATCCACAAACACGAAACGCTTCATGGACAGTGACTAAAAACTGCATAAGTTGTTAATATATTTTCTGGGGCTGGAACTTGACGTCACCGAATTGCAATGAGTTCGTAGATATTATGCTAATTTTTGGGGAATTTTTAGGCTTTGAATGCACTTTCAAAAATTTCATTAGGAAGACGGTCGCAATATTTTCTTGGAGTTGACTAGTGACTATTCTCTTTGTTGTCGTTGTCTACTATTAGAGCCTCTGCTAACTAATGATAAAATAACGCTGAGCAGCGTGTCTAAAATGGTTCAAGATTTTGGTACCAACTAACTTCGTGTTTTTCCTCGGGCGACAAATGCCAAATTGTACAAAGGTACCAAGGTGGACCATCAGCCCCGAAGCTTATTTTTTCACGAATTCTGCTCTTTGGTCTGGATGCCATCAAGCGTGACAAAATTCTTGTGGAAATGTTGTGTCAAACGAAGAAACATCTAACCGTTGCAGCGATCTATTCACATTGTAATAGTGAGAATCAACATAGTCCGTATCTAAAGAAAAGATAAATGTCAAATTAGTAGGCACGTGGCCATAAAACGACAGAATCGTGTTTTATTGCATGATCATTGAAGCGTTTGGGTCCATATTACCTGCAACCATGAACCATGAAGTCGTGCTGAACAAAAGCTTCAAAAATTGTGCGTGAACTTTTTGGAACGAAATTAATGAGCTTTTTGTGAGCTGGAAAATGTGGAAGCTTTTGGAAAGCCAAAGAATGACGAAACGAAAGACATTGGATCAGTAGGAACATTTAGATAATTTAAATCATGTTTTAGCCCATCAGCGAGACGTGATAAACAGAAGTGCATGAAATTTAGCTGCAACTCTTCGGTACCAAGAAAAATGAGGAAGGTCCTCGGCAGGTGGACAACGAGGAAGCTTTTTGGAACATGCAAAAGTGTGACAGAGCTTTAGTAAACGGGTGTTGAGAAAGCAATTTGGGTTACATCATATATAAAATCATCAAGCCTATGACCAACCCAGTTCTGTGCCTTACCTCGGGCAACAAATGTCAAATCCTCCGAAGGAATTATGGTAGGCCAAACCCTACAAAGGATCAAGGTATATAAAATCCTACAAAGGAATCAAGGTGTATCGATTGCCCTAAGAGTTTCACTCATGCGTCTTCCGCTTCTAAGAAAATCGGGTACCAATCACGAAACCCACGTAATCGTTTTTTAAACTATTCCGGATTCACTTATTCTACTCTTTAGCCTGAATGACATCAAGCGTGACAAAATATTTGTGCAAACGGAGTATCAACTCTAGAACCATCTAGCGATCTGTTGCGCGTCCCAACAGTGAGAAGCAACATTGTCAGTTCCTACGAAAAAAACGGAGGATCAGATCAGTGGGCACGTGGCCGTAGAACGCCCGAATCGTGTTTTATTTCATGATCATCGAAGCGTTCGAGTGGTCCGCAGAATCCGGCTACTAGTTGGGGTTCGCCAGATCGCATAAGTTGATGCCCGGGGGATCGCGTCAACGATAACAAAATGTGTCCCAGCATGGATCGCGTTCCTTTCGTTCCTTCTATATCATTCGCTGCGTTCTCCGCCCGAAGCTCGGCCTCTAGTTGCTTCGCATACCAAGTAAAACTTACTCCCACCTATAGAGTCTATATTTCGTGGTAGCGTTAGTTTGTCCTGCTGGGCGAGAGCCGAAAATTTATCCGTTCGGGGCTGGAATCACTCACGCAAGAGCCAACTCGGTGACGGGGACAGCTACACCCATGAACGCCTGCACAAAAACGTCAGTCAGGCTTACGGATGGAAAGGGAGTGCGAGAGCATCGTCGATGTTGATGGAAGAGCGAGAAAGACCGAAAGCTATGCCCCATGCAGGATCTAGATGCTATCTACGAGGACCCCCGACGGTCCGATGCTCTTCACGAAAAGCCAGAACGATGCGCGCCTCTTTTATACACCGTTACCTAATTATTCCGTACACAAGGCACGATCGCGAGCGGAGACCCTGTTGCCTACAGCCTACAGCCTAGCCTGCGTTGTATCCTGTTGGGGTGGCACGCATCGGAGCGTGTTACGCGTGCGTTCGACTTTTACTCGTCATAGCTACTTGCCCTGTGCTAGCAGCCTTGTCGCACATCAAATACATCATACTATTCCAGTCCTCATTCATCTTACTGGCCGTTGGATTTTTTGGTGACAGGAAAAACGATAATGCTGTGTTTTCACTTCGAATTTGTTTCCTCGATGAAAGGTAAACATAAGGTGGTCCTCAAAAAATTTTTTGTTTAATTTTTTTCGATTTCCATTTCGTCGACTGCTTCAGATGCTTTTATAAACATAGAAAATTCATTTTTTTAATCGATTTTTTTTCATGGTACTTCATATAAGTCAAAAAGTCGTTGACCCGTCCCTCCCTCAAATGACTGACCGTCGAAATTTATTTTATCTGAGAAAATTCTAAATTGCTCCTGTCCTCAAAATGAAGATATTCAGGGGGTGACAACTAGACAAAAGGGGGACCACCCTACTAAACATGGTGTATACGGGCTAGTAAAAGATTGTGGCCTGTATTTTCTAACTCTAGAGATGAATTTTCGGTGGCAGAATTGGGCTCTTAGTAACACGTCATAAAAAACCCTCACACTTGAATATTTCGAAAAGTCCTTATCGAAATTAAGACTCTAACGCATTTCATAAAAATGATGGTTTCTTTTAACAAAGATGTATTCCATGAATATCTTGATCTACCGAATTGAAATTTTCTGCAAAATTGCAGTTACGAACAAGATTTCAGAATAAAAAGTTTCACGTTTCGGTGACGCGGTTAAAATTGTATAAAACTTTTCTTTTCAACGGTGCAAAATAGAAGAACCTTCCCCAATTACTTTTTCATTTTCAAGCCAAAATTGATCGTCATCCTTGTTTCTAAAAGGTGCAAAATCGGATGTCCAAGTTTGCACTCTTTTCGCTCCGTTCCAAATCCAAGCTCACCATTCTCCAAACTAAAAAAGCACAAAATCTCAGTCTCATTATCGATTTCCTCGGCGATTTCCGAGTGCCAAAATGCTAAAGCCGAGATCGCCGAACGCATCAATGCGAGACAAATAAATCTCCGAGGGAACAGAGAGGCTGGAGATCACCTCGCATCACGATTCAGCTCTAAAACGAAAAGGGACAAACGTTCTGTTGAGCAGAGTCTCCGAGGGGGGAGGGGGGCTAGTGCTTCGAGATTACGTCGGACGTCGGTATCGACATTCGGCGTTAGGTGGAATACGAGATAGCCTTTTGGTGGGTGGGAGTCTATGGTATATATGGGATGATTGTGTAAGGGTAGTAGAAGGGGTTTCGGGGGTTGAGAGTTGGTCGTCGAACGGGTAACATTTGGGCTCGTCTCGAGCATAGTACGAATTCGTTGGGGCGAGCAGATAGGAGTTGATAGCAGCAGCAAACGTAGAGAATTTACTATAGCTACCATAGATCGAAGAAGATTTCACTGGTCGTGAATAGGAGGATTGGTGGTATTGGTGGAGGGCATACGAGCTGAGCATTCGGTATACCTTCTATCTGTACTTTGCACCTTCTCGCATCTCTATATAGCCAGTCTCCGGTATATTGGCAGCTGCGAGAGGATCTCGAGAGTTGCATGTAGACATACACGAAGCTTTCCTACATGCGTCTTCCTCACTCCCTATAACTCACTCACTTGCATGCCATCGCTACACAATCTCCTACTGTGTGCCATGCACATCTCTTATATCTTCTCTCGCATGTTCTCGTCGTCTCTTCTGCCCTTACAGTGCCCTCATACTCTGGCCTAGCGTAGCATACTCTCGTGAGGGAAACGCACCGTGCGATCATCGACAGACAGAGAGGATCAGATTGAAGCAAGCTCTGGCGCAGGCCATACTCTTGCCGGCGCGTTGCCACTGCTCTGGGGTATCTATCGGATAATTAGCCGGTGATTACGTGGCAGTCATTCAGGCGGATATCAGCTCTCCCTCGGTCGCTCTTCACTGCCTCCCTCATTCCGCCTACCGCCCCCTTTTAGACCCTTTCCCCCTCTCTCTCTCTCTCTCTTTCCCTCTTCCTCACTTCGTCCTCTGCCTCTCCCACGTGGTTTGCAGACAGGAGAAAGGGGGAGACAGGTATGAGGCTCAGGGAGAACACCGTTCTCCATACTATCCCTAGGGCGCTGGACGATAACGGCCGCAGCGAGCAGTAGGAGCCATTCGAGCTAGAAGCTTCAGCTAGAGGCGGAGGAGGTGGCGGAAGCGTTGCTGGAAGCGTCGACCAGTCTCTATATGCTTCTCTGCCGGTGCTACTGCTACACTCTGCCGCTGCTGCTGCTGGATCGTTCGAACGTCCCTCCAGACGCCGCTACCCGCACTTCCTGCATCTCGTTACTGACGCCCAATGCACTGCTGGCTCTGGCATTATAGTACCTAGGTCGGAGGTTGGTAGGTAGGCAGCTAGGTGGTAGGTAGGATCTCTATGTTGATACGTTCGGACCGGCACTGCATGTAGAGAGAGAGAGAGAGAGAGACCAGAAGCACATACGTATACCGACCACGGTGTGCCGGCTATGACCATGTATACACATGGTATACCTTGCGTTGTTTTCATCCTCTGCATATGTGCTTGATCTCCATTGCTCAGATGAATATGGGACCAGTGAAAGATGAAAGTAGCATAGAGTCATACGGAGAAAAACGGGTTACTTGTAAAGACCAACTTTTATATGCTTGGAGCGCTAGATGTTGTTTGGTTGGCATTACCATTCGGTTGGATGGTTTTACAAATCGGTTGATTCTGGGACGCAATAAATTTCTAATGCCATATTCTATCATTTCTGTTGGTTGGCACATATCGATTCCTTGTTTCCTCTAATTATACTCTTCTTTCCATGTACCGTCGTCATGGTGTGATCACATTTATGGATACAATTCAATAACAAAATTAGCATTGGGAGTTGTCACTAAGATAAGCCTACTGTAAAAACAACTTACTTGATTTCCTTCATGAAGCTTTTATAGAATTTTTTAAGCATCCCATTTTTTTACTTATATGTTAGATTGATTGAAAGAATGAATTATGGAATAAATAAACGACAAATTTAGTAACAAGTGCTGCTGGTAATAATTTTATTTAGTCCAATTGTTTATCAATTGCTGCGTGTTACGTATACATATCCCTACTCTGCTCTTAAGTACGAGGAAAAACGGATTGGTTACGATAACGAAAAAAATAGTTGGATCCAACCACGTGACTTAGTGCTCTGAGAGACAGACGATTAATTGTTTGACTCAACTATTTTCAGTTAGTTGGGTCTCTAACGTTGCTCGAACTAAGTAGTTCGGGCGACTACCAGTGAAATTGTTCCATATGCCATTTTACGTCCTTGGTGCAACTATTTTCTTGGTTTATCGACTATTCAATTTCGTTGACCGAACTAATAACTGATTTCGTAATTTCGTAATCGTTATTTTTCTGAGTTCATCCGGATTTCCTTCAGTTATATCGCCGCACTGGTCTTGCCGGTTTTCGTCGATTCCACGATATAATACATAATGGCGGTTAACAAGAAACCGTCACCCCTTTTTAGCAACTAGAATTGGCGCGGCAACGACATTACTTGGTTGCACTGCACGGTCCCTACTGTTGTTTGGTTCAACTGTTTTTCTTAGTTGGAATACGAATAAAATTCGTTGTGTGATCTATTCAATCCAACTAACTCTGAATAATAAATGTGATTAATACCACGTCGTTACATCGACCAACCTGATGGTTGTGGCAACGAATTTTCACTTAACTAATAATTAATTAGTTGGCTTAACGAAGCCATTTTTCCGCGTATCTACGTTCGGAAATTAAGAATCGACGGGACATAAATGGAGACTGTAAACACACTGAACAATTTGCTTGTGGACTGTCAAAAATGAGCGTTTTCAACTTAATTCTATTACTAATTCGAACAATTTCATATGACATTGAAATAGTAACTCTAAAATAGGGAAAACAATATTTTATCGTTCGAATATAAAATGGGATTGCAATCCGAACAAAACTTTATTCAAATACACTTTGGTTTCGTAGCCCGCAAAAAAATTATTTTAATAAAAAACATTTATTTTACAATCCACCTACACGATCTTCTCTCACATCTGTAGGCTTAAGCGTGTCAGATCAAAAACCGTGATAAAAAACCAAAAACCTAAAGCTCGCTAGTAATGCCTGCGTCTTCTATCCTCAACTGAATATTCCCTATGTAGAAACATAAATCGATGACCCAAGAAAGTCCTAGAATTTTATAAAAATTTTACTTAACACGGATAAAAAAAAGTCTTTAATTATAAATACCCACTGATAATGATCGTTTTATTTAGACCAATAAATCAACAATCCCTGATCCCCGCCCTGGATGCACTTTATCTAGACAGCATATCATCCATTTCCAGTGCTACTTTCGTTGATGTCAATACTAAATTGTTGGTATAACTGGACATTGACAGTGCGTATGTTTATGTGTAGATATGCATTGTGATGTGTCTGCTATTGCTGATTCGGTGTGTAAGTATGTGCGATCGGGCATTGAGAATCGACAGGACGTACGTAGAGACTGTGAGCACCTATATATGATTTCCTCCCATACGTGTAGCCTAAAGCTGGCAATGCCTGAGGGCTCTTTGGTAGCAGAGGAGCGGTCGAGGTCCCATCTCCCATGAGGCCCACCCAGCAGCACTACCAGCAGCACCAAACAACCTCATTATCATTCGATTCACGATAATAGAGAGGCGATTTCACGGCACTGTAGTAACAGGACGTGCCAGAGAGAGAGTGAGAGAGAGCCAGAGTGAGAGGTGCTTTCTCACAAGCTCTGTCTGATGGTCTCTGTGCGAACCTCCAAGCTCAATACCTACAGTATCCTGCTATGCTGTGGTTGCTGCTGCTGTTGCTGCTGCTCTGCTGCACCTGGATATTAAGCTTTGCCCGCAGCGAACACTAGCCGATCCTCATTACTCTGGATCGTACCAGTTGATGGTTTATACAATTCGGCCACTCTAAGGGTGGATTAATGACGTCAGTCAATGCAGCGCAGGGATCATGATTATATACTATTCGAGTTAATTTCGATCTCTGTTAGAAAATCACCGATTTAATGGCCATTGGTATCAACTCTTGATCGTTGTTGACCTGTTTACTAACCTATTTTGCTAGCAATGTAGAATTTTGTTTTTATGTATTCCGGAACTCATCTTGATTAATCTTAATCCAAGAATTTTAGGAAAAATTCTGATTTTTGGAAGGATTCTATTAGCGATGCATCCTGAGTTTCCGTTTAATAAAGCATATAAGTATTTATGAGTCTAATTTTTAAGCGCCGTTGTAGACATACATGTTTAGCTATATTTACAGTACAGATGGAATTACCTTCAATTGAAATTGGAATTCTTCAATTTCAGTCAAGCGGTTGTATAAACATTTGATGGATGAATGAATTTTATTAGGAGTGCATCCTACGTTTTAATTTTGTTCCACATTCACCCGTGAAAATGTATACGATTTTTGTTACATTCATGCTATAGAAATTTGTTTAAATATCGTTTTTAATTAAGAATTTCCGAATAATTCGAAAATCATGAGAATTCTCTTTGAAGTGCATTCTAAATATTTATTTCATAAAACAGAAACTCATGTAAAAGAAAAACTTTTTTAAAAAACATTGATTTCAATATACCAAAACCATTTACACACAAAAGCTTGGGGTACCTACGCATAGAATTCCCAACTATTTTCAGCAGTCCCGAAAACAATTCGGTCTGCATCTAAAACTTGTTGACAGCGCAATTAAATAATTTGATGCAGGACAAATTGGGCGATCAGCCAAGAGTGCATAAGGGTTAGTGGGGGGGTTAACGGGCGGCGAGTACAGCAAACAAGTGGCGAAATCGCATTGGACGTATCGTCGAATGTAATCAGTAGAGTTAATTGAAGCTCCTGCTCTCGTTCATTCTTCTTTCGCACTCTGTCTCATTTTAACCCTTGACTTCATCGCTCTTTCTGTCAGACTTCTAACGTGAACTATTGCGGCACACGAGAAATCCTGAAGTGCCATGGGTTCCCATTGGGGTCGCACCCACGCGTCTCATTCCGCATGTGTATATACCATGTAGTCGCGAAACGATTGAATCATTCATCGGGATAAAAACATAACAAACACACCGGGGCGCATTGGGCGCCTCTGTGGGTGCGTGCCGTGTGCTTGCTGGGTACTTGGCCGTTCGGGTTCAACGAGATACTCTATCTCCCTCTTTATTGCTCTCTCTTTCTCTCTCTTACTAATTCACCCCGCGTGACGTCACGGCCAGAAGGCATTCAGATTGAAGAACGCTCGATGACTCTCGAGATTTGTATTGCCATTAATAAGGAGGGTGCAGAGCGTTGGCGGTGCCGCGAAATAACCGAGAGAGAAAGAGAGTCAAGTGGTTTGCAACTACGCGAATGTTGAATACACGTACAGCGAGATCGGCAAAAAGGTTCATATGTGAGAGATTGTGGGTATGTCCTTTAAAAAAATATCTGCTGTACATCTACAAAAGTGAAACATACGAGGCCATGTCTATTGCGTTACGAAGCCTTTGATGTATGCGCACGAATCATTTCTATGTGAAGAAATCACAGAAAAATATACATTTTCCATCTCTCTACATTTTTTTAGCGTTCGGTTCATGCCGATTTTGAATAAGTTTATTTAAGAGTATTTTTTCATCCATTGATTATATCCATGCTTGTAAACACACTTTTTTAAATTTCATGCTACTTGTTTAGTACTCCCACGGATAAGTGTGCATCGCTTTACCGACCATTTTTATTTTCATAGTCTTTTTGAAGAATATTTCTAAGGGTACTTGAAATAATATGGGCTCGGTGAAGAAATCGAGAGAGACTCAGATTAATGAGAGCTTGGTAGTGGGACCTGGAAAATCTGGGCCTAAGAGACGAACTTAGAATTAATCTGGATCCAGGAGAGGGATTCCAACGAGAGTCGTAATAATAAGGACTTACTTGGGACCCAAAATTAATCTGTGCATAAGATGGATCTTCCAGAGGGATTTGGAATAATCTCTGCTTGGAAAGGATCTCCTCGAGAGACTTAGAATTGATCTAGACCTGGAAGAGGTTATCAGGGTACCTAAGAATAATTTGGACTCGGATGGATCTTCTAGGAAACCTTAGAATAAATCTGGGACAAGGAAGGATCTCCTAAGCGAACTTAGAGTCAATCGGGGCCTGGAAAGGATCTTCTACGGGAACTTAGAATTGATCTAGGCCTAGAATGTGTATCCCACTGTAATTCCAAATGATTCCGGGACTGGGTGAAGTTTCTTACGAAGACTCTGAACAATCGGGACCCACTAGACAGATTTAGAATAAAAATGGACAGGGAATGCTACCAGAGTGATTTACAAACTCATGGACTCCATAAAAAAATGAACAAACAAATTTCCAATACAAATACGATAGATAAGCAAATACATTAAGTTCAATCTATTAAAAAATCTATGTACAATAATAACACAAGGGCACTTAAACCTCACTTAGCAGGTATAGAAAAATGCCGTTTTAAAATAATGGGATTTTCTCTTTAAAAAAAAAAAAAAACATGCAAAGAGGCGGATAAAACGTCGCACCGAGAGTCGGACAATAATGCCTTCGCCACTACCGCATTATCCCTACGTCCATAACATATCAATCCTGTTATCAGTCAACATTGATCATGCAAAGACTTTGCGCGTGCATCGTTGCCGATGACATTCTGTGCGTGGTGCGCAAGAGGAACAACAGCAGCAGCGCTCCGCTGTTCGCCGGATTGTTCGGCCAGTCCGTCCGCGTGGAAGGTATACAGCAGGGCTCAGCCTCGAACCGCGCATCGTCAACCACCACCACCGCACAACCCCTTCCGCCGCCTGCGCTTCTCTCGCATATCGAACTCTCGCTCCTCCTTGCATCTCGAGTGTCCTCTCTCACTCCCTCCTCGCTATGGTTTTCCCCTCCTCTTCTGATTTCCGCAACCATCCTGGCGTTAGCCACTCGCTCTCTCTCTCTCTCTCTAACGTCATCCGGCAACAGCAGCAACCACCAACGCCATCCGCACCCAACACTCAGCCGCAAATATAATTACTGCCGTTTAAGCCGCTTCCATTGTGTGCCGAACGCTTGACTTGTTCGACGTCGCGTATACACGCCTGGCACATAGCGTACGTGCACCAGCTCTATGCTTTCTCTCTCTCTCGCTTTCTCGCTCTCTTGTGTACAAGAGCGAATTCACGAAGCCCAGACTCGTATCATACGCTGTGTTGTGCACTATTGTGTATTGGTGTACGTATGTGTATTATATCCGTGGCTTTAACGTGCGTACTACCAGCTCTGCTGTTGCTGGCTCGCGCGCACGGTACAACACGCCACGTACAATGCACGACGTAGAAAGGGTTTTCGACGGAGATATTGTTCGACTCGAAATCGATGCCACGTTCACGAGAGCTTAGAGTGGAGAGAAGGCTCGCCTCGTGTACCGGAGCGAGCCGACCGCCACCGCACCATCACCATCATCATCGCCACCAAGACCACCCCTCATCGGGCTCCGATAGAATCGAATTCTACGACTCGGGCATGTTCGCCTTCATATATACGCGTTCTCCAATTCTCTCATCTGTAGAGCTGGAAAACTACGGTATATATGTGTATATAAGCACGCAATGTAATCCACAGACTCTCGACGCACGAAGAATGGCGAAGTGCCTTTCGAGGTTCGATGCGAGGAAAGTTGGTAAAGAATGAGGAAAACGATGGCGAAAAGAAAAATCGGAGAGGCGATATACGCTTGGTACTGAGGGTGGATGCGGAAAATGGGATATACCATCGTTTCCACTGATAACGTGCGCCACCGAGCCATTATTGGTTGGTGAAAATATGAAGTTTAGTAAATAAATAGGATTGGGCATTTGGGTGGATAGCTTACTTATGGGTCTTGTCATTTATCAGAAATTATGCCGATTCAATTTGGCGATTAATTTGAACTCTTGTGAAAAAGGGGTACAATATTCGACGATTGTGACAAATGATTGATACAACTTTTATATTTTTGCACAAAATTCGATATAGTATTTTGGGTAACTTGCCTATTCAATTTTTAGTCAAGTCCTCACTAAAAGTTGTATAAGAGGATTTTCTATCATAACCAATATCCATAGTTTAATGATGTCCATTTTTAAATTAGGGTTTTTTTTGCCGCGAATAACATAGTTTTTATTGCATATATATTTTAGTAATAAATCGTCAATAACTAATTTATAGGTTTATAGTGCAGATAATAGTAGTAATGATGGTAATAATAATAATAATAATAATAGTATGTGATGTATGGGCAGCTCAAACCAAACGTTCCGAATAAAATACTTATTCTGCACTATCGTGCAGTCCCTCTCCATATTATAGTGAAGGGTAACCCCGAGATTGTACTTCTGGACCAAAAATAGGGCCAAAGAGAGAAGAAAGAATTTTCACGCAAAGAGCGTGAGCCTATGGGCTGACACGCAGCCGCTCTTTTTCGCACGAATGAGAAGCGCGAGACTGAGAGGCTGTTGCGGGGGTGGTTGCATTGAAACTCGCCCCGTTTCACGCTTTCGTGAATCGCGTGCGCGTGAACGTCACATGTCATTTCGCAGGATTTGATGCAAATGCCGATGAAATGCCTAGTAACAAATACGGCCCCTTCATGTTTCTCCAAATATCGAAAAGACTAGGGTAGACGGAACTCTCGCGTGCCACGGGGTCCCATGTGACAATGTGAGATTTCGGAGTACTACACTGTTCATTGTATGTCAAATTGACATTACCGGAAATTCGATTCATCGGCTGATTTATAAAATGCAATGCACGAGTGCAATAAAATTACAAATATTTATATTCAATTTCGCTATTTTCAATAATTACCTAATTTTTATAGGATCTCGTAGAAAATATTGTAATTTACGTTTCACTTGCATGTTAAATTTTATATACCAGTAAATATAAATGTATAGGATTACAGTACAATGTTTTGCAGTACAGTGTTGTTGTAATACTGATTGTTGCTATTCACGAATTAAAGGATTTATTGAAATATTTACGAATAAATCCTTTATTTAGTAATTTAGTGTATGCAATTGTGTATTTCTCTCAGTGTGACACAATTTTACGAGCCTGTAAAAAAAAAAGTCTTTACTATGCTATGTATTGTAAGATACAATCCGAAGATGTGCCTCTTGAGTGTTGCAGAGTTTGAGCTTGAGCGGCCCGGGGGGTAGAGAGAGGGTGACGGAACTGCGAAGTCGCACTTGGGGATGACGAAGGCGAAACGTGGGCAAGACGAATTCCGGCATCTGCTACTGTCTCTCGTTTTCTCATCCGCCTTATTGCAGCACACCCTGCTTGCGACCCTGTGCTCGGAGGTCTTTCCAGACATGGTCTTTTGTTACTACCCTCAAATCGTGAGGCTATGTATACTCCAGTATGCTCTGGATTGTCTATATACCTTGTGCTTTCTCTTCGGTTCGAAGAGGTATCCTCTATTGGTCCCAAACTATGAGGAGCGAAAACTTTTGGTGCTTTCCAAAGCTACCGGAACGTAGCATACCCTCTTCTTTGTTCGAACACCGCCTGAAAAATATTTCAGGAAGGAATTGTAAGGATTTATTGTATTGTTGCTTAAATCTTCAATGATCTACAATTATGGAAATTGAATAAAAATATAATCAATCAATCAATCAATCAAAACATAGTCAAAATCAATAGTTATCATAGTGGTTAATTAATGACTAATACATTAATAGTGGTTAACTGTACTTATTACTCTATAATTAAGAACATCCTTATACTACCTTAATATTTAGCAGTATTCTGACGACCTTCCAAAAAGTGAAAATTATGCACATATGTTTTTCTAACTATATCCGTGTATAAGTTTATAATTGTCAATTGCAAATTAGTCAAAACTTGGTCATAGTTGAGGCACCATTATATAATTCGTCTGAAGTACCGTATTGTTCGGCTTTACGAGCAGGTCCTTCCAAAAGGGGACGTTAATCACCGGGGAGAACGACTTTTCTGGTCGTATTATATACGATTGTTGACATTTACGATTATACATCAGTCGTGCAATTCTTCGTTGAATTGGTCATTGGCTTTAGAGAACAGGTCTCCATGGACACCATCGCCCATGTTTCTGCTATTGGTGATGGTACTTCAACCTGTGACAGCTGGTGTGTCAATGAGAATGCTGGGTGCTCATGGAGTCGATTAGATTACTTGCCAACGTGGGACACTTGCTTTGTCAAATGGCCACTCGAAATCCACGCTTTTCAATCGAACAGAAACGAAATAGGATTTACCCGGCATTTATACTAAACTGTTTATTGTAAATATTTATACATTATATATATGACGCATATAATTGCAGTGGTTAAATAACTTTTTATAAAATGGATGACCGGTTTTTAGACGTCTTCTGAAATCTGTTCAATTGCAGCACTCGCTAGAAAAAGTTTTACCGCACTTTGATCATAATATACTATTTTTTACAAATTTCAAAGTTTTTGATTATTGGTTAGGCCAAAAATGAAAAATAAAAACAGAAAATATCTTCATTAGTCATTCTTAAGAATTTTTAGTTCGGCAAAAATTGAATATACGCATTTTTTCCAGCGTTCCGGAAAAATTGTTGTACTGCCAAAAATTGAACAAGGTGCACAAATATGTGACGGAATAAAAAAGCTTCAGCTTCATTAGTCATTCTTAAAAATGTTTGGTTCGGCAAGAATTAAACATAGACACTGTTTTCAGCTTTTCTAAAAAACGTTTGTACTGCCAAAAGTAAACAAGGGACACAGAAAAATGTGATAAATTTTTTAACTTAAATTTCAGCTTCGTTAGTTATTCTTAAAAATATTTGGTTCGGCAAGATTTGAATATAGACAAATTTTTTCGCAGCTTCCCTGGAAAAATGTTTGTACGGCAAAAATTGAACAGGGGACACACAAAGATGTGCCAGGATTAAAAAGCTTCAGCTTCGTTAGTCATTCTTAAAATGTTTAGTTCGGCAAGAATTGAACATAGACACATTTTTTGCAGCTTTCCTGGAAAAATGTTTGTACTGCAAAATATGAACGAGGGACACACAAAGAGGTGACAAATTTAAAAAGTTTCGGCTTTCTTAGTCACTCTTAAAAATGTTTGGTTTGGCAAGAATTGAACATAGGCACATTTTTGTTACAGCTTTTCTGGAAAAATGTTTGTTCTGCCAAAAATTGAAAGACACATAAAGATGTGACAGTATAAAAAAGCTTTAGTTCGTATTACGAATGTATTTTTACTATTTAACAATCGTCGTAAAATTCGTGCAGAAGTATCTGGTGTGTAAATCAATGTGATTGTTCGGGCAGTTCGACAATAATACTTTCATCGGATAGACTCTTGCCAAGTTAAAGCTGCCAATTCGTACAGCGGTAAAAGTAGACGAATGTACACCGAGCACACGTTCCTTACACCGCTCGGGAATCGCCGTAACTTTAAATAATGGCAACGGTTCGAGTTTGTTGGCTCCGTGAAACATGATCGAGAGTTGCTGAGAGCGCTGACTCTGAGGCTCAATGTTCTTTGCCTCGTTGAACTAATAATGTACGCTTGTGGATTTATCTACTCGCAGTCGTCGCGGTCGACGTCGTTCGCCGCGAGAATCTCCGTGATCGATATACTTACGAGGCAGTCCAACTTTCGAAGAAAATTGGTGAATCCGGTGTTGGAAACTTTACTTGGCATTCCCACATGGAAATAAAGTATATGCAGAGATATATAATTTATATACATCAGATATATCGAAGATATATATTACATATCATATATATATCACATTCTATATCTTGGCATATAGAACTTTTTGCCGCATTATATATCTCAAAAGTATACGTGAAGATATGTAATTGATATATAATTTATGTTATCACTATATATAAATTGTATATCTGGAATCTACAACGAATGCCTCTCTAAATTTGAAATTATTTTTGTTTATTCGTAAAAACGTGAAAATACATATATTTCGTCATGACCTTCAAAATTGTTGCATCTTCAGAAAAAAACTTTAGCACGCTGTAGTGCCGTGACATTAGTTCTGAGAGGAAAATGTTTACCAGCTTTTTGTTCCTCTTTAAATTCCCCGATGGCGGATATTTTTGAAAAAAAAAAAAAAAATTTAAATTAAGACGATCACTGCGAATTAAAAACTTTGGCACGCTGCATCTCTTTCATTTTGAGTCGGAGAAAAAAGTTTGTAGGAGACATTTTCTTCCTTTTCTAATTTTGAGGTGGCAGTTATTCGTACTTTTGGAGTGGCGGTTATTTGTGGGTAGTTATTTGGACTTTTGTCTTTGACAGCGTTTCCTGACTAGAATATTGATCACAAGCAAAAATACCGAAGGACTTTTTTGTAGTACTCTCGATTATCTAGTGGCGGGTTCTGCCGGATTTTTTTTAAGGGCGAAAACATTTTTTTTTGTCATTTCAAAATTTTGGATCGCGATATCTTGGCCCGATCACCTCCTAGAGGAAAAAACAAATCTGCCTTTTCTGTTGCTTTTTTGATTATCTAGTGGCCGGTTCCGCCGGATTTTTTTAAGAGCAAAGACGTTTTTTCCGATGTTTTAAAGTGACAAAAAAAAAATTTTGTTCGCCCTTAAAAAAAATTTGGCCGATCCCGCCACTAGATAATCAAAAAAAGAACGGAAAAGGCAGATATATTTTTTCTCTAGGAGGTGATCTGACCAAGATATCGCAGTCCAAAGTTTTAAAATAGCAAAAAAGAAATTTCTTTGCTCTTAAAAGGAAATCCGGCAGAACCTGCCACTGGATAATCGAAAAAGGAACAGAAAAGGCACATATGTTTTTTTCTCTAGGAGGTGATCTGGCCAAGATATCGCGAACCAAAATTTTGAAATGTCAAAAAAAAATTTGTTTTCGTCCTTAAAAAAAATCCGGCGGAACCCGCCACTAGATAATCGAAAAAGGAACAGAAAAGGGACATATGATTCTTTTCTCTAGGAGGTGATCTGGCCAAGATATCGCGATCCAAAGTTTTGAAATGTGATATATTGTTTATAAATAATGAGGTACATGTCATATAAGTGTGGTTTGATAACAATTAATAATTTTATAGAAAATCAACGATTTCTTAAAACACAGGACGACCCGTAGAATTTCCAAGATATTTCGTTATGAATTCGTATATAACTGGTTTTAATTAAGGTTAGTTCGTAGTGGATTTAACCAAAATCAGCAGAGGACTTAAAAATTTATTAAATTTTTCACAAAAATTACGACAATCAATTCAACCCTCTTAACTCGAGAAGGGTTGACGATAATTCACTGAAATTAAGCACACAGGTGTAGAAGTTATCACCCCAATCATCGCGAAGAGTTCATTTGACATTGATAAGCCGACATAAAATGTCACCAATCATTAGCATATTTTGTCGGAAGTGTGAGAAAAATTCAAGTCCGCTAACTCGCATCAATGTCAGGTTACAATTAGGAATCAGGATATTCGGTAATGAGTTGTAACCGGTTCAACGATGTGATTTGAAAATTGCAAATCTTAAAATTTCTGATTGTCAACCTATCACAAAATTAATTCTACGATGAAGTCAAAATTAGTCAACACACTTTCTTCCGGCCTTGTAAACTGTCGAAATCGGTAAAACAATGAGTAATGCCCGAATTAACTCCCTTGTTTTATTTCGAAGAAATGAGGATCACGAGGAAGTCCGGAAGGAAGTAAAAAAAAAACACAGATCCCAAGTACTTGAGGGAAAAGAGGCCTGTTTACATGGTAGGTATATGCACCCCGGGAAGCTTGGGGAGATACAACGTCACGGAGAAAGAGAAGAGCAGAAGTTGTCCTGTACCTCTTTCTGCGTTTCGAAAATGTTGGGGAGGTCGTCCGTCAAGTGCCATCGACTTAACTCATGCCATGGCACACAGAGAGCTCTGGATTCTGCTCTTCTCATGATGCTGCAGAAAGGCTGCCGCGCTCTGAGAGTTTTGGCCGGTTAACGTGTATACCAGAGCAACCTCGGTACTTCGAGACCTGCGACTCAAGAGTACGGCGAAGAGCAAGAGAGAAAGAGAGAGAGAGGGACACGAGGCAAGAGCCAAGCCGGCATAATAAGCTTTGTGCACGAGTCTGCTGAATCCTCGCATCTTCCCTCGCGAACATCCTGAAGAGCCTCCTTCTTGTACTCGTGCATCTGTCCCCAAGTAGTCGAGGAACTGAGGATCCTTCTTCCACACGTGACATGAACACTCATATAAATAGACAAATATGTACATCCCCGAAATCTAGGTAGGCGCAATCATTTCGTCATTTATGTGGTGGATTTACACATCCACCTTAATTACCACCAAATTAACGGAGTGGATGAATCCATAGTAATGCCATAGGAGATGGGGCGACAGGAGAAATTTCTTAAATTGACTAAGAGATGGTCTGCTTCTCAAAAGTTGGTGGGACCAATAATCTTCGTTTTCCATTGATAACTAAAGTTGGGAAGGCAAAGTTGGAAGATGAAAATTTCATTGTAGATTTAACTTGTAATTGTTGAGTTATCGGTAACAACATCAACGTGTTGGGAATCAGAGGGAAATTTTTTAGCAGATTAGATTGTGAAATTTAGTTGAAACGTGCAATGTTTTCTTCGCTTTTGCACAACTTAAGAAATCGGGTTTAGCAAAAATTTCAAGTATCAATGAGTTACGCCGAAATCGTCGATTGGTGCAATTTCAACTGTGGAAATCTTGGAAAAATTTCGAAACTCAACAAATCCTAAATGGCCTCCGTGAGTTTTGAAGCTTAATTAATCATGAGAAACAAACATACGTCATCGCTCCCTGATTCGTTTTAGCACAATCTTGCATTTTTTGCTAGAATGTAAAGAAAAAAGTAATTTCGTTTAATTTCTGGACCCTATAGACATGCATTGTCTGTCGCTGAACGCGAATTTACTATTTCGACAGCAAATCAAATAAAAAAAAATAATGAAAAAGTGATTTTATAACATTCATCTATATTTGTAGTCAGCAGGAACATTTCCTACGGGATAAGGACTTAATGCCATACTAAAGTAACAAAAGAATGGAAAAGTGAAGATTAATCAACTAAAAATAAAAACATGGCTTCAAAAGACAAAAACTGCTCAGTTGCTCATTGTTAACAATTGGTTCATATATTATACAGACCGCATCAACAAACAGATTCGAATTTTTTAATTATTATCAGCATCCAACGAAGAGTAAGAATACATCTTTCAAAAACCCTATAAACATGGCACAAAATCCTGAAGGATCAAAAACTATTTCAAGAAAATGTTCCATCTATTCCGGAGTCACCTTGTAGACGTCTGTTGATAAAAAGAACGCGAAACGTGATACAAGTACGCGAAGAAAAAGGGATTACAACAAGTCAAAGCCAACAAGAGACATAATGTGCATATATATACGAGATTTTGATAACATCTGCATAAGCTAATTATGGAATGAACTTTCACAGAGTGTCCTGCTTACATAGCCAGCCAGTTGCAAGCCAGTTTTGCAAGAGCCTCTTCTTCAGGCTCACGACTCTTCTCTCTCCTCTGATGTATACCACGACGAAAGTCTCAATGTCATTGCCGGCTCTGTCGCAGCGGGAATGTTTTGAGGTCGTTGGAGTAACCCTTTCGCTAACCGACGATGCGTTCAACGAGTTACGTGCCGGAAAGTACCTTTTCGAAAGCTCCAGCCTCCGTCGCTCCCGATGAGTGCCCGTAAGAGTTGTGGTTGAGAGCGGAAACAACAAGAACATGCAAAGATGAGGGACTGAAAAAAAGGGAATCAGAAAGAGGAAGGATAAACTGAAAAGTGCATTCGCCTGCGGGTTGAGCAAACTGTGCCTGTGTCACTTGGGGATTCTTCATTACTTTGTACTTGTTCATTTCCGTTATCAAATTTCAGCTCTCATCGTGAAGGCTCGGAATTTTTCTTCGACATCGAATTTCGCATTGGGAAAAAGCTTTTTTTCGCAGCTGGGGTGAAAGCTCGTGAGTACAGATTTTAAGCTTACAAATTCTTCACGGGGACTAATATTTTCCTGGCAAACTCAAGTGAGTGGGAATCCGAAGAGTGCGGGATATGTGAGGTGGTATGAGTCAAAGTGTAGGCAAAATCCCGTTGAGCTTAAACACACATGTACTTGAATTGGATGAGCGAGCGAAAGTGAGTTTGCTTCTTGAGGGTGGAAGCATGGGTCTCCAGAATTGTAGGATGTATACTAAAGGGGGTCACAGTGAATGATTTTTGAGTGAGTGTTGAACTGTTGACTTCCAATTTTCATAATTCAAGTGGGTCGGACTTAACATTTAAATGTTAATCTTTAATGTTTCAGAACACTGTTACTTTTATAAATTATAACCGGTTTTGCTTTCTTTTGTGGAATTTTTATGCCTGAGAAAAAATTATGGTATCAATTACTATACAGTGACAACTGTACATTTTTAGTTCGTACAACAAATTTTTTCTATGGTTGCCACAATTAGTTGCTATCAAATAGTTACATGGACTAAAAAGAACAGTTGTCACTTTAAAAATGATCAGGCTATTACGATTTATCGAAAATCTTTGAAAATTTAACCTTGCATATTTCAAGAACAGATTTACGAATCGAACTGAATTTCGGTACGGAAGTAGAGGGTTTATACTGCTTTCCATTTTACTGCTATACTCAATAATTGAACTGATCAGATTTTATGTAACTTTGAATACTTCTGCTAACAAACTTCATAATTCTCTCGAACTAAATACATAAAGCGGCTGGAAATTTTAGTTCGAAATCATGACAATTTCAAGCAGTACACCTCAAATATTAAAGCAGCTGTGCTAACACAAGCTAAAATGCGTAATTTGTTACCGAATTTAGGAAAAAATTTATCGTGCTGAAAGTTTTGACTTATTATTAACGGGATCCGGTAAAAAAAAGAACGTTAATATAAGATATGGTTTTAGTTATACTACTGATAAAAAAAGCATAGCACGCACGATTATAGTGCAATTTTCTGAAGTCATATGGTACATGTGTTTATGGGGTAAAATGTAACTTTGTTCATTTGTCGTAACTTTGCAGATAGAACCAGAAAGCAGATAGTGATTTATGTAGAATTATTTTGTTTGTGATAAAGAGCTTTCCGATTCGAGCATAGAATTTTTTCAAGAGCTCTTTAATAAAGTTATAATTATTAATGCATAAACACACTTTCAGTTTTCAAAAACTTACACTATATCAAAGTATGATTGATTCAATTTTCACTATATCCTGGAATGCAATACTCAAGCCGGAAAGCACTCTCTTACGAACAAAATAATCCTTTCGAATCCATTTTCTGATGTCCGGTGTGATCTGAAAGTTACGACAACCGGGGAGAAATATAGGTTTTGGGAAATGGACTTCAAATAACAGAATAACGTTTCAGTTAGTTTCAACGAAGGACTTTAGAATAACGTTTCTTATTCACCGATCTTTAATTCCACATCTTTTCCAATATTTTGTATTTAAAACCAAATATATCTGCAATCTATTTTATTGGAATGAAACTTCTTCGGCAAAAAAAAATATTGTATAAAGTAACAATGATACAGAATATACTTGGAAGTTTGTCTGCCGATTCGCTAAAAGGATATCTATAATACCGATCTTCTCTCACCTCTTAATTACTTTCCAAAATATTCTTCGAGAATAATAAGTGAAAATGTGGCCAACGTAGATCAGTATTTACTATGGAAATTAAAAATTGCTCGGTACGTAATACGCACGCGAAAATCTGTATGTGTGCGCCAGCGGCGAAAATCAGAAGTGCATAGAATATAGATATCGACCGTATTATTCCTGACCGACACAGAACATTGTTATTTGTAGCACGCGGTGACGCAGATCATTATTTATAATTAATTAATCAATTAATAACGAAATGTAATTTATTAATTACTCATGAATTATTATTATTAATCAAGTGATAATTAATTGATTATTTATTTAATTAACAATCTCACACTAATTTGCGTTGGTTTAATGATATCGACTAACAGCGGGTGTGCCTTAAGCTTCTTCATTTTTATGCCGGTAAAAAATAACACAAGCATGCAACAAGCACGTGAAATATCGTCAGAACACATTATTTTCCATTAACATTCGAATGCCTGTAATATTACAATTTTTCGACCTATGTTCTACAATTTTGTGTGTACATAAGTCATACAATATAGAATCGGAATATAAAATGAAAAAATTCATGATTTTTTAAGTATTATTTAAGTTCCCAAAAAAAAGGCTGCGAATTTAAGTCTCGAAACTCGTACGGAAATAAAGTATACTTGAGATATACACACGGATATATAAATTATATACGCTATATATAGCGGCAAAAAGTTCTATGTCCTCTGTACATCTGATATAGATCCGGCGGATATATAGCAAATATAAAATACATACAATATATAAAACGGCAAAAAGTTCTATACCTCGGATATATATATCCTACATAAAATGAATTTTCTATACATCCAAGATATATACTGGATATATCAAAAAACATCCTTCCAAGTATATTTTTTTTCCATGGGGGAAATTCTTCCTTAATTTTTCATTCTGCTCAAATCATGTTTTATGAGAATATCAAATTTCGTCAGTTTCTTCTTCGTCCACCTCCTCCCAGAAATACTTGCAAGAAAAGTGGAAAATGTGGAACCAATGTGCCAAGTTCGACTTGCCTCATTTTCCAAATCATGGAAACAAAGTAAAACCCCATAACAAATCGCAAAATGTATCTTGAACCAACTGTACGAAGCCTACGGATCGCTGTCCCAGATTTCAGTTTCCAAATCAAGTGAACTTCCGATGGTCGTGGATGATATAACATCCTGTAGCCCCTTTTCCGCATCGCCCCATCCGCAGCAGGTCGCGGTACCTATATACACAATATATAGTGCTCATCCTCATTCGCCCTCTGCCTCAATACGTTTTTTCCTCTTCTTTTTCATTCCAACAATGAGCAGACCGTGAAAATCCGCCTCGGTCTCGGGAGCTCGTTGATTTCCCGTTTTCATATTCAATATGATCTGCGCTGGCTCGCCATTGTATTCATTGAAAACGAGTCAACCGCACGCAAGATGAGGAGCCGCCAGCAGCACCGCTCGACGCGCGCCAGCACGAGAGTGGATCATGCTGCTCCTCTGCTTTGGCTGCCGGGGGTTTTCGCGGGATGGCTCGGCGAAGCGGGATGGGCTACCACCACGAATCGTACCGTCATAGCACACCAGCAGTAGCAGCAGCAGCAGCGGCGGAGGCTGCGATGGGTGGGTTGGTTGGTTGGTTGGTCCGTTGGTTGGGGTTTCTGCTTCTACCGCTGTAGTCGGTGTGGTGGTTAGAGGTTGGTTCGTTGGTTGGTTCGTGGCGGTGGTGCCTCGGCATCCTCTACTCCAACTAATGAAAGGAACCCGGCCCCGAGGTTGCGCTCACCAGGCTTGGTCGGTTTAAAGTCGACGTATCCTTTTTCTTCCGTCTCCATCTCTGACGTTGGCTCTTGCTTCCTTTCATCCCTTTCGTTCATCTCCCTCCATTCGGACTCTCATTTCGACAGCACATATACCAATGGCTCTTCATTCTATCTCACTATAGGATACAACCTGCCCCTTCATCTCCTCTTCACCGGTTCTCTTAAGACATTCTATGAAGAGGCTGTCCGCTTATACACATAAAACTTGAAGTACATGTATACTTTTCCGTAACTCCGCACCGGCGTCGCCACCTCTGAATAGGCTTTAGCTTCTTGGCGAAGACTCGCGCGCTCTCCTCTCTTCTTGTATACCTGAGCTATATATATAATCTTTATCCGAGATCCGAATCCGTTGGTTTAATATCTTCCGACATCAGCTAACAAAGTTGTCTTCTCATCGAGTCTTTGATCGCAGCTCAGGCATATGACTCGGCAGTGAAAAGATCCCTTCAACAGCATCACAATATTCGATCTTTTGTTTTAACATTCAATAGAATTTGGTCCGAGGCAAAATTCCAGTGGAAGATTCATTTGAGGACCAATCGGACAAACCCCGATCCCGAAAGTTGATCGCAGTAATGCGTTGACATGGGCTTCCACCGACAGGCAGTCAGCCAGGTAATAAACCTAGCGTGAGATGATTCCACCGGGATACATATATTACGTATTAATACCAAACGCAGCATCAAAGTTTCCTAATATGCGGGGGATTTCGGGTGTGAGAGCCAGACTAATATGATGGCATTTACATTGAAACGGGGAGCGCTCGGTTTGCGGCGAAAGGGCTCAATCATCCTATAGTAGTGCTCCGATGTAACCCCCTTCATGTCAGATCCACCAGTTCTTCGATAATGTATTGGATATACTGATCCGGATTTCACCACGAACGTGGTTTTCGTTCCCTTTTATCCGTATATTTGTTCGGCGCGTGCTTGGTAATTTTTATTCAAATCAAACTTTTCTTCCCAATACTACATTTATCATACACTCGTTTTTACACCGATCATCATACAACCGATATTATGGAATTAATATGGCGAAAAAAAAAACGAGTGTGCGGAGAAATGTTTACCGGGAAATCCACGACGTGGAAATCTGCATACGCACACGTATATACTCACGTGAATATTACGTCGAAGATGGGTTTGCTCAGCAAGCTCCGACGGGGAGATATAGCCTTGCAGAGGAATAGAGTGGTGGCATGGGGCGGAGCGATGCCGATAGGAGGGTTGCAACGGTCGCACAAGGGGTTGTTTTTTGGGGGTGGGGGGAATCCTCTCGTCGGCGCATCGTTTCGTGCGCGATAGCTCAACGGAGTATAGACATGTAGGACAAGTACGTACATACGAGTGGACGTTCTATTGTGTGTACAGGAAACCATTCGTATTGATGTCTTTTTGCGTATGTTCACTTAGGTACGAAGATAACGCGAGGGATGGAAGCATTCCCGATCATATCACGGTCAACACTTTTATCTTGCGATTATACTAATCTTGTCCCTTAAGAAGTGTTCAGTCCGTAATCGATTCTTCAGGAATCCATAAAGGCAAGTGGTGATAAAAGCAACACGTTGGACGTTTCTGCATCACAATTGATTCGTCATATTGGCATTAATGGCGTACTTCCACTGAATTTGGATCTGATGATTTCTAATGATGATTCGTCAGGCTAATCCTAATTTAATTTGCAGTATCTGATGGCGGAATATGCGCTTTTAGTATATTTGAAAGTTTCCTTGTAAAACATGTTTGGATCATTGTTGATTGCTTCATGATGTTTATCGATCAAGGAAAGTAGAGATGAAATGGCGTGACGCAGACAGGTTGACTTGCAATATTCATATCAACTAGCGAATATGCATTTCCACAAAGCTTATACCTCGCGAACTCTCATCGTACCATGTACACCATTGAGGTTAATCGCAGTTTAATTTTCAATATCTGATGACAGAATATGCGCTTTTTGTGTGTTTGAAACTTTCCTTGTAAAAAATGTTTAGATCATTATTGATGTCGTCACGATGTCTATCGATCAAGGACAGTAGAGATGAAATACAAGCTGCGAGTTGAGATGGTGTGACGCAGACAGATTGACTCGCAATATTCATATCAATTGCAAAATGTGCATTTCCACAAAACTTGTACCTCGCGATCTCTCATCGTACCATGTACAACATTTAGGTTAATTGCAGTTTAATTTGTAGTATCCGATAGCAGAATATGCGCTTTTAGTATGTTTGAAAGTTTCCTTGTAAAAAATGGTTAGGTTATTATTGATGTCTTCCAATGTTTATCGATCAAGGAAAGTAGAGACGAAATCGTGTGCCGCAGACAGGTTGACTTGCAATATTCATATCGATTAGAGAATGTGCATTTCCACAAAACTTATACCTCGCAAATTCTCATCCTACCATGTATAACGTTGATGTCATAGGGTTCATCAAGGGAAGCCGAGATGAAATGCAAACTGCGTGATGATTCTATAGCACAGTTTCCTATTCAATATTCACACAAGTGGCGGAATACGTATATTCGCTGAAATTGGAAATGAAAATATGGCAGAAATTCACAATTTGACTTACCAAATACGAGAAGAGTTGTTGTCTTTGACGTTAAATTTACTCGATAGATCTTTATGACGTCAAGCAATGGCAGAATATTTGTACTTGCGGTAAATTTATCAAATGGAATATAACTGAAGTCAGAATTTTAACTCGTCGAATACAAGAGAATCGATACTTTTGCTTTTGACATAATTTCTTTTTATGCAGCGTCGGCCCACAGGTTGTATTTCATCTCTACCTGCCTCGATGACCTTATTAGAGATTAATGAAGCATTTGGAATGCGTATACGGCTTAATTTGGACGAAAAGTTACATAATGCAAAAATTAGTTTTGCTGAATGGACGTGAATTAAATGAAGAATCAAAAAAATTACTAATCGGAAAGCAGTTTCGTTGAATAAATGATGCCGTACTTGTCGGTACATTTCGCAAGTATGGGTTCCATTATGCGTAGCACATCCGTTTGATGGTTCAATAAAGACATGCAATTAATTTGGTAGAGTGTGCGATTTGAAATCGCTGATGTTTGCATCAGTAAGTTAAGTACAATTGTGGTACATACAGGGCATTTTAGATAATACGCGGACTGTAAAAGCAGTGATGCGATTCGCTGGTCAGCGCGTATTAGTTTATGCGAAATGTAGTTACAGTCGCTGCATTAGTAGCAGCTGCGATGTTTAGATCCGGTAACGTAATTCGAATGGCCAGATTTGATGCAACAATGTACGTACGTATGCAATTCGAGCTAGATCCATAACGTATGTAGAATAGCACGTACTACAGTGCTTACAAATAACAGCACGCATCGTTTAGTATCAACACAGTGGCCCATACAAGCCGCTTCATTCTCCTATTCTCTGAATGATTATGCTGATAGTATTTATCCAGAAAATTGACGGTCTGCGATTTGCGTTCGAAACACACGTTTATTCGTCTCAGTTTCCCAGAATTACAAGCGTAATATCGAAGATATTAATGGGTATCAGAATATGGCAGATCAGGTGTTCAGATATTAAGGAAATTTTGAAAAAAAAAAACATTTTTTCAAATCCACAACACATCGAAATACGATTTTATGATACCATGATAAACGAACCTATCTTAGATACGACACATGCATCATCGATTGGATTATTTATAGCCAACTACCCTCTCGTCATCTCAAGCTCGATTCTCAAGATGACCTATAAAATGGAAGGTTCACCTCAGAGGCTCCAAGATCGAGACTGGTACTGTACAAGGCCATTCACGAACACGTGGACACCTTTTTGCGACACATTACTTTCCAGAAATACGTGACGACGAAGAGGGTGCTTCGGTGAAGAACGTAAGCATACAAATGTATGTGGATTTGCATGAGATGTGCAAATGGGATGTAGTTCGAGGGTCGGAGAACGATGTATGCTGAAGAGACATAGAGATGAGGGCTTGAAAGAGGGCGAGAAAAATCGAGGAGATTGGGTTGATGCTAGTCAGGCAAATACAGAAAAAGAAAAACAGAAGGGTGAGTGACAGCCTCTTAACCGCGAAATGAATTCCAACATGTTCGCAATTTTTTTTTACTCTTATTTCAAACCTCATGGTTATGAATGGGAATTGAAATTATGATTATATCCTAGCACTATCGAATCATGATATATAATATTTTTGCTCAAAATTGGGGAGCTGTTGATAGAAGGTCATCAAGAAATATTTAGTCGTCATTATTTTGCAGGAAAAAAATGATTTGAGACCTGGAACAGCTCAAATTGAAAAAAAAAAAGTGTACACCGTAAAACTGGTAGACTTATATATAATTTCATAAACCTTTGAAGCAAAAATTGTAGGACTTTCATAACCAATTCATTTTTAAACCCATCAGTCCGATTGGGTAGAAAACTTGGAATTCTATTGAAAAATTATTTACATTTCAATTATTATCAGATAAATTTTCGACAATAAAAAAATAACGACCCATATCTAGTTAATTTCGAAACCTTCTTAGTCTTTTTTCGAATGGAGGACACCAAAAAACGTATTTCCATCAAAATCTCGGATTTTTTTGGATTGCAATACTGTCTCTTTTTACGTATATGATGAGAAAGCGGAACAAAATGATTTTATGAGTCATGCGGAAGAGATGCGATAGAATCAGTTAAAAATCTGAGCTCTGCCTGTCGCAGGCCAGGACAATTATTTGAACCAAAATTTCATTGAAATTGTATTTAAATTTTCATTTTTCAATTTGAAAAAAAAAAAAAAAAAAAATCCTGCCAATAATCACTTTCAAATCCGTATAAAATCATGCAATAAACGACAATCAAAAAAGCAACTGAAAAATGTCAAATCCGATTTATTAATTCGGAGTCTTTTATGAATGCTGTTCACTAAGGTTAAGACTACCTGAAACAAAAGACGGTGGAGTATCTTGTGACGTTAAAGTCATGCGGAAAAGAAATGCGATAGAATGAGCTGCGAAACTGTGCGCCGAGTGTATAGTCGCAGATCGAGAGACAGCGTATCAGAAGGGAATAAAGGGTACAAGAGCGAGAGAGTGACAGACAGAGTTAGACAACGAGCACTGTTGCGGGACGGAGAGAAGATACGTGTGTACTAGGCAGTAGTCGCGTTACTTCCGGTCGAGCGGTTCCGCTGCGCCTGGCAGCTGCGGATTTGTGCGGAAGGCCGGGGAAAAGAAGGGGGTAGGGGGAGGGGGAGGCGAGTTATACCAGTGGGGTACCTATATAGGGAAGGATCGCGCGCGAGTAAGGGGGTGATTCTGAGGCGCGCGCGGCTGCGGGACGGAGGGTTGCACATCCACGCGCCCCCTGATGCTTTCTGTTCAATCCCCGCCTGGACACCCCAAACTGTATCGCGCGCGCGTAGCTCTCTCGCGCTTTCGTATATCGGCAGCACATCGGTTCATTCGCTAATTCGATTAGTTTAAATGGCATTAAAACAATCCTGTTGCGAATGCTCTCGCCTATGTACTATTATGTATATATCGTATAGAATGTATATAGTGTACAGAATAAGCATTTACTGTAATCCGTCTGTACGTGTGTGTACCCTATTGCAACAATATGTGTATTCCATCGGCGGAGCACTTTGCTTTCCAAAGTACGAGCTTTACTTTAGGTTCTCTTCTAGTTCGCCGGACGATGAGCGCTTCAGAGATTTTTGAGCCGATCTATTCCGAAGATCACTTCAGAAGACACGTCTTTCGGTAGCTCATTATTTGCATGCACGAAAAAGAAAATCATTAATCATCGATGGCAGATTTTTTTTTGTGTTTATGGATGCAGGAATATTTGTAAGTTCGGGAAATATGATGCTGATTTAGCAGACAATTTTTGGTCCAGCAAAAACGCGAATTTGCTGGCGGTTTATCATGCTGGCCCAGCAAAACTTTTTTCTCCGTGTGGAAAAGTGGGGTTTTAGTAGTTTCTTGGTTAAATGGAAGATTTTGTATGTTAGGAGGTAAATATTAATTCAGGCTTTCATTGTAGAATCGTAAAAGTAATTATTTTTTAGAGTAATTTCTTTCATAGTGTATGTACTATGGATTCGTATAATATTTATTGAGAACGAGAGTCGAGAGGAAACGGTTTTCTTTCCAATTTCTTAATCTTGAGTACGAAAAACTGCAAAATCCGTATTTTAAAAAGGAGAAAAAACTTATTGCCATTTGAAATCTCGACTTTTGTTCATTTCTAATTTGACAATTTTCAGATTCGACTTCCAGTTGGAAAATCCCCGTACATTTATTTTTCCCCTCAAGACATCAAATTTCAATATGAACATGCTAGTTTATTGATAAAGAAAAGGACTAGAAAGCCTAAAATAGAGAGGAAAAAATGTGCGAGATCCTAATTCGCATTCCTTTTCACATTCGTGATATTAGAAAATCGTATAAAATTGCGTTTCGTATTGTCGTACTTTTAAGAACATGGACCGACAAAATTGAAATAATTTGAAGATGCACTATTATTTCACCAGCACCAGAATTACAGTATGAAAATATTTTCACGAGTACAAAAGCGGAAACGAAAAATCGTATTGGACGCGACGTGAAGAGAAGTTGTAAGTGAAAGCCGGCGAGCGTTTCCGAGAGCTACTCGTTGTATCCACTTATTCTTCCCCGTGTCAAACGCAATACGGAAAAGCGGTGTTGCAAGGGATGTTTTACCAGGGATATAGAGAATATACTATATATCGGCTGTACAAGCACAGGACCTTAGACCATTAGGCTGGTGAGTTATGAGACAAGTTCTAATACTCTAATAATCTGGCTGTTGATCGCTGTGGCGCGCTTCACTGGCATATCGGGAACCCCCGTCGTAATATGTACGACGTATAAGTCGCTCTCCGTATAGCATAGTATTTCGGGCTTTGCGAAAGAAACGCGCCATCGAGGCAAACTTTATTCGAGCCGATCAGCCGCACGCCTCCCTTACTTCCTTTCGCCATCCTTCATTCCTTTCCCGCTGTTTTCCCGCCATATCCCTTATGCTCTCGCTCTATACTCTTTTTCTTACATTCCTCTTTTTCCGACCTCTCATCGTTTCACTGTATTTTTCTGCTGGGCACGATTTCTATTTGGGAAAAAGGGCACGCGAGCAGAAAGGCAAAGCAACGAAATCTATCTCGAGAAACGACTTTCTCAATCACGGTTATATAAGCTATCGAAAAAGCTATTCGGAAATCCTTACTGTCGAATCCATTCTTCGATAATAATCCGTAATGAGATGGAAATGTTAAAAAAAAAAGTGTACTAAACATTTTGCTCGCCCCTCGACAATCGGTCGGTTTTACACGACAATCAGACATAAAAAAAAAGCTTAGGTATACATACGGTGCGTATTTAACCAAACACTTGGATTTTGTAGCCAAGTTTTTTCGTGTAGGAACCAAGTCTTTCAGCTGGTCTAGGATTGAATGAATGATTTGTTAAAAAATTAGAGGCTGTTATTCTCTACTCTAAATATGATTCTGTAGAGAATGCTTTTTTAGCAATTGTAAGTACATAAAAATACGGAAGAATTTTAATAAAAATCTTATAACATCGTAATGAGAATTAGTGCACATCGGGAAAATTGCATTCCTATCGGTGTATTCATAACAAATTTTGAAAAAAATCTCAAGCATATTGACAATGAATGTTTCAATAAAATGGACAAAACTTTGAACAAAATGAAAAAGTAACTTCTGCATGTATTTCCTGTCTTCGTAATTAACCGAACTTCAAAAAACGTTGGCGTAACAAAAATTGAAAATTTTGAAAAAAATTGAAAATGGTTTTTCGGTTATTTTTAAAAGCACTCTCATGGACGCAAGAAGATGAGATATTGTTATGATGTTGCTACTATTCTCTATATTTCGGCCTGTTCTTTTGAACAAAAGAGGACTTTTTTGAACAGACTTTTCAAAGAGTTCGGGAACGAGAAAAAAGAATATTGCAAAATGAAGAAATTTCCTCTCATCCAAATTTTTTTACTGACTGCGGTATTGCTATTTTCTCACGTTAACTAGAAAATCCAAACTTGATCCCTAAGAATACATTAATTTTTCAAATTTCTCTTACGCTATTTTATGGAATTTTTGTGTTATGAACAAAAAAAATTGTCAGTTTTGTCGTGAAAAGCCTAAACACCTTCATCAGGTAAGTTTTTTAAAATATACTCAAAGTCGCTATCTGTTTCGTTTTTTACCTCCAATGCCTTGAAATTTCGGATTACGTCATTCATGTAATTTTTTCTCGCTATACATTTTTTCACTACTTCTAGTATGAATAAATATATTTGTCGCTATATCCAATATGATCGATGTATATATTTTCTTTGTTCTTCTGAAGCAGATTGCCGAAGTGGAGAGAACGGCGCGAATATGACCCAGATCCCTACATTTTCATGCCCGTAAAATGGCTTCGAAATATGTCCCAGAACAAGAGAATAAATGGATGCAGAATTTTGCAATTTTCAGAGCTGCACAATTCTTCTAAATTCTGTAACAAAATCAACTCTTCTATCACCAACTTCTAATTCCCCACATGGCATTTCGAAGTGTGGTTCATATCGAAGATGAAACGTGTGATCTGGAATCGCTGTACCATTACTTTCTAAATTGATAGCCATTTTAGTAAATCCTATATCTAGAGCTAAAACATCAGGATATTTTTTCTTATTTTTTTCCGTACCTATGATCGAAGTAAAAAAATGTGGTCAATCACGCTTTTCTTCATCAATGAAAGTAGCCATATTTGTTGATGAATGCCGTTTTCACAGCTCGGCTGACGAGCCATAGTCAGTGATATGTGAAATGCATAATATCGTATACGACTGCCACTGACAGCGTGATATCGACGTGATACCAATAAGAAATCGAGGTTGCTATAGTGGCAACTATGTTACGCTGACTCATCCCCGGGCCAATGGTCCTTTCCACATCCACGGCCACATCACAAACACGCCTCGCAGCAGCCTGCACGCGAGCTGTAACTAAATTTAAAATTTTTACTTACTTCCAGGCTACTGCTCACCCTCGCTGTCATTACCCGCTGCAATCAGCGCCGCTATCCGTACGACCCTACATCGCCATCCTCGCACCCTCTTGCCCCGCCGCCGAAAGCTCAGCGATCCTACGACCGAACGCGTATTTCTGTGGGCGACGCAGCAGTACTTCCAGCCGGATTTTCCGCGCACCATATATCCCTCCATCACTTTCCTCAGTCTTCCTTCTCGTACCCTGAATTGCCCATAACCGGATTAACTGCAACCATTTGACAAACGGTCCACCATCAACCCCGACAGCAGTTTCACAAGAAGCGGAGAAAATTTCTCAAACCGGTGGGTTACTTTCTTTACCCTGCATCACGAGTCAAGATTTTAGGGGCACCATAAAAGCTGCTGACAGTTTCGCACACTTAAGAACCCTAGAAATTATCGTGTTTTCGTTAAATATTATTTTTGAGACCATCAACCATCGATTATCGAGCTGGCAGTGGAAAAATCATTTTCATTTTTTGGAACAAGAGCCATGGAAAATATGGTCTCTACTTTCTGCAACAAATTAATGTGCGCTCTGAGAAAAAAGAAAAAAATTGTCAGGACCTCGGTGGCGGGTTGGAAAATTCGTCACCGACTCAAAGCAATTTAGGTAGAAATAACTGCAGGACCAATGAAATCAATTTGTTTTTGCGTCAACAACTTCACGATATTGCGGGTTGACTAAAGATTTACTTCAGTGGGATCCAAAATTGCTAAACGAACCATCGTGTATGCTGTACCGATAAAATGTAAGATTGAAACAAGACATAGCCAGTACTTAATTGAAGTACCACGAATGGTTGAGTGAATTATTTCAACAAATTTTTGCTTATCTACGAAATAAAATTTAGATTTTCGTAATTATGAAAAATTAATTCCATCATAAATCAATATCCAATGAAATATAGTCAAATAAAAAACGGGCCCCAAAAAGTGTGTAGGTTTACTTCCACAACTGTCAACACAAAGATGATAAGACAGATTTGTAAGCTCTTGCATATTTATTCCCAAAGTGTATGTTTATATACTCTTGTGTATATAAAGACGAAACGGTGGATGTTTCGTTCCGCAGAAAGTTTTGCGATCTTGAGAATACATTGAAAGCTGTCTCACTTGCGACTGTGAAGTCTCTCCTGTCGGCTTCTTCTCTTCCCTCGCCTATATATACGCGAACTTCTCATTTTATTGTTTTCCGTCCAGACAAGTTTTTGCAATCGCAAGTTTCACCCCGAGAGAGCACAGCCCTCTCTCTAACTCCCCCCACGCCCCCTCCCCCTCCTCCTCCTCGCCACTGTTGCCTCCAGAGGATAAAGGCTATGGACGCTTCCTGTGCGGGAAAGCCCGTGAAATACGATGCCCGGCGCTAGCTCCTGGAAAATTAAGAAACTCCAGCACAAGACCCTGAGACACAAAGTATTCACAATGAATAAAGTGCTTTATCTTGCAGCCTGGAATACGAGACCGTTTTTTTTCGCAGAGAGTAACTTATTCAATCAACGTTGTCGAAAACGAAGAGTTTCGCAGGATTTTTATAAACTGAGACTTGTCGTTATTATTATTAGAGGTAAATAGGAACATTCGAAATTCATGACAAATAATAAAATACATTGATAGGCAGTTTAACTATGAAATTTTAATTTCAAGTTATCAGAAATGATAAATAATATTCCCCTTGATATTTAATTTTAAAAAACCGAAATAATATATGATAATTAACGTAAAAGTGGGTGATTATTATTACGAGAGAAAATATCTTATTTTTCTTTGCCACAATATTTTCCATCGTTATTACACAAAAAGTGTAAGTATTATAAATCTTTTATGTCACTGGTAATTTTACCTACAAAAATTTGTGTAGATTGGCCATATTCACAAAACCTTTAATTAACTTTTTTAATTCAATATAAAAAACATAAAATAATAATTAAATCAAATTACTTTAACTTTTGATCAGTTCCTTATAGGAATTTTGACACAATTCTTTTGTAACTGTAGCTGAGTGAAAATTGTGTGTTGTAGGTAATAACCACGACGACAAAGTTCTGGCAATGGCGGCCAGTTACGAGAGTTTTACATGCCTCGTAATTGGACCTCATTGTCGTAAAGTTTTTTCCTGTATTTTTACTGGTGCGTCGACATGCATAGACGTATACATGAAGAAAAGAGCCTAGCGTTGGCATAGTACACTTGGTATACATAGCCCTTAACTCTACGAGGCAGTAAAGATCCGTTATTACAGTATTACAATTCACCGACTGCAAAAAGCTTTTCCGTACAAGAGGTCGCGCGGTGTGTCCGTGTGGCAACCTCCCTCATTAATTCTTCGGCGTCAGTCGTCCGTGAGCGGGACTGTGAAGTACTACCACGAAAGCCCGCGGAGCAGTTTTCGCGAAGCTGCTGCTGTTGAGGGAAACGCAACAAGATAAAGAGAGAAAGATATTCGAGAGTTGGTAAAAGGAAGATGGAAAGAAGGGCTGAGAGAGAATCGCGGAATTTTCTCAGGAATCTTATTTATTATCCCGACAGAAGGAGAGACGAGCGAACAATCGCGAACTAATTCGCTTCCCTTAATTACCGGCAAAAGAACAATAAGATTCAACGCGCTTTTGTCTTGGGGAAAAATGAGAAATTACATTACGGGTCGACGAATCGTGCGCGCCTCCGCTTTCCTCGGGGTGGCTCTTCGCTATCCGACTTCGCCGCGACTCCTGTACACTTTGGATATGGCTATGTGGCTATGAAACGCCCACCTAACTCAGGCTGGACTGCGCAGGGGTTTAGTAGTGAACTGAACACAGTCAGGAGAAGACATTCGCGAACCGAACAACTCATCCCTGTCCCCTCCCCTGGTAAATGCAACCGTTCACGCTCACTACCATCTCACAGTTTTACGGTTCTTACTCTGCCAAGCAGAGGCTACAGCTAGATAGAACGACTACTTCACCATTGTCTTCTGGCTGAATCTACGACCAGTGACCTGTTAATTATTGCCACGGTGAACTCTGCTGCAACTGTTTATCCTCTCACTGCAGTGATTTTCTAAGCTCAACACGCTGTTAGACGACGTTAAATGGTTTTTGGTGGGGAATTTTGGCTTAGTTGGTACTAATTGTTGAAGTAACGCCCTGAAAAAGAGATGGTTTGATACTGAACTGTTCCAGCTAACACATAAACTCTCATTGCACGTAGATAAAGTTGTTTGGGATGAAATTAAGGGTGGAGTCTAGAATGAAGTTTGGATAAATCCGTTCGATTAGTTCAGGGTAGTGTCTAGAATGAAGTCCGACTTTGTTTGTAAAATATTATTAATTAGGAGTCTCGAATTTAGTCTGGGCAGTTCATGAGAGAATCTAGAATCTAACTCTGCCTAGCAAAGGCCACAGATAGGACGACTACTTCACAATTGTCTTCTGGCTGAATCTACGACCAGTGACCTGTTAATTATTGCTACAGTGAACTCTGCTGCAACTGTTTATCCTCTCACTGCAGTGATTTTCGAAGCTCAACACGCTGTTAGATGAGGTTAAATGGTTTTTGGTGGAGAATTTTGGCTTTGTCGGCACTAATCGTTAGAATACTGAACTGTTGTAGCCAAAACATAACCTCCCATTTCACGTAGATAAAGTTATTTGGGATTAAATTAAGGATGGAGGCTACAATAAAGTGTGGACAGACCAGGATAAATCCATTTGATTGGTTCAAAGTAGAGTCTAGAATTAAGTCTGCGCGATTCTTGACAGAATCTGGAATGTAATCCAGACAGACCAGGATAGATCCTGGTTTCAATTATAGCGGAAAACCTAGAGTAAATATTGATCCACTGATTTCCAAAATATCAAATGTGATGAAATTGTCGCGTTTTGCGAATACGCCAGTAGCAAATTGTTCACTTAAAATCTCCACAAATATTTAAACATTTATTTTATTACTTAATAAGATATCGATGGATGAACAAAAGAGGCATGCACTTTAAAAACCCCTTGCATTTTCCGATGGCCATTTTTTTCCGTCGTAACTTGAAGCTGCTCGAGGGTTTGTCTTGCAGAAACATTTTATTCATACCAATGAATATGAAATATTCGGCAATATGAATAGCAGATGCCTGATAAATGAAGATGGGAAAAAATAACAATCCGATTTTTTGAATCGCTATATATATAGAATCGCCACATATTAAGATCCACTAGGTATATTTCAACCTAACTTTATATTTGTTAGCGATAAAAAAGATAAATGATGGGATATTTGAGTAAAATACCGGAGAATATTAACTATTATAGTAGATTGAGTAGCTCGCTTATAGCAATTTTATTCTTTGTCTAGCGACGGAGCACCCGAGCACGATGACAGCACGTTCCATTCCTTTCATTGGTAAAATCTCCTCGTTCATTCGTGAATTATATATAATACGCGTGATTTATCGTCGACAATCGTCCAAATAACGAGGAGACACCTCTTATATGTGGCTCTGCGGTTCGTTAGAACACAACGGTTTGCCAATTTTGCGACGGTGACACCACTGGGTTCAATTCTATTATGCTATGCTCACTCCCGGCAGATACATTGTGTGAAATTCGGGTCAGGTACCTCGCTGCCGAGTTGGTACTTGATTTTAGCTGTTCGAGTAAACAGAGAGAATCGAATAGGACCATATACGAGTTAAGTTTATACCCCCGAAGAATAACCACGAAATCCTTCTTTCTATCTGTCTTTTTCGCTTTCTGTAGATAGGGAGGAAAAAAAAACACACACACATTCGTCGTACTGGAGTCGTCGGTCTCCTTGCAGTGCAGTCGACGACGTTGCGCTGTCTCGTCCTTTGGCAATTCTCCAACCGACCACGATTGGATATCCTTCGGAGTGCTGATGGAAACAGCAGAAGCAGACATTGTTCATATATTTTCCTACCGTACACCAACGATACGTTTCATCGTTTTATGGACGAAATCACGATAATTATAACTCACTCTCTATCAGTCTGTCCTGAAAGTGCGAATAAATAATGCAAAAACTAAGTGCCTATACTCAGTACTCATTTTATTAGTGGGTATTATAAAGTATTTCAGAAAGGCGAATTTTCCGATAACTAAAAAAAAAGTGAAGTACAAATGCATTAAAAATATTTCAATACGTTTCGCGGCATTTCAATTTTTATGCTTATTACAAATTGACAAACTTTACACTTGGCGAAATATTTCTAATGACTTCGGAATCTCTTGACTATATTATAGTGGAATCCACGACAAATTGACAGGTAATTAGAAAATAAAAAAATTACGTGCATTTACTCTTTGAAAAAAATAGTTTCGAATTACGTACAAAACAGCTCATAAATTCATACAACTCATCTAAGTTTTTTTTTTTTTCATACTTTTGCTGATTTTTCCCAATATCACTTTCCTATAGTACATTACGACTATCCGAGTAATTTCTTAAATGTGAATGGCGCCACTGTTTATCAATAAATCTCACATAACGCTGCCTGTTGACTCGCACCACTTTCCTCCATGCAGTGTAACATTAGTCCATTAATAACATCAGCAGCAGACAAATGAGTATAGCAGTTGTTACGATGTAATCATTATTTCTACAATTAATTGGACCTTCTCTTCCTCGTCAATCTTCACGGTCGAGCAGGTCACGTCTGTACAGCCCTATAACCTTCCCCCTGATCACTTACCCCTCAGGAAGACAGCAGAGCAGGAGAATCCCCTCGCCATTGCACTGCTCGGAACAATTTTCTACATGGCTACGGGATGTAGCTAAAGGGACATCACGAACATTGCGAAACGTGGATCACTCGTTTTGTAACGTGCGAAGATCCTGCGGTGCACTATTCACCTTGAAACGGTGTTTTTCTATGGAGAGTCTTAAGGGTCTGCTAAGCAAGGACGTAGCCGATCGACCAGCACTTCCGGTCCGTCTCATCAGCACGCGTCACTCCGTATTACGAATAACTGTTCTTTCCGCTCGTTGCCAAGCTCCTATTGTTCGGGGACCCTTCGCGTAAGCGATACAGTCCTTCATCCCATGCAGCAATGAGACCCTTGTTCCATTCTCTCAGTAATATTGCCACCACCATACACAGTAGTGAACCTACCCTTCGATTCAGTTGCATCGTCAGATGAGACGGTACAATACTACCCCTAGTACTGCTACCCTATGGGGGCTCCTTACATCAGTAACAAAGAGAGGGAGAGAGAAAATTGTCTACGCCTCTTTTCCCATTCAGATGTATCTGTCGCTATTTCCTACCTCTTAGCAAGGTTGAGGTAAGAATTTTGGGTTAACCACAAGTGAAAGGTGATTTATAATAGAGCGGACATATGAAGTGATCGCGCTTTAGGGGTGCGGTCGGAAATTATAAAGAATTTTTTTACATTGGAGTCGAGTCAAGCAGAAAAGAAGATTTTCTTTTGGCAGTGTTGGTATGAGATTTGTCAGGGCCTCGGGAGAAAAACATATGGAGGACCAAACATAATTTTTTCACTGATTTAGGTCCCTTAATTAATACGGTAAAACGTAGAACAGTGTCTACTTAGTGGGACGAGATGCAGCAAAAAGTGGAGTATAATGTGTCATCGTTTTTCTAGGATCGTGAATCGCTTATCATTTTTTCATAATTATTCACAAGTACTCATCAAAGTATTTTTCACGTTCAACAAAAAGGGCAGCGGGAGATTTTACGCACTCACTGTGCTCCACGTTCAATAGTACATTTTGTCCGACGTTCGGTGGCTCAGTTAGATTTAGTAACACATTATGTCCTACTTCGAGTCAACCAAGTTTTAAACAGAATATGTTCATTAATGGAAGTAAATTTAATAGGACTGAGTAACATAGCAATAATTGAACTGTTTTTTAAAATCGGAAACTCGGGTTGATTTGGAAAGTACAGTGAGATTTAACATTCTCACTGATAGAGGTTTCATATTTATACACAAGCATTCATGATTTTTTTTATTTCTCATAAAGTCAGACAGAAATGAATTTAGTTCGGTGATTAACACAAAATTATTATTTTGTATATACTCCTGTCAGAATGTGGAGCACAAAGACGCATAACAGTTTAAAACTTTTGGTTTCCTTACTGTACTGATGAGATCACGTTCCATGTCTGCGACGCGGGTAGAAAGTTGCCGATTGTGGACCGCCGGGACAAAAAATAACACAGCGAGAAAAAAACTGCTCCACCCGGCAGAACATGACTTCCCTAATGAAGACCATCTTGCATATGCGCGCTCGTCATCAGCTAAAACTGCATACTACGCAAGAGGGAGAAATATTTTCACCTTGTGCCCTCGGTGAAAATCACACACTTCCCTCCCTTGTAACATTATATGATTGGCGGGAGTTTGCAGAGCCAGAGGCGAGGGCTGCAATTACTGAAGTTAAGAGAACGCTCTACCATCGAGTATCGAACGAAATTCTACTTCACAAAATGTGAAAATGGGAGTTCTACACATGCGAGGCATCCGTAAAACGTTTATTTTCGCACCGAAGTGACGTAAACTTATTTTCAAGTGAACTTATCATTGTTTTAGGCACAACAATGTTATCCGAAACCATCACATGTTATTCAATGAATATATCTTCTATTATATTTCATTATCTCCATTCGATTCGCAAATGAATCATGGATGAAGTTACATTTTTCAAGCCAGTATCGGAGTTTCTGATATTCATGACACATGCACACGATGTATCAAATAAGTTTTATGTAAAAGTACTTTAATTACTGAAGTGGACTAGCAGGAAAGCAGAAGTATAACGCACAATATCGAAGAGAAAGGTAGGAAGTGAGAGAGTATAAAGTGCCGGCGGGGTTTAAAGAGGCGAAGGAAGGACGGAACAGAAAGGAAACGGCGGGGAGGGTGCCTCAAGCGCGGGCCGTGCGCGCTTGAAACCCACCCCGATCTCAGTTCCGGATTAAACTTTAATTGATTCAACTCCGTGGTCTGCAGTCAGCGAGGCAAACGGAAGAGAAGAGGGCACTCGCCTCGTATACTGCCACAGCTCCTGCTGCGCGATTCTTCGAAGTCTCTACACTTTGCAAGGGAGAAAATACCATGCGGATGGAAGCCAATAGGAGAAAAAAAAATCTAGAGACGAGAGATAGGGAAAAGGACGATTGGGTACATTGGAAACTGAGCGAGATGGGTACGGATCCCTTTTCTTATTCTATCTTGGCCGTTTGTACTACTCATCGCGACTTCCCTTTTCAGCACCGGTCGATCTACCTCCAGGATGCGCCCATTACCGTCTTCCGTTCATCTTGCCATTCCAATGATCGAAAGGCCAGAAAAAATATTGGCTATTTTGGGGACTTAATCCGAGTAGCGAGACGGAGACTAGAAGATGCAACTTAATAGAACGTAATTGCCCGATGCATTCACAAGGAAACTGAAAACTACGTTCAGAGATCAGAAATATTGTGACCGTTTCATTGAAACTTCACCTCCATCGAGGCTGATTTTAAGCAGAATTTTAACGCACTTCTGTGGTCAGATTTAGATCCTTATGGTACCATTCGAAACACGATTATGGGGTCTTTTACGAGAAAGATGGTGATTTCCTGAAGAAAAAAGCTTAGAAAGCTTGAGTTATATTAGTCGCAACACCAATTTGTTACTGCCAATGCTTTCAATCGATTCCTTTAAGCGTTTTGAGTTGCTTGGCTGTGCAATTCGATTGGTCAAATTACTACTAATGGCTTGGTTAGCGGTACCAATTGGTTCATTGGATTATCATTGGTTTGTCGGCACGTACCGGTTCGTTAAATTGCGAATGGGTTGATCGCCGTCACCAAACGAATGGTTTTCTTCAGTAATCGGTTGGTTTTCTTTACCCGTTGTTTGGTTGAATTACGAATGAGTCGATCGGCGATCGGTTGGTTCGGTTTCTGGACTCCTCGTGACATGATAGTGACTGAGCAATTGACACAACCTCTGATTTTTGTTTGTTCTTCTGGCTAAACCTTTTTCTCTAACATATTATTTCGCCATTAGCAAGCGTATAATTGATGGTGGACAAATATTTACCTCAATGACGTTAAACTTACAGCATATGGATGTCATGGTAATGATAGACCTATACATGTTTCCTCGAGTACTGCACGTCCCAGAAAACCTTGAGTGTGCAAACCTCGAGCCATGCTCCGCGTTCTGCTCACTCTCTTTTATGTTTTCAGTATAATTAGAAAGGCCACAGGACATGTAGGATAGAGCTCGGCGAGCTTACGCCCAGTAGAGAAGCACAAAAATATAAGAAGCGAAGGGAGAGACAAAAGCGGCGGAGAAGGGCGTATAAGGACGCGAGGAAGGTCTTGAGCTGCCGAGCGCTTGTGACGCGTCAGAGCCGACGTGGAGCGATGAAATCGCATTATGGTAGTCCGAGCCGCAAAATAAGTGAGAAAGGGCAGCACCCAGTTAACTTGATCAACCGTCTGAAGCTGGCTCGACTTCTCGTAGCGTCTTTCTCTTTCGTTCTCCCTTACGTCAACCTTTACTAAATTATGTGGCGCCCGCCTTTCTTTCCCTCTTTCAACCTGGCCTTCTTTCTCGTCCTCTTTCTTCTCCGTCGCAGGGTGCCTCGCGTATTGGAAACGAGAGCTAACCGCTTCGGTGGTTTCGTCCTGGCCTCGCTATAAACACGAAACGACCCGCTTCTACCTAGCTCATAATATCCGCCCCGTTTGGCTTCGACCCTTGCCGTGCAGCGCCGCCCTAACCCTCTCCACGGTGATTGGATTTTACGGATAACAAGAAAATTATATTCGAGATTGGTTAGATAATCGTGGCAGCCAAACTACGCCGCGACCTGAGATCACCAATTCGCGTCATTGGATCGTTTAGCCCAAGATTTTCGTCACATAACTTCGGTTCACGGCTATAACCGGCCCTCACGAACGTCTTCCGAGGTTAATGCTTAAGAGTCATTACCAAAATGGACTAATTTGATAACCACAAGGCCCTTGTTGTGAAATATGTGCCTTCTGGTACATCAGAACGTGGGGAAGGTTTCATTCTACTTCTTTTGCTAAGAGCTCGATTCGTGATTTTTCTATACGTTTCGACTACATTTCACTTATCTACGAACTTTGGTGACTTTAAAGGTTATTTATAATGATTATAAATAGTAAGTGACAATAAGTGGTGGCTGACTATTTACTCTGATAATGAGACGAAGATGACTTTTTACAGTGGTAACAAGTATTGAGTACCCATTTACAGTGACAAGTAGTAGTGTATAAATACTTAGTCACCAATAATTAAAGATTGGGGAAGTTTAAAGATAACATTGATATCTTCAGATACTTTGAGTGCTGCTGAATGAAAATTAACATTTGTTTGATTTTCGATGAAAATGCGCTTGTTTCTGAAGAGTAACAATATATTAGTAAAAATGCTGCCAATTACATTGGCATATTGCTTCCTCTCTTCCTTTTGTCGCAGTGTAGCCTACTCGGATTGTATCAAATTACATTTATCACTTTTGGCTTCCTCAAGGAGCTTTGTTTTGTCATTCATTAGTTTAGTTTGTGAATTGACTTAATCGATTGCTCAATCGGTCAATCGAACAAATTTACGCCACATGTAATCTATCACCTTTTTAAAAAAAAAGTTTTGTCATGTGGCGTTGAGTTGCTAAGTAAAAACCTACGTTTGGTCCAAATTTCAACTCGATATGCCAATATTTACGGACTTTGGAACGAAAACACATTTTTTTCGAAAAATGTAAAATGACATAAAATTTGAACGGCTGGACGGATTGACACCAAATTAAATACCAAACTTTTTTCATTGATAAACAATGTTTGCTCTGAATTTAAGGATGATGTCTCAAACAATGTAAAAGTTAGAGAGCGTACAGAGAATTTCGAAAAAAATTGAAAATCGCATAAAATTTGAACCGCTGTACCGATTTTCCCCACATTTAATACCGATCTTTGGACCACGATAGTTCAACTTTTTACCAACTTTCAGCCAGAAATCTCAAAAAATATGAGAATTAGAGAGCGTACAGAGAATTTCGGAAAAATTCAAAATGCTGTAAAAAATAAACTACTGCATAGATTTTGCTAAAAATTGAACCAAATAAGGGAATTCAATCCTTCAACATGTGGTATCAATTTGAGTTTGATATCTCAAACGGTTGAGTTTGATATCACACGGACAGACATTTTTTCTAAATGTGTTTTCTCGACGTTTTGGAACATTCTGAACACACTGACATGAAAATCTCGAAAATTTTTTTTTTACTATCACAAAGCTTCCTGAGGATGCAAAATCCCAACATTTTCCTCTAGACTCGAAAATGAAATCGTGAAAATAAAAAAAATGCGCTCGCAGGCATTGAAAAGCATAGCTTGTCGACTGGACAAAATATTCAGCAATGCTAATTTACACTTTTTGTGTGAAAAAAATTGATTTTCTTCGTTGAAATGTCCTGCGGTTATTTCAACCTAAATTTCTTTGAGTCAGCGATTAATTTGCCAAACTTCCCGGCAGATTGTCCCCATTTTTTCGTTTGTCGCAATGTAGCAACCAGCAACAAGGCATCAATACCCAAACTTGTACCAATTGTCGTTTTCGATACATGAAACATTAGTCCCCAATTTCTGGACTTATCTCCACTTCCAGGTTCTCCTGGTTGCACCATTTACGCCATCGCGCGGTTATTTTGCATTTTACAGGCCGGGTAAGATAGATTAAATTGCCACTGACATTTCAGCCTGAGAAACGAGGAGGCAACGAGTAACGAGCTAGGCATGGATGAGCCAATAGCTCGTGCATGGTGTATATAGCATAGCAAGCAGATTCAGTAAAGATGCTCTGCCAACTCATTTCGCATGCGAAACGATTTTGCATATCCGTTACGTTACGCGGTCGTAGATTGATGGCCCTGTCGACTTTTCTATCGATATCCACACGTATGTACATACACACGGTCCGTAGTCAGTTCATATATCCAGAGCTAGTCCAGTGTGTACATACATACACGACGAAGTTCCGCATCTCAAGATTCCCGTCGACATCGTTGACGGAACGTTTAAGCGGAAGCCACCATCTCACCAGGGGTATTACCGTGATGGCTTCGAGGCTGACAGAAAGCAACGATATTCTATGACTCTACGTACAGTACACATCAACCCCGTTTCGAATTTACGGGTCTTTCGTAGTGAGAAGAGATAGTAAGTGAGAGGATGAGAGTCGAGGCCATAAAGCCACGCGACCGGAGACGCCCGGCAGGCGCGTCGCAGCGTCGGGACGCTCGTCGGTCTTCCGCAACGTTGTTACACTCCGTACATTCTCTACACGCGAATAACTAAGTTTCGGGCTAGGATGGAACCCGCTGCTGTGCTATATCGTGATATGCCGCTGTAACGTTGCACACCGGGGTTACTTTACGTAACGACTAGATATGTGTGCACACAGTACATATAGATATACACATCACCGGGTGATAGTTAAAGCTTCATGGACTCGGTTCTCCGAGAAGCTGGGCTGCGACTCCACTGTACCAGCGACTGCTGCGTCTCGTCACCCCGGGGGTAAGGCTTCGGGTCACAGGCCATTAAGTCACCGGTCCCACCACAATAAGGACATGCTCCACTACCGGACAGTGGATAACCGCACTATTACGAGGCCAATGAGCCGCGATTCACCAGATTGTCCGCGGGAACCGGATGTCGGTATGGCTGTTGAGTGTGCGAGTTCTGGTAATGGGGATCGGGGTTTCTGTTCTGTTTCTCTTTCTGGGAGCTAGATTCTTCATTTCGCTATATGTCGATTACTTTTACTGTATTACGGGCTTTAGGATTTTGAATATTATTTAAGGTGACTATTAATGGTGACAATAAACAATAGGTGATTATTTTTATACTAAGAAAATGTCGTAGATGGATACTTCCGATAACGATAAACAGTAGGCGACTGTTTATGGTGACAATAAATAGTTAGCGACTGTTCACGGTGACGATAAGTAGTGGGTGATTATTTGCAGTGCCAATAAATGGCAGGTGTCTATCAATTGTGATAATAAAAAGTAAATTACTATTTACTGTGACAACAAAATGCCGGTTTCTATGTATTGCGTAAATAAATAGTGATAGGTAACAAATTGCAGGTGTAGGCGTGTATTTCTAGCGACAGAAAGTTCTATGTGTCCATTTATGGGGACCACGAGTACTAGGTGGCTTTTTACGGTGCGAATAACCAGTGCAACATTTATCGAGACAATAAATACTAGGCGACTATTTACGGTGAGAATAAATTGTAGGTAATCATATACGGTGACAATCTCAAATATATCATAATACGAATGGCAAAACAGTTATCAATATCAAAGATACGAAATGCCATGTCCTTATTCACGATGAGATGGTTGCAACGCCGTTTTGGCAAGCATCTTCAAGTGCCTACTATTTCCTATGAGATAGCGAAAATAAGCATGGAAGAAGAAAAGCAAGCATGCGGAACATCATGACGTGCATTCCGGGTCAGTAACCATCCGCTGTTTCCAGCATCACTCGCGGAACACACCCGCATTTGCGATAGATACAAACTTGAGATTGCATGTATTTGCCTTTTATTGCATCGAAGGGATTTGACGAAGGACCAAGAGGGTGGACAAGGGAGAAGGGAAGGGCATTCGGAACAGCAGCGACGACGGCATCAACCGGCAATGGCAACAGTAGCTTCGGCCGTAATACCGACGTCATGGTATAGTTTCGACCAGAGGGGAATGGCGCTTCTACTGCTTGATGCTTTTGCCTCGAACCTTGTGAAGTACCAACCCCGCACTACTACTCCGCGCTCGTTCGCTCCCGCGGGTTTCGGGGGATGCCTGTCGCCGTAATCTGTTTATAAAACAATTTGCGGGCCAAGTGATGCGTGAGATACAATATATCTGCAAACATTGTTAGCATCGGCGGCCTCGATGAGGATTGCCGAGGAAAGTGGCGGTGCAGAGAGAGTCGAACAGTCCGCGTTATAGCGACCGACGAAGAGGAAGACCCACGGCAACCTCAATAAATAGTGGATGTTGCGTTTTTGGTCTTGGACTCTGCAACTCTCGTGCCATTACTCATCGAGATCGTCAGTGATTCGGTTTTATTTCATATAGAAACCATAGCAGTTCGGCATATAGCTACAAAAAGTTTTCCTAAGGGACCACACATATCGTCAACCCCTGATGACTTTTAGTCGTTTCCTGCTTCATGTCGCTGCGGCCTTTGTCCATTATACTGTCGCTAATTAAATCGTACATCTATTCGCCCTCTGGTCCCTTGATACCAATTGCATAGGCTTAGGATCGAGGTGATCGGGGTGATGTCGCACGCTGCTCGTGGGACTTTTACCCTTCGCTTTTTATCCCAAAAAGGTTGGCTTATTTGTAGTTTATTGTACTTGTAATTTTCTAGGGGACTGTGGATATTTTCATTTGGTGTAACTTCGTAGATATTTTTGATGAAATTATAATACATCCTGTAGAAAGTTTGTAAAATTATTTTGTAAAAAATAAAGAGACACAATGGCAAATTACACGAGCTTTTTCATTATTCGACTATCAAGATATGAATATAAATAAAATTGAAGGCTCTAAAGTCATTCGAAGCCGTCGAATTTCCATATTTAAGAAATTTCACGACAAGATGAAGAAGGCAAACTCACGAATCCTAGTCCAAACATTCATGCACTCTTCTGTTCTATTACCATCCCTAAAATTGTATTATGCCATTCCGGCCCGTTCGGCCAGTGTGCTTATAAAAACGAAGCTTCGACGCTGATGCTTTTCGCAGACATGAATATCTCACGCATCAGAGATCCCGTAATTGGATGAATATTGGATGCAGAGATGAATATTAGTTTTTATTACGTAGAGTAGGTAGGCGAGCGAATATTTATTTTCACCGGTGCAGGGTGGAGTGTATGACGTTGGTGCCGGGGATGAACCGCCGAGAGCCCCTCTGTTTCCATTGGACAATGAACGCTCTGGAAATACCATATCATGGACATGCTTTTTAATGTACTCGCCCACCAGTATTCATTCGCACGTATATACACATATGAATACACATACGTGTATATACATATGGCGAGGCTGTTAGTAGCTGCAGTGCCGTGCCAGTGGCGTCCGATATCAGGTTTTTTATAATTAATCGGATCCGAGATTTCGTTATTACACCGAGCCCCGTCGCACCCGCTCTCCCGTTCCGTCGATTGGCTCACGTATCAGCGAGCATATTTTTTCGAACGTGAAACGCGAGCCCGAGCGAGCAGTAGAGAGACTGAAACATCAACTGCCCGACCGTCCGGTGGCTGATGATGGACAAAACGTACGTCACGTACAACCACATCGCCGATTCTCTACCCTTCTCTCGTCGCTAGCGTTGCGCTTTGCACCCTGCGACCAGCGGCAACATTCTAGCGTGCTTTTCTGACTCCGTCTCTCTTTTTCTATGTTCCATCGCGTCATCCAATGGCAGTGCACATGCATATAACGTTTTCAGTGAGAGCGCTGTTCGCAGGGCGACGATATGCTATAGTATACACGCTTTACGCAACAGTAATTTCATCGTTATTTTTATAAATTGGGTGCCAGTTAACGCTCCGGCTATCGCGCTCGTCAGATTACAGCTTTTTGTAATATTAAAGTTCAACCCAGTAGGTCCAGTCATGCTGCTACTGTTGTCGCTGCCCGGCGCAATGGACTACCGACCAACCCCCCTCCCGGCTCTCTGCCCCCGGCTATAGATGACCCAACGACTTCCAACAAACCCCGACCTCTTCTCGCTGCAAGCCAACTTGAAATCCCGTCCAACATTTAGCACCCACCTAGCAGCTAACGTATACGATGGAATTAACGGTTGGTTCACGAGAATGTGCAAATTGTTGATTTTTGTTTTTGCAGGCGTGACTATGGCTTGTAACTCGCAATGAATTTATGGCAATCTGAGCTGTTACTTTGTCGTCAGTATTTATTTATTTAGTTTTTATATAACCGACTCCGATATTTCCCTAATTTTTTTATGGCATTAATTTTTTTTAACACCGAACGTTTTCGAGCGGCAGTTGACGTGTACGATGGAATTAAGGGTTGTTTCGCGGGAATGTGCTAATTGTTGGTTTTTATTTTTGCAGGCCTGACTATGGTTTGTAACTCGCGATGAATTTATGGCAATAAAAGAATCTCTGAATTACTACGGTTAATACCCAATATTCGAAACTTAATCTCATGATGGAGGAATTATTCCTTCCATTTTATTTCCTTTTATACATTTTTATTTTTGCTTTCTCCTAGAGGAAGCTTTAGTTTAAGAACATTTTTTTGTTGTTGAGATTTTCATGTCAGTATGCTCAAAATCCCCTAAAGCTCTATGAGAAAGCCAAAATCAATTACAATACTTCCTCATAGAGGTTGCTTTGTAAAGAGCAAAATTTAATGAGGACGCAACGTGCAAGGTTCTACTTTGCATCCTTGTTTCCAGTTCTTGTTTGAGTTTGCCTTTTAAACGATGTTTTTTTTTATTCTCTATTCCCATGAACCCGTCGCCAATACAGTACTCTACTCTAGTTCCGGTAGTATAGCCAGTTGTGCCGCTGTTCCGGTACTCAAATCACTCCGATAGTACCACTGGCTGTACGTTGGTCGGATTTTATGCTGTGTGAAATACCATGGGATGTCACATATATGTGTATATAATAATGTTACGCGTCAACAATCGATGTAATAACTATAATTTATATCGATTGTAACGTCAGAAAAAAAAAACATTGTCAATACAATATGGTTAATTTTTTCTATTATGAATAAGTACATTTATATTTCCTTTATATATCTGATCTGGAGATGTATGACTTTTAGACGAACTTAATCAACATGTTAAGCATATATTCAAATTGCTGCAAGTATTTCTTATCATTAATCCCTCGCATGATAAATATATATCTTTTGGGAATAAATCAAGCGCAATTTCCAAATTAATAAAAAACATTATAACTCCGATCGAGACTTGTGGATATCGATTTTGTCACATACGTAATCGATAAGGCGATTGTAATCAGCAACTACATTCCTACCGTACCAATTAATTGTATATTACACGCAGACCCTAAGACAATCAGAATGAGCATCAGAATACGCTGGCACCCTTCGTCTCATACCGTTCCCGTAAATTAAGTACGTTTTCATCAAAGTTGGAGAGCCTAGGAACATATCAGAGATGAAAGCGACGAGAAGATGTCTGAAATTCTCGGTGCGGAGGTGACAAAGGGGAGCGACATACCCACGTTCAGGATGTACGGTTGGCACATGCGATCTCACTCGGTTGCTCAATTTTTCTTGCTCTCTCCCTCTCTCTCTCTCCCATTCACTTTTGACGACTCTCACTCATCTCAGAGGCGTCTAAAGTGGGTGGCTCAGCGACGCTATACCGATCGTCGGCTTCCCCGTTGCTGGTTTACGCCGGGGGTGGGCTAACACGTTGAGGGGTTGCTGGGCTCTCGCAGCACGTGACCGCTCGTGCCGCAGCAGGAGCGCCCCATAAAAACGCGTACTAGCTGCTCATATACCATGCTAAACAAAGATGGAGAAACCGCCGGATGGATTGACGGACGATCGGTAGCACGAGACACATTATCGTATGGTGGCGCATCGAGCCAATTCACGCACAACCAACGTTCTCTACATTCTCTAACCGCTCGCTTTGTACACACAACGGTGGGGCAAAACGGAATGGGTAAACAATCCAAAAATGAGTGATTTGAATAAAACAATTTCGTCCTGCCCTTTCGAATACTGTTTACTTTAGTTTTATTTGTTTATGTATTGATTTATTTATTTATGAGGTTTGGTTTTACGCTGAAGGTATTTTACATTTAGACTTTTTAATACACTTTATTTTTAGTACATTTTTTTTTTTTTGGAAGTTTGCGGTCGGTTATGAATTTGGAAGAGATTCCATGAAGGTCTTAACGAATTGTTATGGAAATAACAAAAAAACTTGCAATATTTCGAGCCTTCTCAGGGAAGTTTTTTTTGTTTTGTGAAAATGAATTGCGAATTCGGGTTTAGCAGGTGCAGCTACATAAATATTGTGTCTAATTGGAGGAGAGAATTACGTTTTTTTTATTAATGAATTAACAAAATGGAGTCTTACGAAAATGTCAATAAATTTAAGAAATAATGAAGTCACAACTTCAGCATGTCCTTATTTATTTTGCAATGAGTCAAACTTCAGAATTATGCATGACAAATGAAAATGTGTTGGTTTACTAATATAAATTATTATTTTTATGATATTCACACTATTTTTTTTTCATTTCTAACGAACCCAGAAAAAAATGAAGTACGCTTAAATTTAATTATTTAAATATCTAGAATCCTACCTGTTTGGTGAGTGTCCATTTATTACAAAGGTGATAAGTATGTTTGTTGATAACTAATAGATCCTATGCTCAAACGAACCAAACCTGGGAATAAAAATATTTTAGTGTTTTACAGTTCGGTTGCATTAATTCCCAATACAGTATTTATATAACGAGCAATACGGTGTTTGCTTTATTCAGTCTCCTGTTTTCATTTGCCTCTTCTTCTGACTAAACATGATATTTGTTTGTTATGTATCCGATTCGTGACTACATAGCTCTATTTCTGATTCAATATATCGATATAATGGACTCTCGACGTGCCATGTTCTTTATTTACGGAAAGAAAAATAAATTCCATTCAACAACGGCGAAAAACGCTGTCTTTCAAAAAACCCGCGATACATAACTCTGCAGTGTTCACAACAGTCTAAAATTGGCTTTACGTCAAAGTCACGGACGACCAATCCGAGCGTTCGAAAACTGGCTTCAGTTTGCGATATTTCGACTTTCGATTTGGCATGTCTTTTTGAAGAAAGGACTGTATCCACAAGTCATTTAAAACTATTGATTACATAAGTAATAAACGGAATTTAAAAAAAGTCATAAGAAAAAAAAGTCTGTTCTTTAATAGTACATTACGATACTAGTGCGATAAAACTTTTTCTGACGAGTGCGAGGTTACACGAGTCAGAAAAAGGTTTATCGCACGAGTAACGTACGAAATTTTATATCATGAAGTGTAAAGTTTTAATATCATGACATTTACGCTAGGCGTTCGTAAATTCGCATTTTACACACGGAGTGATATAAAAATATTTTACATTTAAACCTCACTGAATACATAACATGAATTATAATTTTGCAATTTTGTAAAGACATACAGTGCACCAAAATGTTGTGAGGTAGAAATAAAAAAGTGTGAACTGCTTTCAGAACAAACTAGTAAACAAATCTTAGTGTTCGATGTCTTATTTTATCTGTCGAAGAGTCTATACTAGAATGAGTGTAGCAATCCTGGATGCGGTGAAAATAGGATTTACTGCAACCAACTATTTAGTGAGCTCTTAATAAACAAAGATTTATTAGACATTAAAAATCATAGCTTTGTCATAAAGGTTGGAAATAGAAATTCTTACACTCATCCTTTTCTCGACAGATAAAATAACAAATGGAAAACAAAAACTTGTTCACCAGTTTGGCCTGAGAGTTATGACAATCTAAAAATTTTGCTTTTTACCTTACAATATTTTAATGCAATGTATGTCTCTACGAATTAGCAGAATTATAATCCTTCGTATATACATAATATGGATTAAATGTAAGATTTTTTTGAAAGAAGGGTATCATCGACAGGATTTTTTTTAGTGTCCTCACCACCTTAAGCCATAAACATTTTTGCAGATTGTCTGTAAACATTTTGATCCCGGTCATATTTTATCCCACTTCTTCTTCGTCTTTCGCTCACATATTTTTTACCCAGCACAACCCCATTACCAAACTCACCCTCTTTTAGTCGGCACGCGAGTGCTCACGTTTGGTACAGTATGCATCACAAAGTACAAGTAAAAGTAGAGCGGCTGAACGATCCCGCTTAGGGCTTCCCGGCAATTTCGATCTCTCGCGTCCCAACAATTGCAGCATGTAATTCGATTCGATATCGAGAATTAAAGTTATGATTCCATCTATGCCAGACAATAATATACGGGCAGGTCTTACTGTGTGCCGAACGAATGTCGGACGTGCGCCGTTGAGTTCGCAACAGCAGTAGGATATAGTAGACACGTGCCGAAGCACTGTGCCTAGAGGCCAATTATACGATGGCTGATTTGCCGCGGTGATTTCTCCCAAAAGCTCGTCTCCTTAATGCTCATCCTCGACGTGCCGTTGACGCGCATGATGACTTCATTTCGTGAGATTGCCCGAGCAAGTCATAACGTATGTAGGCATGAAACGGGTAAAGGCTTCGCTCTCTATTGTTTCATGATCTCTTCATATAAATCTGAAGCTTTTATGCGCGTGTCTATTTTATCCATGAGGCATATCGAATCATGCATATCGTGACCCTATAATGTTCCCCAATTGGTGGAACTCTTCAGGTTATCCGGAACTGTATGCTGAGACATACAAAGTAATTTCATGTCAATCTTGAAATTTGGGTGTACATTCTTTGGAATGTTTTTCGTTCGAGGATATTTGAAACATATATTTTCATGCAACCGCTTGGTAGAACATGAGATTATTTTTCACGAAAATTTTGTGGGGGTGCAGATAGTAGATTTTCTGGTAGTATGGAATTTGAATTTTGGAGTAATAAAAAAATGTTATTTTGTCATTTTTATGGAATTGCGGATGAAATAGATTTAGTAGAAGTTTTCCTTGCGACCTGAGGACGCTTGAAAAAGGCTGATTACGAAAATTGGGGATTTTCGACAGGCCACCATTTTGATTTTGGGTTACCTCCATTTTGGCAAACGTGGAATCAGTATTAAAAAATAGCTGAAAATATCGGAAAAGTTCATGAACCAATTCAAAAAATTGTTGTCTTGCAATTTTTTTTGTTTTCTTTCAATAATCATTATCATAAAAATTCCTTCGTATTCAAATTTTATCTAAAAAACCACTGAAAGTGTAGGTTTTTGTTCAAAACAATCATTGATCTCGAAAAAATTGGTGAATTGATTTTACAAAAAAATGAAAAGTCCAAAAACGAAACATTTGATAACTTGATTAACTTACGAACTTACTAATATCTTTTTAACCCCATAATGATCCAAAATCTATATTTTAAGTATTATAAATCTTCAATCAAAAGTTCTTGTTCTGCAATCGTACGTCATACAGCGCAGAGGTTCATTTTTTTTTTTCAAATACTTGAGTTTTTTTTCTATGGACTTTTCCGCACCGGATTCCGCACTAAATCAAGCATCGATAAAACCACCCTCGTACAAAAGGTACCGAAAGGGGTGCGAAAACGCCTCCTGTCAAGGTTCGTTATTAAAATATGACGCCGTTTTATGTAAAGGGATGACAAACGCGTGAGAGCTTAAAAAATGAGAAAGCAAGCGTTGTATAACGAGGCGCGTGTCGTTGGGTGGTAGCCTCGAATTTCGCACCCCGTCAACATCACTGTTACCAGTGCTGCCGGTGATGCACTCGCCAATCACCGGCATAACCCTAACCGGTTAAGCGGCGTTACGCACGCCGCTTGCTTGCTTGCGTGGGACACCGTACAAACTCATCGATCGCTCGTGCCCCCGATTTGCATTTCGTAATGACCTGAACCTTCGCCGATCCCCCTTCGAACCACGAGGCTCACACGTCGCTTTTACGACCCCGGCACTCTTCCAATGACAACAACGTCAGCGGCCTCTGCATATCGACATTGCACGAGTGTACTCGATGCTTGCACATCGCCGCGTTACCCTTTCATTCCACGATTTTCAAATTAACACCTGAATGATACACCATGAGGACTGCCACATTTTATTGGCCACAGTCACCTAAAAAAATTATGATTTTTTTGGGAAAAGAAAATGTATGGACGATACTCGGCTTTTAAACAATGTTGGATGTACACCTCATCAATTACATATCAAGCACCATAATTTTGTAATTTTGTAAGAGCATATAGTACCCCAGAATGGTTTGAGGTAAGAAGGGACAGGGTTCACTTTGTCGTAGTTTTTGGACCAACTGAGTGAGGGGTTTTTGGTGTTCGATGTCTTATTTCACCTGTCGAAGAGTGCATTATGGTCTCAGTGCAGTGGAAATTGGATTTACCATTATTGAGTGAGTCTGTAATTAGGACAGGTTAATTAACATATTTAAAATCATAGCTTTGTCATGAAGGGCTAAAATGAAAATTTCTACACGCCAACCAGAACGCACTCTTCGGCAAATAGAATAAAACGCTAAATTTTGTTCACCGGTTTGGTTGGAAATCCATCATAAGTAATAATAACATAACATAATTTAAGCACAACATTGGTTCCAATGTTGTAAGGTTTTTTCAAGGACGAGGATCGTCTACGTAATTTTATTTTTGCTCCTTGTAAAGATGTGCACATAAGTTCATTTTTCTTCGGAAGGACGTGTGAAAGTAAAATCGAAAGCACTTCCTGGGAACCGTTACAACTAAAACAAAAGAGCTTTTAAGTTTATTTATTTATATTAAACATCGTTTATCGACGCTCTTCTGAAAAGCTGAAAGCCAAAAGTGGGAGAAATTGCGACACTACATTTTAAAACCCTATCTGATCACAAACGACCACGTATCAAACGATATTTCGACATATAGACAGATATAAGACAAATTTCTTGGTGTAACAACCAAATTAATTCGTCTCCCTCTCATCAGCTTTGGTTGCCTCAAAATTCTAATGTCGGGTGAGGGTAGCCGCGTGAATCGGAGCGCGACTCACACGCAGTAGGTCGGTATTTGATCCCTGGTCTGGGGCAAAGATTTTTTCGGAGGCTTTGCGAACTGAAGTGGTTCAGATTCCACTATAAACAGTATGTCTCGGCTAATGACCATAGCAGTAGACGCCGTAACAATTTTTTAGAAATTCTAATGTCAATAAATACACATGACAATAAATGGATAACATTGTATCCAAAATGTCAAAAACCCTCAATAATTAGTTTTCCTTAAAATGTTGCAGGGTGATAACAGAAAAAAGAGGTTCATTCTTGCGGTCGTTAAACACTACGAAAACTGTGCTATTTCGATATACATGTGTGTAATTGATCTACACAGCCTCCGGAGCCATAAAATGGGATTTCTCAAGAAGAATCAGCACAGCGAAAGATAAATTGCGGTGGATCCGATACAGTACATACAATCGTAATATCACGTATGTTTACGAGCGTCGTCATGTACTGTCGAGCGGGTCTGAGGGTATAGTGGTGTAGATACTGGCAACATAGTGACGTGAAGGAAGAAGATGCGGCACAGAAGCAGGAGCAAACTCGTAGGGCAGACGATCGTTCGCTTTCCTCTTCTTCTTGTAAGAGGAATGAAGGCCCTCGGGGTAGCGGTACACCGCTCAAAAAAACATTCAAATCAATTCCGGCTGGGTGAGTCCAATGATGGCGGCCAATGTTGTACGACGTAAGATGAGACCCGGGACACGTAGTGGCTTATATACATAGGATGCTGTAATAGTATACAGTTCGTATACGAGAGTACTCATGTAAAACTGTACACTGCTGTATACAAGAGCACATAGGTACACACGCCTGAGGACAGTCGCAAATGTGACGCGTGTGTATACTCAGCGGTGCTGCTACAAACGATCCGCTGGCTAGCATAACAGTTGATGAAAAGCTATGCGTATTTTAGTAGATACACGTTTGGATTTAAATCGCAGCATCGAAACTAATCGCCATGTGTAGCAAAACGAAAAAAACCTATTGAAAAAATAGTCGGGTAAATTTAGTGTGTTCGGCTATCGTTATTTGTCTTTCGCCAATTTCTGTGCGATTTTCTATTATTGTCTAATATTAATTGTAAACGTTTTTACTGTATTTGTTAATCCAATAAAAACCTTAAGATTTTCCTTAACAGTTTCATAGGTTTTCTTAACATTCTCTTTCGACACTTTATTTATGCGCCGAGTATATAAATATTACTAGTAGATATTGATTAATTATTTTTTGATATTTGTAAGACATGTTGAAGAGAAATATTTTTTGACTTCGGTGTTGTATAAGAATGTACTTGGAATTTTGGAATTATATGTTTGTTATTTGGAACATTTGCTGTATAACAAAAACATGAAAATATATTTTTTTTAGTAACCGATTCAATCATTTTATTCATTTTATAATCTAACGATCACCATTGTTTAGTTATTGACAAATGGTCTTGTATAAGCGATAAAATTAAAAATAGAAAGAGAAATTAATATTGCAGATTATTTCTTTTTATGTTTCTTGGCTTTGTCATTGTTCAAAAATATTTTTCATATAAGTTTCAAATTTATAATTTCATTGTATAAAATACGTTTTGTATAAAAAGAATTAAAATATTTATTGATATTATAAAAATCGCCCGAAATGTTAATATAACCACTAGAGCCTTATGCCATTTGCAAATGGTACCATAATCACTAGCCTTATGTCATTGGCGAATGGTTCCATAATCACTATCCTCATGACATGGGCAAATGGTCCCACTACCAATGACAGTGCAGCTAAAATGCGAATTAGATTTTCTACTTCTTATGAACCTTGCATTGAATCGTCAAGAAAATAACGTTGGGAACCACTCCATAGCTCGATTTTGTATTATATAAAGCACGTTTTATGTAATAAAAAGTATGGAAATATTTATAGTTATTGGAAAGCTAGGGAAAAAATGGTAATCCCATAACAAGTATCGTTATGACATTGGCAAATGGTCCCATTGCCAATGACAGTTCCGCCGAAGTGCGAAGAGGGTTTTCTACTTTCCATGCATTTTGCACTGAAGCCGCAGGGAAATAACCACGGAAACCACCTCGTAGTTCGAGTAAACGTTGCGGAGTGCTCGCGGAGAACACGAGGCGTGGGCTTTCGTTGCGGGAACCGTTTCGTATAAGCGAGAAACGTAAGAATAGAAGGAGAAATGATAATCCATTCGGCGGTCATAACGCGCAGAGCGCACCACCGTAAAGCTCACCAGACAAGAAATACGGCCAACCGGCCCCCCGGTTCTTTCTCTCTCGTCGCTTCCTCTCTCTTTCCTTCGCTGTTCATCCCAAGTTGTCGCTATTCGCTCTGTTCTTCGGTGCTGGGTACTCCGCGCAAACTTACCCCCGGTTATATGCAAACCGCCATCGTTCCCGTGGGCCGGTCATAAACTTACTGAATTATATTACGCGTCCACTCTCCCGGTCGTTCTCCGTCTTATTCCCTCTCTTTTTCTCCCTCTACACTACATCCCTAGCTTCTTATATTCGCCTTGCCTTTTTCGACGTCTCCCCTCGTAAGGAGGGGCTGCAAGCTCCCTTTATATCCTTATGTGTGTGTATATATATATATATATATAAATACATATGTATATATAATGTAGGTGGACGAGTTACTTCGCCATTTTTTGATTTCGTACAATGTAAAATATTCTGTTCTAGTATTCGGTATATACAGACTCACGGCGCCTCGGTGTAATTTATCATTTTGGGGATGAAGGAATACAGGACGCAGTAGATAACCACCAAGTTTCCGCAGAAACGAAATGTCCTGTAAAGATTCTATTCTGCTTTTTTAATTCCATTTAAAAAACATCCAGCGACCTATTTGTGCTTTCACATAAAGAGAGCATAGGATTTCGTGGAAAAAAATTGAGGTTTTGTAGTCAGGGATAATTCAAAAATTGTTCGAGACAGGCATAAAATTCACGCTGTTATTGAAACAGGTCTACTAAATAGAGATCAATGATCTCGTACGGTTTTCAATTAGAAATATACTTGAAATAATCACCCAACATGGCTATTCAAAAATTTGCATAGACAAAGCACATTTGAGACTATAAACATTCATACACGTATTGTATCATACGTTTTACCACTCGCATAGCGTATTACATGAACTTCAAATCCTGAAAAGGTCTTATATCCATTCTACAGGTTTCGAAGCATTATATATACGAATTACCAAAATGTAAATCTACCTGTCAAACCACAGTACCAATCATTTAATAAACATCAGGTATAAGGTCAGTTCATTAGTCAGTTTAGTTTGGGCTGAATTCGGTCGCTACAATGGAAATGCAGCCATGAGCGAGAAATGTCGAGGGAAGGCGGTGACAGCGCGATGATTATCACGCGCGCCACCTGGCGACTAAAGATTATAGTATCATGCTCATGCTCGAACTCGAACTTAAAAACCCTTAGTAAATTATAGCGAGAAACGTAGGTTCGCTTAAATATATGAAATTCTCAAATTTCTATTCCTGCACTTTGTCACTATACTCCGGAAATTCACGATAAAAACTACACACCAGTAAATAAATGTCATGAGAAAATGGCGAGTGGAGAATACGTCGGTAGCAATTTTTCTTCGCTTTGTTTTTATACGTCACCACATAAAATAAATAGAAAGCATAGAACTTTAAATTTTCGACTGAAAACTATTGAATTTGTAACGCTATGTAGTAAGTTCTCATTACTGCCTATAATTTTTGTCAATGTACGATGCACTGAGGTTTCAAATCGTTTTCACGTTTTCATTCATTTGTGGACCCCTAAAATTCCGTTCAACACATGTTTTAAAAACAATGTCGAACAGGGATGTAAAGTAGAACTTTACTCATTGCTATCACAGTATTCGTTGACAAAAAAAGTTTCTGCCCTTCATCTTTGTCTAAAAAACTGTAACAATCTCAATATACTGAAAATTCCACCTTGTGTCATTTTTATTCGTCGAACAAATTAGATTAAATTTCACCTCTGAAAACTAACACCCAACCAATGATATTTTTCTTCCACTTTTTACCGAGCAACTTTCCAGCCCGTTGTTTTTAAGTATACGAAAAATAGAGTTCGCAACAAGAATATTCCAGGAGACAGTGCTGGAAGATGGAAGCGCGTAGCGACGTCGTAAACTTTTGGTCGTTGCCCGGGCAAGCGGTGCAGGGTGAAGAAATTTGTTCATCGGATGTGTAAAACAGCATGTTATACACTGTGGCTGTGTACACATACACAAACGTACACGAAGTACCCGGTCTCATTCTCTATCATGTTCCCTTCTGTATAGGACTGCGTCCATTGGTGCAATATCGTTGTAGCGTGAACTCGCAATCCGTCCTGCGGTAGCAAAGCGCGTATTCGTCCTACGAGAGGAGAGCGTTCTCACAATTTTCACGTTCTCTCGTATACTCGCGTTTTATTTTCATTTTTATCTTGTTTTATCTACCTCTCGGGCTTTCGATCTCTGTCTGTTTTCTCTGTGGGAGAGAGTCGGCTACATATATTCCACAGAACTCTTTTCACCGATGCACCGACGTACGCTCGTCGACCCGTGTACTTTCTCGTTTGCGAGCGCGCGCGCATGGCGATCCAACGGCATAGGAGAACACACGAAAGCTTCACTGGTACACAGGATAGATCGAGAAACACGTATAGCTACACGTGTATGGATGTACACGGGCGTACGGAGCCTCCAGCTTTATGTACCAGAAGTGATGGGTACATTTGTTCGTTATTTCGGTGTGTTGTTTTTGTTTTTAGCCCGGGACTTTATTTACGAGCGGATAGTGGAGCCACAAATATGCGACGAGATCGGCTGATGGTTGTCGACCGGGCTCTCACGTTTATCCCTCCTCCATGTCGCGCTGAACAGTGCACGAGCTCGCTCATCAACTCCGTGTACCAACATGCATACACACACACCGGAAATGGGGCAAAAAGGGATACCGCGAACAATTCAGACCTGTAATCATCCCATTAGCAACAAACTTCCCGCGTCTATTTACTCCACACATTATATGGTATTCGTATTTTCGGACACTCTATCATATCATTTTGATGCACTAATTTTTAAATGCTTCTTTAAAAATAATCGACAAAAATTGTTATATATATAAATATGAAAATAAGAATAATTGATTATGAGAATAATGATCGTTAATTTATTTTTTCGTTACACATTTTTTGTGGAATTTTTAAATGATTTTGGTTGAAGGCGAAAAAGAGAAAAAAATTGTTATTCAAACTATTTGTACATTTTTATATCTTTCATTTTTTAATATCTTTAAATTATGAATAAAATATATTTTTTCAATATTCTACGTGCCTCGGAATGCAATATTTTGTCACATTTCCATTTAGTAATGAGAAAAATACTGTTTCAGAATATTCGTGAGTTGCGTTATTGATCATTGACGCACCGAATTGCCTCCACTTCCGCTATTCCGATTTGAGTCTATCAATCTATTATTATACTTCAGCAAGACGCCGGAGAAAAAAAAATGTCGACCATTTCCGCGAACGATGATGTCAACATCAATTTTTTCCGCATATCTCAGCATGATGTCGTTCTCCAGGGAAAGTTCGTTGGCGTTGGCGACACTGTCATCACGTGCCGGACGAGAGTAGGGTACAGCAGCTTTCGCATTATAAATCCGTGGAAAGATATTTTCGTCAAGGGTAGCGGAAGCATTTATCTCCGTTGGATGGTGTGGACGTCGAGGGTGCGGCTCTAGCAAGTCCGACGAGAGGGTGTCGAAAAACATGAGGGCCGCCATCCATCAGCCGCTCTAACAAACATATAAATCCGCAAGGGGTAGATGTCCAAAATCATCCCTTCCACAAATTTTCTGCAATATGACGAAAAAAAAAAAATTCAAGGATAGCGATGACATCCGTTGACGACATTCTTTGATGTGTGATACACGTCGATTCTTCAAAGACTATAAGATGGCGGCCATGCTTGACTCCACCCCAAACGTGAAAAATCCTCCCCTTACGCACCAAGGAACTCGTGAATCCGTCACTAGCTGAACGTTCTTCTATCTTGATGCCTCTCTACGTCCTTCAGTTTTTATGAGACATATTTTTATATCGTTTGCGTTTCAAAGGTTAGTCACTTTTGATGGAGGGCATGTTTCGCATATGAATACGCTTATCAGCGTGTAATTAGGTAACGGTGAACGGCCGAGACACGTGCGGACGGTTCATCAAGGGGTGAAACAGCTGCAGCAGCAGCAGAAGAACGCCGTATATACCTTTACCCTGACTTTTCAGCATCTAATACGTTTGTGCTAACAGCTAGCGCACTCCCACGGAGTCTTTCAACATATTCGCTGCGAGACTATTTATCCTTGTCATACTTATTTGAAATATATTGAAATGACAAGTTTCCAGCTCTGTGAGCAGGGCGGGAACATATGATCAGTTCAATCCCTCAATCCCTCAATCCCTCAAGGAAAGACAGAGAACAGAGGAAAAGCGTGAACGATAAGTTTTTCTTTTTTTTTTGTTACTCCCTTATACGTGTAGAGATAAGGCAGTAACAGCAAATCAAAAATGGGCACGTATGGAATCCACTTTGGGAGCTGGGCAGTTCAAAATGTAGTATTGATATTATGGAAGTGTATCTGATCTCATTGAACATCCTGAACTTCCTCTTCTACTGTATTTTGGATTTCATATTGGATTTCATACGGGATTATATAGTGTATTGTGTCCTGGGATCATTATGCAGATCTGGCTGGGCAGAGCCGAGGATGGTTAATGGAATCAGATAAAATTCCTTAATATCAAGACTACATTGCGGTTTGTCCAGTTCCTAATCTGGGCTTCATTATGAGTTTTGTCCTAGCCTTTATTCTGTACTTATCCTAAACTTCTTCCTAGACTTTATCCTGGACACCTTCCTGGATTCGTTCCTGAACTTCTCCCTAAACCTTATTCTGGACGTCTTCCTGGACTTCACTGGAGAAGTTTTCCTCAACTTATTCTTGAAATTGTTTCTAGACTTCTTTCTGGACTTCTTTTTCGACATTTCTCGACGTTCAACCCGACCTTCATCTGGGTTTTTATCCGGGACTTAATCTTGTTCGAGAAGATGATTACATAATTTTCTTCTACTTGAAGAGTACATCGAAGGAATTGCAAGCATTTACGTACACAAAACTAGCTTCAATCAAGATACTATAAGCATTGAATTCATAGACTTAATCCTGTTCCAGAGAACGATCACATCATTTTCGTCTATTCGAAGAATACATCGAAGGAATTGCAATCGTTTACATGTACAAAACTAGCTTCAATCAAGATACCATAAGCACTGAATTCATAGATGCGTGATCAGAAAAAGGGAAAACCGGGTCTTTCATTCAAGAGGAACTATATTGAAATGGCAACTTCTTAAACCACCGTGATAAATTGGCATACGTGATACCATTCGCCCCATCAGAATGTCTTATTCAAGTCACCATGGCAGCCTCGAGACCATCTCTGTATAGCTATACCATGACCACACATGAAGCGAATAACAATCGCATTATATATCCTGGTCCTCGTACTGGTATTAAAGGGGTTGGGTTTCCGACGAGCCTCTTCGCTGGCATGTGCTCTCAGTCGTCGATAGAGTTCCATTGTTTGGCTCGGGCACAGAGAGAGGTGGATAGGTTGCTATAGAAACTGGAGGTGAACATATATCGTGTGGGATAGGAGAGAACTCACGCTTCCGCTTCTGGTCCTGAGTAATGGTGGAGAGGGATGCAAGAACCTCGAGTTAGAACTGAGGTGAGGTGAGGTGCTGACGAGATGGAGGACCGTAGATATCCGCTGCTATGCGAGGCAAGCTTGTCGAGGTCTGGAGCGTGAAGCGTGCGCGCGGTTATAGAGGGGTTACCAAGACCGATGAGAGAGAGGGAGAGGATGTTGAGACGAGGTAGAGCGGCAAAGTGCACGGTAGGTGGCAAAGGGTTGTAGAGGTTCGACGAGACTCGGTGAGGACCGGGTAGGTGGACGAACAAACCAACACTGAGACCTCTCACCACCGACACTGAATACGGATAGTCTACAAAGTCTCTTTGGGGTGTATGTGTGTGTGTGTTGCTCCTTCGGTACCTCAACCGAGGACCACGGAGTCCTGAAAGCCCTGCTCACACGTGGTACGACACCCGCCGCCACTTATCGGTGGCCTCGTTACCATCCAGCCTCGTTGGTAACGAGTCATTAGACGGCTCGACCATGGAGTTCCACTGCCGTGTCCTACACCACCAGTACAGCTAACCAACCACCAACCATATCCTCGTTGCATTCTCACACATGCACACGTGCATATACCGTATATACCTTACGAAACCTTTCACCACCCCTGTAACATACAATCTACAATCTCTCTACAGTAAGGTGGCGCATAAATCAGCGACTTGTTAAACACGAGCTACTCAACGAAGGGATAGATCTCATTTTGGGTATGACGTTTTATCGTGAAGGGCTAACTGCAATTTGAAACGATCTATGATTTTTCTGACCTTGCAGGGACTGAAGAGATTAGTAACCATTTCGCTGCATTTTTACCCATACGTAACTTCCCAAGCGTTAACTTAACCGCATAACATACAAGTTTCAATCTACATTCAGTGGAATCGTTCGGTCAACGACCTGTCAAACATTGGCTGTAAAACGAAGTTTCAGGCTCTCATTTTTAGTCGTCGTAAATGTTGGGTCTTGAAGTGACAAATGCAATTCGAAGCAGACGAATAAATGCACGTTTTAATTTTGAAGACCGAAGTTTGAACATTTTTTGAGTGGACTTCTGCTAATTCACGACAATGTAAATCTTGAATGTTCCCTTAAGGTTAAAATTATCTTCAAAGGTTCAACCTGAGTCCGGACGTAAGAACCAGTTTTATAATATACTTCACAGTCGAGTTCAGACTTGGGACTCTATACATTCGACCCCTAATATGATTATAGAGGACTCTTTGAAGGTCTGTTCAGCCCTTGAAAAAAACGTTCAATGCGAGATTAATTGAGCTGCATTCTCCAAGTGTCCTGTGGTTAATAAAATGGGATTTCACGTTATGGATATCGTTAGCTAAGTTGTATCCGTGAAAGAATTTAGGATCGTAAAGATCAGTTGAGCAAACTTTGTCTTTTCTTCTTAGGATAACGGGTTGGACCGGGTTGGACTCGTAAGTTGCTGTAAGAGAGACACATGGAAGAGCTCTAAGGACATTTTGAGCCTGTCTCGATTCCCACAAGGATTTGCCTTCAAACGTACTACCGTCGAGAGCGAGAGACTTAACGGCAAATGGAGAGGGGAGGGGGAGGGAGCGTAGCACTCCTCGTTCTCGCCCGGATTCCCTCCCGGCAAAACCAAAATAACTTAATTAAAGAATTTCCATGAATTTAACGGTTACCGAGAGTGAAGGATACATATTTATGATCTGATCGTCGTCTACGTCGCTCCTCGTCGTCACGTAGTTGGCTTGGCGCCGCGCTCACTGCAAGAAAATTTGAATGAACCCAGCGAAGCAGATAGAACGTTGGCTCCTTTCAAGTTGCCAGAGGAAAACTGCGCAGACTAACAGCGCCTTCTCTCGGTCATATTACAGCTGCCCTCGAAGCGCTGTTACATTAACTTTGACAATATTGTAAATTTTCTCAATCTCCTAATTGATTACAGTGCTAATATTTAGTCAGACAAAAAAGTAAAATACCACACGTCACGATAAGCACAAGTTCATCATTTGCTTTCACTTTATTCAAAATATATATTCAAAAATGCGTCTAGTAGATTTTTCTCTATTCGGTAATTATCAAATTTTGTTGACTCTTCTTTTGTTCATAAATTAAAAAATATGTGATGATGCATAATTCTGAATAAACTAATGGCATTGGGGCTAACTGCTGAAAAAAATTAATCAACAATCGTGTCAATATTTGGACAGACAAAAATCCATAATACCACTCGAAAAGAAGATTCAATCAATCCTTTACTACTCGACAAATTATCATTAAAAAAAAAGTTATATATTACTTCATTGTATAACCATTTTTTATTAAACAAATAAGACTGCTTTTGCTGTCTGCCGAAAACGTGGCTTATATATTTCTTTAATCCGACAATTGATGACAGTGTCAAAATTCGATCATACAAAAATCAGCCCACATTGAAAAAAATTACATACAACTTTACTGTCCGACTAATTTTTATTAAAAAAAAATTGAAAAACGCATTTCTACCGGCACAATTCCGAATACCACAATTCTGCTGGATCCGTCTGGTATAAAAGTAGCTTCCTAGTTATCAAAAATGTATCTACACTAAGCATCGTGTAGAGAGTCGAGAGACTCTAGTAGTCTTCTTCATTATTCACAATCTGTGAACAAAAAATGTTAAGTCGTCGTGGAGAGTCGTATAGCAGAGTGGTGCTGCAGCTGAGAAAGGATATAAAAAATGTTAAAAAAAAAAAACGAAATGTTGCCGAATCGTAATTACGTGGATCTTGTGGAGAGCCAAGCTCTCTTCAACTCCCTAGTGGAGAGCGTCGGGTGCCTCAGTTACAAAAAAAGAGTAAAAAGAAAAGTCAGAGAGGGTAGCCCTCTCGCTACAGAGAGTGCAGTGGCAAGCAGCTCTATATACGAGTGCTCCCGTAATGCATATATCTCTATATAGACGTTAGGGAAAAAAATGTGAGCAGTAGAGATGAGTAAGAGAAGACTCCGGGGGGCGCGGGGCACCAGAAAGAAACTGCGAAATTGCGAGGGAAACACAGTGTGCCGAGCGCCACTAAGAGCAGCCGACATCTCTCGTGGACTCATCCCTCTGCGGAGGGAGAAAGGTATAAGGGAATGAGAAACAGGGTCGTTGGTAAAAGGGACTAAAAAAGATGGCGAACAGAGAGACGAGGCAGAGAAGAGAGGAGATCGTGGCAGAAAGAGTGGATGGAGGGACCGGCAACCCACCGGTAGGTGGGGGAGGAGGAGGAGGAGGAGGTGGGAGTGCCAACGAGAAAAAGGCATAGAAAGGGAGAAAGAAAGACACGCGGGGTGAAGAGAGTCGAAAAGATATAAAGGGGAGAGAAACGAGAGAAACCGAGGGAGGCGACGGACAGCAGCGGTTGGATTTCATTTCGTCTTGTCGCTTTGATGTCCCTGATGCGTGCTGCTGGCCCGCTTCTGCCTTTTTAACAAACTCATCTCCTCCGCAGCCCTTAATCTCCGCCCTTCAACCTCCCACTTTCTTTCTTTCTTTCTCTCGTAACCCCGTTGCAATGTCTCTCCGATTGTAACATACGTATAGATATACATTTTCGTCATGACGTCGTCGCATGCAGGAGAGAGAAAGCGCACAAATCCGTCGCCAGATTTTAAGAACGACTAGTTATGAATTTACGGAAAACTTAGTAATCGATCATTTTTTATTAGGTTTTTATAAAATCCGAATTCAGAGAGTGCTAGGAAATCATGATAAAAATTATCAATTTTTTTATTAAACTTTGAGAGAAACAACGATTGGTCTTGATAATTTTAATTTGTCATAACCAATTTAATTTGTTTTCAATTTGCAATACCCGAACTTTTAAATGTTGGTTGCAACACTTGGAATATAATTTTTGAATCCACCACGATGTTTTCATGGCTGAAGTCCTGCCTTTTGGGGCACGATTTATGGTGCTTAATAATACCAAATAATTAAATTTGTAACGCACTTGACTGTTTCATTACTGCAAATAATATCAGGATTACTAAGAACATGTAATTTGATATTTAAGTTTTTTTCCTGGAGTTGCTTTGCAGGATGGTCGTGTCAAGCAATCGAGTGGGTAAGATTTTATTCATAACTTTTTGGCTTTAATGTAATTAAAAATCGTCGTTCGCGTCATTAATGACATTGATCCTTCGATGTTTCTCGCCTTATATTGTAACCAGAACAAACTGAAATGCACGTCTCCCAAAATTTGTTGTATTGATGTATAGTTTGACGTTATAATAAATTTCATCATATCCCACTCACCCTATTTCATGCGAATGTATATCGACACGTGGAGATGTAAATTTTCTGCAGCTAGATGGGAAAACATGAAAACCGGACGAGAATGAGATGAAAAAAGAAGGAAATAAAAAAAACGACCGAGAAACATAGCAAGCACGATTCGCTAACAATCCCACAATACAAATAGTATTCCTGGGGAATTTGCATCGCTCGATAAAACGCGGCCACTATATTTCGGACTATAGGGGTCAAGCCCCTGGTGTTGGTGAACTCGTTCATTCGCCCACTTTCTTTCTATAGATCCCGTTTTTTTTAGATCTCCTCTGAACGAGAGAAAAATTTCGATCGTTAGACGAGGGGCTCGTTCCACTTGGCTGTCGTGCGCGCGATTAAGTCGCGGGAACGATACGCACCCCGACCAATGAAACGACCGTTCTGGACATAAGTCATCGAGACGAGGTGTCATAACGGGTGGAGAGGTCGAATATTCGCTGTATGAGATATGTTAGCTCACTGTATGAACGAGAGGGTTGCTCCGGCGAATGAAAGGGGCGTGTGTGTTCGATATGAGTGGGCCTAAATCCACTATATACTCACGCGTCCACATAATACATAGTATATATTATGCTTCCTTTGTATTGTCGTGGATATTAATAGATCTCTGTGCCAGATCAGACAAGGGGTGGAACGGGGTGATATGGTACAAGAGAGTAATATAATATAATTTGTTTGGGTACATTTAAGGGTTCTAAGGTTCTATAAAAATCATGAAAGCCTTGCAGTATATAATAAGAGGAACTATCGGAATGTGAAAACATCGGCTTGGATTTGGCATTAATAGATGTTTCGAGATTCGTAGATTCTAAAAGAAGTATTGACTCGTTTCTGATTATTGGTCAGCCTGCCCGGCTGTAGTCATCGTCCGAAAACACCATGACTTTTAAAAGTATGAAATACAGTTTTGGAATAGAGGTTTAATCTCATATTACGATGCCTTCTGATACTTTGACTAAAACGAGAGAACGCCATGAGGTGTTAGATGCTTCTGCCATTTTGCGCGGCGTCACCTCGTGAATACTCAATGGACTATCGCCGGAAAATCCAAAATGTCTACACAATAATCTGAAAACTTCACGTCAGCAACAAACGATATGAAACAGCCGCAATACAGATAAGCCCGTGGCAACATTTGTATCTGCCTTCCAGGTTTCGTCGATGCGCTGAATTGGCTTCGCAAAATCGCGTTCCCGTTGCGAAAGCTCTCGATATTTTCCAACTATTAAACTCTGTATCTATCTAAAGTTTATTCCCAGAAACTATATCGACTTTTGTAGAACCTTTTTTATTCAGAAACTTGTCTTGTAACTTTTGCAGAACTTTATGTTTCGACATTGATTTTCGATCACATGATTTCACCAAAAAACGATATATGATAAATGGATCATAAATATATTTTAAGATTGAAGTTTATACTGTATGAAATCTCTTTGTCGGTGATTAGCGAGAAGTGTTGAAAAATGCGTCATATGACCCCGGCATCTGCTATACTTAAAATAGTGTAGTGTCGATGTAGCTTGTATAGTGGTGAAAAAAGAGAGAGAGGAAAATAGGCAAGTGAGCTGTGGGAAAGGCCGCGTGTAGTCCTGTCTCGTGCTCGTGCCGGCTATCACCGCGTTATTAGCATGAAGGCAAACCGTTTGTAGGCCTATCGATATAGTGCTGGGTTGAATGGGGTGTGCGGGGGAGCTCACCCCCGAACGAGCGAGTGGAAGACGCGCCAGTCAGCCCGTTCTCTGGCAATAGGGGAGGTCGTCCCACCATGACGCGCCAGAAAAGGGAGTTTAGTTTAGCGTGGCTGGAGCGTGGCCGGCACCGCTACGGGGGTTCTTGTTAGAATGGCGAGAGGGTGCAACGACACGCAACCCCTCTCGCAGACCGATGGAACGACAAAACTTTATCTTATACACTCGTTACGATCTCGTAACCTTGCGCGGGCCCCGCAGCCTCACTTTCCTCTGCATTAATACCCTCATTACACCGTTTTAATCGATGTAGCTCTACGTATAATAATTTAACAGTATCTGCATCAATTTACCGCTTTCAAGCGCGTGGTGGCCCTTCATGATTGGCCTAAAATTGTATGATTTTTTTTCTTTAAAATATCGGATATAATAACGAAGCATCTAACGAATGTGAAAAATTTGTTTAGTGGCGACTTATACCTTTGTATGCACGACAAAGTGTTTTGCTAGCTGGAACGGCTGTAGTGTTATCGAGAAATCGTGGCAGAATTCGTGCAGCTTCGCTGTACAAATAACCAACAACGTAGCAACCCCTATTGATTTGTGATCAAGATCTATCATTTTCCTTTTTGAATATTGAGAATATATTAAGGATATATTTTCTCTATGTATGGCAAACTGTTTATCCAATTAGAACGACTGTAGTTTTATCGAGAAAGCGTGCTCCCTCTTTACCACCTAGTGATAGAATTGTGTACTTTAGTCTGTCAGCATTTTCCCCCACTACAGACCTTATTAGAAACGTATCAAGCTCGTTTGTAATCACTGTTTATTAATTGTTATTGACTTAGATCATTCAAGGGATTCAAACAGTTCATCCAGTGATTACTCGCTTACTCCTTCGTGTGACAAAATTTTCGGTTAATAGGAATGACTGCAGTGCAGTCGAGAAAACACAAACACCATTAGCCATCTAGCGGTAGAATTGTGTACCCCACCTCAAATTATGTCATTTCCGAATTTAGCAAGATTTTTCCACCAACGAATATATAAGTTAAAACGTAATAAGCCCATTTATGATCGCCATATTATCGTCCCCGTACCATCTTTCCATTACTGGAACAGAACCAAATGTGCGTGTGCGTGTGCGTGTACGTGCACTGATTTTAGTCTCGTAGTCGGTGGTTGCTTAGTCGTCGACATCGACAACGAGGGTATATGCCTCGAACAGCAACTATCTACCAGTTCGAGCGCGTAATAAGATGAGTTTCATGGCTGAGAACGGAAGCTGCCTTGGCACTTCCTCACTCCTCGGGCTTGCGGTCCCGCTCTTCGCGATGCGGCTGGTATCGATCGTCTCTGCCAGATCATCCGTGTAACTGGCCCCGTTCAGCTCATCGTTCGTCATGCGAAAAGACTGGCAGAGAAAGACACGACACAGCCGCCCAGAGTCGAAGTACTATCGATGGGCAAGTACCAACAGTGGACTTGATGTAAAACGGTATAGAAGTATTGAACTTTCATCCGCTTGAAGATCAGGTGCGACAAAATATCAAAATTGCGCTTTCCCAGAATAATTTCATACAGCAATCTTTCCTAATATAATTACAAAACTATTAATAGGCAAGTACGGAGGTTGCATTCAAAGTAAAACGCTATAAGATTAAGATTATTCATTCATTAAGGGTTTCGGTAAACAGAAATTTTTTAAAATTGTGTCGCTAAAAAATATCACGCATTTCTTAATATTTTTCTATTAGAATTAAAACCGCTGATGAAACACCAAAAATCAATTACAATTATTACTTTATGGAATTTATTCTCTTAGAAAAACTATGAATGTTAGGTGTTTGGAAACATGGTGTGTCATGAACGTTATGCGGCGAATTGGTGACTTTTCATCATACTCCCCGTACGAGTTTGCAAGCGCATTTCGTTTTGAGATTTATATTTCGAACTAGACCGCAGAGGTTTCCATACTCGTCATCCGGTGTCCTAAAAACGGACAATGCATCGCCGGGGTTCAATGTCGATCGTTGTGTGCTGCGAGTCAGATGCATACCAACAGAAAACCTTTGGCACACAGCAAGCGATAACGCATGGGGTAACCCGTGTGAGACGTCCACTACTTTTTATTTCTGAACAACTTTAATAAATAAAGCCTCGATTTGAATCGAAAAATCCATATTTTTGTGTAGCTTTCAACCAGAGATAAGCATAAGGTCTTATTTCAAAATAACACTTTTCATTGATAATTAATGAATCAATTATAGGTTTAATTAACAAGTGCTTATTTGGAATATACTATAAATTACTATTTCCGATTTAGTCTTTAGCATGCAAACTTTAACCTTTGATACTGTCTGCATCATGAAGGCTATTTTAGAGCAGTCACATTTCAGATCGACCATCTTATCTGGAATTGCCTTATCCCGAAGTACGATCACAGTCATGGTAGTATAGTATCAGTCGTATGGTTTGGTGTAGCGCCAGGCGCTCGTTGTATTTCTAAATTAAAAAATCCAATCCCTCAGCGGCAGAAAAAAAAACACGACAGGGTGACAATCCGGGCGTGTGGTTGCGTGCGAACGTATCCGGCATTCGTGGTACTGGCGAACGAACGAGCGAGAGGAAAGGATACAGGGAAAAAAGCGAGCTCGAAGCATAGCCACTGGTATCAATCCCGAGTTATACCCACCCCGGGCCGTATAACGTACGTCTGCCCTGCTGGTGCTCTCGTACATACCGAATCCCTCGTATTTTTGCTACCCTGTCGTACCATTATTATGCTGGGTTGTATGGTATTGCGCGGTCTATATACGCTATGCGTAGAGAGATCCTTCAGCCGACAAACCGAAAAAATAACCCAAATAATACATTTCGTCCAAAAAAATCATAACCAAAATTCCGGATATGATAATACCCTAATGCAGAGTACGAAAGATAAAAGCTTAATTTTGTTAATGCAAAAACTTAATCGCCATATTTAAACTCAACGCTCTCAGTTCTGTTGGCTTAAATATAAAAGAAAAACTGTTCCCGTATTGTGAAAAGACTACGGAAAATCATGTACTTATGAAGTCTTTTATAAAATTAGAAATTCAGAGTTTTTGCTAAAAGCTTTTAATATCATAGAGGGAAAAATTCAAACCGTGAATTATCTTTAATTTTTTTTCACTTTTAACATCTTTAGGGGTAATAGGATTAGATTTTATTTTGTTATACTTTAAACACTTTATTAACATTCTTAAACACACCCGCACGTGCTATGAAAAATGGTTTAAATTCAATTTCTTTATAATTTACCCTCGAATCCGATTTCGCACATTCACGGGTTGATTAGGGCAAAATCATAATTTATGTTTCCAAGCATTTCTATGTATAGCCTTTGGGAGCACAAACCAAATGGATATCTCTTTGGACCTCAGAGATAATAATGAATGAAAAAGCACTTTTTACACCTTTTCAGTTACATAACCCTTTGAGCCAAACAGGTTTCGTTCGCGAAATGATAAAACTCACTGATTATTATTATAAGTTAGTTAAAAATATTTAAATCTGAGTAAAAATAAGTGGGTGACCCACTGTGACGTAAAGAGTTAGGGGTGGAATTTCGAAAAATGCTTTTTCGGATGTGCTTACGTAGTAAATGGGGATGAAAAATTGAAATTATTCCTTGAATTTCCAATTTCTAAGCTCAGGGTATTGAATCAGGCGTAGAGGAGTCCGTCAATGGGCAAATTTTTTATTCTCTTCCCGATAAAATCGGTGGGTTAAACATCTCGAATTTTTGTTATAAGTATTCTTATCAGTTTATTCCTTTTCTGATTGGCTAACCGGATTAGCTAAAACTCGTCCTAACTGATGAACAGCTTTAGTCGTATTATTGTATTTTGACGGACCTCGAATTTGCAAAGTTTGAAGGTTTAGGCTATTTCGAGTAAGGAACTACTATTTTTTCAACGTCGAGAAAAATTGTAAAATCCCGGCACAGGAAATTGCGTTGAAGTGGGACGTATTCTTATGCGTCAATCGGTCTGTTTATCGGGTAGAAATAAAATCGTAGTCGACAGGAGTAATTAAACGAAAAACTGTTTGAATCTATCAAAAATATTTAAAAAATCGATTCAGTACATCATGAAGCAGAGACCAGACTGAAAAGCAAAGAAAAAGAGCAGTATGTAGAAAACAATGATAGAATAAACATGTAAGCTCATTTTCGTGATTAAAAGCTTTTGTTACGTCCCGGTCAACTCTTACGAGTTGCACTAGGGAGAACGTAACGGCGATCTCACTTTCGGGTCAAGGCGTTAACCCTTTACACCAGGGACGGAGATCTCGCCATACTACCTTACTTCGGATTAGTGGGAACAGTGTTGGAGACGTAGCAAATAGTGATTTGACGTCGATAGACCAGGTTCCAGAATAATAATTGAAATCTTGATTCGTTTGCACTTACAATGTTTGATGAATTCGTTGTAGCTTGCCGGAGATTATACAGTTATAGAATTTTCGAAGACTTAGTTTCGCAGGGCTAAGATACAGAGTTTCGTCTGAGAGCCTTGCTCGCTCCATGGAGTTTCGTCGATGCCGTCCGGCATGATGGTCGTCGAGAGAATGACTAACTTAACTAAGTAAATCCCGCTCGTATATTTGGATAGGTTTGTTCGGGCGTGGGGGAATTATAAATTCATTAAAAGGTTGGAAGTAATAAGTATTAGTGAACTATTTATGGGACCATTAGAGGCGCATGTGATTATCCGGTAATTAGAAAAAGGAAGTTATTAATTATAATATTCGATTTATACCTCACATTCTTGGAAGATGCGAGCTGAGAGTTTGACACGTGCGTCGTCCGGTGCCTTGTGACAGAAACTAGCGGGGGTCCACTTGAGTTTGGAAGAACGTTCGGGGCAATGGCCGTGCGCTCTAGCTAAGGCGTTCGTGTCTAGTGTGGGTGTTAGGCTTTTAAAAACAAGTGCAGGTAAGGCTACGACGTAACACTTTTGCACATAAACGGGTATTTTCAAGTGAATGCACAAACGCAATACAAAGCTTTTACAGTTAAATTTAATAAAAAGATGAAATAATCGAAATACCGTAAATTGAGCGGTACACGTCATACTTGAGTATATAATTTCATGACATGTTAATTCATGCATAAAAACTTCCGTTACCGGTACAATAAATGTAATACAATTTTTCGTTACAGTGAAGAAGTAGATCAATATAGCATTTTCACATATGTTTTATATACAATACATTGCATAAAAATGTGTGAATACACAATGTCGAATGTTCCCGAGAAAATGTTGCAATTTAGCCTTTTTGGAATCTTATATTCCTTCGGAAAAAGTACTAAATTTCAAGAGCCAATGGTGTTTCATTTTCGAGGTAAACCGCTTGCTTGTATTTTGTTCGGTTTGGTGATATTTCGACAACCTGGAGGGGATGCAGGACTGGTCGATTTCGGAGTATATACTATTCATCGCAAATATGCTATAAATATACTTCAAATTTTGCAGGGATGTAGTAAAAATCTTTGTGCTTCGGTGTCCAGTCTGATTTGACAAATCCCAACACCAGAAACGTTTATATCTTACTTCAACGGATCTTTTGACATCTCGAGCGGCCATATTGGATTTGAGAGGTTCAGTAATATACTTTTTTTAAACATTACCTCTATGTCTTGAACGGTAATTCGACCGGTCGCCGAAGCATCAAGGTTTTTGTTAACTTCGTGCAAAAGTTGAAGTATATTTGTAGCATATTTACGATAAATAGTGTATACTACGAATCGCCTAATCGACTCCAGCATTCCCTTAAGGTGTATTGTAACTTCAAAAAGATGAAAATTGTCTATATAACAAAATTCTTCATACAATTATTTCCTAAATTTACTAAATCATACCAGATTTGATTGAACAGATTCTCTATGGAACGGATTTATTTTTTCTATTTTCACTGACTCATTATAAACAAGTTTGCAGAAAGGGTAAGTGCCAAACCTAACCATGTATGGAACATAATTTAATTATGTTATTTTTTCTTTAATCTATGTTTTCCAAGTAAGAATCATCTTCTATTGAAACGATTTTGTTTCTCTATTCTCACCGACCCTTTATGAAGAATTATTTATAAGGGTAAAGTGGCAAACGCAATAATGTACGAGTACTGAATTGTCCTGGAATGTCTCATAACTGCACAAGTGTGTCGGCACGACGAGCCTCGCCAAACCATTCCCATGTCGCCTTCCAATCTGAGTAAGTTACTACAGTAAGTAATAAGTATTGGAGATCATTATTGATCTCGTTTCGTGTAGTATGGAATGTTGCTATGAAAACATTGAAACTTTTTAATCATCTTTGGAAAAAAAAATATTGTCAAGATCATTTAGGTACTATTTTTTAAATCATGAAATTGGATAGATTACCAAATTCAATTTCGAAACAAAAAAAAATGTAAAAATCAAGTCATCTTGTAGTTTTTTACTGTTTTGTATTTCATACTAATGCATCAACAACTTTGAAGCAAAAGTATTACTTCGAATTGATTGTCTTAGCATTACAAATTTTCCAGATTTCCTCTTGTCGCGAATGGCTCATATTAAAAAATAGTATTTTGTGATACCAGACCGAGAAAGTATTCATTTGGACGGAGTCCGTGAAGTTGGCCGCACGAGCCGGTTCAAGAGCTCCAAGGACACCAAGTGAAACTGATTTAGTCTTTAGTCTCCAATGTACCATCATGACGTCACGGCGCCGTGCGCGTAACATTTTTCGGTCACGTGATGAATTGAAAAATGTACAGTAATGTTACAATTTTAGTAATAATTTGCAGACCAACATATTTTTTAAAAATGTTAGTATTGTCCGGCTGGGGTGTCATCAAATCATGATTACAAGAATAAAAACCTCTAACTTTTTTTTCAGCAACCCATTTGAGAGTAAAAAAAAATGTTGATAATTTGAATTGATTAATAGAATATTAAAGTTTTTTTGATAAAGATGTGTGTCATATTAGGCTTGAAAGGTGAGGCGTGAGGTAAAGAGCGGAGTAGGTCCATGCTGTGGGAGGATTTTGAAACTAATGATTACAAGAATAAAAAATCACAACTTTTTTCCAGCAACCCAATTGGGAATAAAAAAAAGTTGACAATTTTAATCAAATTATTGAATATTGAAGTTTTTTTTTATCAAATTGTGTATCATATTAGGCTTCGAAGGTGAGGCTTGAGGTGGAGAGCGGAGTAGGTACAAGCTGAAAAAATTTAAGGCTAACGATTACAAGAATAAGAACCCCTAACTTTTTTTTCCATCAACCCAATTGAGAATTTTTAAAAATGTTGATAACTTGAATTAATTGAATATTAAAGTTTTTTTTGGTAAAACTGTGTATCACGTTAGACTTGGAAGGTGAGGCTCGAGGTGGAGAGCGGAGCAGGCACAAGCTGAGAGGATTTTAAGGCTGCAGTAGTGGTCCATAGCTGTGGGCTGCATGAGCCAGCACACCAGAGCTTGTGGGACAGTAGATGCAGCAGCGAAACGGCCTAACAGGCGCAGAGCACAGCTCGAGCCTGACTCCAGTGCTGCTACTGCTCTTGCCTCTCCGAATAGTTGGCTGGATGGCTGGCTGGCTATCGAGCGACGCCGATGCAATTCCAATTCCTGGCTGTCAGCGGCAGAGCTGCGGGAGACGCGTCCATTCGTGACCAGCCTCCCGTGAAATCCTGTGCCTCCCCGGACTCACCCCCGAATCGAAACCTACCTCTCGCCCTGCAGTACCTCGCGCCTCTGTTCTCGCTCGCACGATTTCTCTCTCTCTCTCTCCTCCTCTCACTCTCTCACTCAATCTCCATCTCTCGCTTATTCTCTCTCACTCAATGTGTTCTCACTCAATCTCTAGGTTTTTATGTCTCTGTCTCCCACTCTTTCATCAACATCCCTGCAACTCACTGTGATGCATTCACCACAGCATCACCATCGGCATCGGTAGGAGTAGCTAGTATAGCATTGCAACCACTCACTCGATCTCCACCCAGTACCTCTTCGACCAGTATTTGACTAAACCTAACCTTACGTGATGTTCCCACTACGTACCTCCTCGCGACCATCCCTCTTATGACTATGAGCTTGTATGTTTCAACATACGCGAGGTTTCTGATGCGAGTCAATGTATTTTACTAAAAATCTCTGGAGCGAACTGATGCTGTACAACTTCAGAACAAGCTGCGAAAACAAAAGATTTTTGGTTTTTTGATTTTATTTTCGAGTGGTTTGAAGAATATATGTCACAAGAGCTGGGATAAAAGTTTTACCTTTTCTGTATGATTCGAAGTGGACTTTTATGAGTCTATGAGCTTGTGTAATAGGTCGACGTACGGGGTGGGGGTCGAAATAACGGATTACTCAAATAGCGAATGGCTAAATAAAGAATTTGAAAATAATGAACGACTCTGTTTCAAATGGCCATCATTTTTAAATTCGCTATTCTAGCTATTCACTATCTTGAACCTCGCCTAATGTACACGAGATTTATGATGCAAATTAATATCAAAAAGATCTCTGAAATGAACTGATGCTATATAACCTCAGAGCAGGTTGCAAGGAAATCAGATTATTATTTGCACAATTTTGCTTCTGAGTGAGTTGAAGAATGTATGTCATGAGGACTTAAATGAAAAACTCTCAATTAAAGATTATATGTCAGGAGAATTGGGATAAAAGTTTTTCCTGATGTTTTGAAAAGTGCCGGGTTAGATAGTAGCTACCTATGGATTCCTTTTCTTTATATGAGTACGGAAGATAGAATGGACTACTCGAACAAATGCATGTGATACTTCATTTTCATAGCGATGACATTTCATACAGATCAAGGAGAGCAATTTTGAAAGAGCCGTCAGAGGAAATCCCTCGAACCATCAAAATAATGTTGACAGATTTTCAATCAATCGATACTGTTGATCTGAAAAATTGAAAAAGCCCATTATTATCTGTTCCCAAAAATATTGGAAGTTCCGTAATCAGTGCAAAATGTTCAATTAGGTAAGCTATAAGAATTCAAGAGAAAAACAAAATTTGATTTTCCAATAAATTTCCAAATCGTGATAAATTTTGTTAATGCCCAATTTTCTGTTTAAATTAAAAAGTGCTTATCAAAAAACAAAAAAAATAAAATTAATTCGTCTACTTCAATTTGAACGGCCATGAGATTGATTTTATCGATGATTAGAAAAATGCTGCAAAAATGCAAGAATATTAATTTTTTTTCGGCACTGATTTAAAAAATCTGCAAATAATAAAAAAAAAAACGAACCCTGATTTTCCAGCTAGTGTTATAAAGTATCACTTTTTTAAAAATCCAACCTGGAGCCGCCGCACTACTTTAATAAAAATTATAACAATTTTGGTATAATTCTGTGAATCTCAATGCAACGTCTCATCCATTTTTTCTCGCATGCATGTAGCATTCAACTATTGTGCAGATCACTAGGAGCGACACTGCTTGCTTTCATTCAAAAGTGAGCTGGCGAGCGAAAAAGAGAGAGAGAGAGAGAGAGAGAGAGTGAGAAGAGCAACCGAAAGGAAAATATCCCATAGAGCCGTGCGATATAGAGTAAGAGAGGCCGAAGGAATGAGAGAAGAAAGACCGAGACTCAAAACCGTGAAAGCAAAAGATAAAGAAAGAAGGAAAACCAATACAAGAAGAGATACATCTAGAGTAGATGGCCCCTCAACACACGCGGCACAATCCAGCGCAGCTTCGTCTGCTTCGATGGATTTTAAAAGATCCCTTCGGGATTATTACTTTTTTCTTCTCCCTTTCTCCACCTTTTATTTCATTCTTTTTTTTCTTCTCCTTCTTCTTCATTCTTCTATTATTATTTTCGAGGAGTGAGAGTCGTGGCGCCGTGCGCCTCGACCATGTAGCAGTATTATAATAATACCGTGTGTATGCGAGTGTGGGATGTGTTGAAAAATCACGTGTGTATTGCTGGATGAACCTGCACGTATGTCCAACACTTGGGAACGTTCTGTTCCTATATTGCGGAACGTGTAATTCATGTGGATGTGTTGGTACGCGCACCGAGCGCTCGTCTAGGGGCAGGGGACTCTCGCGGCCGACGGGTTGGCTTCAATGCGTGGAAACCATGGACGACTTTGGGTAGGCTCGTTGGTTTCCCGCCGCGACTATCGGAGCGCATTGAAGCTCACTGTCACGGAAGTAACGTCGGGACAACGGCAGCCAGCCCGAACAGGAGTATGAGGAGTGAGCAGCAGCAGCGGCAGCAGCATCTGGTGGTGGTGGTGGTGGTGATGGTGGTGGCGGTTCTACCGCTACTCGCGGTAATGGTGATGGTGGTAGTGATGCTGCTTTTGCTGCTGCCGAGAGTACCAAGCATTACAGAGCTTCGGTGACGCAGGTTGGCTGCTTGTGTCTCATCCCGTCTCTCGTGTCGATGGTCTTCGTTTTTCCAGCCTACTTGTAATGCCCGTACACGGATACGCAGCCACCACGACTCGGCACACATCGACGGACCACCTCCGGTCGCCTCACGCAGCAGCCATATCGGAGTCAACGATATGTCAGGGGTAGGTATACCGGGAGAGCCTATCGCCGTAGATTAATTCCCACCCTCACCTGTCAACGCTCTCACACTCTCTGGCTGTAATACATGCGCAGTTTTAGATTGTCGATTTTATTTTTTTTTCCGAACAACATTGCAACTCTTTAGGACATGATATGCCGCCACATTTGTTTGCTTTGTTGGTTGACGATAATGTGCGAGCTTACGTCGTGTTAAATTCGTGGTCATCCTTGCAGGGAAAGGTGACATCCACGTGTGGTCCAAAGTCAACGCTTTCACACCCTCCGATTGTAATACGTGCGCGTTTTCAGATTGTAATACATGCGCAGTTTTAGATTGCGGTTTTTTTTTTTCAAACAACATTGCACCTCTTCGGCACATGATATGCCACATTTGATTGGGTTTATTATTATGAGATGTCAAAGCTGATATTCGGGACTCGTGATGCTCCTTGCAGGGGAAAACGACATCCAGACTTGGTCCACAGTTCAAATTATAAGTGCAAGCAAAGATTCTTCCAAGCATAAGTGTCCAGACGTGTGTGCCCAAATGATTTATTTTAAATCTTGCCTGCCACACTCTGACGGTAATACATTCACCCTTTCAAAACAAAATTCAACACTAGGGATAAAATACTTTTTTTCAGCGTTTGGGGGTCTGTGTTACGAGCCGAAGGCGACTACTATAATTATGAGAGCTAAAAAAGTTTCTTTTCTTGAGTATTCAACGAAAACTTTCAGTAGAACGTCTGGATAATGCAAAAAGCGCGAAAAGTACACTTTTCTATATGGGAAACTAAAAAAACATTTTTCTGTACAACCCCCGATCTTCTGTATACAAAATCTGTCACGTTTGTCGATTTTTACGTGAGAACAATGAGTTCCATTATTACTTACAAAATGTAAAACCCAAAAAATGAGATAATATCTAAATTGACTCCAAATTCCAAAGCAAAAGTTCATATCAGCATAAGTGTTCAGATTTTTGTACTTACCCTACCGCTTCCGTATATTTGAAAAGTGAGCATTCACTCATTAAATATGTTAGTCGGCACGTGGTTAACATATTACTCACACGAGAAAACGTCTCGTTCACAGCATTGTAGTACGTCAGAGCTAATCGTTAGAGGAGCGGCGTGCAGTTAACGATGCTTAGGGAAACAATCGCGCAAGTCATCTTGTATACACGTGTGGCGGAGGTCTTTTGCCCAAAAATCGGGGATCGTGGAATCACAATTACGCAACATCATTTCTGCCTAAGTTGATTGATTTTCATGCGTATTGATCTTTATATCGCCAGCCGTCATCTGTAACACGGAAAACAAAATTGTAACTTTTCACAGTGATGAAAATGGGAAAAGTAAACAGGACTAATGAATATGGTCTCCTAGCAAATTCCACAATGCTGTCGGGGACAGTCCAAGGGTTTCTCTAACACCATGCGTCTCAACGTTGGTCTGCTTTAACCCCTCCACCCTCTTCCAGTTCCTATCCCCATCGTCGTACCTACGATACATCATTTTCGGCTGGGATGATCTTACGGTAGATTTACCATTTGTACAGTTTATGGGCGTTGGTCTGGGCCATAAACTTGGTTGGCAATGACGGCGACCAGCGAGAGAGGGTGGTGAGAGAGAGAGAGAGAGAGAGAGAGATCGTGCAGAGGACAGCCAGTGAGGGAAGAAGTCCAGATCGTGCGACTGTGCGATATATATATATATAGAAGCGAGTTAGGTAAGCGAGAGAGAAAGCATCTTTGGAGTTCGCATTGGCTGTGCGCAGTGTTGCACACACGTCCTGGTAACAGCCAAGGGTCGAATAGTGCCATCCGCACGGGGGTGGAAACAGCAGTTGGAATTGGAGGCAATAATATCTCGACATTTGGAGTAAACTTAAGAATAGTACGAAGGGCCTTCTCTTTTCCGAATTCGTCGAAAAAAATTGTCTAAGCGCGAGGGTGGCTAACGTTTGAAGTATGGATATCGATGTCCAGTCTTATTTTGTACGTGAACCAAACGCACCGGGGCTTTCGGGACGTCTTGAAAATATTAGGGAAGTCCCTTCGTAATGTGAAGAAAGTCTTCGTCGAAAATAACAGACGATTCTGTCCACAAACTTAGCCATTAAAGTTTAAAACATACAAATTGAAATGAGTTTCGCGATCAGCAGCGGTGGATTTCTATGAACGCTCAAGAAGTCAGTGAATGGGCTTAAAGGGATTATCGAATGGTCCTTGTAATCCCAATCTTCCCCCTTCTTCCAATCTCTGGTTTAATCGTTGCTCTCTGCCTGACGATCCGGTTTTAATGGATTAGGAATGAATATGGTGGTTCCTCCATAGTTTGTTCATTCCCGCGTACCGATTACCGATTTTCTGGTGTTAGCCACTCTTTTCCCCGACAACATGTCAAACCAATATCATCCATGGCATGTGGAATGTTAACCTTGGGGCTGGAAAGCGACGCAATTAGGCGAAAACATAAATCCCTCACTCAGTTTAGTACACTTCCTCACCAGGAGCAGGATCCCATCGGCAGATCGAACAATACAGTCAGATTACGAACAAATCAGTCGGGTTAACGGCCGAATGAGCATTTCATTTATATTGTTTCTCTCTCAGCTCAACGCGAGCACTAAGCGCGGTGTAACATAACATAAAAGGTGAATGGCCCAGTTTCCAACACTATTCCATTTTCTGACACCAACGGAACTTTTATATCTTCAGGAAATAAAGTTTTCGTCAAGTATGAACATATTTACAGACAAATTGAAAAGCACCTCATACGTTGTTTTCCTGATTCGTCTCTTGTTCCATTTCGGACCGCCTTTAAAGATTCCGAGTGCAAAAGGTTCTTTTTTCGTGGAGCCATCCCATAAACGATGGGGGGTCCAATATTCTTAATGATCGGAAGCTGTAGCAACACGAATCGACTTTGGAAAAAAAATCAAGAAGATCTTAGGAAAACCTGTAGGGCATACAAAATTTGCAGCCCTGATAAAAATATTTCTCTGGCAATTTGTGTGAAAAAATTAAACCACATCGTTTCAATAATTTTACTACATTTTTCTCTGATTTTCTCTGCTATATTCGCTAAACGTTTCTGCTGTACGCTAAATCTGTCTGCCATTTTTTCATGCAAACTTCAGCAGTCACAATTTATCAAATAAATTTATAGTTTTTATTCGATAAATTATCTAGTCGTTACGTATCATGATTATAATAATTCCAATACAATTTTTGCAATACTCAGATAATGTTAAGGAGGTGTAATGTAGTAACACTACAATAATGTAACACAGATATGTAACACTCTTATAACGACGTTATTTCCGCTAGATGGCGGCCAACGACCAGAATTTCTCTCGCAAGCGATTGGCGAAAAGTTTGAAACTAATGAAAATTTTGAATAGTTTTTTTAAAGCCCCATTATTTAAAAAATGCCTAATCCAAATGCAATAGTGCCAAGAATTGTTTTTATAGTAATTTTCGTGGACTAAACGAAAAAAAAAATGAAAATAGTTAATAACTAATTTCGTGATCATTTCCTCCTACGATATTTTTACGAAGCACGAGAAAAAATAAGGGGGTCACGTTGAAATGTGTAAAACAGGTACAAATGCATAATTTTGTTTTGCATATTTCAATTATATAATCACACAAGTAATTATATAAATAATAAGGAAATAGTTGTTCGCTACAATTCGCTATGTCGATTGCATATTTAATATATTCAATATCGAGATATTTGACACATGAAATTTGCAATTGAAACTCGGACGGAAGTTCTTTCCATGAAACTGCACTGATATTTCATTTTTTCAACGTCATAATAATTCATTTAAAGCCCGTTTAGAGGATGCCGGAGGTAGCAATTTCGTAGTATGCACTATTCATCGTAAATATGATACCAATTCGTAAATATGCTACTTGAAATACTGCAGGAATGTAATAAAGACCTTCATGCTTTGACGTCCGGTCCGATTTGACACATCTGAGTCCAAGAGATGTTTATATCTTACTTCAACGAATCAGTTCACATCTCGAGCGGCTATATTGGTTTTGGAGAGCTTCAGTAATATACATTTTTTTTCCATTTGTTATATATCTTGAACGGTAATTCAACCGGTCGCGGAAACATGAAGGTTTTTATTACGTCCCCGCAGAATTGAAAGTATATTTATAGCATATTTACGATAAATAGTGTATAATACGAATCGCCTAATCGACGCCAGCATCCCGAATTTTTCACACGATGCTACAATGTAATACTATAGTTACAATAAATAAATTATTAACTTCTGAGCACCACTCACGATCGAATCGCTTTTTTTCAATTATCAAATGGTTACTTTTCTGCTTATGTCGATCGACAATACAAAGTCCACGTTTCCAAAACCATTTGTCTCCTGATTCCGGAAGTTCCTTTTAACCCACAAATCCTTCTTTTTTTAAAATCGAGATAGAAACAAAAATACAGGGTGACCTTTGAAAACAGGTAGTGCCCATTAAGCCCAGAGTTTCCTCTTATGCTACACAATATAATGAAATCGAGCCTAATGGTGATATCTGTCGTTTACTCACCGAACCTTTTGACGAAAAAGCCCACCAGTCGACAGAAGGGAGTGCAGACTCGTACTAAACCTTGTGAGAGAGAATAAGGCAGTGAAAAGTGTAGATTTACGCTGGTAACGTTTAAATTGTCAGCACTGGATAAGTTTATCAGTTGGTAAGCCCTCGACGGCGTTTGTTGGCAAGACTGGTCGGTAATACAGTATCTACCTTACCAACAGTGGAAAAATATGGCATCGCACCTGTAACATGTGTCAGTAATGCCATATTTTATGTTTTTGGTAACGTTGCCGCTCTGTACAAAAAACACGTGTTCATATTTACTCCGAAAATGTTGATGCAGTGCGGTTGTTTCCAAAGATTATCCTGACGCTAATCAAGTATCCTGGGAATTTGTAGTCCTTCGGTGTCACAAACTTACAGTGTTTTACATGTAGAACCGGTAGTGTTTTTAGGTTATACTCAAAACATTTGTGTGTCTCATTTGTTTTCATAATTGGACATAATAATGTCTTATTATTGCGGAAAATTGTGTTCCCTTATACTGGCCGAACATTTTGGCTCGATTATACAGACTATCGGGGATTATCTCTTCAAAAGTGGCACACAAAGTTTGGGATTTATTCGGAGTATGACTGGACTTTCAGCTCCAAAGGTATACAAGTTCAACATCTCTGTCACATTTTTCCTTACTTCGGTAAGAAAATTCCCGAATTATTTATTATTGTTTTCAGGTGAAAGAATCGCTGTGCGTACTTATCAAGTATGGCTTAGTTACCCATGAACAAACTGAGAAGGGAATGGTTTACACTCTGCAACAGGAGAGAATTATTATGATGCTGCGATATTCCAGGTAATTATTTAATTAATATATTATAATTTTCTATAATATGTAATGTGATAAATAAAAAATCTAGAGGTACATGGAATGGTATTTTGTGGTCGACTTCTTCGTTGTGTGCAGGGTTGTTAATGTTTGTTTCTGTGTCACAGATTTATGTTTTTTGTTAAATCGTGTTGCGGAGATGAGGGTGAAATGATATTGGAGGAAATATTGAAGCATGGTTACGACACAGCATCCCAAGTGATCGTAAGGACCTACCAGAGATTAGAGCAGGCAAATCGTAATAAACCTCAAAATTCCTCAACATTGTCCTTGTCAGAAAGAAGATTTGCAACAGTATTTCTCCACATATTTTTTTTCAAGGAAATTACTTTTTTCAGCCGATCAGCCAGTGTCCATCGAATTACTGAAAGAAAAATTTGAACTGTTAGTGAAAAATCAATTTCTCATGCGAAGCTTGAGTACCACTATGGTGGCTGAAGTTCCCACTGATAAACCGGATTATGATCTGCCGGATTTGAGACTGGCAGCTATTGTCAAAATTATTAAAGGCGGGAATGGCGATCCGGGGGATAAGAATATTTACTGGAGAGTCAATTTTGACAGACTGATACAAGATCTTAGGTAGAGATTTTTTGTGCCTGTTTTGATAAATTCGTAAAACTAGTTTTCGATATTCCCAGTCCATTTTTCATTGCAGGGACCAAATAATCGTACAAGCTACAACAAGAATTCTCGACGAAAATGCTGGAGAATTGATGAGACAGTTGCTTTTTCTGATGTATGTACGAACCGCTTCGTGGTCGCATACTTCGAACCCAATACCATTTACCGAAATAAAGGATTCCGTCAAGAAATTGGACTTACCGACGCTCTATCCATACGTTGATCAATACCTGCGTCTCATCGGTATGAATTAAATATCATTTCATCCACTTTCGAAATAATCTGTCTTCGATTCAGACTTCTAAACATCCGGAACAACATTTTCCTACGGTTCTTTCGAACGGACGAAGAAAATTGAAAAAAATGTTGTCGCCAGTGAATATTTTTTATTTTCATAATTCTGATTCTTGGGCAAGAAAATGAAATTTTTATTTACAATACATTTCGAAAGCCCGTGTAACCGGAATTTGCCTGCTTGTTACGAATCTGCAAAAATTTTTATCGATAACTCCGAAACGTGAAGTTTCAAAAAAATTAAAAAACCGATTTTGCGAATTTTTTGCGATTTTCCATGAAATTTCGGAATTAGTAACACAAAAATGTTATATTTCGTAGTGAACAGGAAATCTTTAAGATATCCAATATCATTCAACTTTCCATACTCGGTAAAACAACTTCCGCGTCTGCAATCTCGCAATTTCAATCAAGTATGAGTTTTCTTAATTCCCTACCAGATATTTAAACAAATGAGTCCTAAAATAATGAGACTTTTACAATTCTGGTTAATTTACGAAGTTTGCGCGAGATAAGCTGACATATTCTAGAAAAATCTTATTAAATTGCAGAAGAAGATTCCAGTAATTTCTTAAAACGTTCCGGGGACTCAGGAGGCGGTCAATTTAGTGTTAACATGAAAGAAGCTTTCGCTCAATTAGCGTGGGCTACAGTGGAGAATATCGTGATGGAGCGATTTGGTTCGAAATCCGCAAGAATATTCAGGTGCGTTACATCATTGTGACGATTTTGTAACCGGAAATAAGTTCGCTATTAATTTATAGATTAGTGCGAAGCAAACAATTCATCGAACAGGAGCAAATTCAACAACTGGCAATGATACCGGCCAAAGAAGCTAAACACTTGACTTACACTCTGGTGGAGGAAAATTATTTGCAAATGCAGGAAATGAAAAAAGTTGGCATTGCCGCCGCTCCATCGAAAGCCTTTTACTTGTTTCACATCGATCTCAATCAAGTAGTACGCATGGAAATTGATCACTGTTATCATGCACTGTACAATTTGATGTATAGACGGGAACACGAATCGGCTGTAAATCGGCGGATGATTGACAAACAAATGCGTATGCAAACACTGACGAGTAATTTGAAAGAACACGGCGCTACAGAAGAACAATTAGCAGAGGTAATACCATTTTTTGTCATTAAAAATTGTACCGAAATCCAATTATTTCTATTTTAATCGGTGAATCTGTTTTTCAAACAACTGAACATTTGACAAGTCTAAAGTTCGAAGGGTTCGTTCATACAGAAACTATGTAGATTGATTTGCACAACGATGATGACATCAAATTATTAATAACCGAAGAAAAAAATGTTGGCGAATTGATTTCATGAAAAACATTATTTTATTTATTATACAACATCATATTACGATTTTGAAATATTTTTTGTTTCTGGAAAATTTCGAATCATCGATATTTATATTGAAATTGCTAAATGAGGTCTTAAAAATAGAATTTCACAATTGTCAGAAGATTTTAAAGAATCGGAAAAATTCACTAATTAATTTATTATGAATAAAGAACGTCTATTCAATTTTTTTTTTTTTTTCGCTATCAAAAGAAACTTCATCACGAAGAGAATTACGGTAGCTATAAGAAAATTGTATTTACGTCATTATTATAATTTCAGATTGCAGAAATGATGACGCCATCCGAAAAGCAGCAGCTAGACAAAGTAAAAACTGTTATCAAGAAGCTCGGAGGCGCGGAACTGCAAACGGAAGAAACATTATTTTTGCTGACAATGTACCTTCGATATCATTGACAATAAAGTTGGTACGCAAAGTGAAATCATTTATATAGTCGTTTATTTATATGTAATAATGATTACGGTTGTAAAATACAAACAACAAAGAGTACCTAACTTTTAAATTATTATAATAAATATAATTGATACATCTATGTTTATAATAGCGCTGTTCTCTATGCAATACAGTGCATTTGATGTCACTATCCTCGAGGGAAAAGTCACATCTAGGATAGTTGTGTCACGACTGGCGATTTGTCTGATGTGTTGGATTAAGTGAATTACCATATCATCTATCATCTACTTTAACTACGACTTCACTTTGACAATAAATACACTTTTTCTTTATTCCCTCTTTCGTTTCTCTCTTCTCTTTTTCAGAATCATTATTTTTCTTTTTTTTTCGTTCGCGCACGCTCAAGAATCGTTTGGTCACAGCCGAATAGCGCTACTTCCAAGTTTCAGTCGCACGACGGTTAAACAATCGACCTATACACCGCGTTTAATGCACCTTTGCCAATAAATTCAAAAAAAAACATTTCGAGTACGTTGATTGCGTAGCTAATATAATTTGTATAAACAGCCGAAATAGCGGAAAAGCATGCGAAGTAAAACTTCCTAGCGGTGACTTTTCCATGTTCAGCTATAATGCTACCATTTTATTTATTTCTTTAAATGTTCTTTTTGTTTTTCACGGCTCACCTTAACACCGTCCGATAAACAAGCCCTAACTTTTGTCACCACATTTCCTATAGTAATTATACTTGATTAATCGAAAATTCATTTGTCCATGCGATTAGCGGATCGTTCGTTTAATCCTTTACTTTTTAATGATCGATCTAAAAGTTACATTTTGATTGTATGCCTTTGATATTGATTGATATATCTTCGTAAACGTACGATCATCCGAGATGTGTGTTAAGGTGGCCGTGTGAATGTTAATGGCGTCAATACTTGCACTCAATTTCTCTTTGTGTTTGTTTTTTGTTGTTGTTTTTTTTGTCAACTTTCTCTCAGTTACTCATCAGCTTTCTTACACACACGCAGTCCGCATTGATCCAGTATTGCATAACTATTTACACTGCCCATACATACAAGATCCTCTACACTAGTAACGTCGCACCTACGACTAAGTCCGAATTTCAGTAAAGCATTACTTTATTTTTATATTTATATTTCTATATATATATATATATTTATATGTATATATATATAATTTCTTGTTTTTTTTTTAATAATTAACAACAACGTACATGTAAATGAAGTGAACGCTTGGAATATTGAGATTGGATGTTAGTTTCACTTGTTTTTTTTTTTGTTTTTTGTTTTTCCTTTACGTTAATTATATCGTAATATTAGTAGCGTATTTCGATTTACAATTTACTATTCGTACAGTTTTGCATTTCCACTGGTTGGGGCTTTTGTCAAGCCGGGTAAAGTATTAGTGAGCGAAAGTGTGTGCGGTGATACGCGATCCCTTATTTTCCGAAAGAGGAAGGAAGAACAATCGCGAAAGGTGCCCAGAATCGAAAGGTATATTGAAAATGGCAACGGTAGATCATGGCGAACATTTTTCTTGTGTGTTTCGTTTTTTTTTTTTTTTACGAACAATTCGTATGCAAATGTGGCAAACATGTGCACCTGGGAGAAAAAATATGGCACATTCAACGATTAAAAAAATGCAAGATGGGCATCTCTTACGACAATTCAACGATTCAATATTTTCCACTCGCTAAAAAAAAAAAACAATTGAGCTCAAAAAAATGTCTTTGGAGATAAGAACTGGCAATGGATGGGCCTGGAGTTTGATTAAATTGCGTAGATAAAATCCAATGAGCGCGTTTAGATATGTGCGAATATTTTTTTTTAAATTCATAATAATTCGAATAATCAAGTTCACCCAGATTCTATTCGCACAAATCTAATTATATGACAATGTAATTATCATAGCATGTGGATGAAATAATAATTGGGGTTTTGTGCACTATGTGAGCGATATGCGACAGAAGAAAAAAAAAACAATTCTATTGAATATTCGAATGACGAACAAAAGACGGAAATTGGCTTTAGGCGTTCGTGTGTTCGCTGATCGTTCATTTTTTATAATTGTTGTCGTAGATTCCCGTCGTCATCTCGTCTTCCATAAAGACTGGCACGTACAACCTTTCTACCGCCTAAGTATTTATTTTAAATAATAACTAATAATCGCTTAAATAACAAATCGTACAACTTGGTGGTCAGCAGTGATGAAGATAACCGTGACAAGAGAACGAAATAAACTTGAGAATCCGGTACAATGAAATTGACGATTGAATAATTAATAATTGATGATAACGTTTATCGTAACTAACCATTATTCAGCTAGGCATTGTGCTTCTTATTTTTTGTTTTTTTCTTCTTTCGATTAATTTTACACGTAAGAACTACGTAGGTACATCACAATTAATATAGTTACACTGTACAGTAATAATATTCGACGCCTTGCTTATTCGGCTGCCCAGGATGAATTCGACCTAGCCGGGATGCATTGTACAACTCAATTATATACATAAAATAAATATTATCAACATTAAACTACCCTACCCTGCGCCGCTTCCCTCCCGTCTTAGTCTGAGCGTCTCTGCGCGTCTTTGTTATCTTAACGTTTTTTTTTTTTTTTTTTCATTTAACTTATTAACGCGCAGTTACATCGAGGATACTGGCTCTCTTTATAAAATTATATTAGGTACCTTGTATATAAAATTGCACTGATTATAAATAACAAAAAAGAAAAAGGTAATAAGGATGAAAATAAAAAACGGAGACGTGAAGACAAAAAGACGACGTTATTTTAACGTCGAACTTCACGTCGAGCCAACGAGGCGACTCGGAACTAAAGAGGCCTTCGACCCCCTGACCCCGAAAGCGCTATTTGGCACATAAGTATTATCACATCAAGCTCCCAACCATCCTTATCCGTCCGACGAATGCGTCTCCGGCTCTGTTCATAAATTGAACGATGTTTTGTTTCTTTTTTGGCCATTAACCCCCCTCCCCCCTTTTTTTTTCTTCTCCGGAAGTTCATCGAAACGTGAGAGAAATTCCAGTATATACACCCAAAAAGAATCTCAAAACAACGTCCTTCGTTCTAATTCAATCGCAGAGCTACGTTAATTAATAAATAACACTAATGTCCTCGTCGAAATAATCTAATAACAATTTGAGAGAATTTTACAGAGACATTTAACACAAGTTGCTGAGGTTCTCTTAAATTCATAAAGATTTTCAATTAAAACTGAAGGTATAGAGCTTTTTTGTACAAACAGTTGTTGAAAAAGGTTAAACATCTCTGCAGTACCTCAACAAAAAATACGACGTTGCTCTGAGTTTCCTTGTTTCCCTCGTGTTTTTTTTCTTTTTCTTTTATTTTTATTATGGACCTGTGACCCCTTGGCCGTCTAAGCACAACCTTTATTCCCTTGTCTCGTCGTCTCAGCTATAATCGTAGTAATATGAAGGTCAATAAATTAATGATGAAAATACTATAAGTACTAAGCATTTGAAAAATTTCATATGGAGTCGTTTAACGTCCTTTTACAAGTTGGAAAGGTTCGTGAATTCTATATTATATCTTCTCTTCATCGCTTTTGTTTTATTAACTCGTACGCGCTTCGATCGCCTCTCTCTCTCTCTCGCTCTCCATCAATCTTTCTGTGTCTGTCTATATTACGAGTGTGTGTATATTTGTGTGTAGTACATCGAGTGCGGTTTGTCGATTCCCACGATCGCACTCGACGACCGAGGATCGCGGTGTTACGTTACGCGATTGGCGAACGCGTCGAGCCTACATACTCATTTTTCATTTTAGTATTCTCACTTCTTCTACCATCTCACTTTTCATTTTTTGTATGTATAAAAAATTTTCAAGCTGCAAGTAATGCGTACCGATTTTTCCGGCGCGCGTATTTTCCGACATCGTGCTATAATAGGATTAGGAACAAGACTTTTGGCCAGGCACCGGGCTCTTCAATCGACGATCTCGGGAAGCACTCGGTCCTCCAACAGATACGACACGTATGCAGCGTGCAAGAAGAATTTCACACGACACAGGGATTCCCGACAGTCTTATGAAAAAAAGGAGGAGAAGAAGAAGAAGAAGAAGAAGATGAAGAAGAAGAAGATGACGATACGAGAGCCTTAAGCACATAAGTTAAGGTGTAGTAACTCGACAACCATCGTCCGACTTCCTCGAGTCTCTCATCCGTTGTATTGTGTATTAAATATAATGATAAAAGTCACCGGTCATCGATTTGACGTTTCGTTTCAGGTTTCACGCCTTTTGAGGCGACGTTTTTTTTCCCTCGTGTGTTTCTTCAACGCCACGGAAGTTAATGCTGCGCCGTCTCGGAGCCTCGAAAATCTTCTGAAATCTCGGCGAAAAACACTGACGATTTTTCGTCCTCCCTTCGAGGGTCACCGATTTTTATCACCGGGCTTTATCGTATTTTTGTAGCGATTGCTCTACCAGAAGAGCTCGCGTGCTAATCTTGAAGCTCCGGGCTGCCAAATCGGCTGACCCGGAGCCGCGGTTCAATCCTCGTCATGATGGCCTCGCGGACTCGCGTCGTAACCGCCGATCGAGCCCGAATTGTCGGGGGAAAAGTTTATCATGTCGGTCGGTGAGAGGCTGTCCTGGGGGAAATAGAAGGATTGGTGATCCTGGCTGGGACCCGCAGTTCCGTTTAGTAACGCCGGGGGCGATACCGAAGGTCGCGCCGATGGTCCTGGTCCCGCTGGATGATGCTGCGAGCTCATCTCGCTCGTTACTGGCGAGAGGAAACTCATTTCTGGGCCTCCGTCTCGACACCACAATTGCCGCATCTCTTGACGACGCTGACGCATCAACGACTTGTACTCGGAGATTCTCATCTTCTTGCCATCTACTATGCAGGTCCGCTTAGGACGCGGCCTATACCTGTAATCCGGATGCTTCTCCATGTGCAGCTTCGACAGACGCGACTGCTCCTCGTAGTACGGCTGTTTCTCTGAATTCGACATCGCCTTCCATCGGGCGCCTGCACAATCACCACATGAAACATTAAGAAATGAGTTAGAAGAAGAGTAGTTGAATTAGGAGAATTTTTAGAAGACTTTTTGCCTCTTTGTAGAGGAAGCTTTGTTCTTATGAATTGCTTTTCTCAACTCTCTTGTTTTGGGACACTCAGAATGATTGTTATTGATTTTGGGAGAAATGGATTCAGAAGACCGGCTTAAAGTTCGATTTTTGGATTTGATGTGTCACAAAGAGTTTATATGGAATTTATGGAGCAGAACATGTGTGATAATTTTGTCGTAATTCACCGAATTTTCGCTAAAATATTTAGCATCAAGTATGATAGAAAACAACTGTGAAAATTAAGGGACCAATTTGCAAAACTCGTCTATGCCCTTTTGTTTACAAAATGCTTGTACATTTGTTTCTAATACGATAAAATAGTTTTAAAAAATTGCGTAATATTATGCAGAGTATAGGAAAACAAGCGTATGCAGTTGAAAAGTAATAGGATGCTTATGAGATCGTCATGAACTAGTGGTTAAGATACTCACCAAGTATTTTTGATATGTTAGAGTTGTGCATGTCCGGGCATGCCTTGAGAATTTTTCTACGCTCGTCTTTGGCCCACACCATGAACGCGTTCATCGGCCGCTTGATATGTGGCTTGTTCTCGTTTTCTCGCTTCTGCTGTCTCACCATTTTAGCTGCGTACAGAGATGAAGAAAAGCGTGTTAGACGTCATAGTACGAAGGGTTTTTTCTCGTGGAGACGTGAACAGCGAGGAGTTTCGTCGAGCTCGCGTGAAGTTGTCTCTTCCCGGTCCGAGTCCCGCGGGAATTACGACTCAGGTAGAAGAGAAGACGACACGTACGTTACACGAACTACGAGACTCTTTGCGTTCTTATATTCTCTCGCCAATTTTTATAGCTTACACGTCTCGTACTTTAGATACTACGTAAGTCATATACCTCTCCTGACTTCGACAGAGACTGAGACCGAGAAGCAAAAAGGCATTTCAAGAAAAAGTTATCTTACCTTTTTCCGTAATATCCTCCGGGACTTTGTAGCCAGGATCTCGCCACACTGAAAAATGTTCAACGATCTTCGGTTATTCCTTGCTCGTATATTCAAAGCATAAATATGAAAAAGCAAAAAACAACAAAACGTTTCATATAAGCCGGAATTTATTCGAATTTAACCGTGTCGATTTCTTATAATGTTTCGCGATTTGCTTCGAAAAGATTCGAGAAAAATTACACGAATTTAGTTTAATAAAAATATTTTTGTTTCTGTATCCATACAAATTTTCATATTTCAAAGTAATTGTTGGGGATGATGAATTACATTTGCGAAAAATTTGAGGACTGCACGATAAGAGAAAAATCTTGTAAAAAATCGAAACCATGAACGTATTAAGTATATTGATTTTCGATAAAAATAAACTAAACAAATGATTGATAAACTATTGTAGAAAAATTGATTAAAACCTTTTTGAGGACTTATTACTGATTTTAATGAAATCTTTGCTTTTATCGTGACAAAAAAAAAGGTTTGAGTACGATATACAATAACTTACGGTTTTGTGCCGAGAGGAAGTCTTGCTCATCCTGATGTGGCTCGTCCCGACCACCGGAATGTTTCATCGGTCGTTGCGCCTGTTGCGACGGAGCGATCGCACCCGGATTCGGTGGCAGCCCGTATAATCCGTGCATCACGAAGTGTTTTTCGACTGCGGCTGCACCGGGTCCACCGGTTTCGTCCTTTCCCATTCCCTTGCCCACTGAAAAATCGATAAAATGTGTTTTACACTAATTTACAACAGTTGAATCTACGTTTTTTTTTAAATGCTAAAGGACATCGGCCAATGGCTCGTTGGCAATAAATTATAGAGCTATATCTATAGGACCACATATATGCAAATTGGCTCCTCTGTATGTTCTCAATAAACGTCACGTCACTACTAATGTATCCATTAAAATGGTCGGTCCGGATTTTTGTCCTCTTGCGAAAAAGTAATTGCCCACTTAGGCGAATCAACAAATAGATAAAATAAAATTTGATGTACCGATTCCAAATTCCAGAAAACAATTTAAAGTCTGGGAGAAAACTTACTCGGTGAGGAAAGAGAGCTGAGATGTGGGGGAAGCCCTGCGTAAGGAAGGCTCTGCAAGTAATTTCTCGGCATGGGCAAACCGGGCGGAAAGAGTTTTGGGGCTGTAGCCGCTAGAGGTTGTTCCTGCTGGCCGCTGCTTCCCGCTCCCGTGGAGTGCGAGTCGCTTCCGGGTGATGACGATGCCGTTGCACCCGACGACGAGGATTTGGGTTTCGTTAGGTTGAGGGGCGTGTCCGGATCCGGAAGAGGAGCTGCTGTCGGCGCCACGGCCGAGGACACTGGAGTTGGTGATCGCTCCTTTTCCATTTGTGACGACATTTGCGCCAAATGAGGACTCGCCCAGCTGTGACCATCCCTATGATTGCTGATCATCTAAAAAATGATGGAATAGAGGATTTTAGTAATTGTACAGCTCAAATGGTTTGAGTTGAATCGATGCACGACAAGAATAGTATATTATACTACAACGGAGAAAAGTGCGCGATTTTCGCCGTCAGTAATGTTTATTATAAGTCATTCAAAGTGAAAATCACCCGCCGATGAGCATAAGCTTTTTTTTATTACGCTGAAAAAACCACATTTCGGTTTGCAACAAGAGCGAAACGATTGCTCGTTGTCACACAAAAAAGTAGTTTTCCACCTGCTGCAGCACTTTTCGGTCCACTATGTTACTTTTTCTACGGTTAGTTAAACATCGATAACTTCAGAGGCGCGTTGCAGGCATGGAATGTGGTCTTTTCAGCGTAGTCGGGAAAAAACAATTCTATTGTTTTTCGAGTCATTTGTTTTTCCGCATCTATCAGATATTGCACACAATTAGCCGAAGTTTACTAAGTCTCAGAAGTCTGCTTATCACTTTTTTTCTAAACTTCAGATTTCTCGCAAATATAAGTGCTGCATTGAAAAAAAAAATTCGTCGTGTAAGAAAAAATTGGGAGGAAAAAACCCATGAATTTGACAAAAAGAAAAAATCTTCAAAAATTCACCGAAATAAGTAATGGATTAGTAAAAAAAAAAATTTAAGTGCAGGCAATTTCTATAGCAAAGTCTACAGGCGATATGCAGTTATGACTATGAAATTTTTACAATACATTTTCAAAGCTTTTCAGAAATTCTACTTACATTGGCGATCGAATTGATATGCTTGTTGCCGGTGGTAGCTGTGGATGTTGGCGGTGGCATCGACGTTGCAGGCAAGCCACGAAGCTGCTCGATAAACGGTAGGAATAAGAGAGACTGTGGACCCGCCATGTTCAACTGGCCCTTCGCTAACTGCGCCTGAAGCTCTTGTATGTTGTGCTGCATAATGTGCTCCTGCTGTCGCTTCAAGTGCTCCGTTTGTAACCGTTGCATCTCGATTTGCTTCTGCGAGTCGACCGCCATGTGGCTCGGATACGGCTGAAAAGTAGCGAAGAATAGCCTGTTACTGTAGTGCTATTATAAAGCAAGCTTCTGTCTGCAAATGCACGTTCGATTTCACGGTCTCGGAACGTCGTTCCTTTCCCCATCTTATCGTCGTTTTTCTCAGAGAATACGTTTGTTGAAACGGTATTTATAAACCGATAAAAAGCAATATCATAAACGAATCCAAAAATAAAATTTCGGAAATTGTGATTAATCCAAAGACACTAAAATTGGCTCTTCCCAGTTCTAGGGGAAAAAAAATGAATAATTTTGTAGCGATTACTCAAATTTTATTGTTGAATATTACAAGCTATTTTTAATGCTGTTTTTTATGTGCACACCTAAAGATAAATGATTGTTTTGTGCAATAGAAAAATGAGAGAAATTCATTGATGTATTATGCTGTCTTTATCAAGATGAATAATGCATAGCGGCTTAATTACTATAATTCATCAACAATTTATTCAACTATACCGACTAACATAATTGTGCGCTACTGCATAACGGTTCTGGCTATGATCCAGATACGCTTGAAATTTTAAGTCTATTTTGGACGATAAGGAAGACGTTTATTCATTCGCTAGAGAGATCTGCTCCGGGGTGCACTGAGAGAACGTCATGCGATATATAGTATATAATACACACGTATGAGCGTTTATAGATACAGAATGATATTATAGACGATGCTGTGCACACTAATCCCAATTATTAATCCGCAAGCTCGTTCGAGCCTCTAAAACACGAATGACCCGCGAAGAGCAGCAGATCACGGACTTCCGGAACGTGACAGGCCAGACATTAATATACCGAAGATACATAATTTCGCACAGGGGAAAGACATGGTTATCTCTCTGGAAACAAAGTTGTTTCTGTTTCCGTCTGATACGTCGATCAATTCAATCCTAAGATTGCTCGTTTCTTTATTTATATTTTATGCGTCGAGATTTCAGAAATTAGAAAATTGTTTTTAATAGCTAGGGAAAGGGCCTCGGGAGGGAAAAATTCTGATTGAGCATTCGAATAGAACACGGGGTTATAATTTTTTTCAACAATTCTGGGCATGAAATAATTCTTTTTTTTTTATCAACTTTAATGTAGGTCTCATAGAAATTTTAATTTTTATGCTAATCAGATAAGTGGAAGAGCTTTTATGCAAATCTTAATCGCAATTAAAGTACGAACAGAAATAACCTTTTTTGGGTATTCACATGCACATTCTTTTATTCCACCGTGAAATCAATGGCAAATTAGTGTGCACTGGATCAAAATACACCCTGACAGCGTCCTGCAAATCAATGCCAAGCTTTTTTTGCATTTAAAAAAAATTGCGGAAATAGCGAATTTCGATAATCGTGACTTTTCATGGCACAAGCCTAGAAAAAAATCACCTCCGCATCTGTCAACATTTGCATCATAGACTACAAATTTCAAGTGAAGAAAAAAGCTTTTTCATGTTTTTTTTTTTAAATAGAATGTCTATGTTCAGACTTCGATTTCACGGACTTGTGTATTTCTTCAGGGAATCTCATTCCATGAGATCGAGGTTCGACTGTACGTTGCCGGAATTAGTCATAAATTCCTTTTCTTCTATGCGGATTCCCCAAAACTCCAGGAAACGCCACGAGCGCATAAACAGAAATGATGACAGGTGTAAAAACGAAGGTGCTTAGCGTCACGCATAACATACGTAATAATGTTGACCGAGAGCATGGTCTTCGCTGTCCGAGGAGCGAGTGATAGCCGGTGGTGCTGCACGCGAACGGGACGAAATATAACTTCCACCAAACTCACAGACACTCAATATAGGCCCGCATGCCGAATAGTTGGAAGACTCGAAAGCGGCTCTGTAGAATGGTTCGATAATCGGCGTGTTTGCAATCTTGTAGTCGCAAACGAAAGAGAGAGAGAGAGAGAGAGAGACAGACAGAGAGGGTTGCCGATGAGGCTTCATTATTCATCCGGTGAAGCTCAGTTATGCCGATGATACGTATCCATGACAGTTATACCGCCCACAGTGGCTAAATATAAACAGGCGGGGTGCCAGCGAGTTCCATTCACATTCACGTACACACGAAAGCGCGTGCGTTCGCTTGGCAGAGGAACAGCGCGCGAGTGACAAGGAAAGCCTCAGTTCCGCGCTCGGAGAGGGCGCTGAAGGGAAAGCGAGGCGCGGGGAGGGGATGGAAGCGGAACGCTCGCGGGCCGCCGGTTTAGTGAGTGGGCATAAGAATATGAGGAGGCCGTTCTGAATATGCATCCGCGCATTGACGCCAACTGCACCGACTAAAATTAGCCGCGCAATTACCGAAACATACCTACCCCCATAACCACGCACCGCCGCACGATATACTCGCGCGAGTTTCTTCTTCTTCCTCGCTCGTTGTGACTTACCGGCGGCTTGTCGCGTACCGAGACCTCTGTACTACTACTACATACTAACTGGGGAAGATCCGGTAGCGCGGTAACTTGCTCCGCAGCTAATATTGTCGTCGGGTTTATCACTGTCGATGTAGAAAAAAAAAATCTTCCGCAAGGAAGTTTACCGATTGACCGTGAATCTGTGAAATTCAATGTAGTCTATGGAACCATCACTGAGAAACTCATATATTGTTATGGAGTTGACAGTTTTTACGGGAAACTTGAAGATTCTCAGGGATCGCGTGAGACAGAATTTAGAAGATTCGTTTTTCCAGGTTTTTCAGTCGAATTTTTTCGTTATCGAGAAAGAAGTAGATGGTTTTGGAATCAGTGGACAATGGTAGGATTGTGGGTTTTGAAATTACTGAATATATTGAATTTTTTTTTTACTTTCAGCTCTCCAAAAAAGTATGATCACGAAAGTTCGGGATTTTTAATTGACCATAAGTTTTTTTTTGTTCAAATGACTGCGAATTTCCGATATCTCGATTTAGGAAATCCGGATCTTTCCACACGTAAGATCGCTTTAAAACACAGCCGAAAACCACCTTTTTAATCTGTGAAAATTAAAAATTCAATGTATTCTAATTTTCCGTGCGGCGTTTACTAATGAAAAGAAAAAAAAAAAAAAACAAGTTAAGCTGGAACCATTACACTATAATTTACTTAACAGATTTTGAAAAAAACCTGTAATGTAAAGAAACAATTTGATTTCAATTTCAAATATTAGGCAATACGTCGATGTACGATGCTTCAGTGGACCCGAATTTGCTATTAATTTAACCAGGAAATCAATATTACCATAAAAATACCGATACCATATTATTCTTTCATTTCCACTTTTAATCCTCAATTCATAAAAATTTCTAGATTTAGAATGAGGATAACAATTTCTAACGAGATAACGTCGACAGACACATTGAAATCGGAAAAAGTTCAAACTTTTTCCATTTGCAATGGTAATTATTAACATATATGTTGCACAGTGTCGACGATTTTATCGAAAAAAATGTTATCTTTAACATCAATTCCCTCAGCAGAAACCAGGAGAGTCGGAGAAGCTTTTTGAAAAGAAAAAAAAAATCTGTCGAATAGTTTATCGTAGAAAACGGTTGATCGCCGAAAACGTCGTAATATTGTATCGGCAAAGGTTCAGAGATAAGAGAATATTACGGCTAGTCGTGTTTGCTGTACACAGAAAGTACCAAACGAACATTGTACATACGCGCAGAAACGATAGGTAGCGGAAGGGTCCGGTATGAGTGCGCGCGCGTAGTTATACTATTGGAACTGGGACTGCGCGGCCTTTCCAGCGAACCGCACGGACATCAAGGAATCCATAATCATAGATCAGAGAGGAAAATGTATAGAGACTCTCTCTGTGTATATATGTACAGACAGCAATAATACATATGTATATAGCACGCAGATATATAACTGGAAGAAAGAGAACTAGCGAAAGATCGAACAGCGAAGGATGGAGAAAGATGTTCCCAGAGATATTCCCGTATATCGTTTATCGGCCAATGTTTATTATCCATACGCTCGTCTCTAATCCTTTTGATATCCCCTACACACCGCAAGCCCCTCGCTCATAGGTTACGCGTATGCTGCATTCGGCGAATAAACAAATTGCGCGATTACCCTGACTCAGAGCCGTGTGTATGCGCACACAGAGAATTCTATATCAAAATCGCCGACTTTCAAAAACACCCCATTTTTTGCCGTCATCACGACTTTTGTGTATCAATATTTTCTTGAATTATGATTGGTCGGATGCAGTCACGAGAACGTAGATTATTTTAGGAAAATCATCAACGTTATTTCAATACGTAAAGAAGATAATACCAAAACTGTTTTTTCACTCGGAATATTGTTTGGCAAATTTTCGTACATATGTTCGGTAAATTTCAGAACGTTTTTTGTCATTTTCTTTAAAATGCTCTGTGGTCTCTGAGAAACATTGTGTTCATTTCTGCGGCTTTCCGCATTTTTCTATGATTTTCCAAAGTTATTTCCGATACTTCGGAAATTTCTCTGATTTTCTGATTCCGATGAAGATTGAAAACAAATTACAATACAGTATTTTTGACCTGTCGAAATCCGCTACGTAGAATTGACATGGAATGTCTCGTATGGACGTTACTATGTATAAATTAAAGCTGCGACGATATAGCGATTTCTCTTCAGCGGTTCAATATTAATAATACTCTGTGGCCACGATAATCGGTCACAATATTGCGCCGTGAACGCAACGACTACTGCTTTTACTGGTCAACTTCTTCGTAGTTTCTATGTGCATTATGGTCCACGGATTCAATCTATCGGTCTTACTAAGAACGTTGAAGACCAAGCGTGAGAATATAAACCAGTACTAGTAATATCTTCTATGGACATTACTATGTATAAATTGAAGCTGCGAAGTTATAGCGATTCCTCTTCAGCGGTTTAATATTAATAATACTCTGTGGTCCCGATAATTGGTCACAATATTGCACCGTGAACACAACGATATAGCTACTGCTTCTGCCGGCCAACTTATTCAGGGTCTCCATGTGTATTATAGTCCACGTATTCAATCTATCGGCCTCACTAAGCACATTGGAAATGACCAGGCGTGAGAATATAAACCAGTACGCCTATATCCGAATGAGAGACGCGCGACGCCCCGAGAAAGTCACAAAGGCGACTTTGTTTCCTTTGGCGATTGCGTCATCGTTTCTTCTCCAGAGCTCCTCGTATGTTACTACAGTGTATGATAACGAACTGGCGGAACAAATCGCTTTACCGCCTCGGCTTACACGCTGGTCCTCAACCACTGTATTACCATTATCTCCAACGCGTAGTTTTTGTCCTTACGACCAACTTGCACCATCTCATTTACAATCCAGGCAGCACAGTCGAACTATCCATGAAAAATGTGTGTTTTTAAAAAATTTCAAGAGATTTCTCGGGGAATACCTAATTTTGTACCGTGTATTCACAAGCAAAAGTTTAATTTGGCCACTATTTTTTCAGAATATTAATTCTTAACAACAATATAATAAGACAATAAATTTTTTTAAATTTCGTATGAGTAAATTAAAAAAAACGTTGCCAAGATTACAGAAAAACGAAAATTCACAAAATCAAAGTCATTCAGGACAGAAAAGAAAATTTCCACAGTTGGAAGTAACATGTTATTAGTTTGAGAAGTGCGTAATCATTGGTTATCAATGTTTGCCTTGATTATTGTGAAAAATGAATATTCGCCAATTTCTGATTTAGCCTTTGTGACGAAATGTCAAGATTCTGAGCAAAAATAAACAAATTTCTCTGTATATACATTAGTTAATAATCCAAAAACCATAAATAAATGGCTTCTCGACAGCTGTCATATCTCTCGGCTTCAGCATAATCACATTAATCCCCCAAGCTCACGTTAGTTGGAATAATTCCCACGTCACCTTGGGCTGAGCTTGAATAATATAATACAGCGGAGCTTCTCCGCAGATACAAAAGGGGCTCAAACTTAAGTGCATCAAATCCAATGTTCAAGAAGCAAGAAGACATTTGGCTGACGATGTCAGGAGTAAAGCGTGAGAGAATTGAACCCTCATTCGGTGAGGACACATCGACGGTTCGGCAACAGCTTGGGACAGCTTTCGGTGCTCCGGGACGGTATATTCGAACGACAGCAAAGAGAGAAAGACTAACGTGCGTGGGATCGAGGATTTCTCGTGTTTCGCGAGCCGGGAAAGAAATAAGCCGACACGGTGAGCTCGCAGAGCCGTCAGAAGGATTATTGTCTTCGGCTTCTTATCTCAAAACCAAGAGTCCTGCGAGGATATCGTACCCTGTGTGTCACGATGGTGTTCTGATGGGAGAAGCTGCAGAGACCTGCCGCGATGCTCCCGAGGGACTAGGGGGCGAGAGAAGAGAAGACTAGCGAAGACTGAAGACGAAAAAGAGGCGAAGGAATAGGAGGAGGAGGAGGAGGACATGGGGAAGACGTTACGAGGATCATCGAGGAGTCTACAAGCGCCGACGGTTCCTCGCTTCGAGGCACCTCAAGCCAACCTACGTTGGCGACGACGACGATTTTATTTCCTCTTTTTTTCTCTCCCTCTCTCTTCTATTTCTCCTAACTCACCTCTTTCCTTTGCCGTTTCCTTTCCACTTATTTTTCTCTCGTCCTGTCCTCTCTTTTCTCTTCCAACACTTCTTGTCTCCCGTAGACTCGCGGTTCTCAGCGACGTCGCCAACATTTGTCTCCTCCTCTTCCTTTTCAACGACAATCCTACGATTCAGAGCTGTGCCCGTAGAATCCGCACGGTAAGAAAACGGCGACACTTTTGTTTTATATCTTTTTAGTAGCGAAACACAGTTCTGCAGTCTCTGGAGTTGTTCCTCTCGGCGGAAACGTGTCTACGGGTTTTATTTAATCTTTTTTTGCTCTTTACTTTTTTTTTTTAAGTCCTTTTCGTCTCTGCAGTGTCTCTCTTGACGACGGGACCTACGCTCTTACCCAAAAGACTCGACTTCGTCAGAACCATCCCGCCACGAGGAGGGAGTACTTCACGCAAATGTCATTCCTACTGATGTCGCTACGCTTCACGCTAACGGCACGTAAGCTTCGAGACTCGGGAAGTGGAGAGTATGGGACAAACGCGAAATTTGTGATATTAATATGATGACGTTAGGAACGATGAATTTCGTTGCGAAGGCAAATGTGAAATTGAATTTAGAAGTTAAAAAATGTTCACAAGAGCCCAAAAAAAAAAACATTTATCGCAAAAGAAATAACAAAAATAAAAACGTGGTTTATACTTTATATTCTGTAAGTCCGTACGACATATATATATAAATATATATATATATATTTTTTTTTTTGAGATCTCGTGTCATTATCAACAACTGCAGAAACGCAGCCGAGAGCTTGAAGCTCGTCATGCCGATCTCGCGTAATTTGCTTACAATTAAAATTGGTAACGTGAGAGAGGATCGAACTGGAAGGCGTTGTACCCTTGGAAGCACCCATCCAGCATCACCACCGAGAGCAGCAGCAGCAGCAGCAGCATCAGCATCAGCAGGAGTCGCAGCAGTGGTGCGCGTAGGGCTAGAAAGTAATTAATTCTTAACAAGGCGAGGTTTGCTCGGTACTTGAGCGACCACGCGGCTGGCTTGCGGTCTGAACTCGTGCGCATACAGTGGATGATGACGACCTCGACAACGAGCCCCGCAAGAGGAAGGGAAGAAGAAGAAGAAGAAGAAGAAGAAGAAGAAGCGGAAGAAGAAGAACGAGCAGCGCTTCAAGACAGAATAAAATTATACGAGCGGAGAAAGCGGAGAGCGAGAGACACGAAGAAGAGGAGCGCAACGGTGACGTTGGAAAGAAAGGAGGAGGAAAAGAAGAAGAAGAAGCAGAAGGAAAGACAAAAAAAAATGGGAACACAGGCAAACATGTATTACAATGACTTGCGGTGCGCCTAACCCTTGGACAAAAAACGCGACCCCTTCGCACTCCCCTCGAACAGACAAGTGATAGAAGCGAGAGCGAACGAGGAACTCTCTGATGCCTAAAGGGGGGCGAACGGACAATAAACGTCAGGGTAACCAGCGCGTGACTCGGAGGACAACAACACAGCGACCCGTCCGTGATCCCTGCAGACTTTAATTAATTTTGTATGTGTTGCACACGCGCCGAAAGAATAAACTCATGTGGCCTCTCCGTTCTCTCTTAGCGCGTAGCTACGGTATAGAATAGTACCAACGTTGTGGCGGGCCAAGAGACGAGGACCCGTCGCACTGACTTGTCATGCTACGCCCCAACGTGTATTACATGTATATGTATACATATAAAATGGAGTCACAGACGTAAAAGATACGTACATACAGCAGCAAGTCTACGGGGAAAGCTCTGAGATCCACTTGAAGGGATAATAATGCGAGCTCACCGAGATGCACGTGGCTTGGAACAATCCTTTCCTCACCCACTCTCTGCAATCGGTCCTTCATGGTTTTCAAAAACATCCTGTGGTTCCACTTCATTTTTACAGTCTTGCTTATTTTTCGTTCTTGTGCTTGATATAGAGATATACGAGCTTTGACATTCAATTTATGGTGTCTCGGATTTATGCTACTATGAATATTGTTATTTTAAACATTTTTTTCTTCATATTTTACATACATTGGGGTTTTAAAAATAGTTTTGAAAAATGAAAAAAAAAGAAAAAAAGGAAACGGTGGCATAAGGAATATATCGTTAGTTTTTATTGCACTTGGACAAATCGTGGCAGTGAGTCCTTGCAATTATTTTCCTAATTACAGTAACTATTTTGTGGTAGTGGTAATTATGAAAAATTTTACAAGAAGATACATTTTTCAATAGGGCCATTTATCCATTGTTTGGACGTCAAAATAATGGAAAGAATAAATTGATGGTTCAAATGGAAAAGTGGCCCTGCAAGGGTTAAGAATGACATTGAAGCAAATTAGTCGTTCGAACGTGAGATTCGAGGCTCGACGTTAAATGGAAGTGAGGTGCATATTAGATTCAGGAGAATGGCGCGGCTCGGGAAGATGCTGAGCGCGGGGTTTACTTATAACTCGGGATGAGATGCAGCGGGGAGACCCTACGGAGAGGCACGAGGACGACAGTTTGCCGCAGACTCAGCTAGTACATATATCTACTGTATACGCTCATTCGCTCAGCGAGATCTCGCGGTAGAATCCGCGCGCGCAAGTTCTGTAGTAAGGAATTCCAGCGCGAGAGAGAATGTGAATGAGTCGGGCAGCTGCTACATTCCTATATGCCGTCACTGCGAGAAATCTCCCTACTCACAGCCATCCCTCGTGATTTTCGTCGCTTTTTCTTGATGTTGGGTTATGCACCCAACGAATATCGCGACTCCCTCTTATTTCTATCCAGAGGGAATCTCCTGGTTGGTCGACTTGGCGATAAAAAAAATTGCAGCCGAATAATGACTCTTAATGACTCCCTTTTTAATAAATCTGCTATTTATTTTCGTGCCTGTGAGACTAATTAGCTTTCTGCAAGTAGCTTCTCGCAAAATGGCATCGGAAACGAGGCGCTTTTGACAGTTTGACAATCGAAATGGATTTTAGATATTATTGATCATTAAATGGATCGCAATGAGATATATACTCTAGACATATGTTGCAAAATGGTAATCATAAAATAAATTGTACAGTGTGTGTTGCGTTTTATAGTAATAACGTAGTAACGCTTTTGAGAGAAAGACAAAATGTTTCCTTTTTGACGTTAATACTAGAATACGAAGAAAAATTGACAATAACTGTGCCACCTGTCACTACAACTATAAATTCATCACTTTTTTGTAATAATTAGAGTTACCACACATCGTAAATTACAAAAGGCAAGTAAAACCTTGAACATTGCTTCCTCATTATTTTTCACATTTCACTAAGCTATACCTACATGACGAAATATGCTCAATAGCTTTGGCTTCTTCATAGAGAAAGCTTTGTAAAAAGGTGAAAAATAATGAGGTAGCAATGTGTGAGGTTTCATTCTCCATTCTTGTTTCAAATACATTCTCAAAGAGTGAGAGAGTGGGAGAGAGGAATTCAAATTCCTGTAAAATCCAAACCTAATTCGATCTTCACTCAATTATATATCGACCATCACGCAATATTATTTCGTTTACGTACAAAATTAGGGCTCACTCACCCTTAGCAAAGTTACTGTACTGCGTCAACTTTTTGAAAAATTCTAAACTCCACAAAATCGGAATTTTTTTTACCGATTCCACCCAAATTCAATACTCAACAACGTTCAGCATATTCAAACTTATGAAGGACGATTTTACATAAAAGCTATAACTGTAAAAAGCTCAAAGCACCCACGATTTTTTTATTAAAAAAAGCTATGAAATATCTGCATCCCGTTTATTAAAAATTGGATGAATTTAAAACGAGCTACTGCATCTCTTCTACGCCAAATTCTATCTCAATTGGTTTAACTGTCCTTTAGTCATAGGCCATTGAAACTTCGAAACCCCCACAGAGAAAAATAATGAATTGCCACGGCCAAGGTATTGTTTGACACAACCAAACAATTGTCCTGATTCCCACTCAACTCAGCTTAATTTTGAGAGCAAAAAGAATTCGTTGCCCTAATCAAGATTCATTGGTAGATAACCCAATAGTTGAGGAAACCGCAACTATTAATTGCAATCTTATCTACTCGATTAGTCGACAAGACTATTCGAGTATCCTCGTCGAAAGCTCGTTCAAGGCTCGAATATCTCCTTACATGTTCTTCTTAATCACCATATTGTTTGTAGTCACAAAACAGTCAAGTGTGATACAATTTGTGCCCCGAAAGATACAATTGAAGAGGTGAAAACATCCTTTTTGAGCTTGCAACTGTACATTTAGAATAATAGCTTCATACAATGTCAATGTACCGATTTTATTGCAACAATAAATTGATCTATTGTCGCAGTCAATTTTGTATAGTTCATCAAATTGAAAACGTAATCGTCATAACCAATCATTTTTCTCCATGCTGCAGAAAACGACTTTTTTCGATGTATTGCACCATTTTGAGTATTCCGAAATGAGAAACTCTGCACCAAGGAGAAATCATAAAAACAGTATTTCTTTTTTGTGAGAAAGCAAAAAAAGATACAATTATTAATTCAACGCCCCTGCATCTGATGTAGAAATCGGCGAGCGCAACGCACGTGGACGACACCTCTGCGCTCGCGAGACGCTCATTAAAAGGCCCCTTTTCTCCCCGGTGATGGGATTGCAGCACAACGCACCCTCGCGGCTTCGGTCTTGGGCGTTTCGTGCACGGTTATCTGCGGCACTCGTGTGCATCAACAGCGATGCACTCGATGCATCGCGTTCTCAGCGCGATCTTTCCGAAAACGTCGTACTCGCGGCCTCGTAAAGCTCTTGCGGCTCACGCACCCCCGCTTCAAACTCTTCTCCGCTTCGAGTCGCGCGCTACCGCCAAGAGTGTGTATATTTCTGGTGGTGGTCGCCGCGGCGAGGGTGAATCTTTATTTTCGTTCTCACATTTCCTCTCTCCGAGAAGATGAGAAAACTCGGTGCTTGATACTGGGAACCTGAAGAGGTGTATGTACTTATTCCCGGGCACGCCACGGCAATAAATATATTTTGCATACGCGCGAGGTGACGTACTACGATGAGCGATATGTAATTTAAGACGACTCTCCGTCGACTCTGTGAGACACTTCGCATTGATTCTAGCATTATTTGTAGCTTAATAATAATCTATCAAAAAGGGAATTTTCCACAAGGATTAAATATATTTCATGACCAAATTGGACCTTGAAATTTTTATTTTTCTTTCACAGATTTTGGATACGTATTGAAAAAGGTACTTTGAAATTCCGCCTCGTGATTTGAGACGACTTTACGTCGATTCAGTACATTTCGTTACAATTTTAGCATAATCTTGTCGCGTATGAGATTTTTCATAAAGATTCAGTCGAGGATATTAATATCACTGTTTTCTTTTATGGACAAAAGTGATATTGGGATTCAGTTTTTTCGTTATTGAAAATAGAATTAATACCTGCGGCAAGACAAATTGTTCCTTGAGAATATGCAATATCAATAATTTCTTGAATTCCGAGTATATTCTAAATAGAATTACATAGATTGTCAATTTTTTGCACAATTTTTGGATCACTGTTACAAAAAATACTTTGACAAGTGGCTTTTTCTGTAATGTAGAGCATATGTTGCGATGACATAGTTGAAGAGTTGAGTCGACACATTGCGCATTAACTAAATCAATGTTAAATTTAGCCCGTTACTGTACAATTTTATTTCACGTTCTCAGATAATAATTTAAAAGAAAAATCGAATATTCTAATCATGATTTTCAACTTATAAACACAGATTCGATTGCGACCTTCTTTAAATTGCAGCTCTTGATGTCGATAACGATAATATTGACCTGAGCAATAAACGTATAATGACGTTGAAGAGAAAACGAAAATAAATGTTCAAAAAAGGTTGGATACATTGACGACTAATTTACCTCCTCAAAATTGCAGCTCTCGATATTGAGCCAATAGGAACCGAAGCTTTTGGTATTGAATTAGAGGACATTGACTTATCGTCGATAACGATAATGTTGACCTGAGCAATAAATGTATAATCACGTTGAAGAGAAAACGAAAATAAATTTAAAAAAAAGGTGCGATATATTGACGACTAATTTACCTCCTCAAAATTGCAGCTCTCGATATTAAGCCAATAGGAACCGAAGCTTTTGGTATTGAATTAGAGGACATTGACTTATCGTCGATAACGATAATGTTGACCTGAGCAATAAATGTATAATCACGTTGAAGAGAAAACGAAAATAAATTTTAAAAAAAGGTTCGATATATTGACGACTAATTTACCTCCTCAAAATTGCAGCTCTCGATATTAAGCCAATAGGAACCGAAGCTTTTGGTATTGAATTAGAGGACATTGACTTATCGTCGATAACGATAATGTTGACCTGAGCAATAAATGTATAATCACGTTGAAGAGAAAACGAAAATAAATTTAAAAAAAAGGTTCGATATATTGACGACTAATTTACCTCCTCAAAATAGCAGCTCTCGATGTTAAGCCAATTGGAACCGAAGCTTTTGATATTGAATTAGAGGACATTGACTTATCGTCGATAACGTTAATGTTGACCTACGCCATAAACGTATAATCACGTTGAAGAGAAAATGAAAATAAATAAAAAACGAAAATAAAAAAAAGTTCGATACATTGACGACTAATTTATCGGGTCAGGCCAAATTGGAAGTTGCGATGAAACGTGACACTTTAATTCGCAGCATTGAAGCTCGCTCCCGATGACCCCGCAGTGTGTAAAAATAAAGCAACTTTAAAAAACTCAATCTCACGCAATATAAGAGGTAAATGTGCTCGAGGTCGCGATAAATTGTCCACGTATCCAGTCACAAATGTTCACCCGCCAACGGAGGCTGAGCGATCGAGCCTCGCGTTAAATAAGTCATTCAAGTTTTTTGCTCTACATTGGAGACGAACACATGCGTACAGGCTTTGTAATTTGCGATGTGCATCTCGACGAACGAAGCGGCAAGTTATGAGACAGATCGACGATTTAAAAAAAAAGGCTTTCAGTGTTGTATACGTGTAAAGACAACGGGAATAATGCACGAGGAAAAGAGGAGAGAGTACAATGCACGGCACTGTATTGTATCTCGCTCGTTCGAGTTTCTCGCTTCGGATGAGACAATGAACGACACGGAGCCACTGTTTTTTTCTCTCCTTTTTATTTCATTTCTCGAAGACTGCACGCTTTCGGTGAGCCAGCTATCGCTTTAACAATAACGGAAAACGGAGCGACACGATTCTTATTCAAAGAACTCGCTGGTGATAAGAAGATTATGCTGCAAATTTCCTGGAAGAACATTTTTTTATTTCTTTTTTTTTAATTTCCATTCAAGTAGTCGTTTTGTTCTTTGCGTAATGACCAAATGAATGTCATCATTTAAAAAATTATATGTATATAATTTTATAGTAATATTTTCTGCAATATCGACTAGAAAATTGATACATATTTATCAACAAAATAGAGTTGCAATTCATTTTAAAAAGCCATGGAAATTAAGCAAAGCGGATTTCTTATGTGATTCTGAGCGAATTCGGTAGAAAATAATGAAAAATCACCACAAAATAATTCTCATACAATAGAATAATTCTTCATTGTGATAATTTTTTAAAGTTACGTAATAAATAAAAATTGCTTAACAATACCAAGCATTAATCATGTTGAAAATCCTACCCTCGTTATTCCAATACTTTCGTCATAAATAAAAAAACTTTGAAGAACGCCCTGTTCCTCGGTTTTATGCGAAACCCTTAATTCTTCCGACGAAAAAAAATCGGTTCTCAAAATGCAATTGTAAATGTCTTCGAAACAACGAAGATTAAAATATACCAGTGGCCCGTCGTGCTCCTCGAAATAGAATAATGATGATAATTGAAGAGTACGTGCAATTTAGTCTGAAGGCGCGTGTTTATTATTCGCTGAAGAGTCATCCCCTGTGAGGGTGAGGAGAGACCGCGGACACGCTAACGATCGCTCGAACAATGAGGGCCACAATGTTAATGAGAAAAGTAATTATGTGAGACTTTTCTCCCAGAAACAAATCGGGAGGAGGAGAGGGAAGGGGGCAGTAGCACGAGGAGGCAACTGGCGAGTGTGGGAGGGGAAAAAGTGGGAAAGCGTGCTGTAGGTATCCATCTACGGAGGGTGGGTGCAAGGAGGTGGCAAAGGTGCGCTTCTGGAGTAGCAGGTCGCCCCCCGGACTCTTGAGAAAAAATTTGCAAAGGGGCGGGAGGGGGGGGGGGTTATAATGTAAGTGCCAAGTGGTCCAGACGTCGTCAGACGTGCACCGCAACTTATATACATTTGCTTATGCCACCCGGACCCTCGCTCTCGGCATTAACTCTCGGTTAGGTTCACATCACCTCGTCGGCGTAGCTATAAACACGCCTCGGTTCATATGGCTCGCTGCAACGAACCGCGAAATATATACCTTCAACCTCAAGACATTTGTCCAACACTTTAACACGTTTCGCGAATGAGAGAAAAAATCTTTAAGAACTTAATTCCCATTTCTCGAGCATTCAAGAAAAATTTCATTTTATTTTAATATAATTTACTTTGCCGGCTACGACGACGATTAATCGAGTCGTTAACCACTTGCTTTTATTCTCTGTATTTGCTGTGCGAAAAATTCCCCAGGAAATGCTATTCGTGCTTTCATGTATTATGACGTTCGACGCTGAGGGTTATTTTATTTTTTTTATTTTTCAAATTATTTATTATGTGGGTGGCAGGTTTATACGCTAAAAGACTGTCGGTTAGTGAGTAATGGAAACCCCAATAGAACGATTTTACCCTGGTGCCTTTACCACCCTGAATCAGAAGTGAAAACGACACCGGACGAGACGAGAAATTGATGAATCGGGCATACGTGACTGGCACTCGATATTTTTTCGATGTTGGTATTATTAACTACTGCGTACATTCCCGGATACGGCGTGACAGAAATATCGAATGGACCGCCAGAGGGTAAGCCACATTTTTTCTTTTTTTTTTTTTTCGATCTGTATTGAATACAACGTGTGCGAATAGGTTAGGATATTTTCGGCAAGTGAAATTATACATTATCACGGTAAAACATGGATCAGTTATTATAAGCCCCGTAATTATCGCAACGGCAGTTGATTTTGTCTTGCAAATATTCTTACGAAATTATTTTTTTCATCTTTTTTTTTTTCACCGATACATAAATAATTCTCGATACATCATAAATTTGAATGAAATTTTCGGATAAAATATATTTCACCAAAAAAAAAATGCATCTATTGAGAGCAATTTATGAAAATAGCGTGGGACATTTTTTGTAAGAGAAATTTAGAAAAAATAATAGAAGAGTTACAGAGGAAACTATTGAGTACGTAATGTTATACGTTAACGTTGAAAAATAACTTTGAAAAAATTCTGTTAATTTTATAAGATAATTTTGACTTACTTAATGCGAAATTGTATGTGTGCGCTCGGTAGAGGAAGCGATACGTGCTCTTCGGGCCTTGCGGCGAAACATCACTAAAGAGATGATGCGGGAAGTGAAGAGTGAGTGAGATAGCGAGGGGTGCAATTTGAGCGAGGCATCAGTCGGCGAGTTTAATGATGTTAGCTGCAATTACATGCATTAGTACGACGTGGCAAGAGGACGCGTTGGATAGGCAGAGAGGAGTATGTGCAAGGGGGTTGGAGAGTCGTTGGGGGTATACGAAAGAGGAAACATCAGGCAGACAGTCTAGTAGCCTCAGGTTTCGTCCTCGGGAAAGCGACTGATAGTTTTACAAAAACAAATGTGCTGAAATAATTTGCTGAGCTGAAATAAAAAAAATTCTGTAAAGTTTACAAAATCGTTCTCCGACATTTTTTAAACATAAGTACAGAAATGTACTTGAAAATTATTCGAGTTTGATTTCCATACTAAATGGGAAGCTAAAAAGTGAAAAATAATGAGGAACTAATATACACGGTTTTATTTTGCGTACTTATAATGCCTAAATTTTGAAATATTGTTTTGTCCAAATTTTCACTAAATACTATGTCGTTTATGTAGAAAAATTGGGCACGCTATCTCAAGTATTGCAAAAAGTTAATTCAACAACATCTACTCTTTGAAAAATTAAATACTCCGGAAAATCGAAACTGCTTCACTGATTTCATTCAAATTCAGGTGCATGGACTAAAAATTAATTTTGCCCTTTTATAATTGACTACGCTAGAATTTGTTGTGAGTCGTAATAGACTAAGTTGACCAATTGTTTGGTAGGTTGAATAAGCAATTATTTTTTTCAACGTGGGGCTTATCCTGAGTTTCTGATCCTTATCATTCGCTAAATCCCATGCAGCCACTTCCGGGTTACCATTCTATATCGCATTCACCATAGTATTTTCAGTACCCAGTTCGCCCCACGGTGCTACAGGTACATCATGTTCTGGCGAAAATGTAAACATGACATACAACTGTATACATCTGACCTCCGCAGGTACAGGTACCTGTGAATGCCTGATGCATACGTCTGGATTTTCATCGTGTCCGTATTTTTATTTTCGACAAAACTACGTCATTGAGATTCGAACCCGCGACCTGCCGATGCTCTGAACCCGAGGTCAGTTCGTTGACCTCAGGTCAGTTCATGGACAACCTCTTTGCTTATAACGGTGTAGCCTGCACAAGAGAGAAATGATTGAAACAGAATTAAAAAAATATGGATATAAAAAATGGCGCGATAAAACCATAGACATGTCCATGGTTTTCGGTAGTCAGGTCGATATCTCCATGGTTTTTGGTGTCTAAGTCGATCGCTGAATAGTTTAACGTGTCCAGGTCAATTTTTGTCATATTTTTGGCTGACCACATCGATACTTTTATAGTTTTCGATGTATATTTAGCTATGGCTTTTTATGTCGGGGTTAGCTTTCCTATAGTTTTTTATGTCCCGATGTTTTTTTTTCAACTGTCTAGACGGAACTGGATATCGGAAATTGAGGCACTGTTAACACAGCGCTCGAAAACTGTAGGCGAACATAACTGTACAGCTAAAACTATAAATCGATCGACCTGAACACCTAAAACTGTGCAGATATCGAACTGGATACCAAAAACTATGGACACATCGACTTTTCAGTATAAATTCAGACCAATAGATCATCCTTGACACATTATACCTTGAATAAATTCTTTTTTGCTGAGCATATTAAATACAAATTTATTCCACAATTTACGCCAATTTATTATTAAACGAAAAGTCACTTGACGAGATGTGCAATAAAAAAGAGAAAGAAAAAATGATTACGGAGACGGTGGAAGGCTAATAATCGCTTATAGTACCGGAGGTTATCTTGCACGAGTGAGTTACGAAGCCTCCGACGATACAATACACCAGCAGTCGAGGATCCACCATCGCCGTTCCGGCAAAGCGTGTGGAACGACAAATGGAGGAAGGAAGGAAGGAAGAGGCTGCATCAAACCTAGTAGCCGATGTTGATGCTGATTTAACTGTGGCAATAACGGCATCACCGTTGACGACAAGGTCGTTGGGGTGAGCGAGGAAACGAGGGTTTGCGAATCGTGAAACGAGTGTGTCGCCAGTTGGGGTAACAGAAGAGCGAGGCATCAGAGGGTAGGGTGTGTGTGTGTGTTGGAAAGCAACGAGGACGTTGCTTCAGTGAAATGCGTTAACGCGTTAACCGTTAACGTGTCATAGTGTGGCTCATGAGGGATGATGCCTGTTTTATCTCTGTCGTTCGCAAAACGTAAAAAAAAAGAAGAAAAAAGAAAAACGAAACGGAGAAAATACAGGTATGTTAAAGCGAGAGGGTGCGGATGACGAAAGGCTCTCTTGCCGAAGGCTGCAGCGGAGCACGAGAGTACATCCACGCATCGTTGAGTCACGATCAAACGGCAAACAGGACGGCGCCGACGTCGAGCTCGCCGAGCTCTGACGCTACATGCTATTGCTCGGATAATTCTTTGATCGCTCAGAAAGATACACTAGCGTATATATATTCCAAGCGCAACGATGTTGCTGCTGCTGCTACTGCTGCCGTCACCGCTTATTCGCGAAGCCACTGGCTTAGGGGTTAACGTGGAATCTCCACCATTTGTGACTGTGCGCCACTACTATGTGCTCGCGTGTCTGCAAAATTGGTGAAGGTATGTGTGTATGTGGGTATGGTTGTTTGCGTGTATGTACTTGATGCACCCAACGAACGTTTTGGTTTTACTTGGCGACAGATAAAGAGAGAGAAACTGGAAAAGGCGAGTGCGGGTGCGTCTGAGTACAGAGAGACGTTCATTTAGAAAAAAAAAAAACATCCCCAGTGGTAGTGGTGAACGCACAAGCGGCATTTGTATCAGGACTAAACAAGGGATCGTGTGGGAGATGAGGAAACACATACGGATACGAAATTCGGGGTTTAAGGGTGATTTTACTTCCTCATAGAGGAAGCTTTGTTTTCATGAAAATTTTTTTTTTTCGAGATTTTCATGTTAGTATGCTTAGAATCACCTAAAACGTCGAGAAAAATGGTATAGAAAATGTGTGTGTGTGTGTGTGTCGATCGAGATCAAATTTGGCACGCAAGTAGACTAATAATTCCTCTTCAATTGCTATAATTTTTGAGAAAATATGTCTATGTATACTGATTTTATAGAATTTTTAATGTTTTCGAAAAATGTCGTATACTCTCTAACTTTCGTAAAAGTTCGCCGATATGGCTAAATTGTTCTTTATAACTAGAGAGACATTAAATGCTGTTTGGTACTGAATTTCGACAAAATCGGTAAAGCGGTTCGAATTTTATAGAATTTTGAATTTTTGTAAAAATCAATATTTTGCTATAAATCGCGTCGAATTTCAGCAAATTAACTGAAATGTTCTATAAACGAAAAATAACATACAGGCCTACTGTGTACCAAATTTGGTGATGATCGGTAAAGTCGTCCAAATATTACACTATTTTGAATATTTGAAAAAATTGCGATTTTCGCTATATCCTTCGCGGAAGTTACTACAGTAAAACAAAAGTTTGTGCCGAATAAAAATGAGATGTGCTGGTGATTTATTCATTTATTCAAGACAAGGATGCCAAGTAGAACTTTGCACATTGCTTCCTCATTAAATTTTGCTTTTCACAAAGCTTCCTCTATGAGGAAGCCAAAATCAGTTTCAATACTTCCTCGTAGAGGTGGCTATGTAAAGAGTAAAATTTAATGACGAAGTAATGTGCAAAGTTCTACTTTGCATCCTTTTTTTGTTTAGGGGTTGATCTACTTTGGAAGTCGTTGTAGGAGAAGCTGTGACTTCTTGATGTTGTGATTTTTGGATTCACGTTACAATTTAAGTTTTTGAGATTTATTCAGATCTTAATAATTTGTGTTACTACTATGTGGTCGTGTGTCTGCAAAGTGGGTGAAGGCCTGTGTGTAGGTATGTACTTGATGCACCCAACGAAAGTTTTCGTTTTACTTGGCGACAGATAAAGAGAGAGAGAAACTGGAAAAGGCGAATGCGGGTGCGTCTGAGTACAGAGAGACGTTCATTTAGAAAAGGAAAACTTTCCCAATGATAGTGGTGAACGCACAAGCTGCATTGTATTCAGGGCTGAACAAGGGATCGTGTGGAAGATGAGGAAACACATACGGATACGAAATTCGGGCTGTAAGGGTGATTTTTCATTTAGGGGTTGATCTGCTTGGGAATTAGAGTTCGGAGAAGCTTAAACTTTTTGTTGTTGTGATTTTTGGATTCATGTTTCAATCTAAATTTTTGGGATTCATTGTTATCTTGATAATTTGTTACTGCGCTATTATATACATTTTATTTAGCGACAGATAAAGAGAGAACGAAGACTCATACAGAGAGACGCTAATTTGGTACAATGGAACTCAAAGATTCCGGTGAAGGTGAGCACATAAGCGCGGATTGAATCAAGGGGAGGGGGCGGACGAATCACGTGGAGAACCACAAGACATATGCGATTTCTTATTTTAGGGGATGATTTACTTTGGAAGTATTTATAGACAACGCTTGAGTTTTTCAAAATGTTACATGCTAGTCGAGTTCCAGTTTGATGGAAGTATTGCATGAAAGAAGAATACGTGTTTTTAGTAGTTCATAAATCAGTTTACTAATGAACTTCTGGTACCGACTAAATGAAGTGTCCAGAATAGTTTATTTTTTAGGCATTATGTAAGTGATTAGTGAGTCGTCCTTGCTGATTTGCAAGACAACTGCCGTTTTGCAATGCTTTTGTGTCCCGCCTTGAAATTTTCATTCGACACATGCGAATACATTGGTTACGGCAGTAGCTTGAAAATATCCAAAAAAAGAGTGTTTCCGAATACATCTTAAATATGACAGTTCATCTCATGGAACAAGAATGGTACCTTTATGTCCTAACTTATCTTTGTATGAGAGGCTACTGCAGATCCGAATTCGGCATCAAGGGCTTCAGGATCCCAAAATTATCATCGAACTGCATTAAATGTATTATCCATTGAACCGCACGATGTCATTTGTTCCGAATCTCAACCATGGACCTCTAGCAACCATTTAGAAATATCCTTAACGGACCACTTTGCCCAGAATCTTATCATAACTGATCTCCAATGGTTTCCAATCCATCAGTCGAACATTTCGAGAAAAACAAAGCCTTAGGAAGAAAAAAAACCAATTTCTTTGACTACTTCGGAAGCAGGCTTTGTACCACGTCTGAATAACGTGCGAATTTTAATTCCCATGATCTTTGATATATAATACATACGCCGCGCCGTTGAATTCCCATGGTCCGTTAGCGTCGAATCTTTTGACCGTTGAATTCAGGCGTAAAAGCATGCGAATATGATCCGCATATAACGAGGAATCTATATCAAACAGTACGATTGTGCGGACGTCTACAGTGTAGGTATCATATCTCTTGCGTAACATTGGTATCCCCAGTCTAGCCAGTATAGGTAGCGTAGTCGGACACAAGAGCTATCGCCAGGCTTTGCTACAACTGCATCAATACATAGACACAACCACGCAAACCGTCCGTTCTCTCCCTTCGTTGGTTCGCTTTCTCTCATTCCATACGTATACAATATCGGAGATATATACACAGACAGAGAGTCGCGTGTCCTGGGGAGTCACAAAGTAGCATTCTATTGACAGAGCGAACGAGCAGAATGAGGGAACCAGTCGAGATCTACACACGCATACATACATATGTGTATATACAGAAACATCCGGATGAGTGTTTGAAACAGCACAACGTACTATAGAATTGGATGCGGTCGTAGCGCGATGCGGCAAGAGAACCAACGGGAGGACAAAGCTAGCTTTCTCTTCATCTCTCTGTCTCAACGGGTCCGCCGGTGATTATACTTGGTGATCATATCGCTCGCATATTGACAAACAGCGCGCACAGAGAATTATCCCTGGGCTTTAACCCATACCCAGTTGCGGGCTTTTCCTCCCTCCTGGATACTGCCTCTCACTGGCTGCTCCTCTCAATCTGTCCTCTTCTTTCGACCTGACCATCTCGTTGTCCAATTCTCTCCCTCTCTCTTCCACTGAGCCCATGTTGATGTGTAGCGTTGACTCTGATGCTTCCGCGAGGGAGAGAGAGAGAGAGAGGGAGATAGGGAGGGAGACTCTGTTGCTATCAACCGGGTACGCCATCGGTTCGCCTACACCCGCCGCTTCTCTTGCACCACTGCACACACTGCCCGCCCACTAGCCAACCCACAATACACCGCTAATTCCCATAAAGCACCGGGCCGATACGCAAATGGACAAACGGACGCACGCTACTGCACAAACAGCGCGGCCGGTGCGGTCCGCCGATCCGCCTCCAACCAACTACCCCCCCAACAAAACAACCTACCCCTCCCCACCTAATCCCCTTTACATGTGGATTTCGTGTATGTAGCAGGGCACAAACCTGCATAGCTTTACGCAGGGTTACAAGATGTGTTTGGTGTGAAAGTACATCGGGCACTGAGTATATGGATATGTCTACGTATGTGTGTACGTATGTACATATGTTTGCATGGATAAACATTTGTATACAAGAGCAAAGTGTACATGATACATATTGTATGTCATGTGGTATATGCTTCTGTATAATAATAACAACAGAACGCGTGCTCAGTCTACCCGAAATTGTATTTACCGATCCGTGACAGCAATTTCGACGGTTCGTGGAACCACAGCGAAATTTTCAGCGATACTCCGTGGCCGGGGTTATATGACGCGCTATTTTCCGACAAGCTACTGTCATTGGCAGCAATGAAGAAAGTGCAGAATTAAAAAAAGTTGGCGGTGGAAAAATGTTTAGTTTGTGATATTCGAGGCGTCTTTCGTGTTATAAATCGAGCAATTACGTCTGAGGAAAATAGGAAAACTCATTCGACTTTATACAGAGTTTCACGATGCATTAGATTATTATGAGGCTACGGAAAATTTATTGTGTATAATCGTTAAAAAGTCGTAAATTTGTCGTGAACTTTGTGAGACTTCGAGCTTTTTGAAAATCGCATCTTAGATATATGAGGCTACAAAGTATTTCTAGACTTCATGGATCAAGTATTGAACGGACTTTCTGAATTAAAACAAAAAAATGGATCATCCGATAAGCTACGAAGATGAAAAATATTTTCTTTCAACATGCTAACAATGTCGCGATTTCCGGTGTCCCGTATGCATCCAGTATGCATCTCCAATTCGTTACGGATCAAAAAATAAGTAATGGTCTGACTATTGTCTTCGTTCTTCCGCGTGGTACCGATTCTCTGTATCTTTTTGGAACGCATCTTAAGGTACGAAGATTCCTCGGTTACGTGATCATACAGTAAATGTCATCAAAAAATGAAATAAAACAAACCGCAGTCAATTTCAGTCTTTTCTTTCTTTAACAGCCGAAACCAAATAGCAGGCCCGGTGGTCCCAGCATCGCTTTACTGCCATTCTTTCGACTGAAGCATGAAGAATAAAGTGGCATTCACAGATCGAGGTGCCCACCGCGAGGGGAAACACAAGTGAGTGAATAATATGACAGTATATTGTCGTATGTAAGTATGCGCGTCGCCCGCTCGCGCACGCATACTCCGCCTGATCGGTCTTGCCTCGAAACTCGGCGACACCGAAGCTGGGCGTGATAAAACCCTCGCGCACGCACAGGTGCAGCTGTGCGTATGTGCTATTAGCAACCAGCAGGTACAGCCTCTCGGTTTCGGTTCTGGAGGGGCCGAAGTGGTTACCGCCGCCGTGTAACCATGCTGCTGGTCGCAAAAAGCTGCGGACGACATGACGGACGAAGAATGCTAAGCTTACGCCTACGCCATTGCGCTCGCATTGTGCGCAACGCCCTCATATACATACAGAGAAAAAAATGAGTTGGTGGTGGAATAAAATGTGTTTGCATTAACTAATTTTTCAACAGTTCGTATAATCACTCTTTTGTGAGTTGAGACAATTTTTTATTCATTATCTCAACTCACAAATTGGTTACATGCACAAAGTGGAAAAAGAATTTCTCTGCTCGTGTGTATGGATGAATTTTGAAAAATGGCGAAATTTGAAAAATCCATCTGTTCAGAAATTCCGGGCTGATTAAATTATTTTAAAACCCGCATTTGACCCTGAAAACCCAGATTAGTAAAAGTAAATCATTCAATTTTTTTTATTATCGCTAGAATTTTTGCTTAGTTTTTAGTTAAGTAATTCGCCCGAAAATTTCGATCATATCGGCATTCCAAACTTTATGGAAATTGATTTTTTTCGACCTTGGGCTCCCTGAACTTCAAAACCAGGAATATTCGAAATTTTCAACTACTGACATTTTTCGGTAAGCCAATATTTGTAATGTCATCACTTTACCTTAATTTTTGCGGTTGTGAATCGTTTTGCAAAATAAAAAAAAGGGCAAGGTATGCATAAATATTCAATTTTCGGTGATCCAACCTTTAAAAATCCGTCAAAAATTTAAAGCTCAACGATTATAATGTTTCATGTAACTAAAGCTTCATTTATTGCAAAAGAAACAAGTGCAAAATGCCACCATAATTTTTTGAGGTTATAGCGATTTCTGTAAAACACTATATTTTCACCCGCTGACGTCGAATTTGCTATCAATTCTACAACCAAATTGAAATTTCCCATTTCTCCACTTCCCGTCACGATTCATTAAAATATTCATAAAAGTTCTTCCAAATTTGTAATCGGATCCGTAATCTCAAAACAACTTCATCATTCGCAAACTCCTACTTCGATTAAAATTTATCATCAAATCATAACATACAAAAAAAACCCTTATTTACATAGATACAGTCTGAAGGTTGTCCTTTGAAACAAGGACGATTAAAAAAGCCTAAGTAAATTCCGTAATCCCGAAGGTAGCTTGACAGCAAGGTCGCAAAGCAGAGGCGCCTCTAGGCTCCTCATATGCGATATCTATATATACGAGTGAGTGGATGGAGAGAAAAGATCGAGAAATTCAGAGTGGCTAAACATATATGTGGATATATACGTGTATACAGAATATATGTGTTGCGCACCTGCGCCAGTGCGCTCGGCATGGCACACAGAGCATCGCATAACAGGTGGAAGACGAGGAGAAAGAGTAAGACGGTGGATATATATGTGGGGCTATTGAGCGAGAGAGAAAATGCCCCGAGAGGTCGGGAGGCAAAGTCCCCCACTCGTTGAGCTTCTCTAACTCGGGAGTTCGCTGCACAGAACCATTATACGCCCTCGGCGAGCCACCACTCGCTCCTGAGAGGAGGAGAACGTCGAGACCGCCCTCCCCTCCTACCTCGACTTCTCCTTCCTCCACTGCGCGTTGTATATCCCTCTTCTTCTTGCCATTCTCCTCCTCCTCCTCCTCCTCCTCCTCCTACTCTATCTATACTCTTATTCCTCATTCTCTTTCTCTATCTGCCGTGCCCACCTCGTCCAGTCGCATACACATTCCACTTGGCCCCAACTAGCTCAGTCGTCAGTAGTTTCTATCCTTCGCTCGCCGTAATTTTTTTTCTTTTTCTTTTTTTTTTGTACTGTATTTCCAGAGACCGTATAGTAGCACTTCCGGTGTGCCACAGCTCCGCGTGTGTTTTGGCCGTAGAAACGCAGCAGCACCGAACTGCACTGAACTACAGCAGTTCTTCGGCTCGGAGCCTTTTAAACTTTTCGAGAATCTTCACGAGACTTGAACTGATTTATGGACTAGCCGGTGGTATGAATGAGGCCATGAAAATCTTAGAGAAATCGGTGCACTTCCGGTCATTCGGGGACGGGGCATTGGGCAGGGGGCTTCGGAGACTCGCCGATAAAATGGCCAATGGGAGGTGCTTAGAAAAAAAGGCAGAAGACTCAGCTGAAGAAAGAAGAGGGTTCGATGGATGCTTCAATACATTTTTTATTGGGATGAAGTTGGTTGTCAATGTGATTGTACTATTTTTTTATTTCATGAATACAACTTTTGTTTGAAAAATATCGATACACTTGAATTTTGTTCGTTTGAAACGATGAACTTTTTAACTATAGGTGTAATTCAATTTTTGCAGGAAACATGCAGTTTTACTAAAAAGGATACATTTATCGTTTGCTCTGAAGTTGCCACTAGATATCGCGGTTATTTTTTTTTAGTCATTCGAAACCTTAAAAATGGCATTTGCATTATTATGCTGCGATGATATTTACATTTTACCCAGTTTTACATAATTAGAAAGTATATACATATTTATTTTATTTGGGCTAACATTTAATTTGCCAATTTTACAAACAAGATTGTGATTGCAATAATGAAAAATAAAATGGTACCACACCAACGGAGGAAGGGAATTTCCCAAATGGGTGGAGAAAATGAGGTACAGATTTTTTTTTGTTTAACCATATGATAATGATTCGGAAGCTGGAGAAAAAAAAATGAAGAGTGACGTTTGTTCGTTGTGAATAAATTGCGTTCGGGGAATCTTGCGCTGGAACGCAATTCCGCTAGCGGGACATGCATCGAGAGCGTGAGCTGGAGCGAGAGAAATGGGGAAGAAAAACGCAGTAACTCTTGGATGGAAACATGAACAACGACGGCACCAGCAGCTTCATACGTAAATGACGCTTGGACCACGGTAATAACGGTTATAATGAGGAACTGCACCGAACACATTATCTGCACGCACATAACGCGTTTCTGTATACATGCACTCGGAGCAAATGCAGGTTGCACCTCGTATTTCGTTCGTCTCGCTGTCGATTGCCCTCCTCTTTAACCCATTCTTATTATTCATCCTTATGTTATTTGCGAAACCTCCAACGATTTTTTTCGGGCTATACACAAAGCTTTCTCACGGTTAGTAAAATACAATGAAATTATGTAACGAATTATTTAACTGATAACAATCGATTCCTTAGAAACTATTATAAATTGACATATTCAATTCACTAAACACCGAATAAGTGGTGATATCAGAATATTGTTACGACCGAGCGAATGAATAAAACGCGTATGTGGTTTTGTGGCGAGTATTGTTAATTATTATTCTGCCTAATGTTCACGATTATGAAATGTCATACGTCGTAAATAAATGTCATAACATAAATGTCACTTGTAAAAGCCTTTGAAGATTGACTTCATTATCTCACATGTCTTTATATTCGTATCAACATTATTCTCACTCAAACATACCGATTTTTAATTTGGAGCAATAAAATTATGGCAATAACATTTTTTTTGTAATATTTATTGATTAAATGAGTGTTCGAATTAAAGCAGCATTATTAAAATCTCATTTTTCATGGAGACAAGATCTATTAAATGCACGGAATTCACTAACTTTCCCAATTATTTAAACGTTCACGCGAAATCATCATTCTTGCCGTTTTTTCGTCCTGAGCATAAGAGTTATCGAAACAACATTTTTCTCGAGATATTTGAGAGATTAAAAACTGTTATTTAAGCCACTTGTAAAGTCTAGGTACGAAGTGAAAACGAGCGAGATCTAAACATGTGATTTTCCAATCTTCCTGTCGTCGTAGTTGCAACCACGGGATTCTAGCCATCAAGCAATTACGATTCCTCGATAATAGCCGTACTTTCGCTCATGATCGTTAGCAGCAGGTGCACGATAATACTCAATACCATTTTTTTTTTGTACAACAGAGAATTGTCCAATTTCAAGGAATGCGAAAATATATTTCGCAATTGGCTGATACACATTTACATCACAGGAAGTTATTGCGGATCAATAATTTATAATATCATATAAGAAACTTTCTTTTATCCCTCCAAGTTTACTTTCCTCGCTTAAACAATATTTCTGCCGCGACTATACATCAAGAAAAACCATGAAAAAAATTTAAGCCACATAAAAAAAGTAAAAACAATTTTTAAAAATTCAAAATGAGAAAAATGGCTGAATTTCTCACGAGCATATCCCAGACATGACGAGTCGAGAAGTCCTTGGTCAGCATCAGTTTTATTGTTTTTACATCTTTGCTGTGTTTCCATTGAAATGCAACGACAAATAATGTGGAGAAAAAAAAATAGCATCGTCTGGAGGTTATCGCTGGCTGTTTTATTTATAAAAACGGAATATAATGAGTGAAAAGTGTGAGTGGGATGACAGGTGCCCGTCTCTCGTCATTCTTGCCATCACAAGAGTCAACTTTGGTGTTATAAAACATTCGGCGGATCAATAAATCGCAGTGGACCGAGCGTATATTTAGTTTTCGTTTCGTATCATTCGATGTGTGTATGATGACCCGCCGATCGACAGCAGCGCGTAAAAGCACTTGTTATGTGTTATCTCACCGGTATTATACGATCGAATGTGATATTTCAGTGGGCCAGAGAGAGCAGCGCTGCTACGTGACCGAGCGATGAGACGTTATTACAAAATCTCGTGAAATCGTCAGAGCAACACAGCAGAATTAGTCACTGTGACCGAGACACAGTTGGGTAAAAAAAAAGAAAACGAAAAAAAAAAAAAAATACATTCACCTCGACATGCACAAGCGTTTTTCCGATAAATTTGACCACTCATGATGTCTATCTTGCGATGGCCTTTTTCACCCGACTATATTGTTTTTCAGATAACGAACGTTCATAGAGGCGGATCAAAACATTCGTTCACGTTTGCAATTTGATTTTCAGGCTACGATTTATTTCCGTCGACCAAGTCGATGAAGCAAACACTGCCTGACTGTCGTGCAGGTTTTATTAATAGTGCAAATGCAATATTGAAGCTATCTTAAGCCACATTTAGAGAATAATTTGTTGCGACACGAGTGATACACATTTGGGACTTTTTTCCCCCAGGTTATTTGTAATTTATTTTTGGTGGAGTTAGTGGAGCAGAAATAGTCTGTCATTGATTTTAATCAACGTCCGAATTTTAAAAAGTCGGAGAGCTTAGGTTTTTTTAAAATGTTTCGTCCTAGACACAAACGAGAGACCAGAAGAAAATATCTGCGAGTCCTTTTGCAGTTTAACGTGTCCACACAGTTTCGAACAGGGTTAACAGAGATGGCAGGGATTATTGTGGTAGCCATGTGTTTTCAGGGCAAACAAATTAATTTACATTCTCTTTCACTGGAAAGTACGTTGACGCACATTTGTGTGTGTGTGTGTGTGTGTTTGTGTGTAACGAAAGAGGATGGAAAGCGGCAATCTCTATTTGCTCCAGGAAAAACAGCAGTGACGCCACAATCACCGTAACCCTGATTGACTCAATCATGTACACATACAAAGGACGTAGTGAAAATGTTGAATCAGGAAAAATCTTAATAACGTGCAAGTATTTACCATTATGCGCTTATTTGCGGATTTTTCGAAACGGATTGGCACATCGATCAATTATCAGCAGTTTGTACTAACAAAAACCAAAGTTTTCCTTCAAATTATGCTAGGGCAATGCAAGAAATGGAAACCGAATCACCTCTGACGATCAATGTGGAAGCCAACTCAATGATAGATGATGTCAATATGACTCTGACAATTTTTTTTTCTACTTATATAATAATGTATTAATATATTATTCAAAAAAGAAAGGCAAAACAGAATTTGCTACGGAAAAATGCATGAACTCATGAGCAATCGTGTATCGACATCACCGCAGGTGTACCACTTTAGGAGATGTCGATTTCTCTCAGTGTAAGATAATTCTTACTGGACTAGAATTCTCCTCCACTCACAATAATTCTTTTTTTTTATTTCTGTGATTTTACCAAATGAATTCGTACGCAAATATCCACAGAAACTTTATATCAATCATACAAATAATTTTTTTCTCATTTTTTAATGAAAAAAATTGTTAACTTGGAAATTTACTAATTTTTTCTGTGAATTTACTAAAATATGTTTAGTCGCAAATGAAAAAAAAAAAAAAAACAAAATTCAGTTCTCGCCCCTCGTGGCGTATCTATAGTACAATACGCATTAGGGTGTTTCAACAATTCGTGAAAATTCAACAACAAAATATGGTAAATAATTAATTAAAAATACATTGTTGTCTGCCACCCTCAACACAAATACTCCGTTTGTACTGACAAAAAAAAGGCTCTGGCTGTAAACTCTAACAAGTGTCTCCTCAAATATACGCATGATGGCATTTATGCAAATGAGATACCCCCAAAGTTGATCAACAGAAATGATTTTGTATATCCAACCCCAAAGTATTTGGAATAATCCTTGAGGGCAGACGACAAAATCATACCTTCAATTATTTTTCCATAACATTTTCAATTTATTGCACCCGTGATGCACTCTAACGCATCAACATTAAATCCCATGTACACCGAAAAAAAAAAAATCCACGAGATGACCGAATATAGTGAGTGCCATATAAATAGTCTCAGGTACCATAATTGTACCTTTAAAATTCTTGTGGGAACCGTAAAAGCATTGTTTCGTGTTCTGTCGCAGATGCAACCATGTCGCATCCTAGAGCAGACCATACGATTTTTTTGAATGTCATTTTGTACGTGCCCCATATCTTGCCCATTTCTTCTTGGTGCTTTGACGTCGCGTACAATGTAAAAATTAGTGAGTCAATGATTCTTACCTTAGACTGATCCTGTTGTTGCAGCAGTTGTTCCCTGAGGAACTGTAGCTGCAGTATCATTTCTGAGAGCCGTCGTTCCTTTTCGACGAAGGTCTCAGCGCAGAGGACCCTGTGGAGGGCCGCAGCGCCGTCCTGCTGTCCGTCCGTGTTCGGTAGCCTTCCGTTGCCCGGTGGCGAGGGTGCCACGCTGTTCGATACGCTGCTACTCCCGCTGCTGCTGAAACCAACACCATTATAGGCTTCGGTCAATTTCTCTGCTCTCTGCCGATACAACTACTACTACTATTCGTCGTCGGTGGTGGCGGAGTGCTCTCGTTTCCGCGTTACCGATTAAGTGGAACCAACCTGTACCACAGCCTGTACTTGCGCCTTGTACTGGCCACAGAGAAAGGCCAGGCTCTGGTAGTAGTGACCATTTTACATGAGTGCGATAGTTCTCTAACCGAAAGCAAGGGAAAAAAGAGGGTGTGTGTGTGAGAGAGAGAGAGAGAGAGATAGAAGAGGGAGGGGAGGTCACGAGGGTTTTGCTAGCGGACTACGGCCGAGTTAGTGAATAATAGATAGGGTCGCGGCCGCGCAATCTCGGCGAAGCGAGTGTTTGCACCGGTGATGGGCCTGGGGATGCCTGGCCAAGCCTCGACACCCCCTCCCCCTACACTCGCTCGTTTCGCTTTAAAACCCAACAGAGCAGAGCTCTTCCTCTCTCTCACTCTCTCTTTTGGTGGGATCTTTGCATCTCGTTTCCTCTCTGCTTTCCTCCCTGGTACACGCCTGTCTATTTTATGCACCGGGAAAAACGGACGACGAATAAGTGATACCCCGGCTTCATTGTGCGAACGCGAGCGAGGCTATCCCGAACGGGGTGAGCTTCCGTTCCGGCCTTACTTTTTTTTTGTCATCGTCTGTCACTGTACTATTGCTGCATTGTAGGCTCTAACTTCATACACAGAAGTTTGAGTAATTTATAGGTGATTGCAAAAGATTTTTACTCAGCGGAAAGAATAGCCCGCTTAAAAAATCCGATTTGTTTCGGTTTTCAAACTCTTTACTGCCAAGAAATGATTTTTTTTGTTATCGTCTGTCACAGTACTATTGTTGCATCGGAGGCTCTACCTTCATCCACAAAAGTTTGAATAATTAATAGGGGATTGCAAAAGATTTTTACTCAGCAGAAAAAATAGCCCGCTTAAAAATCTGATTTGTTTCGGTTTTCAAACTCTTTACTACCAAGAAATGATTTTTTTGTCTTCATGTACTTTTCTTTATGATATATAAAATACGCAGACACTTTTTGTTTCCACTCAGAAATGATCGATTAATGATTACTGTGGTTTACGTCAATCGAAAAACACGAAATACAAATGTGACACGCGAGTCTGATTAAATTCCACGATTTTTCAAATAACTTGTACACCAATTTTTTCTAAAATAAAAACATTTCATGCTCAATATACAGACGCTTTTCTTAGCTAATAAATCATTGGAAGACATGCACATTGAAGAACTAAAAAGAAGGCGGCAAAAAAAGGCAAGACAGCAATAAGAACGGATTACGCGTCTACCTTCGTTATTTCACTTTTTATCAATCATACATATACTCTCCTTGTTATTTTTCAGTAACAAAAAAAAAATCAACCTGGGAATTTACGAAACAATTCCTGTGAATTCGTATTAGAATTTTTCACCGATTTATGAAAATGAAACAACAAAATACCGCTACCAATTGATTAATTGATTGCGTTTGGCAACAGAGAAGTATGCATCACGTGATTCCTTTAGTGCCACGTGATGCACACATCGATAATCCTATGTACGTGTATCCTGTGTCTATGAATAAATATATTTTATTCCGTTTGGCTGGTCATTAGCAAAGAATGTTCCTTATGCGAGAGCACGCATGAAAGGACGTAGCTGTGTGTAGAGTCCCGTGTATAATACTCTGTGTTACATCCTTTGGGGGCGATAATATCAATGGTGCGGAGGCTGTTGGGGCTCTCAATTCGCGCCCAGTGACCCCGGTCAGCTCGGCTCTGTGCGTACCAACAAAAGCCTCATTCTATTATTATTATTGCGCGTTAAGAAAGCCAAGGGCTTATTTCTTCACTCTACACTATTCACTCCAACACATTTGTGTCTGTGAGCGGTGCACACTACGTTCATCTGGGGATAAGGCGATATAAAAAACAGCTCCGGGCTCTCCAAGTCACTTTGTAGTCCAGGAAGCACATAAGCACATACACAACATAGAATACATTGTACAATGCAACAAAAAAAATTCACTTGAAATTTAACGCGCAATCGCTGGATGTTTATATCCATGAACTAATTAATTCAACATGAAAATGCAATGTAAAAATAGAGGTATATGGTTCAAACTGAAAAATCACTTGACTTTTGATAATTGGCTCGAATTTTTCTATATAAAAGCATATCAAGTGTACACAATATACAATGAATCGTATTTATCAATTTATTCACACAAATTTCCAATTTTTATTTTGTGGTGCATTTTTTGTTCGCCTCACCTTCATATTCGGTAATTTGAGTTCAATGAGAAACGTAATTACACACGATTATAGTTTCCATTGTTGTCAGAGTAAGAAGAAAATTACTGGACAAAACTTGTCGTTGTCAGGGTACGAAATACCTGGCTAACTTGCAATAGGAAATCAATTTTTAGTGTTGGGTGACGGTGAAAATATTACCTATCAAGAATAGCAGAGCGTCAGAATGACATTGCGTGTTAAAAGTTAATTGTTCTTTGTAAATCTCGCAGGATAGTCAGTTCACTGTTGAATTGAAAGACAGCGGCAAACTATGTTACATTAACTCGATACATCGACGCACGCGATCTTGGTTCTGTGCATTTATCTCTTTATGTCGCCTTATTCAAAGACCCGTCGTCGAATATGCGGGAAAATTTTGCGTCGTTGCTGCGAAGCACTTTGGTCGGCTCGGCAAACAGGTATATAACCAAAGAATGTATTATTATTAGATCCTCACTGACGCCGACCACATCACTACAGTTACCAGAGGAGGGCATCATGTGCATATAACTAGCGTATGTGATATTCCGATGACGCGAAGACGATTGGTGGCTCTTCAGCAAGCATCCCAACGGCGATGACCAAATCGAGAGCGTTGAACGATTTCCAGAGCGCCTAAGCCAACGTCGAGTGTATCATGGATGTTTCTAGAAAAGTTCCTACAGGTTCAAGCGTCACTGCTAACATTACTTTTAGTTTACTGAGCTTTGAGAAAGCAACATTGAATTCCAAACTTGTCACGGGAACAAAATGTTAGGTTAGCAAAGATTGGACAGCGATTTGCAGGTCTACCGACGTTTGGGCATTTGTTCAGATATCGATGTTTCTAGAAAAGTTTTTATAGATTGAAGCCTCACTGCTAGCGTTACTTTTAGCTTACTGAGCTTTGAGAAAGCAACATTGAATTCCAAACTTGTCACGCGAACAAAATGTTAGGTTAGCAAAGATTGGACACCGATTTGCAGGTCTGCCGATGTTTAGGCATTTATTCTAATATTGTGCATGTTTATAGAAAAGTTTCTATAGGTTGAAGGATCACTTAAAATGTTATTTCCAGTTTACTGAGGTTTTAAAAATTAACTTTGAATTCCAAACTTGTCACGCGAACAAAATGTTAGCTTAGCAAAGATTGGACAGCGATTTGCAGGTCTCCCGGCGTTTGGGCATTTATTCGGACAAAAAATGGAGAATCGATGAAGCATTACATTGCGATAGTTGATTAGCCGTAAAAATGATTTCTAGGCTAACGATTCCTTCTGTTGGACAGAAACGTATGTTGTCGTTAAATAAGCAAAAGCTCTATTAAAATTCATATTAACGCGTCAATAAGAATCGCCTTCTGTTGCTGGGATTTCCATGTTGAGTTCCAGGTCCTTAATCACATTGTGTAAAGTCATTATTGCAATACGTGGAAATTTGTCTGAGTGGTTTGCGTGTGAGGCGATCGAGATGTGTCACTTCTCTCGCAAACAGACACAGAGCCGCACAATACTGACAGTGTCCACCGATTGGAGAGCATGAGCGATAAAAAATTAGGCGTTTATTCGATTGCGAGGCTATCGGTTGGACTTCTCGATAGACCAGCAAACAAATGTGGCACATTGTTTTTCCATATACGCAATAGCACCGATAGTATCCGTGCCTCAGAAAAGAACGTCTCTTCTCTGCCGGAAACAATGATACACCCGAAACTTTATCACCGTAACTCCATTTTTGATGCAACATCAACAGACCTACCAATTTGGTTAATATCTTTCGTCTCGTCAAGCCGCCTCACTTTTTTTTTTGTTTTCGTTTCTGGCATCTTGGCCACAAGTTTTGTAAAGAGATTTATTTCTAGCTAAAGAAAGGGAAGGAGACGCGAGAAACGAAGATAAAGCTCCAAACGCAACGACGGGCGAAGATAGAAATACGGACTCTGCGCTTCTTCCCTCGTTCTTCTCATTCACACTCCTTATAACTCGACAAACATAGAGAGACACTTATTATTCTTCGGGCTTCCGCTTACATTTATACGCTGCGTTGGAAAGTCGAGCAGCCTCGCATCGGGGGAATTATACTTCAAGGTAAATTCGTTTTCGACGATGAATCGATTCTTTGTCTGCTCTTTTATTGTGCGTATGCAATGAACGAACGGAGTATATATATTCCGAGTAAGATGAATGGAGATTGTGCCACGCGTTAACGTACAGTGTTTTCATTTTCTATAGTCATTACCGGATGCCATTTTGATACCAACGCGATTGAAACTAGCTTATTTATTGCAGCGATTATTACGACGAGATAAGCATTCACGATTACGATTAGTTGGAAATGAAAAGTTCTCACATTCTGAAAAATAGCTGCAGTTCTGACAAGTTTAAAGTATAATAGCTACTCATTAATTCATGCGACGCTTATTAATAGTTGTGGCGACTATTAAATTATTGAAACTATACTTTTGTAGATATCGTAACTGCAAGGAAAATCGAGGACTTCACAATTTGTCATAGAAAAACAACACTTCTACAGTTCACGATAAATGGAACAAAGAGAGACTGACTTTATGAATTTGTATTAAACATAATAAGTGAAAAGTGCAAAGTTCTGTGAAATTTGAACACTTCTGGCGTTTTTAGTCAACTTTGCTACCAAATATTACATCAGTGCATATTATTACGTACATCGCTAGAAGTTTAGTTCGTTTCGTCGGAAGCAAAAATGGTTTGAACTTCTAAAATTTGACTGCTATCAAACATGAGCTTCTTTATTGACCTTTGATAAAATTTAAGCTGGGCCGCTCCAAACTGTCGCAAATTAAAGGGGCAACCTTTTCTTTCCAAAAATACCAATTTCTCTAAAATCCGAATCGCTTTACACATTCAGTTCAATCTCAATATGGACCCACTTCCATGATTGCCACATTTGAAAAAAGTTATTCAGCTCATTAAGAAAAAAAATTTCGACAGTTAGAAGAGGAACTGAGTTTTTCGAAAAATTCAAAGTTTTATAAAATCTAAGCAGCTAGTTCGATTACTCTTCACATTGATACAAGTAAGAAGGCATACATGTTTGCCACGTTTGAAATATTTCAGCTTGTTTGATCAAACCGTTGTTGCGGTAAACAGGTTCAAATTTCACAAGCCCTATACACACTTACAACGAGAAATGTTTTTAAACCATTTTTTTTTTTTTTTTTCAATATGGTACTCTCTTTGATTTGCCTGTCACAAATGTCTGCAAAAAAATGACATGAAATCGAAGCTTTTCCTATGAGGAAGCAAAGAAAAAAGTCCCCGACCGAAAACCCGTTGACTAACCTATGTGTATTGTGGCTAGTAGGAGTGGAGGAGGGTGGTGGTGTCCGTCTCGTGTTAGCATCATCCTGCAGCGACAGAGATCCGCTGTTCATTTTGCAGGTGAGCCTCTTGAGGACGTCGTCCATGGACCTTTTGCTACCAGCGGCTGCAGGTCCACCGCCGTTGTTATTGTTGTTGTTTTGCGTGACGCTGTTGTTGTTGTTGTTGTGAAGTGGATGATGTGGATGATGTGGGTAGTAGGGGTCGTTGAGTAGAGTGGGTGGTGAGCCACACTCCGAGGAACTGGCCGGTTCCGGACCAGTTCCGATATTCGCGTTCGTATGATGATGATGATGATGCGGATGATGATGTTGATGGTGCGGATGGTGATGATGCTGCTGATAGGACAGGTTGTCCTGTTGATTGTTTCCAGTCGCGAGAAAAAGGAGCCTCTGACGTTTCGCAGCTGGCGGTGAATTTGGCGAAGGCGATGGCGAATCCCGAAGTTCCGGTTCGCTGGTCGTTGCCGGTGAGGAACACCCTGAAGACGCCCCGCAGTCACCGCCGACTCGTTGATGAGGGTAACAAGGCTCCTCCAGGCGATGATCAACGTTCACCGTTAAATCCTCCAATCCGTCGATTCTTTCGTTGACTCTATCGGCTCCACAACCGCCGCCTCCTCCTCCTCCTCCTCCTCCTGGCGATACCTCGCCACCTACACCTGCCACCGACGAGGTGGTGTCCTCCTCCTCCTCGGCACCCGCCACTGTCCCCGCACCGCCCCCGCCCTCCGATAGCTTCGTTGGTGGCGACTTCCTCTTTGAGGACATCCTTAGTCTGCAACACAAGCGCAACGAGAGCTCATTTTAGTTTTGTCGGTTAAATCAAGTGCTCGTTAAATGATCAAAAATTCATTGTCACGTTTACATTCAGATATAACAATCTCCAGACGCGGTGATTCGAAATTTTGTATCATTGTAAATTTGGCTTTTTTTTTTTTTTTTTTGGTTTATTGAAGCTACAACAGTGGCCCAAGGAGGAGGTGTGACCAGCTAATGTATCCTACACATACAAATGTACATCTGTATACAGAACATTCACAAAGATAAGAATGCTTCTTCAGGGTATGGAGCAATAATAGTGTGCGCTATAATAATTAAAAGTATTATATTGTTCATATAAAATTGTCGGTCAACAGTCTAAAGAATGACGCTTATTTTTATAATTGGGTTATTACGGTTGAACTTCCATGCCCATATTGAGCAACCCATTTCACTAAGGCAGCTTTTCGCTACATTCATTTGACTAAGTATCCGGAAGACTCAATTAGTTATTTGACCAATTGTCTCCACGGCTATCGATTATCGATTCGCATCACAATTGATATTGAACCAATTATCGTTAGATCAACTCTTGACTTCCTAGTCGAAATTTGAGAATCCAAAAAAAGATGAGAATTATGTTCACTGCTTGAAATGGAACGTGGGCTTGGAGTTTTGGCCAAGGAAAGCGTTGCAGAATAGTTTAGGAGCCGAGGAGCGGTGACCCAATCTAGGATCGGAAATTGGGTTTCTTGTAACACACCTTATTGCGAGGGGAAGGCGATTCAAGCCAAATGGTACAAGGAGACACTATCTCATGGACTCCCAGTGCAGACCGTCGACCTCCTTAACTTTCCACGCACATACCGCCCCTCTAATAAACAGCGGTGTATAAACGACACACCTACACCACCTGGAGTTAACCCAGGAAGAGAGAGAGAGGGTAAGAAAATATCGTAGGTGTGCACAGAAGCATCGTCTCGATGCCACCGGACACGACGTCTAAACTACTACCACTTGCTCGTTACGTTTCTGCGCTTTGCCACGACGACGTCGATGACGACGACGACGACGACGACGACTACGGCGTTAATTTAGCAACAGCCTAGCAGTGCCGGGTTATCCATTCATTTCCGTCTACAAATTACTAAATCTAAATCGTGCAATTAGCCAAGGAGAATTTCGCGGAGCGTCTGTGTGCTCTCTCTGCACCGAAAAGGAAATCGCAGGCACCAAGGTGACGAGGAGATGTGCTGCTAACGCTTGCTCCCCGTTGCACCAGCTTACAACTGCGAGAATGAGAGGGACACTTCTGGTTTCCCACCAAGGGATCACTTTCGCTTAGTGGGAACAATTTGCGAGAAGCTTTTTAGGTTTGGTTGACTGTTCTTAAAATTCCCGCTTTTGACACCTTGAGTGATTTTGGAAAAGGTTACGTTGCATCGATATAAGTGGAAAAGAAGAGATGCAACTTATCAACTTCTCACTTTTTTGTCTAGTCTATTAGTCTCGTGTTCATTAGAAATTGCAGGCAATTTTGACCGAAAATTACTTTTTCACCGAAGATAATATTACCGATCTGTGAATCCTAAGGTTCATGAATCGTGTGTCGAAAAATTGTATGTTTGAAAATGAAAATCGTGAATGCGAAAAGAGTCACGTGTAACTACATCGCACAATGTAAAAATAAAATCGGTAATGAAAAATGGGAAACGCGAATGCCCGAAATTTCTATTGAAAAATCGCCTTCTTTACCTAAAACCAAATGAAAAATACAGCTGACATCTTGCCATCTCTTATGTGGCAAAGAAATGCTAATCGTTTGCGGTGAATAATTATCGGTTTTATGGTGCAGCTAACTACCATAATAAAACCATGATAAAAGATCGAATATCAATAACCGGATACATAAAATCGTTGTGAACTTACATAATAATGAGAGACGCGCAATAAATCGGTTGGTTATCGTTATCGTGCGGTATAATTGTTGTGTGAGAGTGTCGCAACGATTTCTCTCGTCGAAACAGTGAGTCGAGTTTCCGAGTTTCGAGACAAGTGAAGTAGAAGTGCGAGACGCAAGACGGAAGCAGTCTCGGGATAGTCGTGTAACCGTATTCTTCGTTTAAAGCGTATCGCACATTCCATTATCTGCTTATCGCGTGAAGTGAGGTCGGTAGGTCGATGCCAGACGGCTCTCAAACTACTATCCTCGCGTTTTGTTGTAATCTCCTTCTTCTTCGTTGATTCTGTCTGTTCGATTGAGATGCTATTCAACATTACATCGAGACTAGTACCAAATCGCTCGTTATTATACACTGTTAATAAATGCGCATTCATGGTTCGTTACAATGTACAAAATTACCGATAAGAGACCTGCGATGAGATCGATACATGCAAACTCTTCAGTGGAAGTGTAAAGGGGCCGGTTGGAAATCACGAGGAATCCGGATGGCAGATATTGCGCGTCTTTTATCATTGTAATAATGGTAATTGTTCGCCGTTTTAATAGGTTTAAAAAAAATTATTTTCCAATTTATTTGATATTTATTTTCAACAGAAAAATGAATTTTGAATTTACCATATTTAAAATGTGTTTTTCTATGAGTTTTATTTAATTTTTAATAATTCTTTACAGGATTTATTTTACTCAAGTGCCGTTTAATGTGGAAAATAGTTGATGAGAAATTATTCACGGTGGAAATGAATGAATTGAGTGAATTTGGCAGTGTGTTGGAAAATGGCTTAGCCAAAAAAATTGAAATTTGGACAAAGAACGAGCCTACAATAATATTTTTAAGTAGTTACGATTATTGAAAACTATTGCATATAAAATCTTCATTTTATTAAAAACGTTGATTATTTTTTGAATTTCTTGAGTTCGATATTTTTCTGTCGTTCTCAAAGTCAAAGTCAAGTCGTAAAAAAACAAAACAAAGTGAAGGAGAACAAAAAAAATAAGAGAAACAGAATAAAATATTTTTAACAGACAGCCAGATGTCGTGGGCGCCTCCGCTCGTAACCCGAGTAATTTAAGGGAAGGATAAACATAGCCGACAAAAAGTACGAGCGCTTCCTCTTGCGGGTGCACGTCTTTCTCCTTATTTTCCTTACTCTATATTCCTGTTTCATTGTTTTCTTTACGTTTTCCAATTTACCAATTTGTGATGCCACCGAGTAACGGAAACGATATTTTTTCGGAAACGACACGAACCTGAAAGCCCTCCTTGTATATATGCTAATTACCACCATAACTTCTGTCGAAAAACGTGCGAGTGTCTAGAATCACATATGCGGACCCGCCGCAGCATCTTCATTGATGCTGCGCTCACTAGGCGTTTGATTAACCTTAAGGATGTGTCGCAAATAATTTCTCAATGGAAACCTCATTTTACCAAAAAAAAATCAGTACTTCGGAAGACGGAAAAATCATAATAATAAAAAGTTATTACCAAATTGAAAAATAAAATCATCGAGAACTGAATGTTGTTTCACGATTAATCGAGTTTTTCAAATTTCATTAATTAAAGTAAATTGACAATTTTTTATGTCATAAAAATAGCCTCATGATTTAATTGAATAAGGAATTTTCAAAATCGTTCAAGAATTGTAGATTTTACGAAAGCTGGTATTGAAAAATTTAATTTTTCCTGGACAAAATTATTGTAGCGAATTGGAGCAATGGAAGTGTCATGAAGTCGTATGAATGCCTACGAAAACGGGCGAATCCGATAAGTGACGGTTAAAATCACGAAATTGATGAAATTGAAAGCTAAACACTGTCAAACCACGTGACAATGAAGCGGAGATTCGCGTGGTGCAAAGTTCACGAAGCTGAAAATATAAAAGCCTCATAGCTTGGTATACATGACGCGGGGCTTACGATAATTGACTGACATCGATAAACCGCACAGCCGATGTATACGTAGGCTGTCATTCTCTTTTCTCACTGATGATCACGTCGTGGCTACACGATGAGTGACCACTGAGCACAAAAGCTCCCTCTCTCGCCTCGTGCTTGGCTGTCGGTTAATCTTCATTCATTTCTACGCGGCTTATTTCATTGACAACGGGGAGAACAACGACGTGTTATTGTCCGTGTGTTATCACGACCACTAAAGATACCTCCAGACTCAACGCCTCATGATTTCGTATTTTTCAAGCGTCGGCGTCAAGTAATTTAACAAAAAATTATAATGCGCCAATTTTCTTGTTATAAAAACTGGCGAATTTTTTTTTTCAAAGCAACATACCTTTCAGAAAAAAAAATCTAATTTTACCAATGTGAAATTGACAAATAATATTGCTTCCAGTTTTTGTTTTTGTATCGAATTTTCCTGAGTACGCCAATAGTCGTTTATACTATTATTTTGTCCGTAATTCTTCATTCCACTCATCAACACATACTAACACAGTCAAATCCGTGCCCACTTAACAATCATTTAAAAAAAAAAACAGAAAATATTCCTTTATCAAAGTATTTGTCATTGAAACAAAACGTTCTCGGAAACACAGAAAATAATTTATTAATGCAGAAATTCCCTCTGTTTATTTGATTCATAGATAGTATGATCCTCATTTCTCCAATCATTTCATCGGATTAGCAATTGAGAAAAAAATAACAAATATTTCCCCTGATACAAATATCCCACTTTTTTGGAGCAAAAAAATTACCTTTTTACTGATCTACAAAAATATTGTAGAAGACCAAAATCTTGTATTTCTTCGTATAAATAGTTAAACTAATGAAAAAGTGTAAACTAATGAAATTGTAACATCGTCGGATTTTGCATACGTCGTGTAAGCTTGTAAAATGATTGCCGGCTGTGTAATTATCAGGAACCTGAACTAGATTTCCATATTTCATGGTGTAACCAACGAGAAAACAGTGGACAAGCATTACGCGTGAGTACACGTATCACAATCCACAATTCATCGATATTATAATCACGAGCGCCGTGTGTATGTCTCTTATCGTGTTCGTTGGTCGAGCGCTTGTTACGACTATCGCGCGGCGCTTCCCGCTCAGCCGCGCGCACTTGTTATGAAATTACAACATTATAAGAGTCGAAAGCGGTAAGCGCGCGCGGCAGGAGTAAATCGATCGTTGCTGCATAAGCCGCTGCTGTTCGATGTGGCCGCAATGCAAACGTATGAGTGCTCGTGGTTCCATGCACGACGCGAGTATACGATGTGACTCTGCCATACGCATATTTATATACAACTCTATATACATACGATGGCAACGTATGTCTGTTATCGTAAAAGGTCGAACATCCCGGTTACACTTACACGCAACTGATACACTATATCATTGAGAGAAATGTTATGACTATATTTGAAGTCGCGCTTTCGTTATCGTTTTGTTCCCCTGCGCGTAATCCGGATTATTCTAAACGGCGGTTTTTTTTATTATCCTCATCGATATTTATCTGCTTTGTTCCCGCGTGAAAAAAAAAAGTGTTTATAGTAAAATGGAAAGTATGAGGAGTATGTCGTTTTTGGACGAATTCGGATTATTCTAAACGGCGTTTTTTTAAATTATCATCATCGATATTTATCTGCTCTCTTCCCGCGCAAAAAAAATTGTGTTTATAGTAAATTGGAAATTATGGGGAGTATGTCGTTTTTGGACGAAGTCATGCTCTAATTATACTCACACTCGTTGAACATCTTTAATCCGGATTATTTTGAACGGCGGATTTTTTAATTATATCCTCATCGATATTAATCTGATCTCTTCGCGCGCAAAAAAAAATGTGTTTACAGTAAAATGGAAAGTATGAGGAGTATGTCGTGTTGGGCGATATAAATAAATATTTAAAATCAAAAAATATGAATGTACAAATTAAATTGCAAAATACTCGAATATTCTTTCGTATACTTATGTCATTATGTAACACTCACAATCGTTAAACGCGTAACTTATCCATGACTATACATATAGGTAAGTGTTAGGGAATTCTTTGTTTCCTCATTCTTTGGTACCTCTCTCTCTGCCATGTTTATTGTAAAAAAAAAAACTACCTAAACGAAATAGACGTACGTGCTTCTCGAGCAAATTCGTTAGCAGACCATTGTAATTCATAGCGAGGTGCCCTTAAAAAACGGACCGCTTCTAACAGCACATATGATGTAATGTAGCGAATACAATGAACGGGATTTACACAATCATCGACAGAACCCATAATCGAAATTAATTTCCTAAAAATCCCAATTCGATCCGTACAATTATTGAACGTTTCGTTTTTCGCATTCACAGAATTACCATCAAGGCTATGATATATATTCCATCGCATAGTTTACAAGCCAAGAGTGTTTTGAGTTAATCGTACAGCTCGCCTCGTCGTCTTTCATCGTTTTCGTCATCACGGAGCGAAATCCCACGTAAAACACACAGTGTCTGGACACGTATCGCTCACAGGCCAAAACATTTCAAACGTATACTGTGCGCGACACGAGGAGCACTCGAAGAGCGCATGCTACCACGTTACTGACTGAGTTTCGTTTCCAGCCAGTTATCCATCTTGACGGCCAAGCTCTCAGCCCCTTCGACGCCCAGCATATTCTGTGTTTCTCGTCCTCTCTTTCACGTGTTGTAGCATAGATGTATGAGAGAGCGAGAGAGAGCTTGAAAAGCAAGCTTCGATAGTCGTGTGTAAGCCGAAGCCTCTGACTTTCTATTAGTGGCACAATGGGAACGTGGTTTTTTGGGGTGCTGTGGCATCTGTTCGGGCTCAAGTAGCGCGCGCGCGGCAGCCAACCAAGCATCAGGGGTCCCAGCAGAGTGATCTCGAGAATTGAACGACCCGCAAAAGCTTGGGATTCGACTTCCGCCACCCAGAAACCCGCCGCCAAGTCATGGGAACACAGTCCTCGTGTTCTTTTCCATTTGGTATTTAGGAAACTCTGAGAATCTTACTAATTATCAAAGTACAATTTTGCGAAACTGTCTGTCCATCTTTTTTTCTGCAAGAATAAATTTATTGTTTCGCAATCAATTAATTTATTGACGATAAGCTCGAAAGTTCATTTCCACCTCCTACTTTACGTATACTTTTCTGTTTAGTATTTGGGCAACCCTTAAAATCTTCGCAATTATCAAAGCGAGAATCTTAAATGCAAAACGTTTCGCCCAGTTTTGCGTTCGATTTAAATTACCATGCTCACAACGAAAAAAAAAAAACTAATTAAATAAACTACAGGCAATCACATTGGTGTCATTGTTGCATTTCCTGCAACTCTATTTTTAGCAACGAACTAGTTTCTCCAAAACTAATTGGCTGACAATATCAATTCATTTGACTGAACCTTTGTTTTTGCTCCCGCGGGTTTGTCAACCAAAAGAGGAATTATATTTTCAAAAAACGTTGATATGAATTAATTCTTATCATTACCATAACAAGCGATTCGCAAAAAAATGTAAATACCTTTCTACTGCTTCTAATGAAATCTCCCTACATTTTCTACAGCGATATGGTGAGATATACTACAAAATAATAATAATAATAATAATAATAATCATTAGCAGTATTAGGTCAATGGAACTGTAACTTTTTCGGAGAAACATTTTTCTACGCCACGAATTTTTTTGTTACAGCCGGGGAATAATTTTGGGTATGTGGGTGAAAAGTATTAGGCAACGAGGAAAAAAGTTTCGGATAAAAGAAGATGAGAAAGACAGTGCAAAAGATGTTAAAAAGTCGAGACCCTGGTGGTAGTTTGTTGGCTTCTGCACGGAGAGAAAGCCATATCGTTAGTATTCTTTATAGGAGCGGCGTGGGATATGCTCTACATAATGGAGTCCCAGCAGAAGCTAGAGTTCGCGCGTCTCTTCTTTTGATGCCGCGCGTCGGCCGATCTCTTGTTTATGTATGAGCGGCAACGCGGACCACACTCACACACACACACACACACACACTGCGAGTAGAAAGAAGAGGACGAAGGCGCACACAGCCCGTCCATGATTTTGTGTGCAAGCCTCGATGTACTCTCTACCCTCTTGATCTTCATGTACCTCTCGTCTCTATATACTTTTCGCTCTCCAACACGATGACGACGACAAGACGAGAAGAAGGACGACGACGACGAAGAAGACTCTGCAGACCGTTGCGGAAAACACATTCGCAAGCTAACCAGCCTATGGAGAGCTTCCTGGCAAGGGATGCAAAAGCAATCTCTTCATCAATCGCCTCCTCTTCTATCGGGAATATACGGGAGTGACTCCCGAGCACCTGCGCCGCGATTTTTTTCTTTTTCAGACTTTATATACAGATTTTATTCTCAAAATAAAACCCACAAAGATTACCCACTGAAATTAGTATTCGGAGTTTGTGGGTCGTTGAGGGAGCAGAGGGTTTGACATTTTTCAAGGTCGAGTTTCACACGTTATGGACCGTTGCATAAAGTACATTCTTAACCCCTTCGATAGCACGAACTTCTCGATGCCAATATCATATTGATGAACTATTGCTTCAGTGCCAACGAAGGAGTTAAACTGACCAGCCTATGGCAAGCTTTCTGACAAGAGATGCAAAATCAATTTCTCCATCAATCGGCCACTTTTTAATCGAGAATATATTTCACTCCGAAATATCGATTTTGTAGAATGATTCGTAAAATGCAAACCCGAATGTTTAAGGTCACTGAAGATAAGCCCGGTGAAGTTAAAAGTAGCTTTTATAGACTGGGCAGTTCAGGGAGCAGAGAGGGCCAACATTTTTCAAGATCCAATTTCACTCGTGCCGATCTCACTACATTTCGTAGGGCCGGAAGCTGAAATGGAGCAGATGGTCATTGTGACCAGAATCGAAATTGTATTAGTTCCAAACTCATGGTGGTACATTATTTGTTTTACGCATGATTTCTTGTTCGTTATTTATCTCGAATTTCCACTATTTTCGTAACATAATATATAGCTATTGAAAAAAAATATATATTTATTTTCTATTTGAAAAATCGTGTTCATTTTCTTAACAACTCAATAAAATCACGGAAAATGTCTTTCTACTTCTGATTAATTATTTACACTCTTCATTTAAAAAATTATAACATACTTTTACAAATTATCATTCATAATTAACTCATAATTTTCAAATCAATTTATAATTTTATTCAAAAAAATTCTAATAACTGACCTTATCCCCAATGATTATTACAATACATTACGAAACAAATTTTAAAAAAAGCATTGAAAGAATTATAATGATACGAGGCTCTCAGGCTGCAGCAACATCAAGGTTCTGTATTTTCTGTCCTGCAATATCAAGTCGTGTCCAGCCACCCCAAGAAAAATAATCTGAACGCAACACTGCATAATTGGAAAGACATCAATTAATTTTTTCTTTTTTTTTTGTCGTTGTGCGATACATATGTATAATGAAATGGTAATGTATAGCAGACGTATTATATTGGCGAGGATTGGCGAAGGAGAAAGAGAGAAAGAGAGAGAGGATAGAGTCTGGCGTTAAGTTAACTACTATATCGGCGTGCTAACAAGCATATCGATTAATATGAGAGCCCGCGCGAGTCTCTGATATTAATTCGCGCTGCGGGAAATCGTCCGATTGGGATTAATCATCGAGTCGATTGGACGAGAGGGGCGCGAGCTCGTAGTACTACTACTACTACTACTACTACTACTACTACTACTACTACGACTACTACCGCTGAGTCTCCAGTCGAGGGGAGAGAACGTTGGGAATAAGATCGAGTGTTGGCTGACTGGAGATCGTGGCGGAATCGTGACCAGAGTCGATATGTCTCTGGTTGCGGTCTCTCGCAAGTTTAAAGTCGCGTACGACGTTATTATGCACATATAGTGGATACCACATACAACATATCGGCACGATATTTTATCTCCGCAACGTAGAAGACACTATTTCTCTCTCTCAAAAACACCAACGATACTTGCTAATCAGCAAAACGGAGATTTGTCACACTAATTTGCGAGCATCGATCTCTGCAATCAGACCGATCGTCGTCCTGGCAATTATTGAGCGATCGACCATCAAATTACATTTATATTGCCATCGAACGTTTCATTTCTCGGTTACGACAAATATGAAATCTTGACTTTTCAAAATACTGTTGGGATACCGATCTCGGAATTTTTTTCAGTGCCGATTTTTAGTAATACCGATCAATGAAATAAAAGTAGGTTTGTGTTAGCAATTTTTTGATTTGACAAAATCAGTTTGCAACCGATTCTGAACGAACTCTTCAATTCAATACGAAATTTAATCGATGACAACTCGATTTCTTCATGGCAAAATTGGGCACCGGTTATCCGGACGAATTTTTTCGGTGATATGATTTCATATCTACGAAGTCTTAATTCTTTCAATGCCTTTCCAACATTAAAATTAAAAAATTCATGTTAAACACTGCAAGTAATATCAAGTGGCAATAAAATCAGATTAATCATGAGAAATACCAGAAAAATTGCAGTTATGCCACATATGATTGTCCATGGTATTTATCACCAAGGATAATTTTTCAAGCCATTTTTCTTCAGTTCAGCAGCTTCTTCCTTGCATTTCATTTTTTAAAGTCACTCAAACTTTTTTTATTCTGCGTACCATTTTGTGTAACTCTACAAAAAAATTGGAGCCTGTAGAAAAAAGAACAGGCAAGCATTAGCAAAAAAATACGAAAGGTTTCCGAAGGTTATCGTGGCCGAACTGTCGAAGAATGTCTCGTGTATGGAGTGGAAGATGCTGTGCGTTTGGAGGACGGCAAGAGCAAGAATCGTCGGTGTTCTTCTCGCAACCTGACACTAAACACATGGCCTCACTTCTTCTTAAACCCACACTCGGTCCAGAAGGCCCTTTCCTCCTTCTCCCTCCTCTTCTTCTCATTCTTGTTCTCCACCTCCTCTCTCTCTCTCTCTCCCTCTCTACGTTTCCATAACGTTCTTCGCCATATCTTCGTCTTCTTCCACACGAATTCGTTGCTCCCTTAGCTCCTCTTGTTTCGTGTAGGCGCTTGTGTACACGCAAACATGCACCGGTTCGAAAGGAAAGCGAGAATATGGGGAATGGTATGCGGGGTGATTCCCCGGATGTGATTGAGCTGCAAGTCTCTATAGGGCCACGTGGACCACGTGGCCCGCTGCGGTAAAATCTCGTCGTGGCTTTCGGTTGCGTGCTCCCTATGTAACCCGCCCCTCTTGCTCTCGTTTCACTTCCCGAAGGAAGGCGTGAGCACGCTTCGCACGTCTGCTCTACTCTCTACCTTTTCCCGGAAAGATTATGTACACCACCACTATGTGTATATTTTCTACGTGTTTGTATTATACGAGCTTTCATTTAAAGTGGCGTTCGTGTGATTTACATTCCTGGCTTTTGTAATGCGAAAAGCGATTGTTCCAAAAATCTTCAATGTCAAAAAGAATGAAATGGTAAAAAAAAACGTCGAAGACAAAAAATTTCTAAGCTTCGCGACTTCGAAAAAGTTGCAACTTTTGCAATGAGGAAAATTTGGTGTTTTCAAACGGTTTTTTTTGGAATACGATCGCCATAATGAAGAAGTGCCGAGATCGTTTTGGCGCCTGCGAGATTATTTTGAAAAATTAACGCGGTACATGAAAAGGAAAAGTTAGCAAAAATGTTTGTGTGGACATCGTTTATGTTGCGTATATTATGCGAGCTTTTATTGAGAGTGGCATTCCCACCATTTGCATCCGGTGCTTTCATAATTCGGAAGACGATGAAGATCTTGGAAATTAAGAGAAACAGAATAGTAAAACTCACCCTGATTTTTCATATATTCTTTTTCAATCAGGTGATGAATGTTATTAAGATAAGAAATTGTGCAAAAAAAAATTTCGATTTTTCAATACACCTCAACCAAAATTATTCAGGCAATTTAACAATCCCACGATAAATCAGTAACTCAATTACTACAATTCCGTGACTATAACCTGCATCGAAAAAAAAAAATCTAATGTATTTCAGCCATCAAAAACTTTATTTATTTCCCGGATACAAACCCAAAATGCGCCGAAAAAAAAAAAAAAAAAAAACTGCAGGACTTTTTCACATCCATTCTCAATATTTCCCAGGACATTCTCGAAATCAAATTCAATTATTTACCCTGAAAACCGAATTTTTCTTTAACCCTCCAATTCACTCGAATAAATTAAATCCATACAAAATAATGGCAACACTTTACACCGTCAATATATACCTGTATATACAATCTTATTGCGTATGCACTCTTGCCACTTGCGTATATATACACGAGTAGTGTATCTTGGGCGCAGAAGAGTGAATCTGGACGCGAACGCGAGCACAGAAGACGAGAAAAACGAAGGCGAGAGAGAAAGAGAGAGAGAGAGAGAGAGCAGGGCTTAAGAGAACGCGCGTAACTGCCTTCCATACATCAAGAACAAAGCGCGGTAGGCTAATGCGCTCGCGTCCCGCTCTGTACGATACGAGCTGGTCTGGTGCTGCTGCTTCTGCCGGCACTTTGGGTATATCTTCGGCTCCTATTCATCCTCCTGCCATTAAGCAAGCCGTGGTCGGTTCAACGTGGCTCAGGCATGCTACAGATACCTGCGAGTTCCTCGCTACCCGCGCGAGCTTTACTCCCCACTTAGTCTCTCCTCCGAAAAGTTCATTAGGGACTGTAGCTGGAGCATCTACTACGTTCAGTCACTACTGCACCACGTTGGCAAGCTTCATTCATTATAGCCATGATTATAAATCAGCCTGCTGTGATTCGTTATTCGATTCATTGTTTCATTAACTCTCCTGTTCTCTCAGCCTTTACTCCACGTAAATGCACTTGTACTATTTAGCTCCCATTGTCGTGGAATTTACCGCACTTAATGGACCTCCACAATTAAATAAACGCCACTATTTAGTGCCCAAAATAATCGCCAAAGTACATTTCTCTGTGTCTTCACTGTTTATTGTTCTTCTCCTGGAAATAAAATTTTTGGCTTTGGCTTGGAATCAGCATGTGTAGTTGAGAAATCGTGAATTGGGTTTAATAAAATTTTCGCTGCAATGGTTCGTAATTTGTTGTGGGTTTTTGTGGCAAAATAGTATCGCCAAATGAATTTTTATATTGTGAGACTAAAAATGATTGCTCGTAACTCATTTTATTTATTGCAATTAATTTTTTTATTATTTTTTATCTCGTTGATTAGTAAATTTATACTTCCGTCGAATTTTAGAAATTAAATCTTGTTGATTATGTAAATGCTATATCAAAATTTGAGATATTGACGATTGGGATTTGCTAAAATGATGAATTGAACTTGCGATCAAGATGCATTCTTCAATGAATAATTGAAGCATTATTTTTCTTCCGGTTTGTTTTGGGGCCGCCCTTTCAATTGGCAGATTGTAATAAGACTCGTTTCGAACTACATTGTCGAACGTGTTGCGCGAGTCCCGGGCCTTCTCAAAATTCCGTTAACATCAAGATGTCAGACTTAATAATAGTACGAAGTCTGAGAGATGCGGAACTCGCTTGACCAACACGCGTGCACACTGAGACAAATGTCGTGTATTTCGCACGCAGCACGTAGTCGGGAATAAACGGCTGCCAGTTGTGAGCGAGAGTTTGCCGAGTGGGAAAATGCATCCGCGTATTTTGAAATTGTTTAATGCGATATTGCAACATTGTAAATAGGGCGCTTTGTCTGACCTGTTCGAGTATGATAATAAGAGCGGGTTTACGAGATCCGTAATGTGTAATCGCATCGTCGCGTATGTTCAAAGAGCAGCTAATGAATCATTCGGCTTTTATATCACCGTGACCGACAATTTTATCGCTCGTATTTGTCTCCACCTAAGATTTGAAATACTCGAGCGTCTTTCATGTATGGCGCCCATCAAGAACGTTACACGTGATAATGCCTCATGAAACGCAGGCAATTACCCTGCGATTAATATATTCTCGCTATTACCCTCGAATTTACGAGCAGAAATTAGCCTCAAGGTGGTTGGAGAGCTTGAAACTGCCACTTTATGAAAATAGGATACGTTCAAACGTTTTTTCCTGCAAATAACGACGTTGGTTAATAGTTTGAGTTACGGAATATGATATTAAAGAGAAAGAGTCAATTCACTTGAATTAAAAGCAAAATTTTGCTGAAAGAGGGTTTAGAAATTGTTACATAGTGTCAGTGTCATATTTTCTTTAAGGAAATTCCTAAAGGTTGTACGCAGGGAATAACAGCAATGAGGTTGATTTATGCGACAAGATGTGTCCTTAAGGTCATTGGATTATTGCAATCGGATTACAAGCTGACATTTAGTCTGAAGAGTGTTCTAATCAACTTCGGATAATTTTATTGTGCACATAATTATTCGGATAATTATGTGCAGGTCCAATTCATTTTGACGATTTTTGGACAAAGTGGTTCTCTTAACCCAGAAAAAAATTAATAATTATGTATTTCCACAGAAATTGACTAATTAACTAAGTTAATAAATAATTTTTTAAGAAGTTTCATTGTGTAAAAGAAAGGCGATGAAATAGGAGTTAAGGAGTTTCATTGTGTAAAAGTAAGTAGAGTTGCTTTTCAAAAATTACACTAAAAATGTGCTGATTTTCTGTACTAACTACAGAATTTTTTTTGCAATTTGTACAGAAAGATTTCGTAGGTATTGAAAATATTGGTGAAATAATTTTTGAAAATTGCGGACTATGTGTTCTATTTTTAAAAGTTACCACTGATTTGGCTATAATGCGAAGCTGTCCAACCTCTTTAACTGTGCATTCATTTTTGGAGCACGATGCACGTGTTGCTTATGGTCTCAGGTCCTTCTATACATATGGATACCGTACGTTGGTGGTTCTGTGGGGCGCTCGGCTCGTAGCGTAGTCTCGGTGCACTGCTTTAGTGCCACGCGATTACTCATCCACGGTCTCGCGCCCTCGCTTCGCTCGCCGAACAAAGAGTAATTATTCGGGAATTTCGTGGAAGCCATTAGCCACCATTGGCCAGAATACTAGCTGCCGAATCGAACTGAGAAAACAAATTTCTATGACGCGGTTCTCTTGTTACGATCCGCCGTTTCAATACATATATATATATATATCTATATATTAGGGTGGTCGTTATTTGGGGTACGAATTTTCAGATCGACGCGCTTAACATCGTTTGTAAATAAATAAATGAAAGTCCTCTTAAAAAAATGAAATTTTTATTACAATATTTTTAATAAATGGGATTTCACTATAGCTCCAATTAATTTTTTGGCGGGTCAAAATATCGTACCATAAAAATGGCCGACGTCATATTTGCGATCATATTTTTTCATTTTGATTGATCCTTTGTATTTTTCTCGGTCAAAAATATTTTTTACTTCATATTTCCGTGTGCTGAGTCTATGTATTACTATGGGGTGAAAGAATTTTAAAAATCGTATGGAATGCCTAACAAACATTAACCATGGTTTTACTCCATTTTTTTTTTTGAAACAGTCTAATATACAGATATGTATAGATGTTTATCTTACAAGGAAAAGAATAACCGAACTTCAAATTTCAAAAGAGCTTTGTTCATTGATAATAATAAAAGAATAAATTGAGACGACAAACGTGATTATTTGTATCACTGTGTTGTTTGAACGAATCTTCCAATTATGCTCGAAAGACAATTTTAATATTTTTTTAATGGCTGATGTAAAAAATTACGCCTTGAGTTTCTTATCATTACCCGAGACCGTATTTTAATCGTAAGTACACTTTTTTTGACAATATTTTATAGCACGAAATTGTGATAGAGAGCAACGAAAAGAGGAAAACATCCTCGCTAATGATGATAAGTGAAGAGGATAACAGTGGTTGAGTTGAGAATCTACTAGTATTTTTGTGTTACTTCGCATTAACGTAATTTGGCTCTACAAAGAACAATGGTTATCTTTGAGACCTTTGGCCTTTAAATTCGATTGCAAGAATGTAAGAAGACTAACGATAATGAGACATTTGAACGAAAATTATATTGTAAAGGTCAAATAACTCGGGAATTAATAATAATTGAACCAATTTCGGAGTCTACATTGTATTTCACCTCGCAATCGAATTACATCAAATTATCGCAACTTTATGTAATTTCGATTTCTTAAGAGAATCTCTTTTTCGCTGTTGACAAAATTCACTGAAACGGAAATTGAGATTGAATTTTTTTAGAAACAAATAATTTTAACAATATTATATCTTGATTCCTTCGTATACCTTCTTCAGGTTCTTAAGTTTTCCCCACTCCCCTTCATCTCCTTCCATTTTCGTTGAGTTCCCCCAGAGTGTTACCCGCAGCCACTCTTTCCTAATGCACTACTGTATCGCATTTGCACGAGGGCACAGGGAAACTGCGGAAAACTTGTGCCGATACAGGCGACTATGTTTTTACTGACTTTCTGCTGTATGAGAATACATCAGCAAGTCAGAAAAACTGCCTCCAGCTCAACAATTAGCGCGCAAGTTGGTGCATAGCTAAGCGGTCACCCATCCAAGTACTGCCCGCAAGAGAAGCTACTTGACTTGGGAGACCGCCGAAGCCATACACCGACCGCACGCCCACTGCTATCGGTTTAATTTTAACAATATTTATACATTACTTCAAGTTAATGATTCCCTCGATTAATAATAATTCACTTGATTAATTAAAAACTAATACTGCTTTTTCGCTCACAGGAAAATTGCACCGAAAGATTCTTTTATTTACAACAAATGTTCGCAACTTTATGAAAATTTTTTAATTCCCAGAGAAGCTCTCAAATCTTTTTTAACTGGCAAAAAAATTGGCTCAAATTAAAATGGAGACCGCATTTTTTTTTTAGAACAAAGTGGTTTGAAGAATATTATTTATAGAGAACGGAGAGTATGGCCGAAGTGTGAATAAACTCGGTGAGATTTAATTCACTCGAGTGTCAACGGAGAAAATAAAAAGATGATGGAAAAAGAGTTAGAGCGGCAGGCGGTCGAGAATGCGAGGAGAGAGGAGTGACTCCGCCACACACACGTTACGGAGTAAGAATAAGCATCGGAGGAGAAGAATACAGACTGGCGAGAGAAACCGGCACCAGATGGAAGATTTCCTCATTTTCAAAACTGCTCCTCATACCGACAATCGCCGACAGCGACAAAACGAATAATGAGAATACGCCGAATACTACTGTTATACTATACATATTTGCGATTGGTGATGGTTAAGGAAGAGCCGAACGAAGAAAGAGTCTCTGGTGACGCGACGAACGAGAACAAGAAATCGAGCGTGACGCGTGTCACGCCAGTTTCTGTTGCATACGTTAACTGTCGAGTCGTCGAAGGGAGGACACTAATTCAGAGTCGAGAAGGAAGCGAATACATAATCAGCCAACATCTTTCTTCATTTGTGAATGGAAAAGCGAGCTCAATGTCAATAGTTTTTTGTAACAGATACTATATGAGTATAATTTTGTAAAAAACGTTTTTGGTTTGATATCTGTGAATCTATTGTACATTGATAAAGGATTCGCAGATTTTTTTTTATTGTAATTTGTGGTTTTTTAGTGGTATATGTATATTTTTTTGTTTTGTTTTTTTGTTTTTTTTTTTTTAATTATATTTTTGAATGGGACATTGATTTTTGTCATGTATACATATGTGGAAATCATGAGTAAAGTTGGAATTACAAACATTGATTTTAGATCCCAGTTCTTAGGAAATAATGATATTTATTTTTTAATTATGACGAAAGTAATTTTGTGATTGCATGAAACTTCATGCATTATTCACGATGGATGGTTAATATTCGAATAAAATTGTATTCAAATTTGGGTCTGAATAACTATGAGTCATTATGAAAACATTAATTAATCATTCCATTTTTCTTAAATAACAATCAGTGAATTAAATTAGTTCATAATTAAAAATCGTATATCATCGATCTTAAGAATCATTAACAGTTATTTAAACGTCAAAGAATTTTTAATATTTCTTTCAGTTTTTAAATAAATCATGGACGATCGCTCTGAATTACATCAAATGACAAAAACGATTTTTAAACATTGTTGAATCAACAATGTCTCCTTGAATACTTCAGAAAATTCAGCAGTTCTCGAGGCCATCTTGTTAATGAATCCTTCGACAAGCAAATTCATCAAAGTCACAACCAGTGATAGTTATTTCCCCTTGTAAACTATCCTAGCATGTTCACACGAATGATATAAATCTTAAGCCTCGAGATTACTCGGACAATTTAGCGGCTTCGATAAATTAATGGTATAATCCGATTGTGCAACCAGCGTGAAGGGATTTTCTAATTCCTTGGTAAGTTGTGTTGTGCGACGAGCGAGTGTGTCTTTTCAACGTACGCGTCTTCCCCTTCAGCTCGAAAACGCAGGCCTTTTGTCATTTTGAAGCGAGAGCTAATCTCGGGCGTGGAGAACAAGAAGACGAGGAAGAAGAGGAGAGAAGTTCGATGGCCACGAGGAAGAGAAAGAGAGCAATAAAAAAATAAAAAAAGTGGAATAGTAGCTCGGTAGTCGGGTCGTAAGGTTTCACTCGAAAGCTCAAGAAAATGTCGTCACTTGAGATATATCCCATTTTCTTCCCATACGTTGATTTTATCCCCCTGCTTATGTATTACCTCTCGACCATTCGTAGTCGTTGGTGAAAACCTGCAGCCAAAGTTAGTTCTCACCGAAACTTCTTCATCCTGTTTTGTTTCTTTTCTTTTTTTTCCCCCTCTCGTAGTTTCGAAAAAGAGCTTTGGGAGTTCGTTTGAAGATAAAACACAGCTGAATATCAATTTGAACAGCTAACACGATATTCGGATCAACTCCTTGCACAAACATTCTTTACTTCGTTTTGTCCGAAGTTAATTGTGGATTCGAAGATTCCTCAGTCTTACAAAATAATTTCTTTAAAAAATTCGTGCTTATCAAGCTAAAAAAATAAAAATAGTATAAGATTCCTTAATGTTACAAAATAATTTCTTCAATAAAGACTCATATTTATAAAGTTTTTCATTAAATTATTTTGTAGTAGCAGAGAAAGAGAAACGCAAAAGGAATTGATAAAAAAGAAAAAGAACAAAAGAAAAATGATAGCCCGGTGGTTGACACGAAAAATTCTTTGGAAAGCTCAGAAAATCTCATCACTTGAGATACGCCCTATTTTCTTTCCATACGTTAATTTTATTTCCCCTGCTTATGTATTACTTCTCGACGATGCGTATTCATTGTTGAAAAGTTGTAGTCAAAGTCAGTTCTCTCCGAAAATTCTTCATCCCCTTTTTTTTCGTTTTTCTTTTTCTTCTCCATCTTATTCTTTCCCACTCTCGTAGTTTCGAAAAAGAGCTTTGACAGCGTTCGTTTGAAGATAAAACACAGCTGAATGTCAATTCGAACAGCTAACACGATATTCTTATAAGCTCCATGCAGAAAAATCTTCACTTCGTTTTATCAGAAATAAATAGTGGATCGAGGATTAAGATTAACGATTTTGCGAGCTTATTTTTATACTTCGCCATTTTGATTGATCTTCCAACATTTACTTCCAATTTGTAAGATTTGCAATATTGAGGAATCTCAAAAAAAAATTATTTAAAAGTTTCATCCTTACAAAACATTTAAAGCAGTTATTTTGCAATAGCAGAGAAAGAGAGATGTTTAAAAAAATTAATAACAAAAAAATAATAGTAGAAAGATCAAGAAAAGACAAATAGTAATCCGGCGGTCGAGCCGTAAAAATTCTCCGGAAAGCTCCAAAAAAAAATCTCGTCACTTGAAATATATCCTATTTTCTTCTCATTCGTTGATTTTACTCTCCCGCTTATGTATTACTCCTCGAAGATTCTTAGTCTTCCCGAAAAGCTGCAGCCCAGAGTCAGTCGTCACCAAAACTCCTCCATCCTCTCCCCCCCCCCCTCACTCTCTCTCTCTCGGCATCTTCTTCCTGTTCTTTTCAACCCGCGCAGTTTGGAGAAAGAGCTTTGAGAAACATTAACAAAACATGTGGCCCGGCCTATTATCAATTCGTCCGAGCACTTGGTACATCGTCCGGCGAGCACCGATCTTATACATCGCCCGACCACTCAAAATGAATTTTACGACTAGTTTTCACCCAACGAGAATTGTTTGAAACCACGAGCGCATTTGAATATACGTTAGAGTGAGAAAGTGGCTAACCAATCGCTGAGCGATAACTGGAGGGGGTGGGGGGAGACAGTAGAGAGAGAAAAAAAAGAAAAAAAAAAAAAAAGCCAGAGACAGAAGATACAGAACCGGCAGTCGTGTATGTATAACTCTCGGGCATCCACACTGCGTACACTGCAGTCATCATTCTTTTTTACGATCCTTGGCCTATTTTAAAACAACGCGAGTGAGCAGTGCGAGTAGCAGTCCCAGCAGCAGAAACATAGCAGCGTCAGCATCACCAACAGCAGAAGCAGAGGCTTGTACGTACTATAATCTCTGCCACAGGAAAGACCGGTACGGGAGGCTACTATTAAATACATTTATATGCATATATCTCGTATACTAGACCGTTCTTATGAGATAAACTTACAGGTGTGCGAACAATACGAATTCTGGAAGCGATATATACCTACAGCCATTTCCATAATGGTACATAACACATAATACCTGCTACATAATACGAAGGAGCAAGTATACGACTCTCGTAAAAGTCGTAAACTCTTTTATCTTGAGGAACGAATGACGCAAATTCAGGGAGGAAGATTTACTAAAAATAATGGAGATTGATGTACCGGTTATTGACGCTGAGGCAAATGTCCTCGAATTAATTTATTTTACGCGTTATGATTTTTTTTACATTTTATTGATTTGCAAATGTGATTTTTTTTTTAAATTTCTGTTAATGTCATTTGAATAACGTGTTCATTTCAATATTTTTCGAAGTTGTAAATTAGACTTCCATAAGATGATAATTATTACATAATTATGTTTTACTTTTTTACTATTGGGAATTAAATGAGAATCGTTAATTGTGTTGTGTCTGTAATATTAATATGTTATTTAAATTGTATTATTTGTGGGGCACATAATAAAAAATTTTTAAATGGGTAAAAATATCATTAATTGTGATTTGAAAATTGTTGGCCACTTTTTCGTACCGCCCAATATATTCCAATTCCATTCTCGAAAATTTACCGATATCTTGCGCTGGAAAAAATTTATCCAGTATGCGATACCATCCCTGGGGAGCTTTTTATCTTCAGCAACGAATGACGTAAATTCGGGGAGGAAGATTTACTAAAAGTCATAGGAAATTGATGTACCGCATATTGATGTTAAGGCGAATGTCCTCGAATCAATTTATTTTACGCGTTCTGATTTTTTTTTCATTTTATTAATTTGCAAATGTGATTTTTTAAAAATTTCCTCAAATGTCCTCGAATTAATTGATTATCGATTTGCAAATTTGATTTTTAGAAATCTCTGGTAATGTGATTTGAATAACATGTTAATTTTTATATTTTTGGAAGCTGTAAATTGGTCTCCCTTAAGCTGTTAACTACTACACAATTACATTCCACATCAATTGGCAATAAACGAACATTATAATTTCTATTGTGTCTGAAATATAAATATTTCTTTGGATCCTATCATTTTTAGCTCACAAAATAAATGAAGAATAAAAAAACGGCTAAAAGTGTCACGAACTGTGACATAAAAATTCCCATCGACTTTTCCCTACCGCAAGGTCCCTCCAATATATTCCCATTCCATCCTCGAGTATTCACCGATATCTTACGCTGGAAAAAATCTCTCCAGTAAGCGGTACCTTAACTGGAGAGTTCTTTATATCTCTCCAAGGAATTCATCCATCCGCGCGGTCGACAAAAGAAGGGTTGTCCGCCGGCGGGAGCCCACGTACGCGAAAGGCGAGAGCTCTCACTCCGACAAAAAAAAAAGAAAAAGAAAGAAAAAAAGGAAAACACATATCTATATGGTGTCCTCGTTCACGTGTGTTTAAGGGGGTAACATGATCGGTTGATGGCCTTCCGCAAAACCGCATCGAGCCCTCGTTACGCGCTTCGTGGCCAAAACGCCAGTGGGGAAAACGAAGACGAAGATGATGTATACATGAGAAGTAAGGAGCTGATCTCAACTACATATATATATACATACATATATACACCTACTACAATAATAATTCGGTAGCTATACAGCTCGGTGTTCGAGAAGGTCTTAAGGCTTTCTTCCCTTTCTCAGAGCACCCTCTTCGTGGCCGTATGTATGCGCTAGCTCGAAATCGGCGGTCGCGTCGGGAGAAAAAAAGGAAGAACGAAATAAAAGGAAGAAAAACGCGGGAGAGAGAGAGAGAGAGGAAAGAACGTCAACGAGAGTAACGAAGAAAACGAGACGATACGAGGGTCACTGGGTCAGATGCGTTGCACGCTCCCAGCACCACTTTACCGCCCCTTCCCTCTTCATCGTACGGCTCTCCCTCGGCGCGTAATCCTTCTCTCTCTCTCTCTCTCTCTCTCCCGCTCTCCCTTTCTCTCAGGCCTTGCTGCCGGTCCTACACACATGGCCCGGCGTGTCTGCTGCTTCTCCGCTCTACACCTAATGTGATCGGCGCGCACCGAAGCCTCGAAAGCGCTTAATTATTACGTTATCGCTACAGAGATTTTTCCGTGTTCCCCTTCCGCTATTCTACTACCAATATTTTACGACAAGGGAGATTAGTTCTCATGTATGAGTGGCTATGATAAGCGCAGACAATCGAAGACCGCAGCGGCACGGATTGTGATTCCAATAAACGCCTTGTTCTTCCGGGTGACGTCAATGCCCGGAAGTTCCGGCACTCGCAGTTCAACTATACGCCGCACTTTCCATTCGCACTTCCAGAACGATTCCTGCAAGTGTCAAATACGACTGGAGGATTCTTTTTGGCTTTTAGGGACATTAATTCGAAAATTGTGGATTGCCGAATTATGGACTAATTTCCTAGAAGAATCCGAAAATAGTCTATTAAAATTGAACGGAAAAAAATGTACGATTACATTTTTTATTGCGCAATTTGAAAAGGTTTTGTAGCTTTTTTATTTCAATCTCCGGTAAATTTCCGAAATATCATAGCTTTTTGTAGTTAACAATGAGATTTTGGGGAAACAATATTTCGAAACTTGAATAACAATTGATGCTTTACTCAGTGACAAGCAGTTGTCGCTAATTGTGGCTAAATTTACAATTAGCCACTATTTTCATATTGGTGAAAAAAAAAAAAATTAGTACATAAGTACGTAATGGTATTCAATGCCAATTGTTATAAAAGCTTATTTGATCTTATCAAAAAAGGAATAAAATTTCATTCTGTGGGATTACTGCCCTCACTGAAGCCGGCCTAATATCAAAAGCTTAAAATTTCTCAGCAGCATCAGTCAAGGGCTATAGACTACCATGCTCAGCTAGTTGACCACACAGAACTACTGCCTAATTGTCGCTTGGAAAGACGTATTTTAGTTTCATAGCTTCAAAAGCTTCGCTAGCAAAGAACGATACCATTGTCGTTTAAGACACACGTGTTCTTCATTGTCGTTAAAGCACATATTGCATTTACTGTCCGCCTGCACATAACACGCTTCCCTCAGATTTCACTGCAGCGTTTCATCATCCAAAAGGCAAGAAATTTCTATTTCGAAAACCCTAAAACACAATTATAGACACCGAATTTTGATAATTTTATTCCGCTCACATTTACATTTAAAGAGAAACCTGATTACCTAATTGGCCCATATAACAATTGAGTAAGTACCACTAACTTATTAACGCATAATTTCGATGATAACTCATTTTTGTTGCTCCAATTCCACATTTGTTTATACCCCCATTTAGCAAGATACTCAAGGTTTTGTTGTTCGATTCTAAAATACGATTCTAAAATCCTATAATACGAGAATTATTATTAAAGTGCTGAATATCGATCAATCTGTATAATCATTCAGAATGTCTCTTCGTCAAAACAATCGAAAAATCTTTCAAATTTATGCTTTTTACGCAGGAAACTGAACCGTCTTCTTCCTTTCTACGGAACAAGGGCAATTTTTCTTTCTGATTCTTTACGATCTTAAAATCCGACAGCGCGACCATAGTAACAGTGCTGAATTTCGATTTCTCGAATCGACTCACCTGTCGACCGTGCTCATATCATGCTGTCCGCGTTCCGCGGTCCTTTTCTCATGTACCTCGTGCACCGCAGCGTATTCGAAACCCTTTTTTTTTTAATAATCGTAGTACTCGCGTACAAACTCACAATTCACGAGGTAATATCCTCTCAGCACAGTTATTCACAAATCTCTGCTTCGTCACTGTCTAATGAACGTTTGAATGGCGCCACTGCATCGATATCGTTCAAAAACACTAGTTTTTAAGTTTCGCCTTGTTTCCAATATGAGAATTCGAAGAAACTACAGTACAGCCGAATACTTTGGGCAAAGTTATTATCGAAACAAGTTCGAAATCCGGCGGTAAACGTCACAGCAACCACAGACCGCGAGGAGTAACGAGTACGGGGATTCCCCGGAGCTGCACTGCTACCAGCCTCGCTTCATACCGGAAGGGGTTGGTCACCGTGTCACGTCCTCGAGCTCCGATCACGCGATCAACGAAAACTGCAACCACGTGCCGACTTTTTCGAACCGCTATTTATTTATTTATCTTGAAATCCGCTAGAAAAATGCTTTCAAACATAAATCCCCTCTTGTATCCTCAGGTGAGATTAATAAAGGTGGTCATGGGCACGATTGTGAGAACCGGGAAGCCTTTTGGTGGGAGGTACCATTTACGGGATGGACATCCTCAAACCCAACAGGTATACAAAACCGGTTATTTATCACCGCACATTGGATACTTTGTTATTTTGTTTTTTGTTATGATATTCTCGTCGTTGTTATTGTTATTTGAATGTTGTGTTGTCGTTATTTCTCTGAGGACGCGTATTCTTAGGATCGTAGCCGTTGATCTCTCCGGAGGTCAAGCGGCGTACGGAGAGGAACGATTGAGCGAAACAAGCGAGAGGGTGGTTGAAGAATAGAGAGCGGTGTCCGACGGTTACGTACAATGGGAATAATCACCGCGGCCTCGGAGCGTCGGCTGACTGACTGAAGAGCGCGCGGGCTACGAGGTCCGTGGCGGGACCCGACGAGGAGAGTTTCGGCGGGCGCTGGCTCCGGCGCAGTTCGGGCGCAGCCGTCGTAGTTGCCGCTGCTGCTGCTGCCACCGCCGCCGAAGCTCCTCCGCCGCACAACAGGGGACTCCCCCGCTGCTCTCTGCGACGCTCCTCGCGTTGTCTCTCTCTGGCGCTCGTGTCGCGCGGCGCTTCCACCTCCACAGCGCCACTAGCGGTATCGTTTCAAACGCCTTGCGCGCTGCAATCTCTCTCGCCGGCTCCCAGTCCTTTCCCCCACTATTTTTTTGTTCACTCGGCGTCTTTGTCGCTCTGTTCGCGCTCCGCACGGGCTTCGAGTTGACTTGTCTCTTGGGTTTCTCTTTCGCTCTCTCACTCTCATACTGGCTCGAATAAATTGTCTCTTTTTCTATATGAGGGAGACTAGTCGAGCATGCGCCAGCGCGATCCTTGCTGCCGCTGCTACTATAGACTCGCCGCTCGCCACGCCCTACGGCCACCGCGGGCTACGCCTCCTTTCTCTCCTACACCCACGCCGTCAACCCAACATCCCTCCCCCCTTTTATCGCCGCTACGTCGCGAGGCCGCGAGCCTGCCTGTTGTGTATATACGACGAAGCCGCGGGTATTGTTGGTATATAGGGTTCGCGTACACAAGAGGCTTGCGCATTGTCGAACCCGGAGCCGCACTGGGAGGGGGAAAAACAAGAGGCTTGCACACTCGGACAGAGTAGTGATTACATTCTTTTTTTTCGCTGTTTTTATGTCGCACTTATAGTTCGATATTTTTTCGAGTTTGTTTTTTCCTACTCCGGGGATTAGGAGAGGGAAAATTCGACTTAAAATCAGCAATGGAAATGTAAGGGGAAGAGAGAATAAACGGATAATTTGCGAATTCATTTTCTTTTTGTTATTGGGCTTTATCAACGATTTTATCGGGAAAATATATGGATATTTTTATTTCAAATGTTTATTTTAGATTGTAGACATCCGTTTTTTTTAATTATCGTACTTGATTATTAACATTTTTCACAGAATTGGATATTATTCTGACTCTGAATATTCTGCAATATTGATAAAGAAAATTGAAAAACGTGTTTTTATAACATTCTATCCGTAAAATTTAGTTGAAAAGTGTAATGAAATATGAAGTTACGGAAAACATGCTCCAAACTGTTGTTACATTTTCCTATTATCACGGCAGGTCACACTGTAAAGATAATTAGTAATACATTATCCGTAGAAGAACAAATAAAAAAAAATACAGTCGAGTTCAAATATCATTTAAGTATATCTGCTGCAATTCTCCCCGGAAGCTATACCAACATTCTGCAAATTACGTATGTATTTTAAATCCACATATTACTTTACCAACAATTATTCATAATTAATCATTGTAGCAAAGACATTATAACATTTTCATTGCGATCCAGAAAAATGATAATCCTCCAAGAGAAATTCGTTTCCTTTTCGAAACTCTCGAAAATTGTTGTTACGATAAATCGTTTTATTTTTCGATGGATATAATGATATAATTTTCACTTTTATCTCGTGATGAATTTTCGAGGAGACATTTTCCGGGAAGCCCGAAACAGAGAAGGACTGTATATAGAGGCGACGCGGCCGAGTCGTCGCCGTAGTATCAGGTGTGCCTCACTCGCAGTCGGTGCTTGCGCATTGTCTATTGTCTGGTGCTCGCGTAGGCGGCAGTAGCGTGCGCAACCCCCGGACGAAGCTCGTCGATCCAATAGAGACTTGCGGGGTGGGAGTTGAAACTCGCCGGTCGACCAATCGGACGTGAGGTACACCCGCACAAATCACAATGCTCATTGTTGTCGCGAGCTGTCCGCCCACACCCCCCGTCGTGTTCCATTTGCTGCCGCGCGCCGCTATACAGCGATTCACCGAGAAACGCCGCACGCAGTCCCTGCCCCAGAAATGCGGCACGAGCGCAGGTATATATAAGAGCCCGGGGAATCGGCGGCGCCTCCACCTGTTCGCAGGTGCCACTTCCCTGTCGTGTGGAACCCTTTCGCCAACGTTCCGCACAATTAAGGAGGGCGACCATCTGCATCTTGGTCAAACGCCTTATGACACGAATTAGAACGTTTGTACTGCCAATATTTAAAATGCTCGTATATAAAGTCCGAATACGGTATATTAATTCTTAGGTGCATTGGCCGTTAAAAAAAAATACTTTGGTATATACTCATGTCATTTTGGAATATAAGATTGAATGAAAATTAGTAACTACTCTAAAGTTACTACAATTGTTAGTTCGTGTAACCAATTTTATTTATAGGTTCCACAAATACCAAATAGTTATGATAATTATCAATTGATTATTATCTATAAATAATATTACGATCATTATAAAATAACCCATTACAAAATACGATAATTATCAAATAATTGTCATAACTATTTTCATGGTTACCGTAATGTTATAGCGTCAACTGCACTGAGGGAAAGAATTTCATTGACGCAAAGAAATGGGTGGGTTGATTTGGTTTTCATTGATTTCGATGAATTAGTGCACTTAAATTTCAAAGAGAACATTTCATTGCCTATTAAGAAACATTTACTTAGTGAGCATGTAATAAAAAAAAAAACAATTTAATTGTTTTGAAGAAAAGTTTTTTTCGATTCAAAGAAACGGTTTCCTTGATGATTCATTGATAAGATGTTTAGGAAAAATCAATGAAAAGAACAGTGATGATTTCTTTGATTCAACGTCACTAATTTTCATTCAGTTTATGATCATTCAATGAAAAAATAGCATTGAAACTCAAGTGTTTCTTTTTATCGGTGAAGATTGACGTGAATAAATGAAATCTTTTTTCTCGGTGCAGTTCGCTCAAAAACTAGATTTTTCGTTATCCCAAACGTATTCTTTACAAAGATATAATACATCGATTAACCACAGAAATTCATGGAGAAAATTAATCTACTAAGCCATAAAATCTACATAAAATCTATTTGCAACCAACTTTTTTCGCTAAGATAACAAATTATACAATTCAGTCACTATTTTAGCAAAAAAAAAAAAATTATTGGGCTAGCAAAACCATTTTACCCGTATTCAAAATGAGTAAAAAAATTAAAGAAAGTAATATAATAAACATTGAAACAATAAAAACTTTTACAGAATCGATCAACACTTTTAGCGTAGTAAAAAGAATCTCTTTCCTCCAAAAAATTGTGTGTACTGTTATTGTCAACAAAATAATTTTTATGTGGGATTCAAAATTTTTATGTATAACATAACCACCGTTCTAATTAACGGACTTCACAATAATGTATAATTGTTCTGAAAAAACAAGAGTTGAGTGTTGTTTGCACACACACTTATGTATTTGTGCATGGATATATGTGCATTAACCATAAAATTAATGTATTAACTTATCAACTATATGGTTAATGCACATATACTTGCACAATAATGTATAATTGTTTTAAAAAACATTACTGTTGTTTATAAACACACTTATGTATTTGTGCATGTATATGTGCATTAATCATACAGTTTTGATAATCGTAATATGGTTACATCTTTCGGAATGAGTGGCCAATGACTGTGATACCTCATATTAACGAACACAAGGATGCGAGAACGCCTCGCTGTTCAGATGCAGTGCTTTGGTGCACCGCAGAAGCAGAGAGAAACTGACGAGAATGGCGTCGGAGCGCATTCCTTTCAAGTCTTCCGTAAACCTTTCCCTCCTGCTTCCTTCCGATGGTACGCTGTCCTCCCCCGCATACCGTCATACCCTTTTCCCCACTCACCCCTTATCATTTTTCTTTTTTCCATCTAGCGAATCTCTTTTTGTTTCCTTTTTCCATTTTATCTACTCTTTTCTTTTGTAGTTGTTGGCTTTTGTAAGAAACGAAGGACTAACATTGCCGCTTGCAAAAAGCTTTTTTACAAACTTTTTTGGTGCCTGTGAAATTCTGCCATATAACATTAGACTAATTTTCTGCCGACGAGCTTCAAATGAAATACGAATTAAACATTTATGGTGCAATACATTTTACAATTACTATGTCACAATGATATCCTCCAGTGCTTATAAAATGATGTTTGAGTTTCCAAATAACCGTGAAAAAAAAAGTATTGGATAAAAAATGTATTAAGAGTGAGGCGACATGTTGCTATCTCTTATAACCACCATACAATTTCATAGGGTTTCATTCATCAAGCAATAATTATAATTTGAATCTTAATAAATGAATTGCGGAATCTGTTGCAAAATGACAACTATTAAGTTCGTGCCACAATTAAAAATAGTCTCAGCTTCAGAACAACGCAGATAATTATTGCAAAATTAAAATAAGTCGATTACGCCATAAATATTCATTTAACAAAATGATAAAGGTACACAACTCATCAATCATACCGATTGCAGTGGCTGTGTCTTTTTTTTTTTTTCAAGGCGCGCTGCGTGGCTGCACACGTACGCACCTTAACTACTGCGGCGCGCAGCTCGCTCGACATCGTCGGGTGTACAGGATTTTCTACTGCGTCTGTGCGATTGGCCGTGCTCGCGATTCTCCGGTAAAAAGCTTCGAGGCGCTCGAGACTGTACGATAACGACGCGACGTGGCTGTCGTTGTCGTTGCCACGACGTACATATACGTGATCCGCACGTGTACGGAATTAATTTACGCGAGTGATTGTATTTCATAAGGATTCTACTGGCGGCGATGATTATCGCCGCACGCGAGACGAGTTCAAGTGACACCGATCGATGAACGAAGGAACGGAGGATCGAGATGAGAAAAACCGTAAAACTTGACATTACTCACACAAGCTTCGTCCAATTAGAGGCCAAACTCTTTTTTGCCATTATCGTTTCGAGATGTCTTGTTGTTTTACACGATAGCCGTATTAATATTATGCCGATGCAAGTGGAGTATATATATATATATATATATATATATATCGCGTACGTGAATGACTATTGCAAACTTGTACGTTTATGACTTAATCGAGTAAATGAATTTTCTCGAATGTCACTAACACGATGAGATTCTGTTGTTGGCCAGACGGTTTGTGGATAAAGAAATTCAAATTCAAATCGTCGACTCTTGTAATGATGAAGAAAGAATGAGAAGAAAAAAAACACATTATAAGAACGCGAGGACGCTGTTGAGTTCATGTCTTTTTGTGCGAATTATGCATAATAGGACTTGTTCTTGATCTCGTAATTCACCGCTCGAACAGCAACCATCAATTATTATTTGCGAAGGCAGGGAGAGAGAGAAGGAGACGAAAGAATAGGAGAATAACTCGGTTTATCGATTCCACTTATCGACATATTTGATATTCAATGATATTTATATTATCGGCTGTTTTATTAATATATCAACGTTCTTTTGATCTTCAGACACGAAGACTTTTTTCCTCAATAATTGTTCTTTCAATCACATCAATTCAATGCAGAGCCCGACTTCAAATTGTTTTTTTTCTCCCTGGAATGATGAGGTCAAGATTTGACACACAGGTAATGTCGTCTTGCCAAGTTGAAGTTTTTTAAAATTCAACTCGATTAATAATCAACATATTTATTATGTCCTTAATGTGGTAACCGAATAAGAAAATGATAGATTACTACCTTGGCTGTTCATTTTAAAAAGTTAGTTTAATTATTTATATACAAACATTTAGAAAAAAATATAAAAAACGTTGATGCAGCGATGATCGAGTAACGAGATTTCAATTGATCTGAATTAATTTATTAACCTTACCATCGATTACCCGAGGTGAGGTTTGATGGTGAAAATTTGCTTTGTAAAATATTGTTTAAGAGTGTAGAGGTCGCAATCTTAACGCTGGTATCCGCATTAAGTGAAACGAGTCAGCAGTACGTCCGCCAAGCGAGTTAGCAAGCGTATAGCTGCGAATCAAGTGGTCCTCAGCTCCGAAGCTCGAACGGGACGTTCATTCAGATATCCTCTGTGCCGTGTGCCGCACGAACGACAAGTCACGGGAGTGCAAGTGAGATCAACAGCAGCAGAAGCGGCACCAGTATCGTCGCCCGACCGAAACGTGTATTCACTTCGACGCATGGCACTTTCAATCAGTCGCACCGGCAGAGAGTCTCGCATTTCCTCGCACCAGAATTTGGACGTGCTCTCGTTGTCGTCGTCGTTTCTCAACGCTCCACTCATGAATTCCAATATCGTGATTATAATAGAGTACAAAAACCCACACAACCCCTTTGAAGAGTCTCCAAAACCTCGCGCAAATTTATTCTGCCAAAATATCTATTTTATTTTTCCGTCCCATAAATTTGAAATTTAATCTTTCGATACAAAATTCAAAATTTAATCAATAGAAATTAATAACGATAATATAATTTCATTTAAAAACAATTTATTGTTCATGAAAACTTCGATATTTTTTTTTTGTATTTCTGAAATATGTGGTTTTTGTGTCTTAAGTGAATAAATTTTCATGGTGGCACGTTAATTATTCTGCCAAGAACATATTTACCATCATGCGGAACCGAGAAATACATTTTGCAATGAAATTTCCAAAAGCCTATATATTATCGAGTGTTGGCCCCAAGACAATTAATTAACCGAGAACGTTCTTTATATACCAGTCTATTATTGCCTCGCCAAATCGGTTCGCAGTCGCGAGCACCACGGCTATACTTCGTCCGAGAGTAAGCGCAATATAGATCGAGAAGTTTCCCGGCATGATGATCCGTACGCGTCCAAAAACCTCGGTCACCCGCACTTGCATACTGCGATACGTGCACCGGCATCACCAGTAGTAGCGAGCGGAGAGCGGATACCATTCTATTCCGGTACGCGAGTCGCGAGGTCCGTTGGATGCAGACAAGAACAATGAGTGTTGTGCCTTCCCTGCTCGCCCGGGGTATTACCAGAGACTCGAAAAGAGGCGCAGAGAGATATTGCCAAAGAAAGATCGAGCAAGCTGCGCGCTGTACCAGCCGTTCTACCTCGCAATGTGTAGATACGTTAGTGTAACGTACTCTTCACTGTTTTACGCTAGCTCTCTTTAGTGGGTGTAGAGAAAGAGAGAGAGATACAGTAAAAGACAGAAAATCCGAGAGAGAGAGAGAGAGAGAGAGAGAGAGAGAGAGAGAGAGAGAGAGAGGGACAGATAGAGACAGAAAGTGAGGGAGAATGAAACGGAACACGTAGGAGATGTTGAATACGAGTAAAGAAAAAGGAGGAGGAAAGGTGACGGGGTAAGTGGGGGGCATAACGATACAGTGCGAGGGAGTGGGAAGGACGAAGAGATTTATGCTCCCCGACGGCAGTAGAAGCAGAAGCGTTGAAGAAGCTGCAGAAACGACGATGGCGTCCGGACATTTTGCTCTCGTTGTTTTGACGACGCGATGTCGTCGGACGACGACGGCGACAACGACGAAGACGACGAAGACGAGCGTTCGGTGGGAGCCAACAGCACCAAAGCATCTGAACTTTTGCTGGATATGAGGGAGAATAAGAGAAGAAGCGACGCTACGCTACGAAGAGACGGAACTATGAAGAGATGAGAAGGAGCGAGCGAAGGAGGAAGAGAACAAGAAGAAGAGCAGGAAGAAGACGAGGAGTCCGAGTGAAGCTACTGCTGATGCGCTTGTGAATGAACATTGGCTCGCAAGCGTTTCCGGCGCTCTTTCGCTCTTCTTCTCTCCTATATATACATATATACCCATGTATATATACCGCTCGTGGATATTCCGTTACTCTCCTGTCGCTATACCACTTTCTCACTTTTACTCATTCCTTCCATCGATCCTCCTTCCTCTTCTCACTCTCGCCCCGTTTTCACGAGCACCGAGCGCGCGGCCTCATCTAACTTCGTGTCCTCCTCTCTTCTTATGAATGAGTCGACGGTCGTCAGGCGCACGACGCGCTCTCTACGGACTGAGTGCTGCTGCTCCTACTACTTCTGCTGCTTCTGCTGCTACTGCTGAGCGCCGAGCAGAACGACTATGCTGCGAGCAATAAGAAATACCGCGCGTGAACGCTCAACCACACGACGGAGGTACTGTATGGAGTGGCAGAAGAGATACATCGGGAGAAACGGATTGAGTAGAGCTAGGAATATCAGTGAAACACGCGTGTATATATGTACATATATATTAGACTGGGCTAAAAAAAACGATGAATATTTTTTTTAATGGTACTCTGAAAATATTGTTCATGACGACATAAAAAAATTATCCTTAAAGTTTGAGCCCTTAATATTAATATTAAGGGGTATATCATTACAACTATCGATTTTTTTACATCGACCGTATTTATTACCCAAAACTCGTAAATTATGAATCTGAAAAATTTGATCTATTGATATTTTTAACGGAAATTAAATTTCCTACAAAAAAGCTCTCTTAGTAAATTTACGTAGAATGAGTTGTTTTCTTGTAATCGTGCCTCAAACATTGATTTGGAAAAAAAACATTTTTGTATGAACTTTTTATTTTTGTAACTACCAGACAAATTAATATTTTCAAAAATCAAATGATTATTTTTGTGGGAAATTTAATGCTCTACAAAAAAGCATATATATATATATATGTGTGTGTGTGTGTGTGTGTGTATGTATGCAGATAGAGAATCAAGTCGACGTCGCTCATCGTGATGCGCTGCTGGGAGATCGCACGCGCGCTCGCGCGCGTACGAGTACGGATTTAGATACTCGCACGAGCGCTACCGTGTAGATGCGCACGGGCGCGCGCGCGTTTGCGAGAGGATTTTGTCCGTGGTACTTTTTGGCGACGTAACAACTGTTCGACTTTCTTCCTTCCTCTTCTTCTCCGTCACGATATTGTTCGCCCAGAAAAAATTGCCGACTCCAATTTCAGGGAGACGAAAAAATCTGCTGAAGAGTAATGAGTGCGGTAATGTTTTTGAAGTTCCGGGATTTTTTTGTCGCCATGTTTTCGGGTGCGCATGCAAAAAAATGTATGAGGGACGATGAGAATTCGCCCTTTAAAATTATTGGTCAGGGGATATGAGACATTTCTGTGAGCTTTGTAATAAATTTGGGAGGTTCCAATTTTTTATTTTATTTTTTTGAAAGCCTTTATGTTGATTGGGCATAGTAAATCGGGAAAGGTTACGAAATTCGAATAAGTATAATAAATTTGAGCTGAAATCACACAAAAAGAAGAATAATTTTTCACGTTTTACACTTTTGGGTGGAAGTGAATGAGCGAAAAAACGATTTATTTTTCTTTGGTCTTCTGAAAAGTCAGAATGCTAAAAATTTGGAATTTTTAACTTACGATAACTTTTTTGGTTTTAGTCGATTATCAATTCTTTTTTTTTTTTTTTTCAATCGAAAGATATCGCCGAATCGAAACAACGGCAACCTAAAAAGTAGGGAAAAATATGAAAAGATTTGCACGTATTGCTGTTGCAATGTAAAAAATCTGTTAACATTAAGAACTCAATGGATCTAAATTTGCCGTACAGATAATCTTAATAAATTGTAATCGTTTCGGTGAAAACTTATATTTTTTCATGAAATTAACAAAAATTGATTTTTTTTCGACGTTTCCAAAAAAACGGGAATCCAAAAAAACCAATTGTCGATTCAATTTATGGTTGCTTTTTATTATCACATACATTACTATTTTTCCAAAATCCCGTCCCATTATGAATGAAACAGGTGATAAATTGTAGACAATTTGTGCCAGTAGAATTGCCACTCGGAGCAATTTTGGGAATATTTAATTTTAGCCTTGGGAAATCCCGAAGAATTTAGAGGTAATAATGGGAGCATGGAAAGGAGGAGAATAAGATGACTTGGACTCAACAAGACTGGCTGTGAATTGTCTCGTCGTCGGTGCGACAAAAAGCTGCGTATAGAAGCTCGAGGTTGGAACACTCGCACTCTCGAAGGCCTTTCATTTTGTCATTCAGCTGTAGTCGCGACACAGTACTACCATCACATACACACACACATGTTCAGCACACATAGTTAAAAGGCTTTAAAGCTCGGGGCAAGTAGAATGGAGAGCCAAAGAGAATACAGCGTTATAGTGGGAGACGCGTTAGACAGAAAAGTCAAGGGAGACAGTGAAAGAGGTAAGATAAAGAATGAAGAAGAGCCGCGATGGCCAGCAGCAGTGGCACTAGCAGCACCGACAAAGGTTACTATTTATAATCGTGGGTACACTCAACACGGGATGTGCGTAACCGGACGCGCGACCGCGATGTGAAGGAGCCTAAAGGGATCGTTTCTCTTCTCAGTTCTCAGCCTAAAGCACAAGAAAGCAGCAATATGTATATTAATAATGGGAGCACCAAAAAACAAAAGAAAACGAATGTGAACATAATACAAGAAGGAATGCATGCTTTTTTCGATATTCTGAATCCAAATAAAAACACCACATTCCGCAGTGCAGAAATTTTTACGCAAATTTCTAGTGATTCGAACATTTCATTAAATATATATTTGCAATGTAAAACAAATGGATTTGTATATTGAATACTCTAAGAAGTATACGATTAAAGATAAATAGATTTTCAAACGGTCTTTTTGACAGCTTAAAAGAATGTTTCAGGTAACTTTCTTAGTCTAAAGGCATTTTATCTAACCCACATTTTTTTTTCTTTTTTTTTCAGGATTTATTCGAATTGAAGCTTTAAGAAAAAAGTTAACCCGGACCTCTGGTTTCAAGGCGTGCTAAGTTAAACATTTCAGTTATTAATATCGATAACTTCAATTCACTTATAGGGTTTTTAATTGTAATAATATTTTTATCTGTCTCAGAGAGAAAAAATCGCGATTCGGAAAAACTGTGCTCGGCTACAGTAAACAAATTGTAATACATGAGAGCATAACGAGGTTACAAAATTAATGCAAGATTTCCAACGTTGTAACGAATTGAAAAATAAGATCAAAGTATTGAATTTTAGCCCAGCGACATAGACTTAAAAAATTGATTTGAAAAATTGAAAAATCAAGTATTGAATATACTCTAAAAAGTATACGAATAAAAATAAATAGATTCTTAAAAGGTCTTTTTCACAACTTGAAAGAATGTTTTAGGTAAGTTTCTTAGTTTAAAGGCATTTTATCTAACTCACTTCCTTTTATTTCGTTCAAGTTTTATTCGAGTTGCAGCTTTAAGAAAAAAGTTAACCCGAACCTCTGATTTCAAGGCGTGTCAAGTTAAACATTTCACTTATGAATATAGATAGCTTCAATTTATTTATAGGGTTTTAAATTATAATTAAAAAAGAAAAAATCACGAGTGGGAAAAAAAGGTACTCGCACGTAGTAAACAAATTCTAATAAATAAGAGCATAACGAGGTTAACAAAGTAATGCGAGAGTTCCAACGTGGTCACGAATTAAAAAATAAAATCAAAGTATTAAGTTTTAGCACAGCGATATATACTTGAAAAATAAATACCGGGACGCATTGTCGCCTGTCGGTATCTCGTGGCGATCTGAATCCATTCATGAGTGCAGCAAAGCACGCCAAGTATAGAACACGATTGTTATTTACACGCATATAGATTCCAGCGGGGAACACAGCGCGATTAACTCGTATATTAACTCATTATCGGTTCTCGATCTTTAACGGAACGTACGGCGAGAGGTACTCGTTAAAGTATACGAGTGCGAAAGAGCCCTACACAGTCGCACCTACGACAATGCCTAACCGGAATCGCGCACGCAATTCAAAGAAATATTCATACTGGAACTGCGAGAGAGTCTCGCTCGATTTCGCTCAACCAATTCTTTGGCTACTCGCCCGCACTCCTTCGTTCTCCCGCTCGTGTAAGCACAACGCCGTAATTCACGCCCACGTGAATGTGGCACGCGTATCTGAAGCATAATACATAGTTTACTTATCTATCTATCTGCCCACTATCTTGAGTGCACGCCAGAGTGCAACGATTCGAGCATATAGTGTCCGACTTGCGGAGCATTTGAACGCCGACAAATATATGGATATATATATATATATGCATACAGGGTGATTCACAATGATTAATCATTTTTTTCTTGGTAAATAATAGCTGATTGTGTCCTGAGTAAAAAGTTACTCAATCAGTCTTTGAATTTATCGAAATGAGAGATATGTACACGTTTATTGTTAATGTGATGGGATCTATGAAAAAAAGTATTGTGCAAAAATGTAATCATAGAAAAAATTGTCATAATGCGATAAGGACGAACGATTTTTATTTGCAATAAATAAATCTTAAGTCTTGAATCTAAATCACTTTTCCAGTCTCTTGATAGTTATTTAATTACCTTGAAGCATTATAAATTTGAGTAAATGCTCCAATCAGAGTAATCTGTCTTGAAACAGTTTTCTCTGATTGGTCTGTTTATTCAATTTCATAATACTTATCAATAAATGACCATTGCGAATTTTTAATTATTGATAGGTGAATGCATGTATATGACGTTACTTATCGTTCGAGATCCATAAGGTAAATATAATATAAGTATTAAAAGAATTAAATATGTGTACCAATCAGAGCAACCCATTTTGTCCCCCTGAGAATCTGAGATTTGTGAAGTAAGTTCCGGGTAGCCACTTTGCCTACTTATTTCCGGGTTTATAGTAGTCAATTTTAACGCTGTATATTGAATATAATATTTGACAAAACTAGCCAAGTGATTACATTCAGAGGACAATGAGCTACCACCAATAAACCAATAAAATTGTTAACAAAATTTGAATCACCCTGTATCAGTCGATAGCCGCAGCTATTATACCTACCGAAGTTCTATTATCCCCTACTGAACCTCTGTTATGGATTTGCAACTTGTTACATGAATTTTAATTATTCCTTAGCCGTTATAATGTTGACCAGAGCAGTCGGGCCGTTGGGAAGCAGTGCGCAAGGAGAAATCTCTCTCTCGGACACCTGTCACACATATCAACGGAGCTTGTCGCGCTAATACGCGTGTGCGTTACTATATTTATACGTACCAACGTACCGACAACTCTAACTACGCACATACGCATACTTGGCGACGTGCGATCGGATAGGCTTCGCGCCGGGCCGCGCGTACTCGCTTGAGTGCAGCGACGAATGCAAAGTGCGTTCCAGCGCGGGCGAGCCAATCCAACAAGCGCTAATCGGTCCCTCAAACTTACCGACGGACTCATTGCTACACAAATTATTCGGTGAATTAAACATTCTGTAGTATTTGATGGATTATACGGTGGATTAAACTTTGTGTAGAATTTGTATAATATTGACGGTAATTAATATTTCTTTTCACTTTTTTAATTAACTTTTTATTTATGTTAAGCTCAGAGTTTCTCAATAACAATTTTTTTCGGAAATTAATTACAAATATTTAATTGCGAATAATTACGAACTTCAAAAAGAAACGACAATTTGATTGAACGTTGTATTGTACACATTAGCAATCTTGTGTATATCTTGTACGTTAAAAAATTGACACAAAAAGTACCGAAATAATTATTACACAATTTTTTCCGATTAGTCAAGTTTCGAAATATTGTTAAAGTGATTGTTGTCGATGTAAAAGTTGACAGTCATTGAGAGTCCCATTATTCTACTGCATTTTGAAAGGGTTATCACTCTTTTCCACTATTTAACATTTTTTCTTTTTGATCGAATTTTTGAAAAATAAATTAACGGTACCAAATACCAACACCGATAACCAAAATTCGCTAACTAAACTGTATGCCTACAGTCACGTGCCAAAACTCGAAACGAGGTTCGCCATCCACCCAAGAAGAGTGACAGAGAGAGAGAGAGAGAACGATGCAGCGAGCAATAGAGGTCTTAGAGAGAAAGCAGAAGTAGATTCGCTATTCTGAAATAACCGCGAGAGTTTGGAGCGACGGATGTGGACGACGAAGACGCGAAGCGACGTAAGCGTGGGGGAGTATAGGAAGGTATAGTCATTCGGAGTCTGTGCGGAGAGGAGGTAATGATGATCAGGAGGCTCTCGTGGCCCGGCATATAGAACAGAAAGAGAGAAAGACGAAAATCGTGAAAGAGAGAGAGAGAGAGAGAGAATGAAGGAAAGTGCGGGTGGCGTTGAGGGAGTGTAGATACGCAGAAAATACGAATGAGAGACGAAGAGCATCGAGGAAGCAGAGAAAGAAAGAGAGAGAGAAAAAGATAGAAAGCGAAGAGAGGGAGAGAGAGAGAGAGAGTTGAGAATATACGAATAAGCGTGCAAGAGAGGATGAGCTGCACTATTTATAGCGTTCTATTCGTTGGGTTGAATTTGCTTGTGCCGTATACGCGAACTGCCAGGGTTGGAAGGCATTATTATGGTAAACGCACGAGCGAAGGAAGCTTCGAACGAGTTGAACGCGGGAACGTGAACGAAATCTGCTCCCCGCGGTACGTTCGTTTATTATCTTCAAGTTTATTGTGCTTCCGTAGCCGATTAACTCGTCGAGTCACGAGATCGAAGCCACGCTACGTAATACACACGTATGTTGTTGGTGCAGGCTGACAACGACGACACCTATATATGCCCCGATACCCTGGCGTAATAACCCCGACCATGCAGACATTTGCATTCTCCTCGCCCTTCTTCTTCTTCGTCTTCTTCTTTTTTTTTCTCTCTCTCTCTCTCCCTCTCTTTTTTTCTTTGACTCCAGCGCCGTCGCCATCGTCTCGTTTAAATCCGGATTTATTCACCGCCTTTGATACACACCGAGGCCGCACGTTGAATACGTGACGATAAAAATTACATTTTACAAGCCGGGTTATTGATACCTTCGCCACTGTTACGAGGCAACACGGGAATGCCCGGCGAAATAATTTTTCGGTAATCTGTTATTTCGGCACATTTCAGTCTCGAACATTTTTTTCGGTCCACGCGGTCAATCCTACACGTGAATTTCCATAAATTCCATTAATTCAATTCTACACATTTAAGATCCTACCGCATCCACGGAATTCCGATATCAAAAATTGTGCTATTATGTTCTACACGGTGTTACATCTGTATGTATTTATCGAATTCTGCACAATTTCGTTGTATATATATGAAGATTGACCACAATTCAAGCATGGCGTATTCCCAATTCAGCAAAGTAATTCGTGTAAGAATGACCTTGTCGATAATTGTATAGGATTGAAGTTCTATGGAAATTTACGTTTTGCATAATATGTAGGAATTAAATCGTGTCGAGTATGTAGATCTACAATTGGGTATAATACGTAGGACTGGTGTTTTGTAGAGCTTGAACGTACACGAAGACTTGCTGAATAAAAATGTTAAATTGTTGAATTGAGCAAAGTAATTCGTGTAAGAATGACCTTGTCTCTAACTGTGTAGGATTGAAGTTCTATGGGAATTTACGTTTTGTATAATATGCAGGAATGAAATCGTGCCGAGTATGTAGAACTACAATTGTGTACAATATGTAGAACTGTAATTGGGTATAATACGTAGGACTGGTGTTTTGTAGAGCTGAAAAGTGCACAAAGACTTGCTGAATAAAAATGTTAAATTTTCGAAGTATTCAAAACAGGTATAAATATTATCGCCTATCTAATTCCGAGAAAAAAATCGCAATGAAATTAGTATAATAAAATATGAATTAGTACAAGGAACAAAAACTGTTGACTGGACTGCAACGGTAAAACTAATTCAATTGCCTAATTGGAGTAATTATAAGGAATGCATGTGGATGAAGTGTGAGGAAGAGATTCGAGGGTAGTAACTCAATACGTCCGGATTTCCAGCGCCCGCGGGTTCAGGGGGATCAGCATGTCGAGTATAAATCGAGAGCGGCCCGTCCTTGAACTCTGGGATTGCTCGGTGGCACCACGACGAGAAGCTGTTCAGCAGCAGCTCAACACTCTCCCTTTCCTTCTCACTCTCACTAATTCTTCGTCTCACTTCCACAGCTCGGTATTTAAATTTAACTCAACCATGCCGAAAGCTTGCGCCATCCTCTTGCTGTCCCATCCACGACGGAAGAGTGCACCTATAGATTTAGTTAAAGAAAAGAGTGAAACAAGAAAAGGGGCACTCTGCACTTGGTGATTTGTAAGCGAGAACGTCCGAATTCTCGTAACGACCGTCACTATTACTCGTAGCTTTACGTCGACAAGCTTTATTCTTCCGCAAATTAATTCTTCCAGTGCACTCTAACTCCTACCCTTCTTATCTTCTGGGCTTTCATTTTAATAATACACAATAAGCGATGAAAGAGATCTTTATAATATTTTGTCTGGCCCCGGAGAACGACTCTCAACCTTTAGTATTGCCCAAGTTTTTCATAATTGTGGAGTATCGAATAATAGAGCGTGGCATACCGCGGCATAGCACCGCATAGTACACTATAATACAGCATAGCTCAGCGTAACACAGCATGGCATAGCATAGCATAGCATAGCATAGCACAGCATAGCACAGCATAGCACAGCATAGCACAGCATAGCACAGCATAGCACAGCATAGCATACTATAACATAGCACCACGAAGTACACGACAGCCTTGCATATCATGAGAATATATCGTACACTATAGAATAGCATAGCATATCATGGGAGCACATACTATACTGTAGGATACCACAGTAATATAACCTCTAGTAATAATGTGCCATTTTTTGACAAGCACATAAGTGTCACTTTTTAAATGATTAAATCAGTTGTACATATCAAATAGTACATAGTCCGAAATGTGATGCTGCAAGACTATATTCATCCAATTGCAACCTTATTTCTATATTTTTCAGGTAACTCAGGCCTGTTAATAACCCGCATTACCCCAATAGCATGGAAATATGAATAAAGGACCTGAAGCAACACCCCGTCAACGCTTGTCGTCCGTCTCGGCGCAGCGAGGAGCTCTTCACATCGCTGAAGGAACACTGAACCGACGTGCTAGCATGGGGATCCCAGAGAGGTTTTCGGTTTTGTCACGTCACACGGGAGCGAGTGAGCAAGGCTATCCCAATGATTAATGGCTTAACGCATTAACAGGCTATTGACAAACACGTTTCTCATCGCAACGCGGCTCGCGCCTCGTCCTACACCACGCAAAACGTTCGGCCTGTCCTCTTGCTCCAGGCGTCAGCCTCGAATCCTTCGTACGTATACACATAGCCCATTCGTTTGTGGGCTGTTGCTACATTATGCTATTGAGTTCAGTAGCTACGGCACCACACCACCTTCCACCTCCAGTCTCAACACAGCTTAAGGGGGGAACTGCCGAAAGAGTCGAAGTCGTAGCGAAGTGATCCTGGTGGTGGTTTCCACACTGCAGACTGAACGATGAAAGGAAAGAAAGGAAAGAAAGATCGAGTGTAAGAAAGACTTGCAGGGGGGGGGGGGGGGGCGAGAACGAAACGCGTTTTCGCTGTTCCAGCGGAGGTGGAGCTTCCTTAAATGCGGCCCCTTCGTTTTTTCTTTTTCTTGCCGCGTGTCTTCAGCGTCGCTAAAAAAAATGGGTTTGCGGATAAAGAAGGGGACGAGAGGGTGAAAAGTAGAAGAAAACCCGAGGAAGAAGTGGATGCCGAAGGACAAGGGGATGCTGAAGCTTTTGCAAAGGCGACGACCAGAAGTGGGGAAGGAAAAAGCTGTGCTACAACGATATCGGCCTCCACAACGACAAAAACGCATCTTCGTCAACTTATAGGAAGAAAGAAGCGAAGAGGGATGGCAGGGATGGTACGAGGGGTGTCTTCGACGACTAACCAGCGAAACCCCCGCCCCCAAGAGACTGCTCAAACCCTGGCGAAATCTCAACGCCTGCTTTATCCACAAAGCTATCTGTGGGCCGAGTCTCGATTTCACGTCTTTGCGCCCTGGTGACAAGAAAAGCGAGATGGGAATAGAGGGAGAGTTCGACAGGCGAGAGATAACATTGAGAAAGGTGCGACGCTTTTATTTAAACTTTTCAGCCGAGGAGTAAGATACACATGAGGTGACTCGTGTGCTGCACATCTATGTGCGCTTCCTAGGGGATTTATAATACCTTTAGCTGTCCATCTAGTCGAGAATGATTGCCACGGGAACACATTACAGATGCGTCAATCTGAGGCCCTTCAATACTTCGCCCCTTTTTAAGGGAAGCTTTTCAATCGAAAATGTACTATAATATTAACGCTATACAGCTGATCTGTTTCGTATCTTCTCTATGGGAGGTTTTTTTTTGGTAACTATGATTCAAAATTTTAACTTGCGGGTGGCGCTGGGAGATTTGAAAAAAAGGCAGTGAGAAACTTGCACCTATTCACAAGGTGGAGAGTGGACAATAATGAAGAAACCACGCCTTGTTTTTAATAATAATTTCCATAATCCTCAAGCCCATTACTGATTGCGCTTAAACCGAATAACGAACATACGATAAAAAAGTTAAAATGCGGTTAAAATTTCAGTCACCACAAATTTCAATGAAACTCGCCAGAGGTCGGTCAGTAAGTTCTTCACCTGTCTGAAAAATTGTGCCTCGGTATGTTTAACCATTCTTACGTTATAGCGGTTAATTAGATCGCAGTCATTTTCATTTTAACAGGCACAGCTATTGAATTGTTTCGTTCCATTTTTTAGGTCTTTGAAATATTAAATTAAATTAACAACACATAATTGGAACTACAAATACATTTCTTCAAAATTTTTAATTCCTGCCAAAATTATACAAAATTTCAGCAGCACATAGCTTAAGCAATTTTCAAGTTCCCATAGATTCATCTTGAGAACACAAATATCCCACACTCTTCCCGCCTACTTGACTGGACATGTTCTACTAACCTGCCGATAAAAAGTCGAGAACAAGTTCGCCCACAACGAAGCTTCCTTCACGAAAAAGCAAAAGGACCGATCAGCGACAGATACAAGAACAAAACAAATAATAATAACCCGCAGTAAAGTGACTTTCGGGAAGGTGAACAGCATTATACCCATATTTATGGAATCGAGCCAACGATGGATGATCCACTATGCATTTGCATCGCAATGCATAGTGGATCTGGTATGCCACGACTGGGGGAGAAAAATGGCAAGCGAACCAACGGGATAAGGCATAGAGAAGCCACTTGCACGACGAGCAGACCGATTTCGAGAGGTCGACTACCGCCCTTGTGGATTTGCCGGGGCGCGCGTATTCACGTCTCTCTGGAATCGTGGAACATCAGCAGAGCTTCGTTTCTCCCTGCTCTCTCTCTCTTTCCCTCACACGCTGTCTCGCTCACTTCCACCGTGATACCAAACATCTTTTCATATATTTGTGTACGAGAAAATATGCGCGTCGACGATGGCATATCGCAGCAATAGTCGAAGGTATATAGGTAGCGTAGGTAGGTACGAACGTACCTCACGAAAAGGGATAGGTAGTTATCCGTTCGTGCGCGGCGAGCCCAGCAACGTACATCGTTTTCTCTTTCGCATATAGTATTGAAATTCGACGAGTACTCCTGAAATGGTTGGTCTGCTTCGGGTCCCAGCCCAACGCGATATCCCACTGATATATACACAACCTGAAGAGAAGCACCGTCGTCTTTTTTTGTTTGTTGCTATCCACTTTGGCATTTGATTGGATTACGTTATACGTGTACACGCGCCACATAACCGAATAGGCCGGTAGAGTCATCGTTCCGTATAATGGGTTCGCCTGGCCGCACGGTTTGTGTAGTGTGCCTCCTGAGCGCCTCATGTGCACCCAATCGCAGATTCTTTACATTACAAGCAACGCCCGAGCTTTTTGTCTCGTAGATATTTTATATATCCATTCCGGAGTGTATACAAGCATTTATATCGTCCCGCCATTGACGCTAACGAATGTTCAGTTTCGATTAACTGAATTTCAGAAGAAATTATTTTTGTTCTCCAGCTTGAAAGGTTAATACAAATACATTGGAGATGAATACCCTTATTTTGGTCTTTTTTTGTACCGAGAATTCAAATGAAATTCAATTATACAATGAAAAGAAGGAGGATTTCGAACGTTGCTTACTGATTCTTTCGACCAGTTATCCACAAAATCTACTCCATGATGAAGTAGTGTTCTGAATTTTAGCTCCTTCATAGAGAAATGTCAATGAGTGAAGCTATTTTTTCGAATTTGAGAAATCATGACATCTAAACTGCTTTGTAGATTGGAATCGTCTTGGAACAGTAGTTTCGTTTTGAAGTAATATTTAGCTTCGTATATCAACATTTCTCGGGTCTCCTGCGAACAATTTGAAGTTTTGTATAATTTGAATCTTCGTATGAATTTTGATAAAGATAACAATGAACAAAGAGTTCCTATGATAATTAACTTCTCTGAAAAATTTTCGCGCTGTGTCTCAAATTTTTTCGAGATGTCAACGTTTCAAATCTATACACGCGGACGTTTTTTCTAAATGTGATTTCTAATTATTTTGGTTCATATTTAACGCGACGTTATTAAAGACTCAAAGCAAAAATCCTCATGACAAAGCTCCTATGAGGAATAAAATGAACAAATTGTTTTCGGCATTAAATGAATAGAAGAGGAAGAGGGCACAGGATGAGTGTACGCCACAAGAAGAGGATGGCTTAGACAGCGAAAATACATCATCGGTCGCTTCTATGGTAGAGTCGAGGGTGTTCCTTATCGTAAAAATCGTCGGCTGTTCGAGGAATGAGGCTGTACAGGAACCACGCGTGCGACGGTTACGTGGAGGCGGCTGAAGGTCCGCAGGACCGTGAGATGTGGAGGGCATCGGAGCTCAAGAAAAATAGTACTGACAACCCAAAAAAAAGATCCCATGACAAAGCCTTTTCTACGAGGAATTAAAATACTAAATAATTCTCGATTAACCAAAAACTTTTTTTTTGCTCACAATTATATCCATTTATACACACGAAGAAGTATTTTCAACATATTTTTCTTTCCATATAGTTCATCCTTGCTGGATGTGGTCCACAAATCCCTTTTCCATGGTCAGTACTAAAATGAATTGGTACCAATAGTACACGTTCTATATATATCGCGGCAAATATAGTATACGTGGATGCACCTGCTTCTGTGTGTAATAGACGTGTGGATAGAAGAGGAAGAGGGCACAGGATGAGTGTACGACACAAGAAGAGGATGGCATAGAAAGCGAAAATACATCATCGGTCGCTTCTATGGTAGAGTCGAGGGTGTTCCTTGTCGGGAAGGTCGTCGGCGGATCGAGGAATGAGGCTGCATAGGAGCCTCGGTTGCGACGGTTATGCGGGGGCCGCGGAAGGTGCGCAGAAAGGTGAGGTGGGGAGGGAGTGTAGGGCTCGAGAAAAGCGGGAGTGGCGGCCACGAGACCCGAGGGAAGGGAAAACGGGAGATGGGAGAAAGATAGAGAAAAACAGAGAGAGGCAGACAGGGAAGCTGGAGGTTCCTGAAGCAGTGGAGAGGATGTGGCTCAACTCGTTCGACCCATTCATATCCCCCGATGAAAAGGCAGCCCCGCCGCCGAACAGGCTTTCGTGAAAAGAGAAGGGAAATTATTATGATTATTATTATTAACGTTTCTATAGGAATGATTTTCCCTTTTCCTCCTCTGTCTTCAACTTTCGATATAGATAAAGGCCCTCCCGGTATCCCGCACTGACGGCCGCTTCTCGGGAAAACGTACCGGGCTTACATACATCTCATGCCTCGTGTACTTTCTGCCTTTGACTTCACTGTGCAATCTTTACGATTATATGGACCGCCTGTAATAAACCATTTTCTTGATTTTATATTGTCGTTTCGGGGTGATGACGAGAATTCTTATTTCCGGAGGTGAGAATTTCCAGTTTTGAATTTTTGGACGCAAGGTCTTAAGAAAATAAAGTTGACGTCGAATTTCGTAGTAAAAATTATGTCCTTGCTTTGGGGAAAAAGAATTTATAAATAACTTTTGTGTTCTGGGAAAGAAAAAACCAGAGAACTCATTTTGCTACGGATTTTCAATTAGTAGATAGAATCGTGACATAAGACACCATGTTTCAGGGGTTTTTTAAATGAAGAGCGTCATTCAGTGGTCTTATAAGAATGATTTTGTTCTCTCGTCTTCAAGACAAGCAACCTCTAGCCTAGGAAGTTAAAATCCATAAATGCAAACAGAGATTGCTGGTTCAAACGATCGTGGACAATGAGCTTGTTGTTCGAAGATTGGAAGGTCGAAATGAGACGGAGAATGGGTCAGGAGATGTTTCGCTTCATCGGAAGAAGAGCGAGCAGACGATGAAAAAGAAATAGGGAGACCGAGGTCGCAAATGAAAGAGCCAGATTACACGTGTTGGCCACGAGACATTGGTCGTGTCTCAGAATGTGTACCGACACTTTTGGCCATTGATCATCATCATCTGCGGATCCGATCTCGATTCTCTTCATGGTGTCCTTCGCGTTCTCCCTATTGGCTGCACGTGGAACTAATTACGACACTAACAACTCGATGTGAAGGGTCATCGAAGGAACGATATTCAGATATCAATTGAGATATCATAGCAAAATGAACCAACAAATTTTCTGGCAATAGCTCCAAAAATCCACCGGAAAACGTGAAAAATATTGAAAAAAAAAGGGTTTTCGTGTTTTCATTGGAAATTTTGTAGGCGCGCACGAACGATTTAGCATTGTTTTAATCATCGGAATGTTTTGAAGACCAGCTTAATTTTACATTTAATTCAAAATACAAAATGGATAATATCTTTAAAACTACTGAGAGTTACTAACTAGTTATGTCAAAGTGAGATCACAAATAGAGGTATGTCAAAAAGAGCCATTTTAGAAAACTTCTAAACGTTTTTGAGATCGATAAAAAATATCAACAATCACTTACTTACTGACTAATTTGACCGCAATTTATGACTTGATTTTAGCAATGGTACAAGACGATTATATGGGGTTTGAGACGTTTATCATAAACAGTTGCTAAAACCAAGTGACAAATTGCGCTCAAATTAGTTTCAAGAACTTGGTATCTCATCGATCTCAAAATGGCTTTTAATTTTTCAGACAAAGATTTTTCGTTTCAAAGCGTTTCAAAAATGGCCCTTTTTGTATATTTAAGTATGTTAATTTGGGATAGATTTAATTTTTTTTGAGATTTTCATGTCAGTGTATTCAGAATCTTTCAAAACGTCGAGAAAACACATTTAGAAAAATGGTCTGTCCGTATGTGCGCGCACGTGTGCGTGTGCGTGTGCGTGTGTGTGTGTGTGTGTGTGTGTGTGTGTGTGTGTGTGTGTGTGTGTGTGTGTGTGTGTGTGTGTGTGTGTGTGTGTGTGCGTGCGTGCGTGTGTGTGTGTGTGTGTGTGTGTGTGTTTTTTAGCAAAATCTATGCCGTCCTTTTTTTTACAGCATTTTGAATTTATCACAAATTCTCTGTACGCTCTCTAATTCTCATATTTTTTGAGATTTTTGGCTAAAATTTGGTCAAAAGTTAAACTATCATGGTTCAAAGATCGGTATTAAATGTGGGGAAAATCGGTACAGCGGTTCAAATTTTATGCGGTTTTAAATTTTTTCGAAATTCTCTGTACGCTTTCTAACTTTTCCATTGTTTGAGATATCAACCTTCAATTCAGAGCGAACATTATTTATCATTGAAAAAAGTTTGGTATTGAATTTGGTGTCAATCCGTCGAGCCGTTCAAATTATATGTCATTTTACATTTTTCGAAAAAATTTTGTTTTTTTCTCCAAAGTCCGTAAATATTGGCAGATCGAGTTGAAATTTGGACTAAACATAGGTTTTTACTTTGCAACTCAACGCCACATGACAAAAAGTTTTTTTTAAAAAGGTGATAGATTATATGTAGCGTAAATTTGTTCGATTGACCGATTGAGCGATCGATTGAGTCGATTCACAAACCAAACTAATGAATGACAAAACAAAGCTTCTTGAGGAAGCCAAAAGTGATAACTGTAATTTGATACAATTCGAGTAGGATACACTGCGACAAAAGGAAGAGAGGAAGCAATATGCCAATGTAGTTGGCAGCATTTTTTTTTTACATGGTTATGACTAACTTCCAATAAAAGCCTGTGAAATTTAAATGTTCCGTTTTCTGTACGCTTCTGCTTTCGGTTTGAGACGGTTCCGCACAAGTTTGAGGGAAAATAAAATGTATAAACGGAGTGACATAATTATTTTAACGTGGGTATGGCTAACTTCCGATAAAAGTCTGTGAAATTAAAATGTTCCATTTTCTGTACGGCTCTGCTTTCGGTTTAAGACGATCCTGCACAAGTTTGATCAAAAATAAAATATATAAACGGGGTGAGTGTATGTGTTTGTATATAGGCAGTTCCCAGTCGAGTGACCGCACGCTCAATTATATCGAGCAGCTCTTGTCAGCCTCCGTTCGTTCGGTCTCTCGCGTTGCTCGACCGCGTCGATTCGATTCGACTCCCTCGTCCCTTTCTGTACACTACATAAAAACACGTATATATATATATATATATATATGTACACCAGGCGCTTTCCTTTTTATTCATTCTCTCGAACAACCTCTCGGTCTTTCGCGCGGCTTGCACGGGATAACGATGGGTATTTCCAGGATCGAGTGCACGCAGGATTTCAACGGGATAGTCCCGGAGTGAGTTAATTATAAAGAGATAAGGGAAAAGCCCATCGGGTCAACAAAACCGACGGAGCAGATTGCATATCTGCATAAACACACCTTTTTGCCGCGGAGACTTCAAGATCGACGGAAAAGAAAATAAACACCGTTTATTTTACTGCTTTTTTATGCCTTTTTAATCTTATCTTATTATTGGAATTGATAGATTGAATAAAAATTTTCTTGCTCCACTGAGAAACGATTTCGTCGAGCGACCAAATCTAACGTGAATATATTAATGACAGCATACGTTATTTCTTAGCTTAGTGAACAAATTTTTTAACTTATAAAACAAATGTTTGTCCTTGCGGAAAGATTTGTTAAATCATTAATAATATACTTGATCTCCCAAAAAGCTCACTCATAGGTTAAAAATGACTGGAAGTTTTTATGCGGAAGCTTAAAATTAATGTACTGGATAAAACCATCCAGAACCAGTACGTAATGTACTGGTTGACGTGAAATGTAATATTTCACGTCAATTGTTTTCTACAATATAACGAAAAAAAAAAAAAAAAAACACAGTTAACCCAGTAAATTCCCTACAACAGCAAAACATCTCCTAACCCAGCGTAATAGTTACCTCCAGTTTTCCCACCGATTAAATAAAAGGTTTTCCATAAAGCCATTCTTTCGTGATTGATAAAAAATAACACAGCTGTGTGTGACGAGAATTTTTCATGAGACCTTAAAAATACAAATTAGCGTTGAAAGCTTTATTCTTTCTTTCCATCTCTTTCAGAAAACACCGAGGCGGAATTTTTCTTGTCACTGTCAACGAGAGCTTTATGATAAGGCAGAGCCTAAGAAGCGGAGGGAGAGTGAGGAAGGAAAGTGGCGAGTCCATGTGGAGAGGCGACGAGGCGACGAAGCTGAGGAGCGGCAGGACGCGGCGATGAGGTATTCCGGTCACGGGGTGGAACACCCACTGGCACTGCTCGTTCCTACCGAAGCGGGGATTGAGCTGTACCACGCTCTGGGATGGCTGAGGGTGAGTGGACGGGGTTGCTGCTGGCGAGATGCTGCAAAGACGCGACGTTTTCTGCAGGGGATGAGGTATCTCATCTCCTGGGCAGTCGACAGCACCACGCGGGCCCTATCATGTCACAAAAATAATCAACTAGCCAGTGAGCTCTTCTCCGTGGCACTTTGATCTCCGGGCATTTGTTTCCTCGTCGCACAAGGTTTCTTTTTCGCTTGCCGCGAAGCATCTTCACGGCTGCGCGAGCATCGTTGTGTCTGTCGCATTTTTTCGCTCACCCCTCTTACCGATCTTCGCGTTTTCCTCTTCCTCGTCTCGTCTTTTTATCCTAACTTTCTTTTTTCATTTATTATTATTTTTATTTTTATATATCGACGAGCGGAATTGGCGAAGAAGAAGAGAGACAGGGCGAGACGAGTCTCGGGGAAACTGGCGGTGAACGCTTCGAAAGCAAACTCCTTCCGACGTCTCAACTTCTTGGTTTTCGAAATAAAAAGTTAATGAGAAAGGGGATGCTGTTTAGCGCTGCTCTCTTTTACCGTCGCTGTCTTTCTCTTTCTCTTTTCGACTCGCGATCTCTTTTCTGCGCAGACATAGAACACCGATAGCTCTCAAAGGCTCTTCGACGCCGGTAAGAAACGTCCCTCTCCCTCATCGGCTCATGGTAAATTGGTTGCGCACCACAAATACACAGTATGTACCGTCTATATCTTGCAAAACCTTTCTACCAGGCCTACATTCCCATCAACCGTACCATACGGTAAAACTTTTTATTGGAAACGTTACATGAGACACTTTGTGCGTACTTTTATTTTTTTTTGCAATGTCTGTGCACGAAACAACGTCGTATAATTTGGCCTGAAATATTCAATTACCTCGGTATTAATTTTATCGTAGAGAAAACTTTTCTTGTACAATAAAATTTGTGACACTTTTTTACCGGAAGACTGATTTGTAAATTCCGAAATTAGGAACACCAAAAGTCACTTTTGCATATTCACAGTGAAAATATTAAAAACGGATATCTTCTGTGGTGGAATATACGACCTAATGGCAGTAAAATTGAAAAATCAACATGTCGAAGAAACCAAAATTTGTCGAAATTTTTCGACCGGAAGTTAGATCTGTAAATTATGAAATGAGAAATCGCGAAAAGTCGTTATTTAAAAAAATCACCGTAAAAAAGTGTGATACAGGGGTTCCCTCGCGATGGAATATACGGTTTGAGAATGCGGTAGAACCAAACTTCGATATTTTGAAGAAAAAAAGCAGAATCTGTGAAATCGGAAATTCATTTTTGAACCAAATCCATTTTTTTTTTTTCAAAATCGCATTAAAAAGATTTGAAACAGTTATTTACTATCGTGGAATATACGACTTTAATTATATTCCAAAAGCAATTAAGGTGGATTTCTCAACCGGATATCCGACGTTTCGTATATTTGGAGCTTTTCGTTTATTACCGATCCATTGTGTGTGGTAATGCAAATAGAGATATACTTATGGAGCAATTTGATGTAAACAGGGCTCATTTCACTGTGCATCAAGCTCTAATGAATGGATACTATCCGTAGATACGTGTGCTGCAATGCCTATCGTGCAATGCTGCGGCTGTACACACGTGAATAATTATAATTATTAGATAAATATACACAGAACGTGAGTGTTCGTTACGTGTTGATGTTTCGCCGAGTGCCGTGTTCGAAATGCATCAATGATTCCATACGTTCACTCGGGTTCTGTAGATATGACTCGTACATATAGTAAGCCACGGGTATTCTCTCATTGGTCGTTCGCTGTACCGAGTCGATACTCTCTCGTTGGTGCTCGGCTATTCAATACTCTGGTTCTGTATCTATAACCGCGATATGGTTCACCCTCTCGCTCAGTAGCATAGCCATTTGTTGCGATCTATTAAGCGGAAATATTCGGTGCTTGAATGCCAAAGATATATCTGTGCCGTATATCCGCTTTCCTTTATATCGAACGTGGAAGCAATTGGTTTTGAATAAAAATCCATGCAGTGATATACAGCCGTGCAGTGCATACATCGTAGACAAAGTTTGGGGATCTGAAATAGCCTCGAAATTCAAGATTTCACCGTCACTCGGCTATTCAATATTTGAGCGTACAAACAATAGATAACACGATATACAACAGGATATGTCATTGAATCTCGTAAATTATGTTTTGCAGCATTTATCCGTTGGTCGAAATAATAGCTACATTACGGCAACATAATTGGTTGGTCTAATTAATTTGTCATAGGTAGATTCGTCAATCAGCAGCATCGAGTTTCAAATTTCGTTGATGCTCATAATCAAATTTAGTTATTAAACAAAAGTGCGTCTACACGTGAATATGTTATGTTGGAATTAATAGCTGTCGACGAGCTTTAATATAGGCGCTAAATAAATGGACAAATGTGGACCTTAACCACGAACTGTCGTAATTGGTGTTCCATGCAAGTGCAAGTATTGTTAGGTGACATTCGTAACATTATTAAATCTGATCGATTCAATCTAACGATTTTTCATTGATTTTGGACGTAACATACCACAATCATGTATTGGGATACACCCTATTTGCCTATTCACATGCTTGCAGCTCATCACGGCTTGTATTAATAATCATTACGATTATCTTTTCTAAATTCGTCCCGGCCCATTTTGCCCATTGGGGAAACGTTCATTACTAACCGATGATATTCCCGAGAGACGAGAGCAGCGACCTATTAGCCGGTAACGCAAAGTTGTTGGTCGAATACAGTAAACACAGCTTCATCATCCATGGCCAGAGGACATCCAAGGCTCATCGAGTTTTGCTAGTCGGAAATCTAGTCTATGTCATGTCTAGTGTATATCAGTCGTTCGTAAACGATGAATCTCCGTGTACAGTAATACGTGTTATACCTACGCAGTAGTCGTTCGGTAGTCTATCAGTTCCAGAGTCCATGGAGCCCATGGCATGACATATAGGCGACACGATAAACTCATCATACAATAACGAACTTAATGAACGAGAGGGGCAACAAGTTCAGATGCGTTGGGCATTAAATATTCAGGTGGAATCAATCCTGTCGGGGTGGGGCCCTCCGGGATGGATCGAGGTCGTGTACTGGAGTGTTAGTGGCTGCTCTTGTAGCTCTCAGCAAGCTTTAATGCGGGGATGTTGGCTCCACAAGGGTGCAGGGGATGTTACGGGTTCATGAACGCGCGACAGACTCGCTGTTGGGGCGTACGCTTCGCACTGTACAGTCTGGAAGCGACTGGGGTTGTTTGAATCAGGGGCATGTCGAGTTAAGGTCGTTTAAAAATCGGTGAGTGTATGGAGAACGGTTTTCCTAAAAGAGTTATTGTGACTTGGTATTTTATTAATGGATAATTATGAAATCAATGGTTTTCAAGGAGTGGCTATTCAGCGTGTACAGGTAAAGCTCTTCGGCTGCGAAGGCTGGATTATTTTTTCACAATTGGAGCGTTGAACCTATTCGCTTCATTCCTTCCTGAGAAATTCTGTTTGACTTTTGACTACTAATATGTAAAGTGAAGTGCGTTAATTTGATTTGAAAATTAGCGATCACTCGAGGCGCAACTTCCCTAAGAGCGTTGTTATATATCAACGGGTTCCAGCTTTAGCCAAAGTTACGACAACGAGCGACAAAAACTGTAGAAACTTAAGCAGCTAAAATTGATTTCTGCAATGTCTAAAATGTTCTGATCCTAATGAGAGACTTTTCGAAAGCTGACTATCAAGCGTATGCAGTTAGAACTTATTCGTTTCGTTCGCGCGCTCTGTTAATAGAGATACTGGCTCTTATTGACTACTGGAATATCGACCAAATAGCATTACATTGAATTTGCGTATAAAGTAAATGACGGAACCACTTCGAAAACTCAACTTCACATCCTGATGAATGCGAAACCTCATTCATTTTGTGTTTGAGGTTTTCGAAAATTGGTGTGTCCAGCCCCGGTCTCCTCTACGGTTCGCCAGTTCGTTGTATACACTAAGATACTGTATATCTTTCTGGCAAGGGATCCTCGGAAGGGGTTCTCGCAAGGGTAGCTTTAGGTAAAGGCGTTACGGAGCCTCTCCAACGCTTAACCCTTGAGCCTGCGGCTGGGCATAAAGTAGTTATGTTTGTCCTTTGAGTTTGATGTCCCGGTTTGATATGATGGGAGGTCGGTTGGGCGCTTAGGGGAGCAGACCAACCGGCATCGGAATACCATGGCCTGCTTCCGTCCTCTCCATGGGACTCGATCTATCTCGCTAATGGCTCGGGATCCCGCAATTGCCCGAGCGGGGCGAACTTCGACATCGCGAGAGAATCCCACTGGACGCACTAAGGCGGCCAACCAACCAGACGGATTATAAGCCTGATACGCGAGCTTGCTCAATTGGTGCTCGGGTCAATGATAAATGTATCGATGGCAAGTGGTTTTATAGATTTTCATGCGCTTGTAGCTTTTCCGCGGCGATCAATAAATTTCGATCATCGTCTACACCGCTCTTTATTTCCGGACTTTCTAATGTGTTCGAAGATGCAGAAGATCCGCCTTTCGACACCATCTTATTTGCAAGTGAACGGGGCTCAATGGTACAGGTACAACAAAATATCCTTTTGCTAATTCGAAGGTGAGAACCGTTTGGAAAGGCGAGGGCCCTCTATGATGGAAGAAAACTCGCACTAAACAGAATAAAATGGTAAACTGGCGGAATGAACTTTGCCGCCGGGAATATTGATACACTCGGCTACCAAAATATTTGCTCGGTCCAAATAAGTCAAATTAACGTCAAACGTTAGCTTTCCGGTGGCCGAAATAATTCTAACAGTTCTCTAGATTTTGTTGAATGACAAGTTTTGCATCTGTGCTTAATCGTGACGTCGAGGTTTCTTCGATAACTATGACGAGCTGATATACCAAGTGAAAGCTCAGGCGGAATAATAGTGAATTGGTGAACACACATTTTGGAAAAGATGTTTGTTTCTAATAAAATTGTGCCATTACGCCCCGATGACCCCGTCATCGCGTTGTTGTTTATAGAACTTATTGCGAAAGGCGTAATCCCATAAACCGTTGATTAACCCATTAAGTCGATCGCCATCAGGAAGTCCAGAAAGAGCGTGGAGTGCCTAACGAAGTGGCTTGCGTTATTTGCCGGGGCAATCACCTGCCGCTACCGTATGCCGATTGCGCCCCGCGCCGCACTGTCGTTAAATCCTTGCTTCTTTTATAATACCCGCTCTCTCGTGCACACCATCCATTTATAAGCAAGTCCTCATTAGAACACTAAGCAGAGGCCGAATAAAATACTTCGATCGATCGTAAACCGAATATTTACGATTCCGAGCAACTGCGTAGACAGGTGAACGGTTGGGAAATATCTAAGTGTGGCCACTTGTAACGGTGATTTAGGGTAAATCTTCCTGTTTCTCACCATCATTTTGCGCATAAACTGAAACGCCAAAGGAATACTTAAATGTTCGTGAGGACAAAGTAACTCTTAAAAATTCTTATTTGACACAGAAACGAATACCGAGTAAGACGCTTTAAGTGTGCTGTAAAATCGGTAAAAAATTAGAATGTCTTTTATGACAAAGTCACTTCTAGATCTGGTCCCAAATACGGCGATAAATGGGCAGTTCAGGGGACAATTGAATTTATGACCGAAATAACCTTAAATCATTATCCTCGAGAATTTCTGCACTGAAAAAATAATAATTAGATGAATAGGCTTCAAGCGATAAAATTGGTTGGCTCGTTAAACTAGTTGGTTATTACGACAACGAATCAGTTGGTTGGGACGACAAGTCAGTTGGTCAGGCCAAAAAATTAATTGGTTCGTAACCAATGAATCGGATGTCACAACCAATTAGTTTGTTGGACAAACCAAAAAATGAGTTCCTCAACTTAGTCACTAGGAGTCTCACCAATCGGTTAGTTTTCTTGACAATCCGTTGGTCTTTCGGCTGATGGTTTGATTTTCTTCTCACTTTGTAGGTTTTATCACCAAACGGTTATCCTACCGGCTTAGTTAGGTATCAGTATTATATCATTCACTCAACGAATCATATTTCATTTAAAAAGTGGAGCACCAATAATTGTTTTGGTAATTTACATTATAACTTGGAACAGGGTAGAATGATGGGTAGCAGAAAAGTATTTGGGCTCTATGGGGTAGCACGGAAGAAATGTGGCGGTGGTAAAGCGATGGGAAATAAAGGGAGTGCGAGGTTCTCTGTAACGTGGCTAATGAGTCGCGGGATGATTGATTCGTCGGTTCATTCTACGCTCGGTGGACCAGGTCTCGAGCTTTCATTGGGTTCATTCTCTCTCGCCCTCTCTTCCAGACACGAGTACACTGTACCCACGCTCGTCAACACTCTCTTGGTTCTCTTGTTTAGCACTTGTCGGTCGTCGAACGAGCACGCACACCTTTATCTGCTTCTCTATCTCTCTCTCTCTCTCTCTTCGACGGCGCCAAATTCATTTTCCATTCACGGCCTGTCATCACGATAGACTCGAGTGACACAAGCCAGCCTCTACAATAAATATAATATAAACGCTTTCACCGAACGATCCCGCTGCTGGCGAGAGCCATCGTCGTCTCTGAGGGCCAAGAGACGTCAACACATTTCGCGGCTGTTGCCGAGTTTCCAAGATCTCGAAGAGTAGCTCAAGAGGGTGAAAGAGAGACGAAGACGAGGGTAAGACGAAGCCGACCCTCTGACGAGGCAGCGACCCTCACCGAACCTTCCCCTCTCCCTCTCTCTTCACTACCTTGATTCATGCTTTATAATTCAAGCTGCGATGAATCTAATACCGTCGAGAAGGTGATTTATGGATAATTAAGTAAATTGAAGTATAGCCATTATTACTGAAGTAATCGAATTTCCAGGTTATGCAAAACACCATTCATCGGGAAGGCGATAAGTAGCTGTAGTGCTTGCTACCCGTGCTTGTCAGATTTTTAATTTATTCACTCTGTACCTTTGGTAGGTGTTTATTATCATCGTGCCTCTCTGTAGCTCCAGTGCTCCACATCGCTCTCTCCCTTTTGTCTCTTGCCTTGTGATCAACGAATATTAATGGCTCGGGAATTCGTTGGTGCGGTTAGATAATACGGCTCGGATGGTACCATCCGACATTAAAGAATAGCAAGTCATTTTGCATCGTCCGTTTTTGAGCTTCGTCATCGAATCTTTGTCCGCTTATCGTTGCATGACCCGTCAGTCCGGACATGCGGAGAGAATCAGTGCTAACACATTGGGCTCACAAAGTGGTCCTGAGAGGGTGTCGAACCGATTCTAATACGATCAACCAGAATATTTCCCTGGCTATTATATAGCACTGTTAGGTTGTGTATAGCGTATGCTGTTGATCCTATAAATTCTCCAGCGAATGATTCACGCCCAGTAACATTGCAGTGACGATGAGAGTCCTCTGTTATATAGCACGTTGTGTGGCAAAGAGGCTGAAGGCTCAAGAGCCACGGGATCATTGTCGAGACGTCGTCCGGGAGATGGATCACGTATTCCTAATATAATACTTCCTAACGTCGTGTGCCAATAAAGGCCTTTTTGTGCTCCGAATGACGGAGTGGCCTATGATGCGCGAGAGCCTTCTTTTCGCTCTTTTTTCTTGTATTTTCCTGGCGCCTGTTTCGATACTCTTGGTGCCTTTGGTCCAATGTCGACATCTTCGTACTAATCAATATCATATCCCACAAGAGCTTCTACATGAATTTGTTTCATTCAAGGGTCCTCAACAATACCACAATTAAGTCGCCAGCAATGATAAAATGACTCTAGGATAGAACCTGGGATACAATCTGAACTGCCCAGGAGGAAGTATGGGATTTGGTACGATGATACTCTCCATACTGTACTTTATCATCGACTATTCCCTGAACTTTATTACTAATTTTTACACCCTTGACATCGATGTGCTACCGGGTCTCTTGACAGCACTTGGGAAATTCCTCAGCTGTAGACAATTTTCAAAGCTTCCTGGCAAAATCGTTTCAGACTCGCTTATCTTTTAATATTCCATTTAAAAGTCGACAGCAACCAAAAAAAATGTACGAGCTTTTCCAGAAAAATCCAATCTTCTTTTTGTTGCCAATTTGCCGATACCTAACCGATATTCCGTTCAAACATTTATACCGAGCTTTCAGAGTACTGAATCGATCCCAGATAGATGTGAGCCAGGCATTCGATTTGTTCGCTGTAGTATTCGTAAACGGAAGGAGAATTCGATTAGTGACTTTCCGTACGCGAGACGCGAGCCCAGCGAGTAGAGGCTCGCTTTCGAACGTCGGTCGGCATCGCGGTCCGGAGCTTCTGTGTCCAGCGGACGAGAGCGAAGCGAGCGAGAGAGATTTGTCCCCACTTAGTCGCGTTAACGCGAACTCGATTGCCGGACGATCCATCCATCTGGCTTGCGTCCATCGTCGTTTCAGCTACAGTCCAACCCTCAACGCTAGAAATGTATGTACCCCTGCATGCTCCGATCACTCGACCACCCTCGACGTTCGCTGGGCTCGCGTGGGGTGAGTGAAATACACGGGGCGCGAACTCCACGAGACCTCGAAACGACTCGTGTCGTCGTTTGCGGCAAAAGGCGAAATACAACACAACGATGTGCATATATATATCTATATATAGGGCAGTGTTGGTCGTATGTATAGTAAATGGGTGGAGGGGAAGCCCTGGGACGAATGAACTGCGAGATCCACCGACCGAGACGAAAGAGAGCAATCAAAGGGAATAATTCAAGAGGCGCGGCTCCGCATTGTTCCAGGATCAGCTAGGGTACGAAAAAGAGCACAGAGAAAAAGAGCTGTCTACAACGAATACCTCTGAACACGTCTCCGGGGAATGACAACTGGGAACAAGCATAAAAACAACATCGTCTGTACCCCATAACACGTATATTGGATCCTTCGATAACGTTCGTGGGACTGAACGACATTATTTCCTAAGTTTCAACGGGCGAGGAATAAAAAGCAAAAATGTGGACTCTTGAATAAGTCAATACGGTCACCACAAAACGTTGAATATTAACCACACTCGTGTACGACACATAAAGCCGTTGTTTCTCGTGTAAACGAGCAACGAAGCATGTGTGAAAAAAGTCAATGCCAGATCTGAAAACAATATTTTGTGAAGCGGGTGTGTGACGTTTTCATAAAAGTTGTAGGATTTCCTAAAATTATATATACTATTCTGGACATTTTTGACGTACCTTATATTAACTTTGATTGAACCTCTGACTGTCCGCTTGTCATTCCGGAATGAAGGATTTCTTCATTCTTTCCGTCCACCTGCAACATCAAAGAAATTTCATTGTTATGAGTTGTTAAAAAAAAACTTCTAGTAGTTTTTGGTTTCGGTTTGTGTGCGTTTTGAGTTTCACTTCGGAGTTTTATGATTTTAGCTTATTTCGTGAATGAATGTAAGTATCTTGTGTACAAGAATGCTAAAACTTAACATTATTCTATGTATCCAAATTCAGCCTCGAAGAGTCTAAAATTTCGCTCACTGTCACTCATGATTTCACATTGTTAGTACCTGCTCAATATTCAATTTCCAACATTTAAAAAAATGATATTTACATAAGTATTTAATACAACGTAATTGCATGTACCTACGTAACATAAACCCCTGCTCAATGCACTCGATGTGAACACCAGTACTCCAGTCACACTTCGGTAGGGAAACGACAAGAAAAGCAGCGCGGTAGATGGATTTTGCACTCCCTAATCCACGAGGTGCGCTATACAAGTTTTGCGTAAGGTTGCGTCGCTGTGGAGGCTGAGTCTCATGGTGGTTGTCGTCGGTTGCCGCTGCTGGTATTGCAGGGTGGCCGGGGGAAAGGAAAGGGGCTTGTCTGGAAGATTAGCACCTCGTATAAAAGTGCTGTAGTGGGAATGAAGTGAGAGGGAGTGTATATAGGGGAAGGGTATAACGGGAGGGAGTCACTATATAGTTAGGCTGTGGTGCTTCTGGAGGTTGCGGGTGAAAGAGCTCGAGCTGGTGAGAGAAAAGAGTAGGGGGGGGGGGGGTGAGAGGAGGAGGAAAAAAAGAAGGAAAGAAGGAGAAAGGAACGAAGAAGCGAGTCTTCGAAGAATCCTGAGGCAAAGATGAAAAAGGGGTTAGGGGTTGGTGGTTGGGTTGGTGTCGAAGAAGGAATAAGGTGGACGAGATGGAAGACGAGAAGGTGGAGGTGCCAGTGAGGAAAAAAAAACGGGGCGGGAGAAGAAAGAAGAGATGGATAAACGAAAAAGAAGAAGGCGAATGAAGGCCGCGCCGTCGTCATTCGCTTGTATAATACACAGTCACACATAGACGCGGGTTCACGGAGAGTGGGAGAGAGAAAGAGATTCGTAGTAGCGGCCGCCAGGAAGAAAATTAGTTTTCAGAAAAATTTTTATGAAAGCGCTGAAAGGAAACTGTAAGGTTCCTTTTCTCATTGGAGGCTATTTTTGTTCACGGAGGCGCAACCGGGTGGGATTGCCACTGGTGGTGTTAGTGGTTTGTCGGCGAGTCGGTGGTGCGGGATTGCGGCCATAGAAGGGGTACTAGCGTATAGCTCGGAAAAGGATTCAATAGCCTTTATTTTTCTCTCGTGTTAACCGTCGGGCGCGCCACATTCGCTCTATACCAAGTAGCGCGACAAGTGAGAGAAAGGAGAGTGCGAGAAACATGAGAAAAGAAAAAGCGCTACGAGAGAGGGTGCAAAGCACCTTATATAACTGAAGTTATAATAATTATACCGCTCGTCCACGAATATTTTTATTACTGCTACATAAAGCCACCACCGTGTCAACGACATATATATATATGTACCTATATAAATATTCGCCTCTTCTATCAAACGATAATACGAGCATTATGCATACAGAGACCTCCGCAGATAAAAAGAACTCGGCCACTAATTAGTTTTCGACAATTGCCGCTGGATACGCGGAGGCCAACTCCTCTATCTCTTCTTCTGCCTCACCCAGCGTTATATGACGTTAATTTTTTCCAATTAAGCGTCCCGTGACGTCGCTGACACTCGCCTGTCTCCGAGTCAAACATCCCAGCGGTGGTTCACGTGTAAGGTGCATCGGGGGTGAAGAAAAAATGAAAAAAAAAAAAAAAAAAAAAACAGGAAGAAAAAAGAAAAACGTTATTTATTAAGCTGTCCCGTTGACGCGAACCTCGGTCATGGTTATATAGCGACGTTGCTCGTCTCGAGATCTCGCATCAACGCGGGCTTTATGCTGAAACCGCGGTGTCCCAAGTACAGGAATTATATTTATTATATTCCATGTAAGCCCGAAGTAGTGACATCAATCCAACACCCCTCGTTGCTCGGCACTCGCTATCGCCGCTTCCTCTATCTTTCCTGCGCCAGAGTGCAAGCAGAATTAAGAGAGGGGATTCGCCGAGGCGCGAGACTCCTTATTACTACTCTCGCGATTTAATTATACGAATTACACGCGTATACATAATACACCCGACAGATTGTGTGTGAGAGAGACTCGAGGAAGACTCGAATGAGATACGCGGAGAGCCTCCAGCATTTTACTTTTTCGCGCTTAAGAATGCGTGCCTTCATTCTCTCCCTCGCGGTATTCCACAGACTGTGCAATTGCTCATTATCCTATTTGAGACTAACGAGACTTATTATTTTGCCTCGTGGTCTGAGACGCCAATGTGCGAGCGGCGTGCGTACCGCGTTCTATTGTTTAACGACGATTTGAGCTGACCGTACTCTAAGTCTTCCGTATTAACTGTGGGGAATCCGGGAGAGAGGCAATGTCAAGACTCTCGGCAATCTCTTAGGCTTCTTTTTATATTCTCGCCATTTTATTTTTATTTTTTCTCTTCAGGGTATAGTAGGTAATGGCTGTTGGATTGCTCTTTCCCTTTCTCCTTCTCGTATACACGAATCCCACATATCATCGCCGTTGCTATACATGGTCCACTTAGCATTGTCCAATAACCATAATTGCCATCGCCCTCACAACGGAATGGCCAGCAGCAGCAACCGCAGCACCAGCTCGTTATGTACGTATAGAGTACATGCATCCATGGCTGTACGTACGATTCGCTGCTGTTCCTCGTCTGTCTGTCTGTCTCTTTGTCTCTCTCTCTCTCTCTCTCTCTCTATTTCTCTCCACTTCGCTTCTATCCTTCTTCAGCTAGCTTATCCCTGTATCATCGCTCTTGTCCTCGCTCACCGTGCAGCTGTCTCCGTTTCACTTCTGTACCCACACCGTTGAATACCAAGCAGAGCCAATTACCCCTACGTAACCGTACGCTATCTATACAATACTGTAATACCTATATTCGACGAGGGTACCACGAGCTCTGATCCGCAATGAGCAGTGCTTAGACATATAGACACGGTTCAGGCTGACACGTAGAGCGAAGCACCCCCCGCAGCGAGTAGTTGACCTCACAAGCATTGTGTTGAACGAATGTGACAGGAAAAGAGAAAGACGAAAGTTATAGGCGATAAAGTGCCAACTCTCATATTATATCAGCTACATAACGCATAACACCGTTTAATTATGCTCGGGTTGGTGTGTCGCTAACCGACCGTGCAAATGTAATAATATAACTACGAGAGGAAAAAAAAAACAGTAAAGGGAACGGTATCCGAAGTTGAGCAATCAAAAAAAGGCTGTCAAACGTGGATATTGTGGTGAGCAATAAGATATGAAACGTAAAACCTGTGTAAGACGAAGCACTTTTTTTCTAATTACAGTAACGTGCTACTCAACGCCGCAAATAGTAGTGGCAAAGATATTTCATTACTCATGTGTGCCATAACACTCAGTCCGGGTGCATAACTTGCGGAATATATGTTGAACATTAAATGGATAACATCTGTATGTCAGTTTCGTTTAACCTATGAACCACATGTCATTTTTGATGCATTCTTTTAATTATAATTATTTTAAGAGGATACATAACGAATATTACAAATATCTGTTATCAAAATATAAAACAATCGCTGAATTGTCATTGCCTCAAATTGATAACAATATGAATGATAATGATGTACTGTCTTTCTTTTTGTCAACTTGACTAACCAATCCATATGACCAATGTAAGACGTATCATTTGTCCTAATTGTCTACCCATGTAACCCGCCACCACACAGAACAGCAGCAAGGGATAATTCATTACAGCAATTAAACGGAGAAAAACTAATTATGTCTCTAAAAAAGTCTCTTTCCAAAAAAAATACAGTTCCACCAATTACTTGATCATTGATGAACTTGTAGTTGATTAAACAATGAAAATGGCGATTGAAAACGAATATTTCAAAGATCTGTGATCAAAAGATCAAACAATCACTCAATCATCAAGCTTCTTTACAAATTAATAATAATGATAACAGTAATAATATACCATCTTTCTTCTTATTAACTTGACCTATCAATCCTTATGATCAAAGCCCCAGCAGTATTGTATACTCCGAGCGGGTACAGCACGGGTTTTTCTTTCAGCATTGAAAGAGCGCAGGACACGAGGAGCCGCGGAGGGTTGCCGCAAAGGTATTCTGTCTTAGGTGCGGAAGGAGGGGAGAATTGCCGATCGCCGTGACGGAACAGAATGTTCGGGAAGGAGGTAGGTGAGTGCGGGAGGGCACTGCTAGTGCGGTAGTCGGATATCGCTGGGAGGTGGGCCTGTGACGATGTATACGTATGTTGTATGTTCTTACCCGGAATGTGGCTGCAAAGCCGCGTCAATACGCTTGCCCGGACGAAGGAGAAGCGGAGCGGCGTTGGACGAGGGTTGGGTGAAGGGGGCGGGGGTGGGGGTGGTTTTCCCGTCGGAGGGTGGCGCGCGCGCAAGTGTATAGAACGGAACGACGAGCTATGTGGTGGCGGAGCTCTGGATCTGGTTTCTGCAGCTACGGGGACCCGATCTGAAGAGAGACGACTGGGGGATGGTGAGGAGGAAGAGGTGGAGAAGGTGAAATAAGGGATGAGAGATGAGGGATGAAGAAGAGAGAGAGAAAGGGAGCTCGCGAGAAGGACCCCCTCTCGCTCTCTGGCTCTTCAGGGCGAGAGATCACTGCGCCGCCAATATTACTGCCAGCACGAAGATTACCAATATCCTTGAGAGGCGCTCTAGTCCTGTCATAAAAGACGGAGCTTACCAAGATATTACCTACCACCACCATCACCAAGGAGCGTCAACTACTGGCACAGCTCGGAGACCACCAACGGCAACACTACACCGATCGCAAGCATATCTCCGAGCTGAAAGCACCGGCTTCGCCTCAAAGTATAACCATCAGCTACACCGACACGTGCATTCCCATACCGGTGTGTGCTTTTGGCAACTTCATTTCGGAAATAGTAAAAACCGAGATGGAGGACGGGGGCTTGGGGGCTCAAAGTTGCCGGAAAAACTCTTCCGGTTACACATGGTTGGATATGTAAGGACGTGATCTACCTGCCGAATGAAAGACCCCAGCTTCTAAGTCGCGACTTCGAGAAGGTATAGTAACCTACAATGGCCAACATAAGAGTCGCTTGTCCCTTGAATGATGATTGCCAAGATTTCCAAGGATTAATAACCAATCTATGGTGTGTTTGCTTGAGGGGCCGCATTAATCGTTATGACAAATGAGACACGAGGGTGTCAAGACTCTAGCATTCCAAGTACCATTATGTACCTGTTTTACGAGCATCGTCTTGTGATGATCTAGAAATTTGAGTGGTCTGCGCAGTTCAAGCGGTACAACATGGAATAAGAAACGTGACAGGAGAAGACCAATTTGGTCACATGCATTTCGACATCTGTGAGTTCTTTCCATAATCCCATATCAATAATAGTTAAAACTGATGACAGAACGCAGATTGATCACTTGAAAGTTGCCGGAAGATTCTTACGGATACTTTTGTTTATATTACACACGACCGGATATGTGGAGGCATGGTTTACCTGCCGAATTAAAGAACCTAGATTCTAAGTCGCCGCTTCGATGAGATAACCTGCAATCGCCATCATAAGAGTTAGTTGTCTCTTAAATGATGATTGCTAAGATTTCCCAGGATTAACCACAACTCTATGGCGTTTTTGCTTGAGAGGCAGAATTAATCGCTATTACAAGCGGAATATGAGGGTGTCAAAACTCTACGATCGCATGTACTGTTCTCGGTATATGGTTTACGAGCACTGTGTTATGATGATCTAGGCATTTGTCTGCACTATGCAACTGAAGAGATACAACATCGAATAAAAATCGTAACAGGAAATGCCAGAGGTAGCACTGCATCAATTGTCGGCATTTCAACGCCTGTAAGTTCATTTCGCATCTCGACATCCAAAACTGTAAAAACCAAAAAGACAATGCCGTTTGGTTGATTCGAAACCGCCGGAAAACTCTTCCCGATACTTTCGTTCATATCACACATGACCGGATATATTAGGACGTGCGGAATAAAAAGTCCCAGGTTCTAAGTCACGCGTGCTAGGAAGTATAGTAACCCACAGAGATTAATATAAGAGCTGCTTGTCCCTTAAATGATGATTGCTAAGATTTTCGAGGATTAGCCACAACTCTCGGTCGAGTTATGCTTGTTTGTTTGAGGGGTCGGATTAATCACTGTTACGAAGTGCATCGTGAGCATGTCAGGACTTTGGGATTGTATAAGTGTTCGATTGTCTTTTGCGTATGATTTTTACGACGTATCACGAGCTGATCTTGAAAACTGATGTTACGAAACGGTCAAAGACACGAATTGATGCAACGCTACGAGGTAAGCCGTGAAAACCGAGCAAAGTTGTTAGGTCAATGCCTGGACCATTGACGACATGCGTTAGTTGAGAATGTATGAGGCCGTGAAGGCGAACAATGAGTCGCGCAAGGGGCATTGTTACGACGCTTTGTATGACACACAAAGCTTTAATCCACGACCGGATCTGCTAATGTCAACATCGTACAGCCGCAAGGCTACGACAACGTCAATGCTGAAGTAGACTCAGCAACTAACACCCTACAGTCGAATCTCGCTGATGTGAGCTTACCTCCGTCATAAAGCTTCCGGTTTAATGAATACTAAGCATTGTTACATGTCACGCTGCTGTCCTTCTATGAAATAAGAACGTGACTCTGCTGATCTGTGTTTGTATTAAGACGTCGTTGCAAACTAAAATATACAAAACTCATTGGTTTGTTAATAGATGAAAATATTAAGTAAAATTTGGTAATTTGGTTGTTCGTTTATTTCTCTGCCGAATGAGTCATAGTTATTAAAAATCCAGCATTAAAATGACAATTGCACACTAGTAATTTACACATTAGTCATTTTTAAATATGCTTTAGCCCTTCATAAAATTATTTTATTTGAAACTCGAACCCAACCGACCTAAAATTGTTCAAATTTACAACAAATTATAGTGATACAAACCGTAAAAAAAACAAACAACCAAAAACGAAGCCAATAGAAGTAATTGAGTTTGCTTTTTCAGAGGCTGAGTATTCATTGATATGCAGATAATATGTTTGCATACGATTTATCGTACTGTCTCCTGTTTTATAATCGCAGCAGTATTTGCTACGATTCTGTGTATAGGTTTGTTTAATCGTATAGTTCGCACATTCTGCGGTGTACGCTTTGCTTCACGGGGACACAAGAGGCAGGCTCAATAAGCGACCTATAATCCACCCCAGCTTGAATAATCGTCATTTCAGGGACCATTGTATCGAGTCTCGTAGCCAAGTGAAAGTAGAGAGTTCCCCCGAGCCATTCGATAGCAAGGATAAAACGTAGCGCGAGTCATCCGCATGGACCGTCTATATATACGGATCTGCAATCTCGTGTGTCAATGCGTAACGAGTATTCATCAGCGCCGTGAAAATCGGGGTCCAGTACGCCCCCCCCCCCTTTTTCGTCTCTTTTTCAACACCCCCGAGGGACTTCCGCGCTCTGGAGAATAACGTTTTTTTTCCCGTCTAATCTATGCGACGGACGGATGAGTTACGAAGGGAGATAAAGATCTTCCGAATCGAAGCTGCTACTACACGGAGATTTGATTGGCTCGGAGAGATAAGTTTGTCGATCTGATAATAATGTTTCAGGGATTGCCGTGTTGTTACGACAAATTTGTTTCGCATTGCCAGTCGAGTATGTACGGGGCATTCCATGTCTAATATGGCCATTTCACCCCTCTCTATTTTCGCGGTTAGATTATTGTAAGTTATGAATTTAAAAATGAATCAAAGTTATATTGACCGAGGTTAATAAGATATTAAAAAATTACCCGAGGTATAAATTGAGATGACATAGAAAATACTGAAATGCTAAGACTATTCGTACTTGCAATTCGTTTTCTTCATATCATGTGTCGCATGGGGAATTTCATGCCAAGTTACTGTACTGTTACAATCTATAAAACCTCTTTTCTTTTTCGGAGTTAATGTTCGGTTTTCAATACGATAATAAAAGTAAATCAAAATCATATAGAAAAATAAAAAATCGAAAGCTGAAGAAAAAAGATTACAAACATTGACAGGGCATTCCAAAAGGCTTCTATATGACTCCCACGCGCAATAAAATTACACAAAAGTATGATCTCCTGAACTCGTGACATCTCGAATCGCACCCCCTACATATTATGTGTATTACAGTCATCTAAGTCCTGACACGGGCCGTTATGTCATAGTACAGCTGATTGCTCGTCCAGGAATGATTGGATGTCTAAGAAAAAGATGTTAGGATAGTCGATATAGCCAAACGTAAGAGACGAAGGATACGGGGATACGTTGACGTCGATGATTACACGAGAACTCGTAAAGACGAGGCAAAGACAGACTAGTAGTGACAATGTAATTACTCGTGTCGCGGACGCGTTTTCGCCTAGGATCCTATAGGGCATCCAGGGATTACAGGCCCATTCGGTAACAGCTCTCTTACTCCCTCTTCTTCTCATTCCCTCTGTGAACATCTACACCACGAGAGCCAGCTTATTTTGACATTCTTATCGTAGAATCAGAATGGGGTAATCCCTTAGACGGCGTGCGTAATCTCATCCCTCTATTTCACTCGCTCGCTCATCTATATATACATATTTATATCTCTTTTTCTCTTTATTTGTGTGTGTGTGTGTTTCTTTCTCTCTCACATAGAAGCTTTTGGCCCCTGTGGGCGATGAAGCGACGATCCGCTGGGCCCATCAGCCTTCGCGTATATATCTCACGTCTCTCTTCAGTCACCATGCTTTTGCGACCCCCTTGCAACCCCGTAACTGCTTCCCTCGCACCATATCCGCTGCTACTATTACAAGTACGGTTAAACCCTCTCTCAGACGCTCTCTGTTTCTCCCTGTGACCCTCGGCCACCCTCTGGCACCCTCGGTTGTCGTACTCGTTAATCTACTATTAATTGCCACCACAAAGAAAGTGCGGAGAGAAAGCGATGAAAGTTTAACGCCCTCCTTACAGATGTCCGTGTACGTGACGAGCGGATTTCCTCGATACTCGCAACGAAATCTACGAGACATTCAATCGAGAGAACATACTTTATAGTTTTTATACCATTATTTATTTTTCATTTTTTCCACTTTTCAATACTTACTCAGTTCTACTTAATAGATAGGCCAAAAGGGGAATTTATTATTATTTACGGAAGACAAAGTTTTGCGGTCAGTAATAATCGAAAGAACAGCAATTGTATATTTACAAATGTGTGAAACGAAATAGATTAGAAAATTCATAAATTCGAAATTTTTGACAACATTGCTGTGAAAAAAAAAAAATGTCTCGATATGTTAGTAATTTATCTGTAACAATTATTATAGGAAATCAATGATCTCAATGATGATGATGTAATAAATATGTATGTAGAGCATGTGCACTTCCGTAGATTTAATAGAATTTATTCCAGAGTGGAATAAAAATATGCAAGCATATTTGGGAGAAAGCTCGATGCGTGGTCCGCAGGACTTTGAGTGTTAAACAGTCACGTAGCGAAACAGAAAAACACCTCTGATGGCTCGTGCTTGTCGCACATGCACTGGCAAATCCGGGCAATGCACACTTCCATCGGAGCTCTACGAGCAACCGTATAATCTCTTGCTTTTGCCGCGTTGTGCAGTGCAGTACATACGTACACACGTTGCGCCGCTCGTGATATGCACCCGAGGTTAACGGTGCGCATCCGCTTTTAACGATTCGCATGTCGTTTAATTTAATTTGACGATTGCTCGTTAAGCAACCGCCGGGCCAACGTACACGTAAATTTCACATATATATATATATATATATATAAACGTCCTAGGGAGTATACGTACACGTTGCTGATACGTTGCTGAAGACGGGTATTAAATCTCGCACCTTCGAAGTACAGTACGTGTATAAATATATATGTTGACGAGTTCCACCAGCGCCTCATCGTCACTTCCTCGGCATGCGTTTAACAACCAAACATACGTCACCTGCTTGTATTACGCGCAGAGCGTAAAACGTCTTTTCATTCACGAGCACATGCACAGCATGTTTCGTTCCTTTCACCTGTGCCTTTATCACACGAGCGCATTTTCATTCCACACTCATTGCCGTTGTGCGATGCTCTTACCGCTCGCTCGTATGTATACAGTCTAACATTTTTCTCGCGCGATTCTCCCGATTAGAAAATGCAATCACTTAAGCAGTTAATTATAATTATATCTCCAGGAGCTCTCGTCTCCTCTCATCTTTTAGTACTGCTTGTTGAACGCAGATAGACGTTTCCTTATTACTTGCATACTTATACATATGCATATATATGTATATGTATATATATATGTATAAATATACGGAGCTTTGCTAAGATATACACTAAAATAAGAATTCATTGAACTCGGTGGCGGATTATTGAACTAAAAATGCGTAACGAGCAAACGGCCGCCAATGGATTTCATATCTTTTCCATGGAAATATTTTTGCTCAGTTTAATGCATCTGGTGTGCATAAATAAATCGTATCGATAACTTTATATATCCAGAAGCAATAAGGTAGTACGTGCTCATGTTCTATTACTGAAATATCCGTGATTGTTCAAACGGGGCGAAAAGGCACACTTTTGCTTCACGCAATCGTTGTCCGTAATTTCCGTAGTAATGAATGATGATATAATCTTTTTTACGTTGTTTCAATATATATATATTTTTTTATTTCTGAGTACAACGAATAACAATTTTGTGTTTAATGTGTCAAGATAAAATGGTATAATGATTAACAAAAAAATGTATATGAATTTTTAAAAAAATGGGCTAGCGACTTTGACTTATGCCCGTTTATTTCGTAACTGATTAATGTTCAAAACGCCACATGGTGCTTGTTGTTGATAATTAAAAAATATTCAGTGAAATAGACACGAAATACAGAATTCACATACACGATATAGAAAGAATAGCAGTTTTATACTCAACAGAAAAATTGCCGGCCCGACAGGCTTCCAAAATGCAGTGAGAGGCTTTCTTTTAGCTTTTCGTTTTAGGAGTCCTCAATATTGGAGATCCCGAAAATCCGAAATTTTCAACAAAACGTAACATTTTTGTTGATCGATTTCTAATTTGGTTTTTTTTTCGTTCAAAAAAGCTCTTCATCATGAATTCGACTCTACATTATTGTCGCTTTCAATTTTTAAAAAAGCAAAAGAAAAGAGTATGGAAAAATGTAAAATTTCCGCGGCTTTAACAGCTACTCAAATTTTTATAAAAGTTATAATCATTTTGTTAAGACCTGCATTTGCGGCCAATTTTTGACAACAATTTGTTCGTCGCTGTTAAGAAACGTAAGTCGAGTTGATTGTTAAAGTTTACAAGTTACTAGTTAAATCTTGAGAAAACTGAAAACAACGGTAATACTTTTCGTTATGTTTTTATCGCATTAATGACGAATCTCGTGTCCCTTGTGAGTGAAATATTAACGACGTTTGCAGGAAAATCATAGTGAGCGGCATAAAGCCAATACGCGGTTGATCTCATGTGTGCTTTCTATGCTCTCGTGGCATAGCCAAGCCAGAAGTCTTCTCACCGAGCTTCCAACATAACAAACACATCTCTCGCCGCGATAGGGGACGAGCATGAAAGCGCTTCGTGGAAACTCGTGGAAGCATATCCGGTGATCGGCAAACGCACGTGCTCCAGTAGAAAAATTCGTGGCTTTGGAGAGAGAGAGAGAGAGAGAGTGAAGGGACGACTAAAGATTTGCCTCCGGTGTGCACAGCATTGATTCAGACTGTCGTGCACTTGCCCCTATCAACTATTCATTTACCCCTCGTTTTCTACTGGTGTAGTAGGTAGTGCTTGACGTTTACGGTGACACGCGAACCCTTCGAAATTAGCTCAACACGCACTCGCGCACGTTCAACTCCGGAAAAAGGATTAAGTCGTTAAAGCTTGAGGAGCGCGAAGTGCCTCGAGGATTAAGTCAGGTCAGGAATATAATGAAATTGACGTAAGAGTGAAGAATGTAAACCCGACCAAAATAAATTCCTACAGCACGTCCTGTCACTCATTCCGACGTAAAATTTCCTCGGAATGATCTCCCGGTCGATAAAAAAATTTAGATCGAATATAATCGAAGTTATTAAATAATTTATCGTCGTGGAACATGTTTACGTAGAATATCCAACCTAACTTGTACAAAAAATTGAAGCAAAATTCAATTCAAGAAAATAGCATACAGTATAAAATATCGTAGCTGCGAAATTAATTAAAAAATGCCTCGGAAATTAGAGCAATGAAGAAAATAATGCTTTCTTACTCGCCTTTTATAATTTCACATTAATCTTACACTTAAATCATTAATAATTTCTTTAAATTAGCAATGAGACAGGATGTATTGACACGTGAAATGGCGTCACAAATTAATAGATTCCTTCCGTCACAAATTCGCTCTCAAATCCACTTGAGCGTTTTTGTTTCCTGTGCCGCAGTGTTTCGGGTTTTCGTTTCTTCGACTGTTTTATAAATGGAACGTGTCATAATTTAATGGAACAACGTTGTAGTGCGTTCGCGGGGCTATGAATTTGGAGGGAGGGCCGGGGGCGCGGGGCGGAAGAAAAAGAGTCGAAAGGGGGAAAGGAAGTGAGGGAGTGTCTTCTATATACTCGGAGAGATGCCTATGCCGGGATTGTGCCTCTGCTCGTCTTGAGGTTCGGCTCCCTCCGCATCACAGAACCGCCGCGGCGTTATATTTCAGACAATAATAATTTAGACACGTGTGGGCCATACGTGCTCGCGGACGAGCATCGAGGATAGATAGACACAACAGGGACGCGCGAGCTGATGCTGTGAGCTTCGAACGCGACGACTCTGTTCGTTCGTACGTCCATCCGTTCGCTTTAGCTACGCGCGCGTCTTTCTCACATTTTACACAACTAGCAACAAAGTGCACGCTTCCCTCGCACTCCTGTCTTTTAATTTGTCTTTTCTTTTGGCTGAACATGATATTTGCATGTTTATACAATTCGCCGACCTACGTGACGCTTTTTCGGCTTCGGAGTTTCGATAGAATCGATATTCGATGTGGATTGGGATTTTTTTTACGGGAAGAACAATGTATTCTGCCCTGGAGAAATGATTTGTAACGTTGATCTCGCTACTGCGATGAAAATGAATCAAACGAGGCATGATGAAAATGGACTATACTGACATTGTTATAATAAAATACGTTTTGTTTAGGACATTAATCTTAATGTTGCAATTAAAATTTGTCTGGATTGAATGAGGTATATTTGAGTCAACTATGCAGACGTTGTTTTAATAAAACGGATATGTTTGGGTCTGCAGTATATAACAATCACCAATAATATAGTATTGGCCAAAAATAAGCTACAACTGAATTGATTAATGAAAATATTTCTGTGATATTATCGGACATAAAGATATTTTTTATTAATACATGTGGGTATTAGATACTAACAATGTGTTTGTTAGTCAACTGAACTTCCTTTGTTTTGTGTTAAATTCATTATTGTTACCGACAAACTATTACGTGGTCTCTTCGAGGTTACGTACCTTTAATTCCATAAATTTGGTGATGAATTTCATATTAAATACACTCAACCGAACGTGCGATCAAGACAATGGAGTACTTCGTTGACAGCATTGTGCAATTAGTTGGGTCGAAGATGTATTGACTTCTAACAATTAAATCCAGTCTTTAATATCGACGGTATTTTTTATTCAACTCAAATATTTCCTTCGCCACCCGAAAACACCGGATTCCGTGACTCAAACCAAATTCGTTTAATGTCACTAAATCTTTTTTTGGGTTTATTCCACAACTGCCCAAAAAAAAACAATAATTCAAAATGCGCGCCATATGCGACTGCAGTGATGACAACAGTCTGAAGTCGACTTTACGTCAGCGCTTTCGACGACCAATCAGAATGTTTGAAAACTGGCTTCAGTTTTCGATATTACGGCTTTCGACGTGCTATGTATTTTTTAAGAGAGGGAGATCGTTGGTCCGTTGTGAGCCGAGCCTTAGTTATGATGCCCTCGTGCTTCGGTTTTGACTTTCGACAGGGTGGCACATATGTGCGCCATGAATACACGACCGCCGACACCTTCGCTTTGCTCCGCTTTGCTCCCTTCCGTTGCCGCCTCTCTTCCCATCGTCTCCACTTTTCCTATCACCTTCTCCTCGCCTCGTGCTTTCTCAAGCACTCGGCGATGATATACACACGGTAAATTCGCTATTTCTCAAACGGTTGTTCGGTATTCACGCCGGGAATGTCCGTCAGATTTTCAGTGACATTTGGATACACTAAATACGATATTGACATATCCGCATTTTTTACAGCAATTAAATTGATATTAATTTTTAACAGTTTCTCGGTTTGGACGATAATTATATTAATATTAGGTTAAAGATAGTATATTTTCATTTTTTACACAAATTCAGTGTCATTTTGACATGAACATGTGTGAAAACCATTTTGCGCAATAATTTTTCATTTTTGAAAAAACAAAAAGTATATCGTTGTCTTCTAGTTTGACGCTTTGTCGGTAGATTTTTTTTTCATTCTCTTGGATTTACATTTCATGGGTTATCGATATGTAAAAAATGGTCAGTGACTGTTTTACTTTCGTCGATAATGGCTTTTCGACATTATATTCTGTAAAATACTTTTATGTTGTTAGTGAAATAGAAAAATAAAATGTCCATCAAAATTTGTCCAAGATTTTCATGCTAATAAAAATTTAATTTGGATAAAAAGTGAAGGAATGCTGAAGGCCGATGGAATGTAGCTTAAATGGGTATTACACGTGCCGTGGATTAATCGGCGAGTCTGAATCGACAAGAGTACCGAGAACGAGCTACTGACTTACAAATTCACCATCCGCCTCGAATCCCGATCCTCACCGAGGGGGATACTTAATTAAGTCTACAATTAACTCTCGATAATTCGTGTGCGTCTTATCAGATTCTAAGATCTGTCGAGGGTCCCGTCGGACCGTCCGACGTGCCCTCGTAAAACTCGCGAGCATATGGTTACGTACAAAGGTACCATATATTAGTGTACTTAATACTTACAGTACTTTATTCACATACTCGCAGTTTCAAAACCAAAAAAAATGTTTAAAATGAATTTCACTTTCAAATATGTTGAACACTTTTGTGGTTGCCCAGTGAAATTTTTTTAATTAAAATATACATTTTTTGCCACCGCCAACTGGTAATTTCAATTAATTTAACCTTTTAAAAGGTTGAAACAGACTAAGATCAAATTATTTCATTGTAAACCAGATTCAAACTTTTTTTGAATGTACACATGACTTAGTACAATCTGGTTATAGGATGATTTTCTATAACGTCTCATTTTCTTCCACATCATTCAAACGAAGAAAGGTAATACTTAAAGTATTGACTTTACAAGCATCACGGCTCGTCGGATGTCTTATTTTCTACTGAACAACATTCCACACCATTTGAATAGCAAGAACCCATAACTGCCAAAAATCGCTGAACAAAGTTGCCATTTGTGGAGCAACAATTCCCTAAATTCGTAAATTTACAAACCCATTCGTCCGGCGATATTTCCCGTGCCCCAGTCCCCTCCTCGTTCTGCACTCCGTCGACGAGCACTATCAGAAATCAGTCGTTAGTCGTGTTATTTTATTTTCCGGTGGTTAAGGGCCACATTGGATCTCGACGAGGATAGACCATTGGACAAAACATGAGGTCTATATTCGTGGCCGTTGATTTTCTCTCCTCCCGCAACTTGGCTCTACGTTTGTCCTCGGGGGCCAAGTGGTCGGTCTTCTGTATAGCTGCTCGGTTATATACCTCGTTCGGGTATCGAACCGGGCGTTAATGAGGAGAGCCGCTCCGTCTCGAGGCTTCTGCTTCTCCTGCAGCAAGCATTACGCATACATTAGGATCCACCGATCACTGCCTTCGCGATCGGATCAGCAAAACTCCCGAGGGCTTCTGGATGCTGTGGTCGTCGTCGTTGTTGTTGTTGTTGTTGTTGTTACCTTCTGCCGCATACATATCTATACATATATATATACGTACGTATATACACATAAAGACAAACATATATACACTATGCGGATCGCTATACGCGACTGCGATGTGTCTCGATCGGCGAGTCGAGAAGAGACCCGCTTCAGTACGATCGAAGAGCACAGGAACAGAGAGCCGCGAAGGAGCACCACAACTGCAACGACGACTATAGTACTACTATACGCGGTCACAAGAGAGCGACCGCCGGCAGTAGCTGCGCAAGCAAGGAGCACACACGGCAACCCGGGAATGGGAATGAGAAGCTCAGCGGCGCTTTCAATTATTCCCTGAACAATCCCGCCGCTTGTTTCCTTCAGCGATTACATCTCCAAGTATTTATTCGCAGCCTCTCTCCGCTTCCCGCCCCTATAGCAGCTTATACCACGGCGGATACTACCGCCTGCTGTACGCTCCGCCGCGACTTCACTTCACGTTTTATCGGCCACTCTTTTTTTTTCTTTCTTTTCTCTCTTCTTCTCTACGTACTTTTGCTGTACGTACTCACGTAGATCCTTCTATCCACACATTTCGTTTTTAGTGTGGATCGACGGGCCTTCGTGGCTCTCCAAGGATGAAGAGCATGTGGAAACGGACTTGATGACTCCAAAAACAATTAGCGGGAGATTTTAAGACGAACCCGGTTAGCTTGGAGTTGTGTCCGTATTTTATTTTTTATTTGAAAAATAATAATCTGAGACGATATTTTCGGATTACTGCCCTGGGTCTCGCACTTCCGGGCCTGTCGGTACATCCGCTTCTGGATGTAATTAGGTGGCAAATAACAGAGTTCTGAATATTGCATCACTTGGAAATTATATCTATTTATTTATGTGATATGTCATGTGGTGCTCGTAATTTGTTGACAATGTTCTACGATATTGGTGAGGTATATTAGTAAGAACGTTTCTTCCGGTAAAAAATCTATATGAAATGATTTTTTAAGAACATAATTGATGATGACGTGAACAAACAATTTTTCAATTTACGTCCAATCGTTAACTAAAGTAATTGATTCTTTTGGATACGTACAATTTTATACAGAATTTCTTAACAATTTCTAATTTTAGTTTACAATATTTAAGGGGCGGTTCATAATCTTTGAACTCATAATTTAAAAAGCAACCAATAATTTCAAAGCTTAAAAAAATTTTCGGAAAAACGTACGTTCACGAAAAATAATATCATGAAATTGAGGACAAAGTCGTTTTCTAAATAATGCATATACTTTGAAAAAAGTCGAACAAACAATTATGTTTTGTTTTTTAATTCAGCCTCGTTATAAAAAGTATCCAAATTATAATTGAATCAAGCTTTCATTTGAGGATTTCGGATTCATCCATAAAAAATAATTTGACATTCCATCTTCCAGAAGAATACATAATTTATATTGCAATAATGTCACTTTGAAAAAATAATAAACGTACTTTGGGGATAACCGAAAAAAAGTTGTGTAGAATAATGATGCGACGATGCAGCCGAGGCTAATGCAAAAGTTTTTTTTTTTTTTAGTGGATCCATTGATCTTTCGCTGGTTGAGATTCAAGTCCTCCAGAGAGATTATAGCGCCTGGGATTATCTTTGCATAGCGACGACTGAAGAGGAGAAATATATATCTTGGGTTTCGGTCAACGAGGTGCAAAATCCTCTTGAAGGATTTCACTCTCTCTCCCATAGTATTAGTATATATCCTTTCAAAGCAGAGACAGAATAGTCCATCTCGGTATAGATTATTTCAAATATGGCATAAAGAGCGAGAGAGAGAGAGAGAGAGAGAGAGAGAGAGAGAGAGAGAAATATGGCAAATGGAGAGAGCCGGAGAATGAATGAATGCTGATATCCCATAGCCTCAGTAAATCTTGCCAACCGGAAGAAATAAACGTTCGCTATTGCCGGCATTTCGTGGATAGGTACGCGAGCTATAAATCCTATGAATATAATATGAAATAACGATTGAAAATAACGATTCGTCTTTTGGAGTACTCGAGGCTACTATATTTTTGAACTTTTTTTTCTCTTCTTCTTCCTATCTGCCACACAGAAAGCCCAGCGAAACTTCAATAATAGAGAAAGAGCTTGTGGCGAAGACTCTGAGGGCAACGGAGAAATTGTGATCGTAGGATACTATTGGAAAGCGATAGCTCAGAGCTCAGGAGCTCGTTGAATAAGTGATGGTACAATATTTTTAAAACGCCTATAATTCGCGAACCGTGCCCCGTGCCTGCCTGACGGCTCTTCCTCGCCCTCTCAAACTCCCACCCTCAATGCCTCGAATGGACCAGTATTTATCGGCCCGCTGAGTATAAGAGCATTGCCAACCACGAGATCGAGGAAGAAGGGCGCGCGATCATTTATGTGCGGCGCCGGGACGATCTCGCGTTTGCGGCCTCGAGAAAGAGGGTTTACAGAAAGGGAGATTGGAAAAGAGACGAGAGACGAGGATGAGTGCTGGCCGCTTTTTTTTACCGTACAATCGGACCAGCAGCTCGATCGCTGAAATTATTGCAGCCATTTATCGGCTCTGCCTACTGTTTTATTAATGACGTCCGAATTGAACGCCCAATGTGCGACCTGAAGTAGCAGCACGTGCAACATCGTCACAAGAGACTTTTCTTACAGGGTTGCAAAAATTGTGCAAATAAGTTTACAACAATGGAAAGTTAAATTAACTCAAATAATTCTCTTGAATCGGTGAAAATAATTGTGTCATTTTACCACTTTTCTTGTTCAATTGAAATGTGGTACATTCTTGCGTAAACGTGAACCAAAACCTGTGTCAATTCAACACACACAATATTCAAGTTTTTTTTTGTGGGGTTGGAAGTTTACACGAAAATTTATTTTGATTTTCAAACTATGGCTCTGCGGATATCTTTACAGACAAACTTTTATTTCATTTTTGCTGTGTATTGTTTCGTTGCTCGAGAAAGAGGGTTTACAGGAAGGGAGATTGGAAAAGAGACGATAGGCGTGCATATTGCATTTGTGTGACTCTTTTTTCAGGGTTTGTGAAGGTTTTTGATAGAAATATTTTCCTTATATTTTAAATTTCTCCCGTTTTTATGTTTTATAATCAATGTATTCAATTTTTTAATATAGAAGGCCCGAAATCCTGTGTAAATAAAACGATCGGTTATTAAAATGCTGATACACTTTTCGCAAATTAATATTTTCAAAATATTTTTCAGACCACCGCTCGTTTTTGAAAACAAATATTCAAAAAACTCTTGCACCCTTGTAACTATAACTATAAAAAGTAAAGGGTTCATATTTTCCGACGATTTCATAGAACACATATTAATATGACTTTCGAATAGTTTTTAAAAAAATATCATACCACGGAAAAAGAATTTAGGAGAACAGCCGCTTTTTTCGCCTCGTTCCGATGTCGGCCCTTAAAAAAATGCTTGCAACATCAATCACGTGTTTTTAGTTTATCTTAGAACTCAAGTTGTTGGCCATTCATTCAGCCTCAGGAACCATCGTCTGTTTCGGGTCATTTTCATGAAAAGTGGTCCATAGTGTCCCCTTCGGTTGCCCGAACTTCCTGTAGTGCTTATAAGTCGGTGTCGAGGGGTCTGGAGACCGTCAACTAAAAGAGAGGAGAGCTAGACCGAAACAACGTGGTTTTTCGCACGGTGCTCTCGACTTGAGACTAATTCGTTTAAAAAAAGAACTTTTATTCCACTGTAGTTTCCGTACGACCGTGGGGCACGTGACCGGGGCAGTTTTTTTTTCTGGCCCTCGAACGATTCGAGCCTTCGACCCTTCGCAGGATTTTATTTTTCACCATCGGTCGCGGCTACCCCCGACAAACAACTCTCTTGTGGCACGTTGCACGTGCTGCTACTTCAGGTCGCGCGCTGCGCCTTCCATTCGGACGTCATTACTAAAACAGTAGGCAGGTCCGATAAATGGCCGTAATAATTCCGGCAATCGACCTGCTAGTCGGATTGTATAGTAAAAAGAAGAAGAAAAAGGAAACAAGTCTAGCAGCACTCATCCTCGTTTCTGGTCGCTTCTCCAATTTTTCTCTTTCTCTCACCCTGAAGAAAAAGAGTGGTCACTTTTTTTTAGTTGAATCTTTGAGTTCATTGTGACAGCAATTTTTAAGTCTGTTCTTAATTTCACAAAAAAATTAAATAAATGTTGTGTGTGTTTTTTTTTAATTTTACACTTTACTGCCATTGTGACGTATTTTAATTCCAAAAATTCCTCAACCCGGCAGTGAGATCACCAAAAATATCCGGTATCTGTCTCTCGGGTCTATCGATATAATTGATTATTCGAAGAAAAGCCGAAATCTTGTTATCCACGTGTCTCATAATTTCGAGGTAGAACCTCACTCGGAGTGTATAGCTCTCGTGAGAGAGAACCGATACGTGGATGCTGTGAGAGATGTTGGAAGGTTGTTTCTTGAAATACGGGGAGGGGCACACGTACTGTGGTGGCTCGTTAAATTCTATATGCCCCTGCTGGCTGGCGCGATGCTCTTCTCAGTGCCGCTTTACGATTTCGATTGCCTATAAACTTATCTTGGCTTTCTATTCCATTGGTATGTATAAAGGTGGATGGACCGGCTACTTTCTCGAGCCCGCATTGGATTGTGTGAAAGCAGGACGCACTTCTTGTTGCGGTGTACGCGGAGCTCTGCACAGCAGCCGCTGCTGTAGCCGCAACGACGACAACGACGACGAGTCATCGCTTCGTGTATTGTGCACATCCGCAGTTGTGTCGCTTCCCGATAGGCTTGCAGGCCATTTGGCAGGCGATCGTTGCTTCTCTTGCAGCAAACGTTCAGTACGCGTCGAAGGAGAGCAAAAAGTTGCCAGGAGAGAAGGTACATCGGTATGTGTTCATGCTTTTTATTTTCCTCTTTCATTCTTTGGCGCTATCTCACTCGAGAAGTCAGATTAAAAAAGTGATGTCAATCATAAACTCATCGGAAAGCCATGCACAAAAAATCAAGACATTGGATAGGCGGAGGAAATTCCTCGTTTTTAATTGTGAAATGACATACGTTCGTGAAATCAAAGTGTCCTATTAAAAATACGATGTTCCTGTACTTTTTTCTGAAATTAGGGATTGACACTTATGCTTATAAATAAGCATAAAATGGGGATTGTTTTTGGGCCCCAAGGTTATACAAATTATTTGCTGCAGAGTTTCTGTTGGCATTTTGTGTCACGAAAATTGTCTGTTAAGAGTCCTGAAAATTTCATTTACTTTTTATTATGTGCTTTTTGTACCTTGCCGAACACTTTGGAGCCGACCGTGGCTTCTATTGCAGCAAACGTGGAATACGCGTCGATCAAGAGCAAAAAGTTGCCAGGAGGCAAGTAACATCGGAGTGTGTTCATGCTTTTTCTTTCTCTCTCCGATTCTCTGACGTTATCGATCTATCTATCTCACTCGAGAAGTCAGAAGAAAAACGAAAGCAGGGACAAAAAAGTCATCGGAAAGTAATGGAAAAAAGACGGACATTGGGAGCCTAGCAGCAGGAGCAAAAGCACACAAGGGAAACAATTTATTGCCGCAATAGCGAAGCCATCGTATCGTGTGCATTTGCGGAGGTACCCGCGAGATCCAGCTACTATATATGCTTAGGATGATGCTACTTCTCTGATGGTTCTTAACGCGACTGCGACTCAAATGTGCGTGCCCCTCTTGTCAAAATGAAAAAAAGAAGAATAAGAGGTTTGGAAAAGAGATGGAAAAAAGTGCATTTTTGGAGCAAAGGGAAACATTTAATCTCTTTTGTCCGACACCCTTTTTCGTCGATCTAATAATGTGATACAACTATAAGTACGCAGAATCAGTGAGAAATTTTTAATGTAAAAAAAAACTGGGTCCTAACTTATTTTATTAGCAAAGCATTGATTTGTCATTTTTATAGTTTCGACGTACTGATAATTTGTTGCTCTTACCAATTTTTTTAGGCTTTTTGTTTGGATCCATTTACGAAATACCACTTAACGCTGTACAGAGAAGAGTGATTACGGAGTGACGCATATTGTTTTCTATAGAACAGAACAGAATTGTTGGTACAGCAAAGGACATGCTGTCATTTTTGTTTCTGTACAATTGCGTTTCCCCTTTTAATTTCTGTCTACATCCGATGGAGTTTTTAAAAATATCGGTTTTCCCAAAAATTGGATATATTTTCATTAGGACTTGCTGATCTCTGTTATGAGTATACAATGGAAACAGGTTTTGAGCGAGAGAATTAAAAAAATATTCAAACATGAATCCATAAATCGACTGCTGATCCTTAACGATATCCAGGACTGCGATAGCAGCGTATGATGGACTTTACAACCTTCACACTAAGGGAACCGAAAATCACCTGCCGTGTGACAACCCACGTGCACTTTCGCATTGCAGTAGTGCATCGGTCGATGAGTAAATTTAGACGAGCCTCTTTTGGCGAACAGAGTGTCTCTCTGGTTGAAAAGAAGAAAGATATATACAAACGAGTTTCGAGAAGAGGCAAAAGAAGCTAAAAGAGCAGCCCGATAAGTTGGTATCGAGCACCAATCGAGACCGCGCGATGGAAGATTTCGTTTTTTATCATTTTCAAGCATCATTTTTTCCCCCTCTTTCCCTTGCTTTTTAATCTCATTTCGTGTACAAGAAGAGATCGCCGAGCAGGAAGCCACTGCATCCGTGGATCGGAAGACACAGTGCTCGAGATAATCCGGCCGGTATGTCTTATCGTAATGACGGGAGAAGTTGTCTGTGCTCAGCCCTCCATCTTTTCCTCTCTCTCTCTCTTTCGCTTATTCGATCTCACGCGAGAAACACTTTTGTTTTTCTCTTTTAATTGGAATTCTTCGGATCGATGCGGCAGGTGCTCTCGTGCCGGTCATCGTATCTGCGCTAGACATCAAAGGATTGTTGCGTTCCTCGCACACACCGTCTCAGCTTGTTCACGCGCTCACAATTTCTCTCTCTTTCTCTCTCTTTCATGCCTTTAGTAACTTTTATTGTGTATCTGTTTATCTCTTGGGAGATCTGTTAATTCCTCCTTTTCAATCTTACAACCGTGCTGGTCTACTTTAAAGTTTAGCTCTTCGGCATGCTAGTCTCACTCCGTGACGGAAATGAGGGGACGATGGACAGGTTTTAGATAAAAGAAGAAAAACAAACGCTGACCCGACATTAAGATAAAACTGGGAAGACGATAAAAAATAGAAACAGCGAAAAATCGTGGGTCAAAAATCTTGAATACAATTTTATAGCTGAGGTAACTATTAAATAGTAAAAATATTGACCTAACTATAAAACGAGTAAGGTGGACCAGAAATTCTTATTTCAATTTTGTTTGTAAATGTCCTTTCGGCATTTTTGTCATTTTCACATTAGATCTTATGCACAAACGTCAAGAGAAACTTAATGTTGATTTTACACCAACATTTTGCTCACCTTATAGTTTTATTACAAATCATTTTTGAACTTTTTTGTAAAACTATAAGTTGTATCAAATTTTTCTGTAGACTCAACAAAAAGTTGGTGTGATTGTTTATGGGAGAGAAACGTTAAATTAAAGGACACTTTTGTGGCGCCGCATTTATAAACTCATCCAAACATTCGAGCTTCCTCACCGACGAAGATCCCAAAAATCAGGTCTCAAGAAACTGTATTATTGGGCCACCTTCTCGCCTAATGAAGCATCGCTTCCCATTTATTCTCCAATTTAGCGAATCACCCAATCTTTCGGAGTTTCGTGAATATTTATTTGGGAAACAAGAAGAGCGGAAGATCGAAGAAGACGAAGAACAGCTCGGAGTGGCGGAGTGACGATGGAGCCAAGAAGTTGTTCTGGCGAAAGAGTGAAAACAGGGCAAAGGGGAGCGATTTCGTGAAAGCAGAGAGGACCAGAGGACAAACACATGTTGCACACTCGGTCTGAGCGGAGCTTGGGGGCTTCAAGGCATCGAGAGGAGACAAGGAGAGAGTCGGAAGGCAAGTCGTAAGGGGTCCAGCGGTAGTACAACGACGTAACGTAAGACTAACAACACAATGGAAGCAACAGCTGCATGATAGATGGTCCCGCGACCGACCGAACCAACGACCAGCCCGAACGCGAACGACCGATTCCCCTGGCTTCTTTCACTCTATCTCGTATCTGTCTCTTTCTTCTTCTTCTTCTTCTTCGTCTTCGTCTTTCTCCACTGGTGAACATACACTCTACAGCTTTCTTTGTTTTTCTCTCTCTCTATCTCCGTTCTGTCCGGTTCTCTTCTCTCGAACGTACCGCGAGACAGTCGACTTCTTTTAGTAGCCGCACTCGGACCGGTCGTTATCGTCGCATTTATTCGCGGAAGCGACGAAGAAGGAGCTGCTGCTGCTGCTGCTGCTGCTGGCCGACGCTCGCGGCTCGTCCCGTTTGCCGCTATCCAACAGCTCGCCCCGCGCGGTGTTCCCCAATAAATTATTTGTACCCGCGGCGCTGAAATGTATAAGTCCGGAAAGGGAAAGAATCATTTTTGGCCGCTAAGCCATAAGAGACGACTTTCGCGCGATCGCTACGAAAGTTTGTTGCACTGGCACGCATTTTGTAAATCAACTCACTAGGATTTTCGGGGGATCTGGAGAATCAGTCTACATGTTTTGAATCAACGGACGTTATTATGTAAGTCAGTCTCTTTTATTGAATGAACAAAATTTGGAAAATGAATTGGTTCCATCTATTGATGATTGCTCCGATCGCGGTAAAAAATGGATCCGTTGATGCACACATATTCTAGTGCTCGAGGAATTCACCTAGAGTAGCTTTTGGGGAATACAATAAGAATCAGCGCATCAACATCGGGGCGGAATCGAAACATTTTTTTTTTAATACGGGAAATTACAAAATACATACATACACCCACACGATTCCTATTGTATCATGATTTCATCTAGAAAACCTGTTCACCAACACCTTGCCGTTTAAAAATCGGTACAAAAGGGCTTATTCGTTCAACGAAACAAAATCAAAAGCATATCTCTCCGAAAATTATGATAATTCACGTCTATCAATTTTAACGAATTTATTCCCGTGAGTCAATGGAACCTGTAAAATCGATCTGCCCCTACGCATACTTGCTTGTGTTTCAAATATTTTTAGGCGGTTTCATATGAACGAGCGATGAGCGGAAGAAAAAGTTGCCGGGTATCCCACGACAACGAGACGACTCGTCGTCGGAGAAAGAAAGAAATAAAGAAAGGAGAAGAAGAAGAAGAAGAAGACGAAGAATAAGCGAGATGCCATCGACCTTCGCGGCAGCCGCGAGAGCATATATTGTAAGCGCGTCCAAGGATCTATCTGCATTCAGCGAGAGAAGCCGCCGCGTTCCCTTCCCTATTGTTAACCGTTTATTCGTACGAATCCGATGGTTATAATCGCTTAACGCTCACATTCAAACGACCACGAACCTTAGACCGTCAGCTAACAGCACCAATGGCCATTGTCTGTTGTTGGATCTGCTCACGACGAGGCCGGAGCGCAGTAGCGCTGAGTAAGTCCCTCAAACTGATGCGTGGACGCGTACACTTCCCGACAATGAGCTTACGGGAAGATCCGTAAGATCGGGGTCCGATCGCAGGAGCCGAAGAAGATGGAGAACTGAAGATTTCAGGCCTTCAATGACTCGACTCTGTTCCCCACATCGACTTCGAGACACTTCTTACTTTGCATTCGGCCTGGCGAAGACAGGACTGGGAAATCTCGACAGTTTCTCTACAAGCGCACAAATCCTCAACCGTAATTCCACGTAACTAATTAATCTCATCTAGAAATTCCTTTCACCCGTGAGCAGCCACACACTAATCGGTTGGGCGGCATTGTGTAACTGATATTTCTTTCACGATGGGAGACCGTTTGAATAATTGTGATGCCCAGGCTCTCTTAACCCCATTTTTACTCTGGGCATTAATACGATATGGTTATAATTCACTTCCGGTACTTTCGAATTTTCGGAGAGGGCCTTTTTTGTTGGAGGCTGGTGTACTTTCGGGTATAGATACACCGAATATTATTGCACGCTGGTATTGTCGTAAATTTATTGAATATAGTTTAATTATATTTATACAAACTTCCCTTGCCTTAAAATCATTATCGATTTTTTATGCATTTTCCTGTGGTACAAGTAGTCGAGGTCTTGACCCATCAGAAATTCGCCGCTGATTATGAAAGTGCCAATCCTTTCATCGATATCTCCATCAATTCGAGTGCAATCCATAAAAACGTATTTTTTCCAAGTTTTCAACTTATTCCCATGGATTAAAAAAATCTCCAATAATGTCCAAATTACGATAACTCAGTTGAGCCGAATTACCTCTTGCATAATTTCATAAAAGTGTTGTGAGGTAATCAAAAGGTAGTGAAAAATTTGACAATTGTTGACATAACCCAATTTTTTATTAATCAAAATATTTCCCCATAGGGATTACACTCAGGGGTCTTAAGAGTCTAAATTTCGGTGGTCGAAACCCGATCAGTGATTAGGACATTTAAGGTGGGTTATTGTTCCGGATGGACGGTCGGTTGTAGTCTGCACTTGAATTTTAGCATCTTCACAATGGGTTACTGCCGGTGGTATATATAGGAGGAGCAGCAATCTAACGCTTGACCCATCAAAAATTCTCCGCTGATTATGAAAGTGCCAATCCTTTCATCGTTATCTCAATAAATTCGAGTGCAATCCATAATAACGTATTTTTCCCAAGCTTACGACTTATTCCCATGGATTAAAAAAATCTCCAATAATGTCCAAACTCACGATAACTCACTTGAGCCGAATTACCTCTTGCATAACTTCCTAAAAGTGTTGTGAGGTAATCATAAGGTAGTGAAAAATTTGACAATTGTTGACATGACCCACTTTTTTAATAATGAAAATATTTCCCCATAGGGATTACACTCAGGGGGCTTGAGAGTCTAGATTTCGGTGGTTGAAACCCGATCAGTGATTGGGACACTTACGGTGGGTTATTGTTCCGGATGGATGGTCGGTTGTAGTCTGCACTTGAATTTTAGCGTCTTCACAATGGGCTACTGCCGTTGCTATATATAGGAGGAGCAGCAATCTAACGCTTCTCTATGTGCGTGCGGAGGTACCGCCTCGGGGGCCTCATCTTTTGCTGTTTGAATGCGCGCTAGCGGCATCTCCACGCTGCTGCGCTACCGCGTCTGTACCCAGCGATCTCTTTGTCGATGCTCAAAGAGCACAATGTCCATAGTCCTCTTGGTCCGACAATAGCCACTCCAACGACTGGTTAATATCAAGGTTGTTTGAAGGGTGGCCTGATGTTGCTTTTACTTCTGCTTTGCGATATAGGAGCGACAGTGAATGTGGCTTAGCCATGTTTTCAGCACGATTATTTGTCTCGTATTTGTTGTATTTGTACCGGAAGTGGTGAATACTAATGCGGCTGAACATTGACTCCAACTCATAATAACGAATAATGATATAATAATTGGTAGTGACTAAATGTCGGTACAATGCAGTTGGTATTTACAACACAGCATCTTACTATTGCGTAACTCAAATTTTGGTGATTGTTAATAATTAATCAAAATTGGTTAGCGTTCGAAACTCTCTACTAGGTTGAACAGAAAGCCTACAACTTTTGATTGAACATTCAAAAAATCCGCCATGTACCTCTTGATTATGATAATAATTGATTGTAATTACGGATAATTATCGTACTGAGATGCGCTTTACATCACAGCGAAAGGAATAAATAAAATGTGTCTCCATTTAAAATTTTCAAATCTTTGATAGTTCATAATATCTTGATTTAATTATATTTCGAAAATTTATTGTAAATATTTGACAATATACACATGGTTTGATCAACCCTGCGGAAATTCGGGTGATTCAAGAAATAAAGAATTGATTTATAAATGTGTTTGAAATTGCATCAAAGACGTAATTGATTAAATTATATGTCGATTATATTTTTTCATATATTTTGACAAGTTAAAAAAAAATGAACGACGTAGGATCTAAAACGGGGAACAAGTAGGATGTGTCCAAATCGATTGGCACCTTCTGTTTGATCAGCAATGACGTTGCTCAAACAGCAATGAATAATTAATTAATTCCAAACGAGCGAGTAATAATGATGATTCTGCACTCATCGCGCCACATTATGATCGCCCCTGTAATCCCCGCGCTCAAAGCCTCTAATTTATATGTGTTACCCGCCATTTAGTGTTTGCAAGTGACATGTCGTTCGGGGGAGAATTTTTTTCCTGCCTCTCTTGCTTTGTTTTATACACCTGACAACATATCTGGGCCATTATCTAATCGATCGATATTTATACACATCGAGGCCGTACATTGTATTATTTGATAAGAATTAATATGCAATTCGCAGAGAGGCGATTACGCACCAACGACAACTAAAAACGTCTATAACTTCGAGCAAGTTATTGACTTTCAACAAATAGAAATTAGTATTAATTATTCGAGTCTCACTGTATTTTTCCTTAGCAGAGCTTCGCATACCATTTTAAACACACAATTCAAGTAACAGCATATAGCATAAACTACATTTGAAAGTTTGTTTGTCACGTTAGTCGTAAAAGCAAGGGTTTTAAGCTATGCTAATTACGATTGCAAATTATATAATGAATCGGCTGTCAAACTTTTAACAGACAATCAAATATACCCACGAACCATCGACAAACCATAAAGTCATAACTGTTTTATTAACTATTACGTTTTCATATTATTGCAAAGAATTAATTGTTACGAATACACTGAAATGGAAAAAAAGATATGAAATATAATATAATGAGACGATTATATCTTTGATGTGAAGTGAAAGGAAGGAAGATAGGCACATATTACAGATGTTCATTGACAGATATTTGACGTATTCATCTTCAGTTAAAAGAAAAAGGTTTTCAATCGCTGAAATATCTTTTTTCCTAAAACTCATTTGCAACAGTTCAATGCTTACATCATACCTTTGAAAAAAACAAAAAAATCACTTCAGTGTTCAACCGAATACATACATTGTATCATTAGCAAACAAAAAAAGAGAAACATCAATAAACATCGGAAGTTTGAGTCTAACTGCTTTCCCTTAATCAAACAGCAATCAACAAATGCAATGCAAACAATTTCCCAATTGTACAGACGTACAAAAAAAAAATAAAAACGATCAAATAATTTGATAATGAAAAATAGAGAAATTGGAAAGTAGCTAATTAAACCGCATTTGAGGCAGAGGGGCTGTCCCTTTGTAAAAGTTATGCCGCTTTGGTCGATTTGAAAACAGGGCTCGATCGCGAGTCTCCATAACTATTGAAAGTGGTGTGAGTTGAGGGACTGGTCGCATTCACCGAGGGTGGGCCGCCGGAGGAGGGTTACATGGTGGAGGTGGTTGTGGGGCTCGGCGGGGGGAGTCGTTCTGGCGTCGAGGTCGAGCAGGGACGTAGGAAACGCACCAAAGGGATATACAGGGAGAAGGACAGAGCCGGGCAAGGAACAGAGAGATTTTGTTCTCTGGGGAGCAGTCAAAGCGCGTGGCCCTTGCCATGACGATCTGAGCATCAAACAAACTGATGCTGCTTTGCGGCGGGCGTCCCGACGCCCTTCTCCCCTCCCTACCCCCATCTTCGTCTCTATTGCTATACCAAGATGTACTGTATACACAAGACTGCTGTAATACACGCGGCATAGACTATACATACAGTATGTGTACGCGAATAGATCGGTATCTGCCTACTTACGATGCGCTCCAACAACCTAATGTATAATCATGTACGTCAGCCTACACTGGAGGAATATATTGTAGTAGTTGTGTGTGTATATATATATGTATAAATATGGGGAAGCAAAGGCGCCCAGACTTACCCCCTGAAACACACACGAGGGCGTCCACTTTTTACCCCATTAAAGCCGATTCACGTTGAGGACGAGTCGGCCGAGTTGCTTGGCTATAACCCACCATATACCCTCTCCCACCTACCGCGAGCATTGCCTGGCGATTCATAACTCTCACGCTGCACGCGCGTGACACGATTTGCTAATTGACTGCGGCGACGTGTCGCGTGGCAGGAAATATGTGTGTGTGTGTGTGTGTGTGTGTGTGTGTGCGGTTAACCCAATGACGGGTTCGAGAGGCTGGAACGTAATCCCGGGTAGACTTGGGTCATTGTGATGTAAGATAAGAGTTGTTGGGGGAGTCCGATTATGATAAAAAAACAAAATGCATGGAAACTAGAACCTTCCCCATGTCTTCATGGTTTGTACTTTTTTTTTTACATGGCAATTTTATCAGAATTTACGCTAACTTATTTTGATTTTGCCACAGTTGAAATAGATAATAATGAAGCACTGTTTTTATCACATCAATGGTGATTTTTTAAACAAATTCAGTGTTTTGCTACGCAATCGTCGGCTATCGTTTGTTCATGTTAGAAATTAATTTATCTCAGGCGGAGGTTCAATAATGAAAATTTAGCAGGTTCTGTAAATTTGTTATATAAGTCACGGTGAAATTTTCCCAAAAACATTTGAAAAAATCCAATAATGATTCCAGAGTCCTTAGAAGTTTCTTGCAAAAAAAAAAAATAGAGGTAATATCGAAAATGATTTAACACAATAGTAGTGAAATCCTTCTATGTATTTTGTCTTTTAAAATTCCTAAGCACTCAATTACCCGGTAATTGTTCATCGATTTCGAAAAATCGTGTAAGTTTCATTATATAAAACTATAAAGTATGAATTTTAATCGTACTTTAGTTAATTGTTTTTACGAAACGTCGATTACCGGTATTGAACCGGTTTTTGTCGCCAAACATTAAATTGCACATGACCCCCGCCGCTAAAGTATTGACAGCCAACGTCACCAAAACTCTGGGGACTATCATTGGTGCCTAGTCTGGGGACTACCCAATTTCGGCGCAGTTATCGATTGATGGTTCGATTGACATTGGCCCGTACTCAATTTCCGATTATCGGCTGCCGATTTTCCGCAAACGTTCCGCCGATCGTCGAACGTACTGCGGGACAATCACATCAGCGGTAATGCATGCATTAAAATTACACATTTGCTTTACCTATGGTATTAAAATTTCTGTCCATAGATGAAAAAAATATAAATTCTGTTACATGAAATAATGCATTTTTGTTGTTCCGTGACTTTTGACATGATATATTATAAATCGTTCAGTCATATAATACAGGACTTAACATCGTCTGAGCGTGTAATTGCATTACTCAACTCTAAGTGCAGAAGGATACTGGAATGCACTGTTCGCTATATGTGGACTTTTCAAACCATATAGGAACGCGAGCAGGAAAACAAGAAGGCGTTCACGACACAGCGTAAAACAAACCCGCTAAGTGTGCCTCGCCTCAACGCGTTTTCTCTGGTCCTATTACCCATGCATGCCTCAAATTGTATGTTTTACGAAAAGCCTACAATTTCATGCAAATTTATGTAGAGCGGGGCGCGTCATTAAGATCTCAGATTGTTGGCCTCGGTGCGCCGCTAGTATAGTAGGTGCGAGCACGGGAAGCGCACCAGTAGCACGTCGTAAACACTCAGAATACAGACTGCGCAAGATAAGTCGACCCCTTACGCATATATAATTCATACCTATAACTGCATTATGCGGGAATCGAGCAAAATTGACAAATTTCATTTGAATTTGAATTTTTTTTCTACATGAGATCTGTATTATATTTCGCTTAGAAAAGCGTCGAATTTCTTCCCATTGAAAAAAAAAAAAAAATCGTTGTCATCTTGAATGGGTTAGATAATAGCATTTTTTTAAATCATACATTATGTTTTTGTAACTCACCAACCGAGAAATCACACACTAGATAACATCGAGGATCACTGAACATATTATTATCCAAAAAGTCAGATGCAATTGCACTTTTCACAAAAATATTTTGAAATATTAATTATCAGCTGCATTGACACATAATGTATCGACGGTCTCGACTGTGCAATTAAATCCAGTCTATGACCCATTTAAGGTATCACGTCACGACAGTTTCTGTCGTTGAACTTTGTTATAGACGAAATAATCAAGTTAATGAAAATGTATTTGTCTACCCCTAAATTAAGAAAAAAAATTAAACGTTATGTCCACTTCGTATCCGATTTTAATTTCAATTCCCCGATACCAACCCTACACAAGCGCATACACTGTAATAAATATCGTCATAAATATATTTAAGCAAGCCCAATTCGTTTTCTCACACCCACCCCCTTCTAACAACGTATCCTCCTTCTCTTTTCCCTACTGGTTCCCTTTCCCGCCATTCTCATATGAGTGAACGTGATCAGATGGAATACTGCACACGTGCATCGTGCTCTCCTACTTTCGACCTCGGTACTCTTTATTTTTGTTATCGACGACAACTGCGCAAGGGTGGTTATTGACGAGGGAGTGAGACAGAGACGGCGCTAGGGGTGCACAGAGGTGCCGTAGCGGAGTGTATAGTCATGGGTCATGGAACGAGGGTAGCGAGGGTAGCGGGTGGTGAGGGGTGAGGAGGGGGAAGTGTGTGAGTGTCGTCGAGATGCCATTCGACCCGGGGACACTCTATCGGAGGAGAAACGAGGATGCGGTGGACGATGGGATGGTGGGTACAACGAGAGAAGGAGAGAGAGAGAGAGAGAGAGAGAAGCAGCAGATCCTCGTGAAGCATTCCGACCAGGAGCGACCCCTTGAGAGCAGCAATTTATAAATAATTGAGCCGAGTCCGGTAAAAAATGAATTACGTCTCCCTGTACAATATGAGGAGTTGCTTTACAGTAAAACGAGAAGAAGTACGAGCCTGATAAGAAGGAAGAGGAGAAGAGCATCTGTGCATGTTATATATACGAGCGGAGAGATACGAGAATAGTAGACAAGGTGAGGTGTCCATGTATATAGCTCTGAAACCATCAGCCACACTGCGAGGTTGGCCCACGAGGGCAGGAGCGTCACGCAGAAGCGTAACATAAGCCGCATCAATTTTGCAATTGGAGAATTTTATGTCACCCGGACGCCATATATTATGGACGAATGGAGAAGCTTTTTTACTCTCTTCCATTTTCTCTCTTTCTCTCTCTCTCTCTCGCTCTTCCTCGCTAGTGTTTCTCTGACACATTTTTCTTCGGGGTCATTTGCACCACCGTCGTAACTAATTGTTACTTATCAATGCACTGTATTTGTTCATTCGATTCATAAATAATTACTTCTTTGTAGATATTTTCAGAATATTCTGATGTCTTTATAAGAAATTAATGACGTTCAATTACAGTGAAGTGGAAACTATTTTTCTATTTAAAAAAGTATTTAAATGTAACACGAAAAAATCAAGCAATGGGCCATTACTTTGTTTTCATAACCTTTTTTACGAATCTTCGTAAAGAATTTACTTCGTAGATCCTAAATGTAATGTATATATTTTGATTTACTAGAATAAAAGGAGTGTCTTTAAAAAATATAAGACCAAATTATTTGTCAAATAAATAAGCACAAATTCAAATATAATGGAAAGTTGCAACGCTGATGTACATATGCATGAGCAATTGTGTATTCGTTCAGCTTGCAGATTACTTTTTTCAAGACAGAAGAATAAAATAAGCGAATGATTTTATAAAATTGATCAAAATAGTAATTTTTGGACCCAAATTTATTAAAAAATAACATAAAAATCGAATTATCGGAGTAAGTAATGAAACAATACTTGTTCCATCATTCGTTACGTTTTTTCTACAAACGAGTACACGGAAACAAAAAGATTGTTGTAATAATTGATAAATTCATCCTGGTATCGAACATTTGTTTGTGATGCTTTCTCTTCATGCATACAAAAGTCTCATGTAGTGTCTCATTTTTCTCCGAAATAATAGAACAATCTTAAAAATGTATTGAAATATAATTATTTTTTTGACAAGCAAATAAGCAAGTGGCGTAAAATTTTATGGTGACTCTAATACAGCATGCGTGCTTGGGTGTTCATCCGTTTGTATTTTTAATTTTGTTTTTTGAAACGTAGTACACGCTTTTTGTTCCCGCGCCTTTTGAGTCTCGACAGCGAGCAATACGCCCACGTGCGTAGGACCAAAAGGAGAATGCCGCCGCAGCGGCCACCGTCGCCGCTGCTTGTGCTGGTGAGATGCGACGCGAAGCACGAGGACTTCATTTTTCACACCTGTCTCGGCACCTCGTATTCCACGACGAGTTAGCAACCTGTCGCCGGGCTCTCAGACTCAGACACTTACATAACGCTTTGTAACTACTATACGCTATTCTTGCCCGTTTCACTTTTTTTTTAACTCCGCGTGTATAAATTAGATTATGATATGGGATTTGATCGTGTGATTCAATTTAATTCCAACGCGTATGAAAAGTCGAGTTGAAATTGTTTCCTTGAAGTTACCAGACTTAAAAGAAAGTTTCTTAATTTCTTGTTTTTTGTTAATTCTGTTTGGAAAATAAAAATGAACGAACACTTTTTTGCGAAAGTACCAGGAAATTTCGGTAGATATTTGTAGATAAAAATATCAATTTCGATATTTGTACTATTGTCAAAATACCAAGTGATATAATGTGCTTGTTTGATATGACAGACATCGAAATGTGATGAGCTGTTTGCGATACAACGAGAGCAGAAAATGAGAAAGGAAATGTGCGCTCTTATAGAAATAAGTATCTCTCTTGCACGTTCGACTGCGAAATTAGGAATACAAACAAGCCGCGGGCTCAGGCAGGCCAGCCAGTCTGAGAGGCGAAGAGAGCGCTGCTCGCTCAAGATAAGAGATAAAAGGAAGACTAATACACGGGCACGATGCGCGTTCGTTCGTTCGCTCGCTCGTTCGCGCACTTCAGAGGATAAACTTTGTGAAGCATTTGGCTTTCACGCAAACATCATTTTAATCCCCGCGTTCGGCGCGAGGAGGAGGAGAGAGAGAGAGAGAGAGAGTTCCACGGGTCCGCGAAAGGGGAAGGACGTACTACGTTTGTCGTAGTGGTACACTGGATTCAGCGGGACAAATGGTGTTGGTGGTGGTAGAACTGAAGCTGCCAAGCATGATGGGAAAACAGGGGGGGGGTGGAGGTTTGTGAACGGCTGGTGAGAGGGTAGTGAGCTCCACTGAGGCGAGTAATCAGAGAGACATTATTTCTCTTTGAGCAGGCCCACGACCGTCGGGAACCCGTGTTTTAATACGAAGGAAAACGTGGGCTGTGTAAGCCGCTCATGCAGTCTGAATTTCCAAATCTTGTCTCTTCTCTGTGTCGTGTTGTCTCTTCGTACATTTATCACTGAAATATTAACTCTGCACAGTAACGATGAAAACGTTTTGTAGTTTTCGGAAATACCTGCCGTTCATTTTGCGATAAGTGACTATAATTTGAAAACATATTATTATAATATGGTTCTATTACTCTTGTCACTTATTATTACATTTGTCACCCGAACATTAGCTCTGCACAGTGACAACGGAGATATTTTGTAAATTTTGAAATAAACCTGCCCAAGTATTTTCGATTTGCCAATAATACGTATTTCCATGAATTTAAAAGAAATATACTATAACTCGTGAACTGATCGTGAAACTGACCAACTGCTAAATTTTTCTTTGCCCAAAACTTAAATAGAATGTGGTAATGTTTGATATACAATTTATTGATATTCTACCAAAGAATTTATAAAAACACCAGTTAATTGCTTCTATCGGTGATATTAAAAGCTGTTATATCAATTGACATAAAATAGTTTGTGAAATTATCGAGTACGAGTGATTTGATACGAAACACTCAACCAACATGTTTCATAAACCAATTTTTACGTCGAATAAAGCATGTAATACCAGTATAAATGCGAATTTAATCCAAAACACCATTACGATTTTCGACTGCATGATATTTTATCTACATTACCAACATAAACGATGGCACGTGTTGACAGAATATCATTCACGCATAGAAAAGTCAAACATATGTTCCATCATATTTATCCTCTTCTTCTCGTTCGCAAGATTATTTTTTGTTTTCGTCGGGTTAATTCGGGAGTGGCCCCGGGATTGTCGAAGACAGTGATATGACATAAATCCCATAAAGAATTTTCGTTCGCCGCCGGGGAGAGAGATATTTTAATATTTTTAGCGAGAACAACGGAGCACGGTAGCAACGACCCGGCCCGGTGACCAGAAATATTTTCATAGTCATATCTTACTTTGTATATATAGATATATATATACATACATACATATTATGATATTTTTATATTTTTTGTAAATACCATTTGCAGCAGCCCGACAAGCATCAGTAACATCGGTGAGTGTAGTGTCGCTTTAACGATGACTACGACGACTGCGAGAGCGACAGCAGCGATTCTCTTCGTCTTTTCGCCGAGAGACTCGAGAGAAAAAGGATAAAGGGAGATGGAAGAGCTTTCCCTCTCGCCGGATGTCGTATAATGGTGGGTTCGCCGACAAAAGAGCATTTCTTCTTCGGGATTTTCACCTCTATTGCTCTATTCCTCTCGGTACGACATACCAAAGCATAATGTATATATAATAATACATATGCATTTGTTGCTCAGTGCAAACGTTGCTGCCCTTGCGTTTCTAACTTTATAAATTCCACACGCTCGCGTGAGCGAACGAATCTCGCTTGGTTTCGTTATACCGCCGCTTTTCTCTCGACATCGTGTCCTTTGATAAAGGATCTCGCTGTTCCGTATATTTCTTTTTCGATTCTGTTACAAAGATGACTTTGTCGACTGCGCCTCGATGCATCGGTTCTCTCACTCGAGTCTAAAATGTGCATCATGCACTTTCTCTCACTGCGGCTGTCTGTAATAACGGCTCGCCGTATATAACGAGACCTCGGGTTGCACTCTGTCACGCGTTTCTATAACGTGCATGCAACAAAGCATTCTCGACACTACTATTTATATTGCGAGACGTCGGATTGTTGATCTGCGTATACAAATGCATCGTGAGAGCCAGGCAGCCAGCGTGCCGCTTCTGGTGCTGAAGAATATCAAATTTCTAACGTTCGGACAACGTTTCCGAGAGTGTCTGTCATGACTATGGGGAAAATGACAGAAAATTATCGGAACAGCTGGCAAAAATCGTTTTGGGTAGTTGTCACCTGAACATTTTGTGTCGACAATATTAGCAATTATGAGTGGGAAATTTGTGAGTCTGTAAGTTCGCTTTGACAAATGACCGAAAATAAGGTATTTTCAATTTTGTGTGCTCCAACTGAAAAAATTGGTATTACTCTTGTGAATTTGTGGCCATTTTATTCTGAACCTTCAATTTTGGCGACAATATAAAGACTGTCGACTTTTTTAGACGCTGTATTGACTAGCTAGACACTAATTAACGCTATTAAGTCGATTGGCAAATCAAGTCATGAGAAAATGCAAGAAAGTGGTGTTTTTTTTTGTTTCCCGATTTTTATTGAATTTTATGAAATTCAGCAATTTTTCGAAAAAAATTCTGCTAATCATTTTCTCGACTTGGAACTTCAAAATTAAGATTAGAATACTGGGGAAGATTAAGACAATTCTAATCCGCGCAGCAATTACTTCGAAGTCAAATCGTGCCACGATTCACTTTATTCCACCATTACGGTCTTCTAATCGCGAAGACCAGACATGATTAATTTTTTAGAAATTCAATGAGATGATTTCCTTGTCGTGAGAAACTCGAGTATAATCAATCACGATATCCCATCGAATGTCTATGCAGACTTTGTAATGTACACAGTTGATCATTGTAATAAAATTATATAACTCATGAGCATAGCGCTGTGATCGAGTCGAGACCTCTTATCTGTTGCCCTCCCCTGTATCTCTAGTATACGATAGACGTCTCGACAACGCAATCCTTTATCTGTGCCTTCGCGGATGTGCGATACGACCTAACCTTACGTACATATAGACAGGACGTAGAGCATCGATATAGTTACTTGCAACTTCAGTATTGTAGTTGATTAGATTCGCATCGTTGGTAGCTTTTGACGTGACTCAACGAACACGTACGTATCTTTTGTGTATTCGAAACACAAAAAATAAAAGGGTCGTTGGTCACGTAGTCAGGAAAAAATTACCAACCCAAATGGAAAAACTTAAAAGAGAATCTAACACTGCAACAACATCAAAATCTTCAAACCAAAAACGATTCGACAGTATTATTCATAACATAAAAAACATATAGGCGGTCCCAAAAATAAACAAAATACCGATTGCGCATATATTTTTTTTTTTTCATCCCTATTTTTTCCAAACATCAATACAAGATGTGCAAACGTCGGACACCCGTTAAGTCAGCTTCTCTCACGACGATCAGTTTGCCCTCAGGTTCGCGGTATGTAGGCACGAGAATCGAAGAGAATACGATATACTACTATATAACGCGGGTATACGCGTCGGGAGAGCGAGTGCACTTGAGAATTTCGCTCGTGTGTTGCTCGCAATTATTTCCAGGTGGAGGATCGTCCGCGAAACGAAACGAAGACGACAACGACGAGGACGAAGAAACGAAGTGGTGCAGAAGCACAGCACGAGGAGACGACAGGAAATACGGTGAGACACACATCGGGCGAATCTCTCGGAGGCAGATAGCCTCTCTCTCTCCTCTCAAGAGAGTCTTGTCTCCGCGAGGCAAAAGATGCTGGCATCTCCCTTTATTGGTACGTCTTTCTGGTATAAGGATACACACAGTCGGTGGTGTAGCGCGATAGGTATAGCGAAGGAATATCAATGCCGCGTGAGGCACCGAACGACCGACCACTTTTCACGCTGAGCCACCCCGTACATAGCCATGGGAAAATAAATCTTATGGACACTCACCGAGAGGGAGAGAGAGCAGAGAGAGACTGGACACTGGACGCTGTCACCGGACACGGGTTGCAGCGACTGCAACAGATCGCGTGCGTGAAAGAGCGGACGGCTATCAATGGCTGCATTATACGATATATACGCGGCGAGTTTTATATGTGCGTGAGAATGAGAGTGAGTTTGAGCATGTGTGTGAGTATGCATGTAAGTGTGAGTGGAAGAGTACGTGTGGATGTGAGTAGTTGTGAGTGTGAGTACGAGTGTGAGTGAGCTGAGTCTTAGTTGTGCAAGTGTGAGTGTGAGTATGAGTATGAGGGTGAGTCTTAGGCTGAGATGTGTGAAAGCGAGTATGAGTGAGTGAGTGAGTGAGTCTGAGTCTTAGTTGTGCGAGTGTGAGTATGAGTATGAGTGTGAGAATGAGTTTTAGTCTAAGTCGTGAGAGTGTCTGACAGTAAGTGTCAGTGCGAGTGTGAATGTGAGTGAGTGAGTGTCAGTGCGATTGCGAGTGCGAGTACGAGTGCGAGTACGAGTGCGAGTACGAGTGCGAGTACGAGTGCGAGTGCGAGTACGAGTGCGAGTGCGAGTGCGAGAGCGAGTACGAGTGCAAGTGCGAGTGTGAATGTGAGCTTGATTGTGAGTGAGAGTGTGAGTGTGAGTATGTGTGTGGGTCGGTTGTTGCTGGCGTTTCTCCTTGGAACGACGACACTCTACTCTATATTCAACGTATAGGTGCAGCGTATGTCTGCCGGTTTCCACACTCTTATACCGTAGAATACATACCTGTGTCTTGTTGGGACTATAGTACAGTAAAAGATGGTTGAACTCTCGAACGATCGAACAGGGTGCATAGAGAGCGTGCTCGTCTCTACACGGCACTCTACCTGCTTTATGCACTTGGATATGTTAGATATATGCGGCGTGTTGTTGCTGCGTACGTGTGTCGAGAGCGTGAGAGCTTTGTCCGTTGCTGAGCACTACGTATCGATGGGGAACAGGTATGGGTACTTGCACATAGGGAATCGAAGATATTAGTCGTGTAGAAGGGACTACTGATAAGAACAGACTACACGACGTAAGTGGATGAATGATCTTGTAAAGATATTGTCGCTAGTTTAGTCAAGTATGGAAAGCAATGTGAGGAAGACCCGAGCATCCCAAAAAGTAACACTTTCTTGATATTTAAAAATTGATCTGATCAAGCTGTTTAGCAATCTATTATTTAGGGATTGATATAAAAAATTTTGTTCCGACGATATGGGGATCGATTAGGTCAACCAGTTTAGTGGTAAACTAATTTTACGTCTATCTTTTGTGAGGAATATCAACGGACATTTCATTAAGGAATGAAAAAGATTTTTTTCGGGCCGCAAGAGTATGGACTGATATAATAACTATTAACATATTTTTTTGTTGTTGCGGTAATAAACATATATACATATATATTTTCACTACGTAGCCTATCAAATGATATGAAATTTAATATCGAAGAAATTGGGATGTCAGAAAAATTCTTTTGTCAGATCAATTACAAATGATCTGGCAGAAGTTCCTACAGATGATGCATTTCGTATATCATTTATAACAACTGGAAATAATACTATACAGAAAATGTTAAATTTTTGATGCCTGAGCGAACCTGAAGCAGATCGCTACATTCTGTTCCTTCAGTTTACTTTTCAGCACGCGAAAATATTTCCCCGATTAGATTATGTCACATGACAAACAGAGATTTCGCAGGTATTCGCTAATCGCTTGTATTTGCTGCGGAAGTTTCTTCCTTCAACCATTCAACGTGAACCCCAGTACATTCGATTATCTACGTTGGAGGCAGCATATCTCTTGAGATATGGAAAATTTCGTTTCCGTGCCTTTGTAATAGTCATTGTAGTTACAAGCTGAGTCTAACATTTTTAAACTATACTATAGAAAAAAAATAGAACTACTAAATTTGATTTACCTAATATTCCCATGTAATTTCAGACAAACATTTTTAATCAACATCAAAGAACAATAATTATGGAAGAGCTGAATTGTGTTTGGTCCACGTCACTAACATTTTTTAAAACAGATGCAATAACACGAAATGGAAAATTTGAAATTATACAACAATAATGATGTATTTTTGAAAAATCTATCGGTTAATAAATCGGTTATCTTCTCACCGTGTTCGAAGCTTCTTATTATAAATCGTCTTCACGGTCGGGGCGTGCCCACCGAGGATCGAGTAATGGCAGAACACATCGGGCAGGTCCTCGGATTTCTGTAAAAATACAAGATGAAGAGGTTCCACTTAGCGATCAGGTGCGTAAAATGCAGTGCGATTATGTAGAAAATGCATATGAGAATGATGTTATCGGTAGTACATCGAAATATCGGTATATTAATATGTTCTAGGCACAACACTATGCAGGTATTCGTTCAACAGAAGCTGCAGGTGGTCGGGGGCTATAAATAGAAGCACTCGAGCACGATCAAGATCCAGTAGTGATATAACCCACGCGAAAGAGCGATCGAGCGATGATGCTGCGATAGACAACCTGATGGAAGATGAGGAAGTAACAACCGATGGTAAACTGGTGAGAATTAGAAAAAAATCTGAGAGCCAAGATTTATATTATTTAATTTGCCGATAATTTAGTAATAATAGGCATTCTACTATTTGCATATCAAATATTTAACTGAAAAAAAAAAAAAAAAACGAAATTTTATAAATTCAGGTTCGCAGAAGAATGTCGAAATAAAAAAAGTAATGTATTATGAGATAATTGGACAAATAGGAATAATGGCCCATTATTTTCTCCATTACCTTTATTTTCGTATAATGTTTAATGAATTTTTGATAGGAAAAATATTTTGATAGAATAGTTATTATGAATCAAATAGACAAATATACTAATTACTGAAGTAATGTAACCGTCAGCCGTGGACGTGCGGTCGGTGTATGACGTTGCCGATTTCCAGAGTTCGGCAGCATTCTTTGCGTCCGCACTTAAGGTTGGTCTGCTGAATGGGGACACTATTTTGCAAGTGTGTAATGTTCTTTAATACAGTATGTACTCACTAAAAATAAAGTTGACTAAATCGACCAGGTTTTTTGCAGTTTTCCTGTGCAAATGTGATACAGCAGTGCAACTGGAATAACTCTTTTTCCGTTCGTCCCTTATCCAGAGTCTCGATCTCTGGTTACGTGGTCACAGTTTAGGTTCGGATAAACTCATAATCATCATCACGATCCTCCGATCAGCCGAGCGAAATACACAATCGGTCAGATAGGAGTAAGGGCTTAATACTATCATGGTCTTGTTATTTTTTGAACAAATTATTGTGAGAAAGTGTTTACGTTTTGACGTGAATAAAACGATTATAATTTCTACATTCCCTAATACATTTTTTAATACACTTAACTCTTGTTAACAGAAATACAAAATACAGCGGATTCGACATTTCTTTATTTTAAATTCATTGTGCCGTGGAACCGGAAGAACACTTTTTCCGATCCCCTCTTATCCAGAATCTTGATCTCCGGTTACGTGGTCACAGTTTAGGTTCGGATAAACGCATCATCATCATCATCATCATCATCATCAGCACGATCCTCGGATCATCCGAGCGAAATATACAATCGGTCAGGTAGGAGTCCAGGTAGTAGGTAGAGGTGCGAAGGAGAGCCGGTTGCCTTGCCGGTCGGCGCGAGATCGAGCCAGAGGCGGACGAGACTCGGTGGCCGCATTGCCGGTCGGCGAAGGATGCTGGAGAGCCCGAGTGGTGGCGGCACGACCGGTGCGGTCAGGTGGCTCGCAAGGACGCGGCAGGCCGTTCACCCTTTCACCCGCCTTCCCGCGTCCGCTATGGTTAACTGCGGGATCGGACTCGAGTGAGCTCGGGCGCCCTGACTTTCATTGCTGTAGCGGCAGAGCAGCACCAGCAGCAGCAGCAGCAGCAGCAGCATTAGGATCGCAGTGGGGCCGAAAGACCTGTGGTGATCATTCGCTCGAACTCCTCATACTCTTTCTCTCCGCCCCTTGGTTCCCCGATCCCGGGGGCCTTTCCCACCAAGCGTGCCACATTATAACTCGATTTACTTTACACTTGGCCAAAATCGCGCCGAGACCGTGCGGTTTTCGTAAAATTCTTCGAATCAGTATACACATCGTCGCCGAAGACAAGACGGACGTAGATGGTTGACGACGTGGTATGCGAAAGGAGTTCCGGCACTTGCGGTCTTACATTATGTTTATAACGATCTGTTTATAGCGGTGCTGGACAATTTTTCCCCCCATTTTTTTGCATATCCATTCCTTTAAGCTGATTTTGACGCTCTTGACAAGAGATTAAGAGAAATGTTGAATTTTAATGAACAAATGCTGCTCGAGACATTCTTTTTTTTATTTGGTCGCTGCAAAAATCGAATTGCCCACAAACAAATTTTTATATTTGAGATTTATAATTGTAAATAAATTCGGATTGCACGGAAAATCGAATTAACGCAATAATGATAAGTTCTGTTATTTCGGGTGTATCGACACATGACGATTTTATATTTTATTTGTGGTTGCAGATTTTTTTTCGTATGATATTCGTGCTAGATGATAAAAAGTTGTGAGTGTATAAAATTTTTTAATTAAGTGGATAACATTAATAATCACCGAAAAACGAATTTGGGTGGTCTCGAATTTATTTACAGTTCGTTTTGTGACTCACACATTGAGTCTGCTGGTACTTGTTAACTATTTGTAAATCATCATTTAGTATCCTGGAATTTATTGACAGTTATATGTGTACATCATTATGAATTTTGATCGAAGTTATATTTTCGTCCAGTCCATTCAAAGAATAATTTGATTTTTGCTGCTTTTGCATCAATGCTCATTTCGCTTCATATAAATTACCTCACTCAATCGCCACATAATTTTTATCGTGAATTCGCCATGATAATTACAAACGCTTGTATATCATTTTTTTTTGTCACGAAATAGGCTGTATTTAAATTCATGGAGCAACTTATAGAAAAGGGAATGAGTCGACACAACTTGAAGTAAACTAATTATTACTTTTAAAAAAATAACACAACCATCTCAACGACTTTTTATACTTAATTTTATTTTTCTTACATTATATCACATAATCAAAATAATTTCATTAGCGACAATCACAACAACTTAATTTGATGTTGATTTATTATCTCGCTCAGTGATAAAAACAATAATACTTTTTTTTATTTCGGCAAAGAGTTTGAATGGCCAAATTGTCGAAGAATGGGGTGACGAGGGATGCCAGATGAGACTCGGTTGGGTGGCTACGTCATCCGTGCACTGTGGCAAAGTCGTGGAAGAGAACCTACAGGCTTCACGTCGTGTCTCCCGCAGAGAACTAATAACCGAGTTTCGTAGTCGGGTGTTGACTGTACGCGAAGAACGGGATGAAGAAATTGCTCGTGCTCTTGGGTTGCCGCGTCTCTCTTCAGCTTTCAGCGTATCGAAACCATGGTCCTGGTTGTACGGGGTAGTCTTCAGGGCTTCGAACACGTACTCCACCATCTCCTTCTGATAAACTCTCCTCAGACTCTTTCTCGTCCCATGAGCGAACTGTTATTAGCTTTCTTTTTTGTAATACTTGTCCTGTCACCAGCAGAAAATAAGAGGAAGTTTTCAAGATACTTTCGCAGTGCACCGCATGTACATATATGTGTGTGTGTATGTGTACATATTTACACATACATTCACCTACACTACGTACGGGTAAAGGCAAAAATCAGTACAATGGTATGAGCCAGCATCCGGAGGGCGCAGATTAGTCTCAGGGGTTGTTCTGCCGTAGCTGCTTCAGACAAACGAACAAAGAGTGAGAAAGAGAATCATGAGACGAAATGAAGTCGAAGGGGGGCAGAAATATAGAGGTGCGAGAAAAGAACCATAGCCAGTAGCTATTACGAGTGTGTGCGTGAAAAAGGAGCTCTCTCTGGTTATTCGTACGTATGAGAAAGGGAGAAAAGTCGATTGAACATAAATTGAATGATTGGAGGCGGGTAGAAGAACGGAGCGAGCGCCGCTAGTGCTCCTCGAGGGTCCTTGATTGTTCATTCAAACAACAATCGTAATTGCGTTACACGTTCGGCCAGGGGAACGCCGAATGAGTGCCATGGGGAATGGGGTATGTATATCCGTGAAAACCCTACGTCGGATTCACACGGCAGAGTTGACCGCAGTTGACTTCGATTCGTGCACCAAAGACTCTGATAGTTGCTGCGGAAACTTGATCAACTTCATTCTGGAGACGCGATATTAGCAGCAGGCACATATCGTCACACTTTTGTAATATAATTTTGCGTTGTATTGGAAAAGAAGTAAGTCTACATATTTTTTTATTATTTCTTTTTAAAGATAAACTTATTTCATCTGTCATTTGGTAGAGCGCTGAAAGGGATTCAATTCGTCGTACCATTTCTGAAACTGGACAGTGGCTAAGAGGAAAGCAGCACGATTGAATCGTGATCTTTAACACGGGAAAACTGGGAAGAACGTAATAGGCAAGCCACCGCGAGCGTCGCGACTGTCCTGTCGATGATGATGACGATGTGGATGCAACGCTTCGGTATCACGTTCAGTCTTAACAGATGAAAGGCTATTCAACAGTGACTTTGGTGCACCAGTTATCGCACAAATGATTTATGGCAAATCAAAGTGATTTCACGCAGTTTCGATGAGTTTCAAATGGTTGCACACAATTTTTATAGCTTTGAAATGAATTTATGACGTTTCAATTGAATACAAATGATTCCATGCAGTGCCAATTTGTTTTAACTGACGCCCAGCATTTCCAACTAATTTGAGATTATGTCGATTATTTCGGACTGATTTTAAATGATATCAGGAATTTTTAACTGATTTCAAACAATGCAAATTCTAGTCTGACATCGAGTGATTATGGAATCATTACATTTTTTATTCCATTTTAGTTCCTAAAATGACTTGATTTGATTTCATGTGACTTCGTACGATATCTTGTAATTCCATCTCTGATTTCGTATCAAGTGGATGAATGATTTCAAGAGTGAGTACCCCTCGCACATCGGTGCTGTGCAGTGTAGACTGTGCCACGCGGTGGCAACTGCAATGAGAGAATGATCGACGAGTGCCTCTCCGTCCCACAGAGAGTGCCCTCTTTTTGACTCACCGATCTTCCACTCGACCACCGGCTTTACAAGCGTGCACGCTAACGTTATTAGCGACGGGAATGGTTGTCGGTTCGCGAGAGCCGCTGCCATCCACGCGAAGCCCCAATTTCGGCTAGCCCGTAGCCACACACTCTTTCATTGTTTATTTCGCCCTTTGTTTTTACATCGACGGGCCTAACGAGCCCATCGTAACTCGAGAGGATTTCTCGCTCTCTCTGTCTTCAGTTTATTTGATATGGATGGTCCTCTATTACACAATACGTTCGCAAAATCAATGTTAGTTCTAACGCTATATTTTTTGTTCAAGGCTTTGCAAAGAGTGTTACGAGAAGGATTTTTAAACCTCGTGGGATTTTTTTTTTACTGTGGCAATTTGTAATTAGTATTAACAAGTCCTCGAGGCTTCACTTTGACGTAGGCACACTTTGATAGCCGTTGACGAAAAGGGTTAGTAATAGCACGAATCAGCTTAAAAATATTGTGACATATTTCAAGAGCATACGCTCACAGAGAAAACTAAACGTTCGGCTTACAAAAAACGCTGTATGACCTAAAAAATCCGACTGATCAAATACGGGTATCAGTTGAGCAACAGCTATGAGAAGATCGATTTATTCATTACCAATGTTCCGAGATCCTCTGCGATCATTTCAATCATGTCCTAAGTCAGAATTGTGAACGACGGCTTAAAACAAAACGTAATGTAAAAGTGGCCTAATGTCAAATCCGTTTCAACCACTTGATTGACATCTTGCGGAATTGTGAAATGATCGCCTAACGAGTTAACGGTTACGTCTTGGTACTCTCCGAGAAATCAATCCGACATTGGATGTTCCAATTATTTTATTAAATCTTTGATAAATCCCGTTATCTAATATGATGCATAAATAGATAAGTCTGAGCAGTCTTAGATGGAGTGAAGGTAATCAAGGAGGATAGTTTTGATCCGATCCTGTTCTCCATTCTGGATTGTCCGGTTTCTATACGGGACAGTTTGGATTCCATGCGGGACAACGCAGATTCCATCGACGACAACTTAGATTCCACCCGGGACAACGCATATTCCATCGACGACAACTTAGATTCCATCCGGGACAACGCAGATTCCATCGATGACAAGTTAGATTCCATCCGGGACAACGCAGATTCCATCGATGACAAGTTAGATTCCACCCGAAACAAGTTCGATTCTATCCATGACAACTTAGATTCCATACCGGACAACTCAGATTCTATTTGGGGCAACTCAGATTCCAGCTGGAATTATTCAGATTCTATCCGAGAAAACTGAGGCACCATCCGGAATAACTCAGATTCCAGCCTACGTGCCACTCTAGCCTGTCTAAATTTTAACTTGAGTTCTTTATCTTTTCTACGCGTGATGTTGTGGATCCATTGACACGCTTGTACCAATCTCTATGACTTACAATTCTTCAAATGTACTTCAACCCATCCGTGTCACCCTGGTCTCTCCTATGCGTACATCTCAACGTGCATGTACTACATTAATGTATACACAGATAATGCGTCAATATATTGACATCGTGCTTCCCCCGTGCTTCCATATTTCCGCCAATGCCGTCCAACACAACGGATCACGAGAACGAGCAAAGAGAATGGGACATCGGGGAAGAGGCGGGGGTGCCTGGTAGTCGGGAGCCGATGGAATAGGGAGACTAATGATTTGCTTAGTTAATATTTGTTCAGCTACATGTTCCTTTCAAGTCGCTTCCTAAATTGCGGTTGACGCAATGTTGCCGCCTTCTTTGTGATTAACATAATACAAATACAATGACGAGAAGACAGGTAGACAGAGAAAAAGAGAGAGAGAGAGACTGAGAGACATAGAAAAGGAGAGAAATCGACGTTCGACGGTAAAGGTTTTGTTTGACCAGGTGAAAATTCCACCATGCAAAGAACGCCACACCGAGCTACAACATACGCTTGTATGTGCGGTCACACTTTTAAACCTCGTATATTTATCTATCTATCCTCGCTTACGTACACCTCAGCCATGTGTAAATTCGTATATTGTAGTATGTATGACTCTTGCCTCTTCTTTTTGCATCTTCATGCCACAAATCGTCCCGACAATGGTTTTCTAATGCAATTAGGAGATTGGCGTGAAATGCGTGAGACGGCTATTCTTGACTTGGCAAGAAGACGACACGCGGGACAAGGATTCTTTGCTGATGATTCTTCCGGACGACAAGAGACTCTTGGACTTTGGTTTTACCTCCGAAATCGCTTCGAAGAATACAAAAGCAAGAGTTATAGTCGATTTGTGCTGTCTTCTCGTGAGGATAATACCAAGGTCTTCCACTCAGACTGGCAGAACACTAAGGAGGGTTCAATTTGTGTCCTCGCGAGGACAAACAAGTGGTACCACTTCTGAAATTGGACAATGTCCAAGAAACGTGTTGGATATGAGAGGAAAGATGAATATTTCGTCATCTGATTATTATTATCATCAAAATGTTGTCCGCGTTTGCAGATTCCTTCAGTTGCGCGATATATAAGACCTTATGTCATCCTTTATTTCTAGTAGCACATTAAAAACAACAGGTGCCTTTTCAACATTTTTTGTATCATTAGAAAAATGTAATAATCTGTACAAATATTTACTATTATGAATTAAAATAAGGATAATAAGATTTCAATTTTCGTCCTTGTGAAAAAGCGCGAATAAGAACAAATGAGGAATTGTTGTTTTCGCTGTGGCCGCAAGTATGGAAAGTGGTGAGGTTGTCGGCTATTGGCAAAGGACAAATGAGTGGGACCACTTCGGAAACTGGACAATGTCCAAGAGCAAAGTCGGTTGCAGGAGAACAGAGAAAGACACTCAACTGCTGAATTCTTATTGGTGGTTTTGGATGCGAGGGTTGAGACGGACGAGGCTAGGGTCCGTTTCTCCAGGCCGTTGGATCAAAAGACAGTTTTTACCTTCAATTGAGTATGAAGGGTCGGAGGCCACTGCGCAATCCAGAAGGAAAGAGTGAACCGGAGATTTCTCATTTCCAGGTAATTAATTTACAATGAAACGGCTCGCGCGCGACTCCACGATGCAGGGGAGTTAATCCTTGTTTCGAGGGTTACTTATGGGCCTTCCGATCTTCCGCTTGCGAGGCGATGCTGCTGAAATACTCTTTCAGCTGCCAATGCCTACTGTATTTAGGTATACATACAAACACTGCTGGGGTTCCTGGCAACTCGAACGTAACGCACACAACAAACGACGAGCTATTCTACTGTTGGGTGACTCGTTCCCTACTCACACATCCGGATACTTCAGAGCCCCCATTAATCCCTGTGTTTATACGCACATTTCGTTCGCTTCTGGCTTCATTTATCGCACTTCTGTATTTCCAACTACGAACATAAACTCGGACTCATTGAACTATTGTCTCATATTGTTAGAGAGAAAAAAGAAAGAATGTACACTGACATTTTTAGCTGGTAACGAGATCAAGACGAGATTTTACTTATGGTGTGAGCGATTGTACACGGCTACGGTAAATATGGCACTCAACTGCATCACCGTATCCTATTTTTTATCCTAGTTATTCGCTAGTGTAGAAAAAATGTATTGGTAAGCTAACAAATATTGTTGCAAAGTCGAAATTTGTCGCTAGAAAGTACCCAAAAGATTTTTCACAACAAACTGTTTCACAATAAGCAACGATTTGACGTTTTTGCCAATGAAAAACATGATGATCAAAACGATTGCGCGGCTCACGCACTCCTGAACGCTAAAGTAAGCCCCGGATGCAATTGTTGGCCATTTTTGGCGTGAGTGGGAGTTGTCAGTTACTCGCTCGAAATTCTACGGCCAATTAACGTCCGAGGGAACCAAGTAATAAAATGATATTGACCGTCTACACAAAATTTATATCATGCGTTTTGAACAAAAAATTCGGCATATTCTGTTTGCATATTCCTATATATGCCCAAATTCATATGTCAGATTATATAAAAATAATAATCTGGCGTTATTTACTAATTCAGCAACCGACAGTAATCGGTAATGAGGCGGTGCCCCAAAATATGCGGCATTTCTTGAGGTCGTAGGTTGGATGGTTGACGGCTTATTAGCACATAATGGTAAGCGTCTAATGTATTTCTCATACAGTAGAAATTCACTAGAGATAGAACCGTTTATATCGACCAGGTTTCCGGCAGTTGTACCCCCATACATACAAAGAGAAAATTATGGTATTGGTAACTATGAAGTAATAACGGTTCACTTGTAGTCATTTCACAATTATCAAATATTTACCAGAGTTATTTTCAGTCACCGTAACTATGGAAATAGTTGAATCATCTGAAAATTAATAATTCTCACTTTATAGTTAACTATTACGATTACTCTGAGCGCGAAAGCAATACAGTGGTGCGTTGGAGAGGGTAACTGCGGAAATATTCTTTAAGGAATAGGAAAGAAAAGAAACAGGGAACAAGGATCATTAAAGCCTAAAGAAGTCATACAACTGAAAACAAAAATGACTAAATCAGCAACAGAGATTCGTTAGCATAAATGCCGGCCTAACAATTAATTTGGAACAAAAATTCTCTTGTCCTAATTAGATGCTAAACGTAATTGAAAACAAAATTGCCGATTTATCGTGTTCCTGTCAGTGAAAAAAAATATCTGATAAAAATCACTGTACTTTTAACGTAACCCATAGGAGGCTGCACGGAACCCCGGAAGCAATGGGTTGGCACTCTCTTGCACGAGTGGCAATTCTCGATAACTTGCTCGAGACCCCGCGGCGAATTTACGTGCGAGGGTGTACAGCCCTCGAACTATATATGTATACATGTAGCTCTTCGTCGCAAGCTTCCCCCACGTGAGGCGACGTCAGACAGAGTCGCAGTGATACACAGATAGCCTTCGTCGTCCGACCTAGTGATTGTCATTTTCCGGCGAGCATCCGTTTAGTCCCGGTTTTTCTGTCGTCGTCGACTCGGCGCTGGCCCTTCTCGCCCTCCTTCCTTCCTGCTGCTACTCCTGTACTTTCAATTATTTTTTCACGATCAAGAGTCCCGGCGTCTACTGCTGCTCTGCCACACATATATACATGCGCCTTGGTTATGCTTCTGCTTCAGTCGATCTCGCTCGTCGCGCCCGTCGCGCCCGTCGCGTTTGTAACGGCAATTACCTATCGATGTGATCTCTCACTCGAGTAACCCCTAGATACTCGTACCGCAGCGGCTATGCTTATATGCCGACTCGCTCAACCCGCAGAACCGTGAAACACCAAGTGCCGTGTAATTCGCACTCGCTCGATTCACACTATTACCACTGGTTGGTCGAAGAGTGACTTTATCACGAGTATTTCAATAATATCTAATCTTTCAGTACAGGGAAAAAATAACATAATTTTTTCTATGACAGTGAAATTTAGTGAAGTGGAGATAAATTTGTCGATTCTAGGAACTTGAGATAAGTTTTTCAAGTTCCAATTTTTTTCTATTATTATTATTATTAATATTAATTTTTTTCTGAATATCTCGGTGGTAATAGTACATGTCGTTTGTTGATCTTTTTTTATGGTGTAGTTATTGCAAATATCTGGAGTGTGTCTGTGTATGTGTCTGTGAGTGATTGGCCATTTAGGAACCGAATGGGTCACTTACTGAAGTTCTTCCGCCCGGCGGTTTATGTCTTGTTTTATGGTTCGGTTATGGGTATCGGATCTATGAATAATAAATATATAATGGGTGGTCATTTATCGATGATGAATTCCGAGTAGTAAATAAACTAAAATTATATTTGATCTCCTAGAATTCGGTGGATGGAGTTGATAGGGCATTTGGGCTTGCAGATGTTATCTTTCGGAAAATGTCTATATTCTATACCATTTCTAAACGAATGGTATCGATATCTGGAATCGCAATTTTCAGACGACAAGTACTTATATCAGCTCGAAATTTTTCGTACCTAGAAAAAGTACCCCAATCAGCTCAGTACCAACAAATGTCCACGTTTCATGGCATTTCTAAACGTATGGCATCGATATCTCGAATCGCAATTTTCAGACCACAAGTACTTATATCAGCTCGAAATTTTGCGTATCTTGAAAAAAAATACCCCAATCAAACCAGTAGAAACAAATGTCCACGTTTCATGACATTTCTAAACGTATGGCATCGATATCTCGGATCGCAATTTTCAGACCTTAGGTAATTATATCAGCTCAAAATTTTTCGTACGTTGAAAAAATACCCCAATCGGCCCAGTACCAACAATTTCTAATTGTATGGCATCGATATCTGGAATCGCAATTTTCAGACCTTAAGTATGTATATCAGCTCGAAATATTTCGTGCAGGAATGCAGAAGGGGATTAATGGTTTTGAGTTGAGAGCTTGCGATTTTTTTCTTAAGATTGTAAACTCCACTGATGATCGGTTGTACTTCGATTGTGTTATGTAGTAATGCGTTTTATCGGTTGTACAGTGGGTCGAATATCTTATTAGTACAAACATTCAAAAATTATTTCTAAAAATAAGCAAACTCTGTGTTATTACATATCTTTGTAAAAAAACCACATAAAAATGGATCATTAAAACGACAATTACTTTCTCCATAACATAAATTTTACAGGCATTTAAATATTATATTTCTATGGAAAGCCTTTTTTTAAGTGAAAAAGTGTACATACTTTTTTGTATCAATTTGGTTTTTCGAAATTAACGTTACATACATAAGACTAGAGTAATTTCGAAACTAATGGCCAAAAATTAACGAACAGTATTTGCTCACGTATTTGTAACAAGACGTGGCAAGACTATGGAAACCTGTTTTTAAATGTTTTTTATCGATATGGTCAGATTTTCACGAAACAATAACGAAATCGTTTTGTGACAAATATACAACTAGAGCAGTTTCGAATCTAATAGCTCCGGCTATGCGTAGGCCATACGTCTATCAATATCTTTATTACACTACAAAGGCGTGGCACAAGTATGCCATAGCTTAACTGGTCATTCTTTGAGCTCATACTTATTCCAGCTATGATTTTGTCTATTCTTAAGCCATTTGTATACAGTCTACACCGAGAATAATAAAAATAAGGCCTTTCTCATCGGTTTATACTTATTATTATTCTCGAGCATGCGAATACCGACTAAAGAATAAGAACCAACCCAGCGTCGGCGGACCATAGAGAGAGAGAGAGAAAGACTACGCGGGCAATGCTTATTAGTTATTAGTAGCCGTGCGCGGGTTCGCGAGCCTCGAGTGCCGCAAACGAAATGGTTTACAAATGTGGGAGCCCAAGAATGGAGAAGGACTTTCAATGGGTTTCTTTGAATTACCCAGAGGCCGCTTGTTTTGTATAGACACATTATATTCTCTTGTATAAGTATGCACGGTATTACACACTCATGTGCATATCATCCACGGACTTATAGCCATCCCAAGTACATATATACGGTCCGAGTCCGTGTCTCACACGTACACCCGGATTTCGCTTCACCCAGAGTTACCCAATTGCAGTCTACACATAAGGTATTCCGCGTTACTTGAGCAGCGAAAAAATGTCGTCAAACGATTCTTTAAAACGAGACTATTTAATTCCGACCGATGGACCAAATATTAATTTTTCAAAAATCATTCAGAGGACAATTTTATTTTTCAACTTTTTCCACTCAAACAGAAATATATTGGGATCTGTCTATCGTACGCAAAATACAAAATTACGGTGCTTTATAGCCAACGCAATTTATTTGCAGTTAAATCATTCATCCGGAAGCCCATTCTACTACACAAAGCATTAGAACATGTTTCCAAAATATTTGCGCCGCCGAAAGTTTTTCAAGGTCCGAAACTAAAAATTAAACTTCTTTACGATCAATTAAATGAGATTCGGTTTCGAAATGTGTCTTACAAATTTGAAAAAATTGAAAATCCCATTCAATAATGATTCCTTAATATTTGAAGAAATGTTGAATTTGTTGGATTTATATAATTTTTTTATTTCTATAAATTATATCATCACACAACCTTTTTTTTTAAGACTGATGTGAAATGCATCATGCAAATATGCGACGTATAGTGTATTATATACGATTCTGTAGAAACAGACCCACGAAATATAAATATGTATACCGGTTATGTGCGTCTGAATGTCTGTCTTTAGACGACGAATACAGAGATGCGATTCGTAAAGGGTGCGGGAGAGAAAAAGCAGCAGCAGCAGCAGCATCGAGACAAGTAATAGTAGCCATCCAACCACGTCTGTTGCTTCCGTGTCGTCCCGCCTTCGTTTCCTCCGGGCAGAGGCGGACGAGAGGCATACAGTACAGACTCCCGTAGATATATATATGTATATATATGTATCTGACTATACCTACTGAAAGCTCGCTCGTCTCTCTCTCGCCTTGTCATCTTCTGAAAAGAATAATATCTCTCTTTGAAACATTAGCAATTCTATGATTGCCGGCTTTATTTGCCCTTCTACCGCTCGTGCTCCCGTTTCTGCTCTGGGGATTCTCTTTTTTGCTTCTCCTTCTCTCACTCGCGATGTACGACTGTTTTCTTTTTTTCTTCTTTTTTTTCTCTCGAGACCCGCTTCGTTCGGTCGCAGTCATCGTCGACATTGCAGAAAGGAAGAAAATGAACGACTCTAGCCTCGTTACTCATTGTGAGTGTATTTTTATAAACTTATGCTGTGCATTTTATGTGTTAAGAATGAAATGGAATAATGTTGCTTTGAAATAAATAAATAAATGGCGGTGAACATTTTATACAATTCATTGGCAATTAAATATTCTAAATATGGTCCGTAGCTTTTGGCGACGTTAATTGATGGAACAAATGTTGCACACGGTTTGAACTGTTGATCCATTGTACAGAGTACCACCAATTTTATCAATGTGTTGAAATTTTTATGTGTCCTTCAATTTCGACCCAATTTTATTGACAAAAAGCTCATTGTTCTATACAATCGTTCGTACTATGTACTTCAGTTTTCAGCTTTCCAAATTTTTCATTCAAATGTACTTGCCCAAAGTTTAATAGGTAACTTTTTGAAATAGTCCCATTAAATATGAAGACACTTAAGATCCATAGTTGAGCACCGAGGAATTCTCCAGACCGATCAAAAACAATGATGTGCATGAAATTCTATAACGACGAATTTTTTCCATGTCAGTTTCCATAGAAATGTTTACAAATTTCGAGTATTTTAAGTCCCTGAAATGTACGGGAGCGCAGAATATCTTATCAAGGCATCCCCATGCTATTTATCCCTGGTACGGATTTATTTACGCGCATATTCTTGTGACTGGTGGTTCTCGTATATATTTTAAAAATGTATGTAAAGATATAATATATATACCTCGGGGTTGGGTATTATATCCTATAGTGTAACTTTAATTAATGACTCCTCGGGACAAATTTACCTTAATTATTAGCATATTCACGGTTCTTGGCCGCGAGTGCGCGGTCGGTGAATCCTCATAGTCTTGCGGTAGTGGTGGTGAGCATAGAGCTTTCACAAAGCCAGCATTGTGACGTGAAGCGGTGGCGGAGGACCCCGGGGCACTCATAAAAGACGCCTGTATTCGCATGAAGCTTTAAATAATTCAATTCACCGAATGCTTCTTCCTCCTACGGACAACACTCTTCACTATAGGCATGTGCAGCCTCCACGGGCTGAGGCGCCTTTGGCATATTCGTTCGAGCCGAGCTTATAATCGCGCAAGGAAGCGCATACATATACGTCGCACTTAGAGATATGGCTACTGCGGTGATTACGCCGCGAATCCGCGCTGTAAATCGCCCGGCTCGGTGACCCTACAAGTGTCCTTCACTCGCGGAGCTTTTATTCTTCCGCAATATGTAACGAGGGGGCAACTTTTTGTGTCATTATTCATTTATTACAGCGTCGTGAAGACCGCGCGATGTCGGTTTGTACTTGTGCATTTTTTTTTTTAATCTAACGGCTTGCATAGATTTTCATCAATGCGCGGTAAATTTCGTTTATTCGTTACTTTGAATATATTCATGAATTTCTGAAACTTGATTGTGTAATTATTGATTAGAATGAGAAATCTTGTCTGCACTTTAAATTGCATAAATATTGCAGAAATAATAAAAAATTTCATTTCCATTTTTTTCTGCAAGAAAAATTATTACTTATTTACATTCGGTGAACAATATTTAAACAAATGAAATAAGCAATAAAGTGTGGAGATGGATAAATGAATGGACATGACTTTGTACTTCCGTATTTAATTTTATTCGTCCATTTTTTTGAAAACTTCATATTAAAGCCAATAATTAGTTTATGGAACAACTATTGCCATGAAACAACTACAAAAATGTTTTCATCCCGAGTAATTACGCTTGAAAATTGAGTTCCATCGACGTCTATTTTCCGTGTAAAAGTGAGCAGAGCCTGAAAGTCTTTAATCTTTGAGAGAAGACGAAACTCATTTGAACAAAAAAAAATCAACGCCTTCTCCCTTCTCGACATGTTCTCCGACTTGATTGCCCTCCTCGTGTGATTACAAGTGTCGTAATCGATCGTGGAGTAAAAAAGTCGTTGCCCTGGCGCTCAGCTATATTTTCTGCAGACTTAGATATTCGCTCAGCTATATACCTGTATATGTAACGATGAAGCAAATTTTACTCATTCGCATACCACCTAAAATCATGAACGCTTTTGGTTGTGTCAGTGACCGCCGTACATATTATCATGCGTGCTATACCAGTTCGGCTTAGTCTTTTTATCAGCGTATTTCCGGACCTCACGTGTAAGTGAACGTACTTACACGTTTTCTCTCTCGCTGGTCATTAAAGTAAGTCGTTTTAAATTACAACCTACGGAAGGCGAACCACCGGCAATGCTCGGCGCCGCGCGGACTCCACTTTGACGTAGACTGATTACACCTCCGATCCCCGTGTGTTTTTGTCATCGAATAATTATTGTCTGGATAGCCATGAAGAAATTGGGAGCTTCTTGCTCGCGACTCGAGTTTCTGGCGTTTAATTCTCGGTCCGGTACATGTGTGTAAATTCAATTATTTGTTACAAAAAAATGCAGGATGTGTGTTCTCTTCATTGCCAAATCTGGAATTTCAAAGGAGATGATACAGTTCACACTGTGGAGTAATTATCAGTTTTTGCACGGAAATAAAGCTCGGTTAAAGCTAACAAGCGCTTGGTTAAATGTTCTTCAGCTGATTTTTTGGTGCGATCTACCGAATTATTCGTATTTGCACAACCAAATTTTCGGTAACAGAAACAAGAACCTGATTGACTTAACCAATTAATCGGGCGGAGTACATTTAATCAAACGCTTGGCCGTCTGAAATAAATATTTTTCTTCGCGTCTACGCAAGATTAGAATTTTACTATTGACTTTGCAATTATTCAGTTAATTTTAGGTTCGCTAGACTTTTTTATTGATTCTGTAAATAATTGGATATTTATAATGAATTTAGACCATTCTACTGGATTAAATAATATATCGGATACCAATTTTAGTAAAGAAAAATATTCATATGAATTCTGCAAAAAATGGTATAAAGAGAAAATAGTTGATAAGGAGCTCATCAATATGGAAGGATATTCCGAAAAACATAAATGATGTTCAATTATTTATTAAACAAATGAAAGTTCGTACTTCCATAATTGCGTGCATTTAAAAATCCATTCAACGTGCATTTGATAAAGGAAGAGTAATTACCAAATGGCAGCTAAAAAATATATGAAATGAAACAAAAAAGCTTTCAAAGGAGGCTCGTAATGCTGCAAGCCTCCGGTTCATCAAATTTTACACCGTGTACGAAAAGCCCTTCGTCAGAATACATCGTTCCGCCGAGGAATAATATAAATTCCGGCATCCATGTAAAACTTGTTCCAAAATTGATTTAAATACCGGTGTAAAAAAAAACAACACAAAACTAAACAAAAAACGAAAAGTGAAGAAGATAAACGTTACTTTCGGCGAAGCGGTACCGAGTGCTTGCGAGCACAGAGAGACGAGCCATAACGAAAGAGTGGAAGAGCCGAAAAAGCGTTAACAGCTATACATTCTGCGCTGTTACTACCTATATACGCGCTGGACATTCACGATTTCGGTGTTGCTGAAGCAGGCATGTCTAGAGCAGCGGCGTCGTGTGCACAACGGACCGAGCGCGTCTTCATTAAGAGCGGAGAAGCATCCAAACCGTATGTACAGCCAGTGTGTTGGTTAAAAGAATTAAAAAAGAAAAAGGAAAAAGCACATAGGAGGGCCTGATTGCACACACGTCGGACACAGTAACTCTTCTGTTTCAGGACCCTTCGTGTATACATGTGGTGAGCCATAGTGATTCCGGTGTGGTGATGTGCAGGGGGCGCGCGCGTTCCCGGCTACTAGCAAAACCGTCTGCTGTGCTTCAAGGCAAAACAGGACTATATATACCAGTGGCTTCTCTCCCGTTGCGGACTTGCGGGGAGAGTTAATAAAGTGTGTAAAGAGAAAAGGCCGACGATGGGCGGGCCGGCCATGCTAACCATTCATGCGTGCCCGAAGACCGAGCTGGAAAAATAAAAACTTAAAAAACTAAACCCGGCAAAACGTTTTTACCTTCAGACTTCACCGTTACGCATTAGGTGGCTGCGCGCGAGAGTCTCACTGCCATTCATTGAGAAAACGCCTCTAGTTTTCTGCCCTCTTGTCCTTTATGGCTCTTACTCTCCCGCCCTTCATTTTCTAGTACACACGTGAATCTCACTAAGCTTCAACTCTATGCGGATTCTCGACTGTATTTATCCTGGGACGAAATGCCTTTTTCATTTCACCGTATTATGTGCGCTGCATACCTGACTGATATGGTACTACAGAAGATGCCATAACCTCGCTTAGAATTTGGGCCCCGATGTAATTTTCATTGTAATGCCCGAAACAAAAATTATAATTTAGTGGCAAAACAGTATTTTTATTTTGTGCAAGAAGTTCCTTACAGTGTGTCGTCACTGTGCTGTCGAATGTTCATCTGGAAACATCACGTTAAGAAGAATTAACAGAGCAATTGCATTTTTCATTAACATCATTATTATTTCTCTTCTAGCTGCAGACCATTACAAACGAGAAATCCTGAGACTATTGAAGGTAAAGCACTGCATTGGAGCCATATAATTGCCAAAAAAGTAATAAAATATATTGCCGATCGAAGGACAAACGAGCACCGATGAAAATGAAGTCTAAAGTATACAGATGCGGCGGCAGAATAGCAACAGCGGAGAGTAGGACAAAGCAAGGTGCAAAAAGCATCGAGTAGTGCACGAATGGAGCTACTAGAGGGCACCCACAGTAAACACGTTTTGCCGTATTATGTACAGTGCGTGCGGATGCGCCATCATGTTCGACCGATCGTTCCGCCTAAGCTTGTGGACAAACGGCATTGCTGTGTTGTGCCCGAGCCGCACGCAACTGAGAAGAATCTTCCTCCGTTTCGCGGAGTTGTTCGTAAACGCGAGCGAAACAAGCGCTTTTTATCAGCCTTTCGAGTTTACATTTACGGAGTGATTTCCTTATACTCCGTGTCGCGAGGACTGACCACGTAGTATCTCGCGCTTCGGTTTGTATGCAGATGCACTTTAGGAACGCCTGCAAGTGGCGGCGCGCTAGTCGCGCGATCGTTGCGCCGTCGAACCTCAACTCGCGTACTTCACCTTATATAACGACGCGAACAATGCGATACGCTGAAAACGCCACTTCTCTGCAATGTTCGATGTCAACGTTTCTGTACAACAGTCCGATTCAACCGAACCGTTGTAATTGGAAAGGAACGGGTAATAACAAAAAAAAAAAGAAGGTCAATATGGATTTTTGGTGATGGTGATTGACATCGCGATGGCGATTGACATTGAGAGGAGAGAGAGGAGAGGATAACAGTGTTGCATATTTACACTGAAGAAGCATATTATACGAAAACAGCTTTTTCTATTCCTGTCATAAGTCCTGGAAAAATTTGCCAATCAGAATAATCTCACAAAAAGTGTCTTTTACATTTTCATTTCACCATAATATAAAAAAATACACATAAAAGCAGACAAAGTAAAAATTTCGAATGTTTTTCCTTTTTTATTCTCTATTGCAATTTATAAATTGGTAAATGTTTAGGATTATTTTGTTAACGGAAAGGATGCTTGGCTGTGATGGGGTTAAAAATGTATTCGATTTTCTTGTTTAAGGATTCGGTTGATGTTGTGATTGTAATTAAGTATTCGATAATGACAATTATAGGTACGGACACATAACGGATCCAGAGCGATGTTCGCTGCAGCGCCGAACTGGTTTTGAACCTCACAATTGGGGCACGAATTTTCTTCCTGTCGGTTCGGATAATACGAGAGTGAGAGAGAACGAGACGAAAAGGAAATAACGAGAGGCAGCCTCTCCTGAACGGGCGAAGCCGTTTGTCCGGCGCGCTCTTTATTTACTATATTAAGGCGCCGGTAACGGTATCAGCCACGTCTACGTCCCTCGGTCTTCAGCCCAACTTTTTCTTTACCTCGTTTATCCCCTTTCCGTTTTATTCCCCCTTGCTTTATAAATTCCTTCTATCCATTCGAGATAGGAGGAAGAAATAATGCCAGCTGGAGACCAGCTCCTCCTCCTCATCTTCCATTTCACTGAATTATATCTTAGACGAATGAAAATATTTTCTTTATCAAGCGTCGTGATTAATTCAGACCTTGAGAAATCATTTTAAGGAAATAAAATATGGATATTGTATCTACATACATTTTTGTGATGAAATGAAACTTTTATGGTTATTCAAATTCGTCCGTTTCATGGTAAAAATCCAATGTTTTCAGGCTCACTAATTTTTTGCCGCGAATTTTGTAATTTACGACGAAAATTCATCCAGCATCTTCCGGATTATCACAGGATGCATAATCGAGCACAAAACAAGAATTCCATTCTTAATGCCACTTTGACGAAGTACGAGTTGCTCAATTTCATCGTCGTCGTGACCCAAATATTACCGTTATGCCGCGCGTATCAAGACGATAACGTCCACCTCGATTATTATCTTCTTATTCTCATTCCCGTCCTCACGTCAATCGAACAGAAAGACAGCGAGGGAGCGAGATTGGAGCACAATTGTGTTCTGGCGCAGGTATAGTTGCATATTAATAGCCATTAGTCACGGTTCATAACTCCTCGACTCTCTACTCGAGCACCCAGCAATTTCGATACTGGAAACAACCGAGAGTTTCCGTTGATTATTTTCCCTCTCGTTTACTTGGGATAAGAAGAAATGGTACCCAGAGGGCAGTCGTAACTCGCGGTAGAAATATAATTACCGATAGAAGACGGGGAAGATTTTGACGAACGGAACAAGAAAGAATAGATATTACAATTTTTTTGCATTTTTACCTTTTAATTTTGTTCTTGTCGTCAAAAAACTATAATCGTCAGTTCAAAATGCCAAATTTACGTAATCCTGAAATCCCGAGAGTTTCAAAAAAAAATTTCGAAAAGAAGAAACGACAACGAGAGGACAGTTGATGCTAAATAAAATTACCCACAGGAATATATGCCCTTAATCATTTATTTCGGTCAAATTTAAAAGCGATTTCACAAGCGCGAAAAATGAAGCTATCGTAACTATGTTAAACCCGTTATCTTGGTTTCGTCAAGCTCTTTCGTCGAGCTCAGTTTGAAATGACAATCTTTCGTAATTCTGAATTATCAGGATCTCACAAAAAAGTCAATTTTTGTAACCATGTAAAAAATCTATCTGAAAAAAATATATAAATTTAAAAAAATACAGGTTGTTGACTATTCTCTCGCTCCTTTACGTGGGAAAAGTAGACATGGTACCGAGAAGACAGTCGAGACTTGCCACGGGAATATAGGTACCGGTAGAAGGGATAACCACGTGGGGCGATCGAGTGTGCCACAGTGTGAAAGAAGGAAAAAGATGGAAGGAGATCGTTGGAGATATCCCGGAGAGCGGCCTCACCACTTTGCCGCGTAGGTGCCAATAATTTATAGCCCTTCGTCGTCTCTTGCTTTGCTTGCGCGGTTGCCCGAGTAACAGTATAGAAATACACACTCTCACACACACACACACACCGAAAATATGTGGAGACAGATTCACTGGATACACGCAGATAAACCCATGGTATTAGAAGAAACTGACCGAGAGTAGTGTATATAAGGTCTATACGAAACGTCGGGCCATTACTTTTGGTGATTACCGCCATTCTTTGATTAGCTCCGCGCTCATACCATGCCACATGTATATATATATGTATATATATATTTATAGAGGTCGTAGTATACATTTATGTTGAAAAGAAAGGGCTAGAATATAGAAAGGGATAACGCGTGAATTCCTACAGAGATCTTTTCTCTTCGGTATCCTCTCTCGTTTCTTTTATTTTCTCAGTCATCCCAAATGCTCGTCTCACCACATTTTCGGTCAAGTGGCCTTACAGAATGGAACGGGAAGATTCGGCCTTTCGAAATTCGTCGAGATAATTTATGCTCGCTCTTTTGGGGCCCTTCGCCACCGATAAGATTGGATCGTCACGAGGGGATATTTACTATATATATTTATATATATATATACATGCATACACGTATGGAGAGTATGTGTTTCGCTCCAGAGAAAGAGAATTGTAACTAATGAAACTACCGAATGAACGTGACTTTGTTTTCAGATATCGTCACGTTATTTTCCCATTATTAAACTTCCGGCTATAATGATATTTTTTTGCGGCGAGCTTTTCTTGAGAATCCCTAAGAAGCTCGACGTATTAATGAATTACTTTGAAAAAAATAAGACTAATCAAAATGAAACAGATAAAAAAATCATAAATAGAAAGCTTATAGAAAATCAGAATTCGTTAAGATAAAATTTTGTCTAATAATCTTGTCTAATAAGAAAAAACTAAGGCATCATAACATTATAAGCGGGTTATTGTTCTAACGAGCTCCTTTTATTAAAAAAAAAATTGGAGCCGGCTCAACCCAGAAGAAAAATTCCCACGAGTTAAAACCTCCGAACTTTGGTAATACTGATGTTACGGAGCCTCTAGGTAAAAATAATGAGTGATTTTTACTGCAAATTATATCCCTATTAATGTTCCGCGCTTCGTGCGCAGATAAAAGTCTTGATTGCAACGTTTATTCGTATTGTTACTCCGTTCGGAGTGTGAGCGGGCAAGAAAGAAGTATCATAAACTATAATTTTCATTAACGACTCGGCCGTATCACAGGCATTGTGTACCGGGATAAAAAATAATCCGAGGTGTCCTTCGATTTCACTTTGACGATCATCAAAGGAAACTCTCCGCAAGAAGATTCCTGCCTGCTTCCGAGAGGAGTAAAAATATCTACTATAGATATATATAAATACCTACGCACGCACACATATATACATACGGTTAAGAGATACTGTCTAATGTACTATATAGCTATATACCATAGGAAACAAACTTGACCGCACACAAAAGGCGACCTCCTCCACCGCAGGGTGAAAATATAATCCAAGAGCTGTGAGAGCATAACACACGAGACGTAAAAAGAGGAGGAGCAGTTCTCTCGTGGCTCCTGCTGCCGTTGCCGCCGTCGCTGATGTCATTTCATAAAGATACGAATTTATCGTATATCCCGTCGGGTAACGAAAAAGGGTTTTAACGTTTTCAGTTAAGTCGCCGGGGTTGAACAACGTGTTGATGCTTTGGAATCCATAAAAAAATACGACCCTTTAACTTCAACACCTTTTCCTTCCATCGGGCGATTTCGCTTGATGCAACGCTCATATGTAGCTTTAGGTCTTGCGGTATGAGAATCGTGAGAGGATTTTCAGAGAGACAGTCGAGATTGTCGACACTTGATGGTGACGGAAATTAAATGTCATTTGGCTAAGGCAACATCTTCAAGTGCAGTGTCCTGCACTCGTCGAATGGTCGAAATCCTTAAGGTGCATCCGCGGAGTAACCTGTCGCATCCAAGCCCTCCCGACCTTTCGTGCTTTGCGCCTGAGCCTCGTTTCAATGTCTATAAAACTGTACGACGCCTTGCCGTGATGCAAGCTCTCTCGTAATGCGCGGCTTTCAAGATTCATGCTGTAGATAATGTAGGCTCGGCGTCCTGATCCATGGAGACCGCACTCCTGATCTCCGAAACGTAGAATCTGAACGTTTTGTTCGATTGAAGAATTGTTCGTACATACATTTTCCGAAGAACACAAATGGCTAGTGTCGAAAAGACGTTTCTTACAATTGCAAACTTTTTTGCAATGAAAGAATATTCAAATGAAGTTCCTTGAAAAAAATAGCAGATCCACGATGGATTCCAAAACGACATCTGAAAGTCACGTCAAGAAATTTTGGAACCATAATATTTTTTATATCTTTTCGCTGCTCATAAATCGTATTTCGCAGCATCCTCGGAAAAGTACATTATGCCAAATTTCCTCCAGTCGCGAAATACTTAAACGTCATATAAAAAGTTGGAGATAATAAAAAGTGATTAATTACAATTAATTAAAGAAATTACGTGTGAGATCTCGAATGTTCCACTCCCATTTGTCGTACCGCATCGTATCATATAACTCACGCGGAATTTCTAAAAAATGAAAGAGCCCAATAATTTGAATAACGCTATTAAGAATTCAAAAGCGGGGCCACGCTGTTTTTGATTCCCCGGTTAATCACCATAAATAGCGGCAACTAGTGTAATAAAGTAAAATATATTGTCAGAAGGAATAAATGTACTTGGCGAACATCAGGACACGAAGTTTGGGACGATCACCGAGTGCCGTTTGCACGAACGAGAGATTTCTCGCATTAAATTCTCGCGGAACGTGTTGGAGTTTCTCGTTTCTCTCGGAGAAAAGAAAACAGAGCATCAACGCCGACGACGACGACGACGACGACGTTGGATAACACACGGTTGGACGTGGAGACGCGGATGGTACACACGGAGATCGACATGGCCGTGGCGTGCACGTGCACTGCGCAAGCGAGCAAGCATCGCCGGGATGTAATTCTGGCCAACGGTCGAGCAACGCAGGCAGGCAGCAAGGCAGGCAACCAAGGCAACCAAGGCAGGCAGGCAGGTCGGTGACAGCAGCTGGTCCGGGTCCAGCGCACAGCTTTGGGTGCAATTCACGCTATACGTCCCTCTTCTCTCCCTCTATCTCGAATCTCTCATTCTTGCTCTTTCGTTCTCTCTTCTCCCCTCGTAGGTTACCGGTTAGAGTTCTCTGCCGCTGATCTGCGTTCGCGCGAGCCTCCCGGTCCACCCAGATTTACACCCGCTCACCTGCTCATCCGTTTCAAAAGTGGCCCACTTGCTGCCGCGCGCCTCTCGTTTTTCCGGCTCTATGCTTCATGCACCATCATACAACTTCTACTGTCACAGCGATGCGTGTTTAGAACATACGATAGTACAAGTGCACATGTGTGCAGATGGACGCTGTAAGTGTATTCGTGGAGTCAACTGTGTAAGGGGTTAATAGAATGACAGCTGAAGTGACATTTCTCATTGCAGCGCACAGAGAGCCTCTTGTCAGCTTTTCGACTCCTTAGTTTTTATGAATTAGGACACTGGATGCGTTATCACATTAATTTCCTTTCTCATTGAGAATACTTTGGTTTTATGGAAATGTTTTATTGGAGATTTTCATGTGAATGCACTGAAAAATGTCTGGAACGACGAGAAAATTGGTTTAGAAAAGTTTTACGGATTTATTTATGTACGATTAGTGATGAAGGCTGAAAATTTATACCACCTTAACTCGTTAAATGCTTGAACGAATTAGCTCAAATTTCAATACAGTCTAGAGTATTGGCCAATTTTTACTTGGTATGCATTTTATGGACAGGCTGTGGTACATTTCATTTTTATAAAATTAATAAGGAGCGGTTAAAATTACAGCTAAAGTAATATTTCATATTGCAGTAGGTATCCAGAAATATTTTTGAAGTCTCTATGACTCTCTATTCTTTATGAAATCGGATATTAGAAAGGTTTTTATATCAATTTATAACAAGAAAGTAAATAGGAATGAATTTTGCATGATCATAAAAATTATTTCTTCGAATGATAATCACTGTCAGTTGTTTGTAGTAATTATAAGAGGCGAAAATCTTAATTTATGTACAGGAATTAGTTACAATTATTTAAAAAGTAGTTTAAAGGATAATGTAATGACAGCTATAGTCATAGCTATAGGTATAGCTATAGTATATTCTGAAACAACGTCCCACACAATGACACCTGAAGTGTCATTCCTTCAACATGAGTCTTTTCGACATCTTAGTTTTTATACAATAGCACATAGGAAGACTTCTAACATATCATCGGTATTTATTATCGACAATACCTTTTTAATGTTTTTTGTCATATCGAAATTGCAATAATTTTGATCCAACCAAGATTATTAGCAAACTATCATTATCGTTGATATATAACCGACAAGATAACGTTTGGAAGACATTAAGGCTGTACCGCAGTTGATTGTAGGAAGCCTCTGGAGCACCTTGAAAAACTTTAGGGGACGGACATCACAGTGTTATTGAGGTAATGAAGCTTGTCTCTGTCTCAGCTCGGGCTTAACGAACTCGCCATCAGCCGTCAGGTATATACTTCTCAGTTGAACTGCTGAGCAGTGTCGTAAACAATGGTAGAGATCAAAAACTATTTCTCAACATAGTTGGATTTATATCTTCTTGCGCAACTGCCAATTAAGAGCGTCTCTCTCAGGACTTTAGCGTAGTAGATTCTTGCGTCCGTAGGCGTTTGTAAGAAAAAAAAAAAAAAAAAACACACACACACACGATTTCGGGCTCATCGGTCCGATTAGGTAAATAGCCGAAGATTAACGAGCGACCCACGGCAAGAAGAGGAACGGGACATGAATAAAAAGGATAATGAATTGTACTGTCGAATTAACGTCTGCATATTCAAAGCTTTTTATCCAGTCCCATTAATTAAACTGACTTAACTATAAAACTTTAAGCAATATTAACTATACTCTGGGAGGTCGACATTAGTAATATTAAAAAATGTACTTCTTCCAGTGATCATTGAATGTAAAGGGTCAACCCACCTTGCAAGTTAAAAAAAATATATTCCTTTGTATTTCCTTACAATTTATCGTTATGCTGTATTCTAGGAATCACAGCAATTTAAGTCATGACATTAAAAAAAGCATGAATATTGCTGTTGAATAATTATCCAAACATTCAAGATCTTTTAATCAGATTCATTAAAATAAAACTCGTCTAACTGTAAAACCATAGGTTATTGACTATAATCCGGGAGATCAACGTACATATTTTGAAACGTGCCACTCTTCATTATCATCCAAGTTAAGGGTCAATCCACCCGGCAGCTCATAAAATCAATTTCGTTAGTGTTTCTATCCCATTTTCCAAAAATCCAGGAATTATTTGAGTCACAGCAATATTATCGAGGCAGGACAACTCAGGAAGGACATTTCGATACCTCTTCAGCATTTTTTCTCCGAATCTTGAAACACAACGACTGGCAAATCACGTGTAACATTTGTGTCTGGATTTTCCCAACAACAGGATATCCACATTTTTCACCTGTGCGTCACGCATATTAAAAAAAAAACCCTTGGTATTAATGTGACGCACGAGGCAAGTTCAATTTTACGATGATATGAAATAGAGCAAGTTGCGGCAGTTGCCATTCCAGTAACAGCTTCCACCTCGATTACTCGCAATGCAAGAGTGTACGACAGCTCGTTAACCCCCGTGTGTGCATCGGGTTCAAGTAGTGTGAGGGTTAAAGCGTTTGCCGGTGCTTTTGCTTCTGCTGCAAAATGTGTTGATAGGTGCTACAGGCGTTTTCTCGGGGTGCAAAGTGTAAACGATTCGCTGTATCTGCTGAAGCGTCACACCACTTCTGGAAGTGACGAGCAAAGGAAACGGAGCCTCGGAAAGCTGAATAAATGTGATCGCGAATATTTCGCGAAGAAGAATCCGAGATATGTCCTGGAATATCTAATAAAGTGTCTGAAGTACAGAACTGGGTCCCTTCCTCTCAACCAGCAATGCAATTTCTCGAAACTATCTATATAGCCACAGCAATTCACAACGAGGACATAATAACCACGTGCAAAAATCTCCTCAACGAGCAACGGTGGAAAATGAAGAGCGTCTCGTTGGAGTATAGCAATGATCGCTCGGCCCGTAAAGTATAAAGCATTAAGCGTTAATCTCGACGGTGGACAAGATAATGCCCGAAGTCGGCTCCACGTGAGAAGCCTTTGAGTGGCTATTTATCTCGAGTTTAAATCGATTTGTATGCTAATCCCCCACCGAGTATTCCCGCCTCGCTCTCCCCTCCCTCCTGCGGTTGCTCTCTCGCGCGCACCTACCATAAAACTGAAGGAGGTCTACAAAACTCGCCTCATGAGATTCCAGATATATCTCCTGACTAATTAGGCCCAGGGCTCTGCCTCTTCCTTTGCTCTTTGTATGTGCTCCTCTCATTCCAGCTGATCGAGCCTCCTTAATTTTTTACCTAGCTTATCCGTATTGTAGGTATCTCGAAGAGACGAGACTCTCTTGCTCGTTGTCACGGGCAGAGGAATTCTTATTCCAACATCGCATGCATTGTGCGCAGATACTATCGAGACATACGCTCCATCATGGGTAACAAGATCCAGTTTAGTGACGAGGAAAACTCGGAATGAAGGTCTTGAAACCGAGATTCAAAGAAGAGTCGAGGGAAACATAATTTCATCTGTCTTATCTGAACCATAAAACTTTGACGTGCCTGGAAATACCGTTTTGTGCGAAATACCGCTTTCTTCAGGTCGTACGCACCTTCGGAGCTTATCTCACATTTCAGTAAAGGACAGCGAGCATGCATTGGATATTGCTACGCATTGGAGTCATTTTTTCAATATCTACAGTGCTGTTGTTACGTGGAAACAACGTTGCAGTGGGGGGCAACGTGTTAACCACTTTTCCTGTGGTGTTCAGGAAAAATTTTAACTCTTCAATTGACGTTTCGGTCTCAATATGCGAACCCTCTTCAGAAGGACTTTATTGAGCTGGTGTGCATAAAAAAAAGAGGATTATTTTTTGCGTGTCACCATAATAACAAAATTATAAAACTAATGTTCGCGATTAGTTTTATAACATATTTTATAACAATAACATTACAAAAACATAAAATTATTTTCTCTTCACCATTCAGTGACGGAAATTCATGAGAAATTGCTTAGTGTCAATTATTATCACCTTATCGAGAAACGAGAAATAAATTTCATATCGCTCGACGATTTATGACCGCATAGAGTTTGCCTTATCCTCATTGTACGTATCTCGAAAACAAGATTTTCTTACGTCGACGATAGAGGAATCTTTATTCTTCAACATTGTAAGCATTTTTCAAATGCTATTACCCACGGTGCACATAGAACAACATTCAGTTGAATTTCAATGATGTTTAGAATAATTATTACATCGCTTAATCTTATCAGGACTATAAAACTTTTATGTAGCTGAAATACCGCTTGATGCAGACGCAATGTATCACTGGAAGGTCTCCTGTATATCGAATGAGCGTTACAAACATGCATTCGAAAGTTATTCTATTTTCTATTCAACCTGGAATGACAGCAATCTCGAGTTCGATACGTCCAATATCTTGGAATCATGACTTTCTTGCATCGGGGGCAGAGAAATCTTGTTTTCATCATTTAATCTCAAGCATTGTACAAACGATATGGCGTTTACCATAATTAACGAGATCGTGGTTAACGGCACAGAGAATCATGCCCTGAAATTAAACTCCACGGAATGTTAAAGGAAAAACAGTTTTCGATTCGGTTTCAAGTCTAATCTGAACTATAAAGCGTTTATAGCTGTCTGAAAATACCGTTTTGTGCGCAAGCACTCGATGTCCCATTAGAGAAGGCCTCTTGGGTTTCGAAAGAGAACTACGAACATGCAGTCGAGTGTCAATTTATTTTCTATTCGAAGTGGAAGCACAGAAATGCTGAAAAAATTCTCTACCGTCAATTATGGTCACCTAATCAAGAGAGAAGAAAGAATTTTTATGCCGATCGTTTAGGTAGCACAGTGGGAACAGCCAAGAAGCGACGGAGATAAACAGTGGGCCACGACGAATGTCTCGGACCGGCGGAATTCCAAAGAGCCTGCGGAGAGGAGATCGGTATCGGTAAAGGTTGTCGACTGGCGCGATGAGTTCTCCGAGAGCGTCACTCGATCTCCGGCAACCGATCGTAGCAGATCCATTCGGACAGTAACATTCGGGGAGGTCGAATCATGCAACCGATTTCCGATTTCGCGATCGTTAAACGCACTTCCTCGAGGGACGATCTAATCGATCGACAATCGTTAGCAGTTTACGGTCTACTAGCACGCCAACTGGTATAGGCCACTGTAATGTAGTAACCGCACTCTCTGCACTGTATCTAGTGGCGGAGCTGCACAGCACTCACTCGATCGTTCACTCACCGCTGCTTGCCGTGGTTCGGTAGCTGCTTAATGATCGTCGGAAGCAGATATACGCTCAGCAGCTAGTCGAGTGCTACCTATATGACTCGATAGAAAATATATTCCACCGAGTCATTCACTAATCCTTTATCTATACCACTATGATTTCATATACAGGACATTCCATGTCGACTAGGACATAACGATTTCCTGTTTGGCTCATAAATTTGTGGTAAGTGACTCGATATATTCCAAGCGTCATTCACCAGTCCGCTATCGCTGCAATATTAGAATTTGATATACAGGTCATCTTATCTCAAGTGAAATATACCAGTTTTTAATTTTACTCAAATTCGCTCGCAAACGAGTGGATATTAATGTTAAAAATAAAAATGTGACTACCGCTGTATTTTTTATAAAAAAATCGCACGTTGGTTACACAAAAATTCACTGAAAATTTAGCTTATAATTTATTCGATGCAATAAAAATGCGATTTTTCCACATGCAGCTGAAGAATGTCAATCAAATTATAATATTATTTGATCGGGTTATGAGTCTGAAGCTATGTGCCGCATGGCAAAAAATGTGATTTACTTAACATGGAATGTATCATTTACGATGCCGTTTAGATTATGGAGTGACTAGTCTATGGATATATTATTGTAGGATAAAGACATAGAGAATGCAATCAGGTGCATAAGTATGTATATCTATATCTATTGATGAAGGGAAAAAATAAAAAATAAAACAAGCGGTGGTACACAACATAAATGGAAGAGAAAGTTCTTGTCACTCGGTAGATCTGACATTTTTTTCCCCACTTCGCTCAGGAGGCCGCATTAAAGGCTCGGTGGCCTAAAGGCGGCAAATATGAGTGCACCGGCTAATTAAAATTTTGTCTACCGCGGAGAGATACGGATCACTGAACGAGCTACAAGGACATGACGCAAAAGGGAGTCGCAAACGAATTGTGCTTTACCGATCTTTAACGCTCTTCACGAAAGCACCTCACGAAACGACTCAACTTGCTATAAAACTTTATAACACGCTGTTCTCGGAAAACTGTGTACGTTATTACGATGACACTCGAGACGATCGAGAATAATCGTCCAATGGAACGAACAGGATGCCGTAGATCGAGGAAGTGCGAGCGTTAACTCGACACATCTTCTTTCTTTTGTTTGTCATTTCTTTCTTTTTTTAAATATTCATTCCGAGGATCTCCGCACAGCGGTTCGATGAGTTTTAAGTGGGCGAACGAGTCTGGAATCTGAGAAGCGCCAGTGACAGCATACACACACACACACACACACACACACACACACACACACACACACACTTACGAGAGTGTCCATCCATTTGATAACTCTGACTCATAAAATGTCAGCATCATTGCGCACAATCCTTTCCGCATTTCTTTCGGCTCCTCTTTCTTCTCTTTTGGGATTAAACCCGGAAGATTTCTTGGAAAATAAATGACGAGGAAAAAGCTATTTTTGGCTCCTCTTGGGTACTTAAATTTTAAAATCAACCATATTGTTAATTGCTGCTTTCTTGTAAAGGCTTTGTTTACGTGATATTTTTTTTTTCTTCATATTTTTACAACGAATCGAGAAAGGGGACTAAGATAAAATGGTTGAATGTGTGTTTAAGGGTCTAGTATGTCTATAAAATTGAAACCTATGTATTTCACGAACAGCTCTACCAATTGAGCTGAAATTGCACGTAAATAGAACATTTGGGCTTCTTTATACGGAATAATTGCAGCATCGGATTTTATGAGATCTCTAATTCTGCTCTCTAGCTGCTGCATTTTTTTAGCTAATGAACTAATCTTTCACTACACATTAAATAATGATGAGGGACATTCGTCATTCAATAAAATAAAAATTTATAATGTAGTCGCTCTAATTCACGACAACGTCGATCAGTACAGCTCAAAGTCGTTATGGGAACTAACTAATATAACTTAATGAAAATCTGTAGGCGGCTTCAGATTTTATAGCCATTTTACAAGGCAACAACCGTTTTTAAGTTCACAAATTCTGCAATTACTTCAGCTTTCGAAACAACCATCAATAAAACAGGATGAATCATAAACCACATACATAATAATTTGCACGAGGTGTTGAAATTCATAGGACTTACGAAAATTCAATATCTATTTATCATTATTTATAATTGTTTAAAATTTAACTGTAAAACCGAACCGTGCACATTTCTCTCAAATTAAAAAAAAAAATTTCTTTTAGGAAAAAAAATACTTATAGGGATAGTTCTGAGAAAGATAAAAAATGAAAATGTAATATGCATAACCTAATATTGCAACCGTAAAAAAATGTATTTCAAACAAACGCTTTATTACTTATTTTTTAATGTGCAAAGGAAAGTCGCGAATAAAATGAATAAATTGGATAGGCTTTGAAAATGCGTTGAACCTCATATGAGGCCTGAAAAAAACCATTAGATGGCTATTGCGCGAATAACCATTCTTCGGACTAGCCGTATCGCAATAACGTTAAAGAGCAGGGTAAGAGAGCATGGACAAAGAACTCTATTAGGTTGTAGCACGCATTTTCCATGCCAAGGCGAACCGCTAGACTTGCGAGGCTCTCGCTCGGAAGACGGATTATGGTCCACAATAGGACACACGTCCTATTGTGCCGCGCTGCCGCAGCCAGCCAGTCTCTTTCTATCACCAGCAGCAGCCATATACTCTAGATCGGTTAACCACCTGTTTCGCAAAAGACAAATTCCATCTCGAGCTCATACAATTGGTATCTCTCTTGAAAATGTTAGCCACAGGAAACATTTAATCGTAAACACATGCTATTGTATGCGATGAATGTACAGGGCGCACAATAAAACTATTTTTTTACTCATTCATTCTCAAACAATGACGAAAGTCTCTCGATCTAATCTATATTAAGTTCCAATCTATAGTGGTTGACGGAACTTTTGAGGGCATGACTTGAGTGACGTCGAAAAATGGGTCGAAATGGTAGATATTTCAAATTGATTACTTCGTATTTGTTTTATTAATTGTTTGCAGGCATTGTCATGTAATTTATTAATTTTTTCTGTACTTTCATAGAATTCTCGTGTTTTTTCGTTCCAAAAATAAGAGAAATAAAAAAATATGAACACTACAAAAAAATGTTTAAATTTCAGAATCCTAGAAGAATTCTACGATACACGTATTTGAAGATTACAGTACCTGAATATTTGTAAACTTGTTTTTAATATACCAATATTGTATTTGGTGATGACGAATGCATCTGAAAATTAATATACAACAATTGCATCCGAGCTCAAAAAACACACACACACGCATTTACCGCGTGTAAAATGGTTAAGCGAGTCCATCGAATAATTCATCAATCAGGTGCAAAATAATGTGAAAATGATCATGACTCATGATTATGACAATGTATATCCAAGGTATTTCGGTCGTTTTTTTTTTGTTGCTATTAAGGGGAAAAATGCAAGGGCGCCGCAGTCTCGTCGGTTCCACCCACGTGGCTTTGGTTAGAGTGCGGTTACACTAGAAAAGACGAGTGTTCTCTGAATCTTCCGGATTAAAATGAGATAGAGTCAGGGACGCGTGCAAGAGTGGAGGAACGGGGTCGCGCGGTGACTTTTCGAAATTTGTTTTAAGAAAAGCACGGGAGATGAGAGGGAGAGAGAACAGGGCTTAATTGGATGCACGTGGGACTAGACATTGTCGAGGAAAGAGAACGGAGAGCGGCACAGGAGAGTTGTTGGTGAGCTCGCTCAGTGAAAAGAACGGGTAAAGAAGATTTACGAGAGACGATGAGGGGAAAGGCCGAGGGAGAAAGAGTTTCGTCGTATCCTCGTAACATTCCTTCAAAGAAACGAGATACACGAGAATGAGAAACACAGTCGCGGTTAGGGGAGGCAAGAAGGATTCTAGAGAGTTTTGCGGTGTGCTACTTCAGGGGTAGCGAACGGTGTTGAGTTCCGCGTTGCTGCTGTTGCTCGTACTGCTGTTGCGAGAGATCTCAGCTCGCGGTACATGCACAGCAGCCCTGTAAACTCGCTCTCCTTTGTGATGCAGTGCGTAAAGGGTTTCAGCAAACCCTTCGCCTCGGTGCTTCGGGGTCGTCGGTACAAGCGCCGCCCGCCGAACCTGTCTACGCGATACTGCACTCGGTATATGTGCTGTATAAAGTGTATGTGTTTTTGCCTTTACTCTTTCCGACTAGCAAACGATCGCTTCCGATGCTCCTCTCGCTTTCCCACTCGCTTATCCATTTTTCAACTAATTTTGAACCTATCTTTGTGCTTTTTTCTCATCGAAGAAGCATTGTTTTCGAGGGTTTCAATGGAGAAGGTTGGAAAACTCAAAAGAGCTGAAATGGTGAGGAGAATTGTTTCTAAAAAATGTAGGGTATATGCCCTGACTACGTAAAATCATTATAGGGAAGAATTGTTTTTATTGGATACTTCGCAAGAATTTTTCTAGCACTTCAAAAGCGGGTTTTTCTACTTTTTGCATGTTTGGCAGGATTGTTAAATCTGCCAATAACATATAATCGGCGATTTGACTTATGGAGAATTTCAAATGGTCTTATTGTTTTTTAAAAAAAAGTTGTTCGAATTTTACGGAATTTTGAAAATGACTGTTTGTTACAGACATAATTTAAAGCGATTGAAGACAATAACTTAAGATTTTTGGCTCATACTGTACAGAATTAACAGACGGTTCGCATAAAATAGGGCCATCATAGGGAAATAATTCTAATGTACTGTTATGTAATGTAATACTTAATCCAATTGTAATTCGATACCCTTTTTATTTCGGTAATTAAAATGCTAATAAATAGTGAATGTAAATAATACATGATGCATCGTACACATATTTTCCGCATCATTTTTCATATCTCACAGTCCTTTCACTATGAATAATGCAAAATCATCCTAAAAAAAATGTGAGCAGTCCATCATTTTCCGATCTAAAGTCTGCCTCACATAAAAGCGTATGCTTAATACATACCTATATTCGCAGTGAGGAAAAACAAGACACAAATTCGCAGACAGAGCCCAAGAAAATTAAAAAAAAAAAACAACACTGACGAGTTTTCAATCTATTCTTTCCTGCCGTTCGGCGAAAAATGGGTTAACATCCTTGCTGAGTACATTCGAAATGAATTGCAGCTCAAACTCATTAGCTAAAGGGAAGGAAATTGCATCGGTATATTCTTGCTTGAGAATATCAAGAGATAAATTAATGATACACGTAAGAACAAGCGTGGAGTATAGCGCTGGTATGTATGGCTGCAGAGTGTGCTCTAAAACTTTATACAGCGCAGAGCGACGCTTGCGTACGGGAAGCGTGAAAACTGGAACGCTGTCGCCAGTGGCAAAACCAAGAGCCGAGAGTTAGTCGGCACACGGGGCGCGTGGTACGGTAACAACCCGCGGTCACTTGTAATTAAACTTCCGATTTCGTAATTGCGCGAGAGAGAGAGGGAGAGAGAGAGAGAGAGAGAGAGGGCAGCTGTGCAAAGAGGGAAAATAAATGCACGAGTCGTAACGGAGCAATAGCAATAACCGTCAGTCTTCCGATTGATGTTGTTACAAGAGGCTTGGGTATTAGCCGCACGAATATAATATCGACGCAGAGAAAATGATCCGCACCGATATGTGCATACTTAGGTACTGGCCGGTCCGTATGTTATTAAACAATTTTTCGTTTTCACTTCTATATATATATTGCTAATAATTGCTATTCATATTTTATGATTGTTTATAACGTACACATAAACCTATACTTTGTGGTCGCCGTAATCAGAATTCCACAACGCGGCACAATATATTTTTATGATTTCCTTCGCTTGGATTTTTGATGCACAGAAATTAAAGTAATATTAGTGGTTTATAAAAGTGTCGATAGGAATTTTCTTACTCTTATCAAATCAATAATTATAGACGGCAGAGAAAAAAGCTGCTGCAAGAATTTTTTTAGTCGCACGTGATGATTGGTTTTCCAGATGTTAAGTAGCCAAATTACGATGTAAATATCCTTGTTTTATGATCAATTTTAGTCGATTTAAATATAGGAATTTAGGCGATTTAAATTTTTATCGATTTGGTAGAGATTTTTTTTTCAATCTCAAAGGTGTCATTCATGGGGAACTGTAGAATGAAAGATGATCGCTCAATTAATTTGAACGCTAACAGCGTAAACGAGAAAATCGTGATGATAGCTGCGAATCCGTGCCGATCGATCGGAAGTCATGTTCCTTCGTAAAATTCACGGAGTCACGCGATCGAACGATTGATAGTAGGCAATGCGGAGAAAGAGACACGCACAGCGCGAGAGAGAGAACGGAAAATACGTCTAGGAATTTCCATTTACATTAGAAATGTTAGAGTCGCAGCAGTGTTAGTACAGCCGCGAGCTCTCACATTCGCTGTGGCTTCCGTCCTAACTCCCGGCGATACGAGACGATTTTCCTCCTCTTACTCAGGAATTGACTGTTCCACTTAGACAAGTGTAAAATTAACGATAGACCGAATCATTATACCTGCACTTATTAGCTTTTTATCTAAATTGTAAACTAAACGTTCTTATTACAGTAGAAAAAAATGTTCACCTGAAATTGAATTTCCTGCTGAAAAATATCCCTTCGTAGTCAAAGTTTCCCTAAAGATTTCTTTAATTAATTTACAATTATAATTTGTAATTGAAAGAATTTATAAAATGTTTATGAAAAGATATTAATTATATACGACTAGATACTGGATATTTTTACATTACCGTCAGAAATGAACTCTTTTGAATAAGATTTAGAATTTAGGTGACTTCCGGACTGTAAATCAGCCTAGAATTTTCTTCGTCGAGATATTTCGGACTTCACTATCGTTTCTAGTCTGATATTCCATCGCGGAAAACGCGGGTTACAAACATTTCCACTGCGTTGTTGGAGAAAGTGATTTTTGATCATTTCTGATTTCAGAATTTATAGATCCGACTTCAGGTCAATGTTATTTGGCACATTAACATCGAAAAACCGCAATACTCTATAAAACAACCTTAAAGTACTTTTTGTCTTTCAGTCTTTTAAATAAGATTTGAAATTTAGGTGACTTCCGGACTGAAAATCAACCTAGAATTTTCTTCGTCAAGATATTTCGGACTTCACTATCGTTTTTAGTCTGATATTTCATCCCGGAAAACGCGCGTTACAAACATTTCCACTGCGTTTTTGTAGAAAGTGATTTTTGGTCACTTCTGATTTTTCAGAATTTGTAGATCCGACCTCAAGTTAGTGTTATTTGAGACATTAACATCGAAACACCTCAATACTCCAACAAAACAACCACAACGTAGATTTGACTGTTGCGATAATCGCCGAAACTCAAAAAAAAAAAAAATGTCACCACATAATCTTGAATTGGATAAGTGGTTGTCATAATAAACAAATTGTCATAAGCGGCACAAGGTTCCATCTCATGATATTATAAGCATAATTGTCTGATAAACATGACTAAAAACGCACTGCGATTGTTCCCTGATGTTTCCTCTCGGAATCATAAAAATAATGACATGCTACCGAGCATATAACCGCCGACGTAAAAGCAGTTTAATTTTAAACTCTCTGATCAAAATGTTGATACCATATGTTATCCACGCTCTCGATATGCTTCGAATGACCAACTAACAACAATTGTTTTAATGATAAAAATTGTGTGCGAATAGAATGAACCTTAATTCTGTAATGTCACTCAAAATTTCATGCTTGTGCAAGCCGAAAATCCGATTTATGCGTGAACAACTGTTTTAGACCGTCTAACTCGATGTTTTCGAGGTCTCACACAGCTTTGGCAACACACTTTCGATGTCTCGATCATTCGTGACAGATAACACCTTTCGTACAATGTTTATTTATACCAGCCATCATTCTTAGCTGTTGGTGGGTGTTACAAACGAATTATCGACTGGTAACAATCGAAAGATTTATTACATCGTGCGAGTGACTCGAGTCTCTGCAGAGTCAATCTTGATTTACTTGAACGAATGAAAAGAAAACAATTCTTAGCACACGTTAGTCCTATCTCTCATATATGGGTATATTGACTCTTGCTGCAAGCCAACGTAACGTAACGAAGGTGCCATATGCATATATAGATATATCAGTGGATATATCGATGATCGTCAACACGCGCACTACGAGAACTCGATGACATTCTAATTCAGCAACAGGCGCCGTGTAAAGAAGTTATAAAGATTAAGCTAATCTGTGCTCCTTGATCTTTCGTTGCTTGAACTACCCTGTGAAATCTAGCTTGTTAACAGGGCACGATTTCACACTCGGTATCTGTTAAGAAGGTTGGTCCTAAATAACGGCATGCGTTTTTTAAAGGAAATTCACACAACCCTTTAGACTAAAACACTTGTGACGATGAGTTGCTTTCAAGTTTCACGATTCTGTGAATATTTAGCTTTGGTGAATCATCTTAAGTTTGAACAAACAATTTCTTAAGATTGTGAAAAATCAGTTAAGTTTCCTGCGCATTCATATATTTTATTCGAACGCAATAAGTTTTCATACTTTCTGTTATTATCATAAAGATGAATGAATAACTTTTGTCAAAGGACAGACCATAACCAAGTGGCTGTAGCTTCTGGCTTCATATTGGCTGCACAAATGAGATTTTAATCATGTACGCTCTTTGATTTTTCGTTGATTCATATATAATTGTGAGATTAAGTGGATTAAGGATGCCCGATTTTGCGCTATTTTGTTCTAAAATAAACTATATCGTTGTGACGTTGGATTTGCAAACTAGTAAGGCCAGACTATTTGTGGCAATAAATTGTTATTCAGCTACACGAAATTTAAAAAATAGTATTTTGTCCCACTGCGGTTTGATATCTGTTATTATCATCAGGGCACTCGATTTATGTCGTCAGAAATCAAGCGATAATTATTGCACTAGATGCGTCACGCATGTGTACAGAAAACTCGGACGTATTTGTTGATAAAGAAAATCCGAGACGTAGTTCAATGACCAACTTTGTCGATGAGTGGTCGACGTACCCGCGGGTAAAAATGTTTCCGCACGCGCTTCACCGGTAGAATCTAGCATATAAGTGGATGCCGGACAACGGTATGCGGACAATCGAGCGCTGGTACGCACGACAGTCCCACAAACGACGTTTGCACCCAGCAACGGAGTCGCAGTGGCACAGAGCTCACTGCGTCAGCTCCGGGCATCACACGAGAGTGCACCGGGTTCTCGCTAATCCGCTTAATGCTGCGAGAAAACCGCGGGAAGAAACTCACCGTCAATTCCTCGTAGCGATGGCAGAAACAGCTTCCATGTAAGTAAACCGTACGAAGCACTGATCACTTCTCATAGCACAATTGGCTGGCTTTGCGGGACGATACGATCAAACGCGTATCGGTAAGGTTTTGCGATCTTCCGACGCTTGCACGGCCGCGTATCGACCGCAATCCAACTGTGCACCTGTCTAACGCACGCCTGACTCTCTTTTAACTTTCAAACGAACATCCAATCAAATGTCATCCTTGATCTCCACTTGTTTTCCGTTGTTTCACTCCGCAGCTCACTTAAGTTATTCACTTTTGTAGCAATAAAAAAAACAACAACAACAACAAATAATCACGCACAAAACAGTCCACGGTTAAAACACGAGCGATTAACATGCACGTATACACGGAGTCAAGTTTTCCGGGTCTCGGGTCCGTTGAGAGACTAGTAACGAGTAACCAGTCGTTGTTTGCTGTTCCAACCACGATTAAAATGAGATACCATATTCGATATATGGCTATCTCGTATTTTATAGAAATACAGAGTAGTGCGAGCACACAAACGAACTATCTATGTACCTAACATAAACTTGCACTGGTACTTATCACAAGTACTGATCACAATTCGTCGAGAGTGAGAAGATTCGACAAGATTCTCCGGATGCTGAGGGCGTTACATTTTCACCATGGCTTAAACGACTAATTGAGCAATTATCGAAGGTTATGTGTATCTAGTTTAGTGCAGTAAAACGAAATACACTTGAGCGATATCAACGAACGAATCGGCGCGGTGTATTTATCCAGCGAATAAAATCGTGATGAACCGCTGGATTTTTATGGAAATGTGCAGCGACGAGCAGCGACAAATATCAACACAGCGCTCGACTTCATATTATTCTCTCGAGCCATGAATTCTCGGCCTTTTACTGGCTGAATGTACGCGCGTTTTTACGCTCTGGGTATCCACTTTTATTCACGTACTGGGGAAGTTTCCATTGAAAACGGATCACTGTATATGGACAGAATAGCGAGGAATGTATGAACGGTAGGTAAACAACAATACAAATTTATATTCTATGCTGGATGAAAGAAGGGGGATGGGAAAAAGAAATAAGAATACAGTAGGAAAGAAATGGATATGTTGGAAAGAGTAGAACAGGTGACAGCAAACACTCCCTTCCAGTTATTCAACACGATGACCGTCCGTTGTCGACAGGGGAATGCACTTGTCGAGCCTCAGGCGCGTACTATTCACGACAGCCGATGCCGTTGCCGCTCCAGGCTTCGAAATTTCAACGCTTATGTGGCCAAGCACGCTGGGGTCTTCCACTCGACCTTCTGAGATCGTTTGATTCGGTTATAGAGTACCGGACGCCGAGTATTACACTTTCGTTGCGGCACAAGCCATCCTCGTGGATCATTCTCCTTGAAGTCCTTTGGATGGAAGAGCCAACCCTTGTTCGTTTCCCAGTGTACGACGAAGAGTTGCGTCCAGGGTGGACATACAGGGGTCCAACGTTGTGTATGTGTGCATGAACCGAGCCTGACGTTCCAGAACAATTAACCCCAAAGTCTAATCGATTTAATTAGGCGTCAACCGTGGCCTCCTTTCAATCAATTCTCCTCCTGCTCTGCCGGCGGCAACGACGACCACGACGACGACGACGGCGACACGACGTTACCACACCACTTCGTTCTCGGGTCGTCTTCGCTTAGAGCCAACAACAGCAGCCCTACACCCTTGAACGAGGTTTCTCCACGTCGGCGTCACCGGGATTCCACTCTGCACACCTCAAATCAATCACTTCACTTCACGGACGTCAGGAGATCCGACAGCTGACAAACCGGAGCGGAACCTTCAGCCCGGACACTGTGAGGGTAATCTCGTCGGGTACCAGATTTAAAAACTGGAACGCAACCGGAGAGCACACTATGAACGAACTATGTTCACCTTCATCTTATCCTCGAGAACTCGCGATGGTCCAGAATCCGGGACTTTCATCGACACCAGTTCCTTACTCGAGACTCATCACGTTCAACTTGCGAACATACATTGTATAATATGGCCTGTGAAAATAAGGCACCCCAAGGTGTTCCCACGTGTTTACCGGCAAGCCCGTCCCAACCGACGTGCGACTGTTACAGAGCGTGACGACGGCTACACCGGGGCTTGCTCATCGTTATCTCACTCATGAGTCGGTTCGCGCGTTACTAACGTGCCTCGAAGTGTCCTGGTCGCAACTAATTTCTAACGCGACCAACAATTCGGCTTTTACACAGTGACCAAAGTTTTGCCGGGGGTCGCGGAACTCGTGGCCTCTTGCACTCGACGCACGCCGCGCTCGCGGGATGACAATGATAATGATATAACAATAGCCGCGTGCGTTCTCCGCTGGTTCAGATCTTACACTGAAGAACCCCGGCAACCCACACACACGTGTGTGGATAGCTGCGTACCTCTCTCGCGGGGCCGGGGCCCCGGCAGGTAGATGGAAGGAGGTTGTGGGCCGTGGAGGTAGGAGGTGGAGTGTCGGAGCTAAACTTGGGGAGTAGGGAGAGGCCTCTCGAAGTTACAGCAGAGCAGAAGCCACAGCGGGAACAGCAGCCACGGGAGACGGAGCGAGGTAGAGAATGGGAATGATAAAGGAAGATAGAGATGAGCGACAGGACGACGAGGGAGTGACAGAGAGACCAGGGAAATAAGAGGAGGAAGGAGGGGAAGAAGAAGACGCAGAAGAAGATGATGAGGAAGAGGAGAAAGAGAGAGAGAGAGAGGGGCTATCTCGCGTGTGTTACCCGGCGAACACACGAGAACTCGTATGTACAGCCGCGCGCAACACCACGCGAGAACGATATACCTACCTGAGGAGATCGAGGTGCACACCGGTAACAGGTAACACACGGGGCTGCCCCGTACGGTCGCTTCGGGCCATGCCACGGAGTGGGATACCAAGAGGCGGCCGGAGAGACACGCTCTCTATAAACTTCTGAGAGTCTACGGTGGTGGAACGGAGTGCGACAGAAAAAGGAGAAAAGCCACTGAGAAAGATTGAGAGAGACGATGAAGCCGAAGAAGATGATGCAGACGAGGGAAGAAGAGAATGAGGGAAAGGTATAGAAGAAGCTAGTATGGCAGGTATACGTACTACAGTATAATACACAAGTGTGGATGTTTGCGTCATGTGGTGTCTGCATCTACTGTACTGTGTCCTCCCGGTATAGTAACACATATATACCTGTAAAACCGGAGAAAACGGCCACAAATACAAATACAAACGCACATATGGCCACATTGGTGGACGTGAACACGACATATCCCGACTCACCTGGTCCACCGTCGTCACCGCGTCGTCTTACCCCGCGCTCTTCACCTGGCTTCACTTACATACGACGATATGGGATACCGAGGAGCTCTTGGATATAGCCACGAGGTAGGCAGGTTACGGACAAAACTAAAGAGACTGAAAATCCGAGAGAGGCGGATAGGGCCGAGGGAGTGAAAACGAGGACTTTAACCACCATCGGTGATGCTGTGGTGCTGGTGCATCATGAGAAAAGATGAGAAGAAGAGAGAAATGAAAAACAGGAGATGAAAAAGATGAAGAAAAACAACGAGGTGGAAGGAGGTAGAAACTGAAGAGAGGCTTCTTCATGAACAACTCTCCATGAAATTGTGGAGGGGTGTCGGTGCTGGCCATGCTTCAGCAACTGATGCACCCGTGATGCTTCTGGCCCTTACTCTTGCTCGGCATCGCTAGTCCAGTCGATGATGCTGCTGCTGCTGCTGCTGCTGCTGCTGTTGTTGGTGGTAACTGCGTTGCAGCCTTTTGCAGCCGCAAGGCTCGCTGTCTTTTCATGTACACTCGTTCAAGAACGTATGAAGTACAGTACGCACACTTTGCCTCCTTCTTTTTCGTCCACATCAGTTAACCAAGCAGTCTCTCGATCGGTCTATGCTTCTGGAGCGAAGGAACGATGAGGCGTACCCGCCAGGCGTCAGCCGAGACGATGAGAAGAGGGAACGAGGCTGCTAAGGATCGTTTGCTCGTCTTCTCGATCGTTCATGTGGACGAGCAGCCACGCGAACCCATCTACGTCTTGGTTTTACCATCATTATGGAGCGAGCGAGAGTAGCCGCGACCTGAGAGAGAAGCAGCTGTTTTCCTCTCTCACAAGAACGCCTGGAGCTACAGGGCTACCGGATTGAAGAATGCCGAAGTCACGCTGGGCGTTACTGGTACAGCATAGTATATTAGTATAGTATACGCCCTTGCTCATCGAGCAACGTTCCGGGTTTACCGCAATGTGACCCGGTGGTCCAGCAACGCGAATGAGAAGGGCTGGAAGGATTACAGCCGATGGCTCCGTTCACTCTCTTCCACCTTCCATCATTCATTCGACGCGGTTTCATTCACTGAACGCTGAATCCAGTCAATGCGCACGATGAGTAGCAGGTGTCGCAGACTCGGTTGATATAACCAACACGAGTTATCGTTCCTGTCTTTTTTTTCCTACACTTTGTAGTCGTTTTATGGTGACTCGGAAGTCAAAACAACTACAGTTGACTTTCGGCATTGGCATAACGTCGAGTTCTAACTAATGTCGTTAATAATATCATACATTATATGATACATTCGCAATGTTATCAAATCAATATCATTAGAGTTTCATTTCCGCATTGGAAATATATAACGAGACACAGTAGTGGTCAATTTCTTACGTTTATTGATAAGTTTGACATTATATTATTTATGTACAATTGTATGAATCATTCTCTGAGTTTCCGATTGTTCAGGCGTCTCCGGGCGGACACTTGATCAAACAGGAAACGGTTTTCCATCGTTTGTTCGTACGTCGATTATGGTAGGATGCAAACAATGTTCAGTTTGTCTTACGTTGAATGAATTCGCGTGAATGGAGGATTGTGGCAAACAGCAGAAACTATAGACTCCGAAAAAGGGTCGAGCTGATTACTGATGAGGCGAATGCAGCTGGAGAACCGTTTTATATCTATCGGTGGCGAGGACCTTAAGCAAGCTACTTCGCCCGGCTCACCTGTCATCTCCTCTTATCGCGTACAATCCGTCCATCCATCTCACAGGCTTATTCTGGCGCTGCGTCAGCAGCGACAGACTCTCAACTTCCTTCCCTCCCAGTTCGTCGTTCACTTTTACTTTATTTTTCTTGTCCTCTCATCTCGATATTCTCGACTCTCGTCTTTTAGCTTAACTATTTTATTTTGGTGCACGAATATCTCTCGATCCTTCTGTAACTCACTTTTGTTTTTCGAACTACGTATATATGTGAAGCCCATTTCGTACAGTGCAGCAACCGTTCCAGTCTGACATTGGTTTGACAAATTAAGTGACATTCTCTCGCATCAACGCACTTATCGGGACAAGAGAATTAACCGAGTGTCGCAAAGTAACACTGATTGAGTCCATACATTTGATGGATTGCTCAATTATCAATGAATATAAATAGTTACAGTGCTCTGCAACAAAACAGAAATCGTACAATTTGAAACAACTGAACTACGCGCGGAATGCTTCATTTTCAGGGAAACAATTTGAATTTTAATAATTGTTTTTTCATAAGAAATTTGCCAGCGATGGGCAAACATCAACTAATGATAAATGTAAAACAGTGTATATACGCTACAGATATTATAATAAGTGGGTATGCAAATTAGAATTGCCAAGCGTCGTAAGTCATTCGTGTGCGATACTCTGAACGAAGATTGTGGTGGTCAATCGAACATGCTTACTTATATATATATACATATATATATAGGAACGAGAACTAGGATCGCGCGTACAGCGAGCCATGAGAAGATAAGAATACCTGGAGTGAGGTAGGATGGTCTTTCCGCGCAGAGAGAGGGAGAGAGAGAGAGAACGAGCGGCTGCAATTACAACGGGACGTTGTTGCCGCTGCCGACAACGACGAAGAGGATGAAGCCGTGGAGGAAGGCAACGGTGGTAGTAATAATACAGTCCCTTCATATGTATACCTACACGGAACTTCCATACGCGCGAGGTAAAGATTCGATACGTGAGACAGAAGTGGAAAAAAGGTTAAAAACTCGATGTGACATGAAATATGCGAGCGTTTACGCACGAACGTACCTGCCCACCGGCGTACCCATTAAAGCCTCTGTAGCATCGAGAACAGCAGCACCAGCAGCAGCACAACAACCACCACCAGCAGAAAACCCACTCAGAAGTTCCTGCCATTCTCCTTATACAGTTCTACGGCAAACGACCAAGTCGACAACGGTAATTGAACTACAGAGACAACACCGCGACTTATCGAAATTTCAGGGATTAATAATAAAAAGACAGTCCGTTTATTCTCCGCACGAGAAATTCCGCGCTGTTGCGGAGATATTTCCGATTCCAAAGAATACACGTGTATTATTCTCGTTATTCTCACCACTTGATTGTAAATGGGTGGGGTTCAAAATGGCGTGTGATCAAAATAGCGAATACCTGAAATAGCATATTTCATTGTGATGACCATTTTAGACTCAGACGTTCAATGCACTTGAAATCGCTGCCTCAGACATTTGCTATTTGACCCTCACCTGTATAAAATAATTAAGTATCAAGGTCTAGTGGGAGGGGATTCGGGCGATTTAGAATAATTAGCCCGGGGAGAAGCTCATAGGAGAATTTTGAATTATCAGGGCCTGAAGCGAGTTTTCTTCGGAGGACATAAAGTAATGAATGTTGTGTGGCGGGACATGGATTCAGGAGCCGTTAAAACGAAGCACAAGCCTTGCGAAGCGTATGCTTAAATGAATAGGTAGAGTCCTTACGCAGAGAATCGGAATTATCAACAAATTCTTGGAGGGAAATAGGAGAAATCGAGACCATACGGGAACCTATGCTTTGAGTAGTCAGGGCCCAATGGAAGGCCCACAGGGGGCCAGAATAATCATTACCTGGATTGGCCCTGTTATTCAATAGTGAAGTAATAGCGAAATATTGCACGAATCCTAAAAAATTCTATTAGAAATAATAAACATTGAAATGCACTGCAGTAGATTACAGTATATTCAGAAAGATGCTCTAGACTGACTCGTTAAGAATTTTGTACGGGAACAGAATATATCTTGGTAATGGAGTCAATACTAATATCAAAGACAAGGAGGATGCAAGTATCGAGAGTAAAATGAGAGAAGGGTTGTTAAGTTACCTTTCTGTACAAAACGCTGGTCAGTCCAACGAGCGTATACTATATAAGCAAGCGTCAAAGTGTCCGAGAGCCAGGGTGTCGAGCGCGCCACGTCGATAATTTGATAAAGTGTCCTCTCACATTAGCCTATTGATTGCTCCATTGTCCCGAGTCCACAAGGTTTCTCCTTGGGGACGTTGCTTCGGAGAGTAAGGCCTGGAAGGTCCCTTTCGTCGCTCTCTCGCCATACTCTTCGCTGCTCTTCTGTCCTAGACAGTCTAGTCTATCCCCTGTACTGCAATACACATTCACTGCTCTATTCCAATACTGTCTCGCGTACAGTCTGTCACACATCGAGTTTGGGTGAAGCTTTGAGTAAGCTTGAACGATAGTGCTTTCATGTTACACGACCTGCAACTTGTACAATTTCCGAGAAAGCCCTTCGACATCGATTTTGCCAACAGCGACACCCTTCCCAACCCTTCCATATTCATAGTTCACACGTTTGCCTATAACACAGAATACTTGGTAAGTTTGAGGTTGTGCAGCTATAGGTAGATACCGAATGAAGAACAGCAAACGGATCAGCATATCCCTCTTCGTGCTTAACTATAAACTACCGGCTCAAAGTTTCGTGACAAACACAGCCGCCTCCGAGCCAATTAAATTCGTGATTCCAACCGCTGATTGTCCCTCACTTCCTGCAGTCTCCCGATACTCCAGAGGCAGTCAATCTTTTCAGCTACGCTAGACTGGGTCTGATTCTGAGTCCCGTGCGACTTCTCACACATCCAACCAACAGACCCTACGAAGAATGCATCCCGCTCCTCGGCTCTTCGGCTCGTCATGTATCAACTGCTATGTGGTAGCCACGCGAACCTCCACGACCGGAATCCCTCGTTGAAATCGACGATCGATTATACCTGACCCGGTCTGCGGCTGCCAAGCGCAGCACAAGCGGTCGATCCCGACTCCCTCCTTCTGGACGGGCCTGCATCCTAATTGAATCGTTGCTCTGACCGGTATTCCGAAGCCCCATATCCCATTCTCTTGGCTCGATTGCTGAAATATCTGCGGACCTAAGCGTGCACCACCATTTCGTATAAAACTCTTGCGCTCCCTACCGGTTGGCCGAAGCCATTTTTCAGAACTCCAAGCGTGCGGATAATTTTCGATCTGATAAGTTATAATTACACTCTGCGGGAACGCTTATACGATCCTTAATTGCAAAAAATAATTATACCACAAGTGCTGCATGATTTAACAGTATTTCCGAAAACAACCGAAATAGCTGCAAGTAAAACATTCTTCATGGTGCAGAAACGACGGAGAATGAACTGTAGCACGCAAACCCGGTCAGATCATTCACTGAATCACATAATCGATTATGAGCCGAAGAGCAAAGTGACGTGACACGATTTCAAACTTACTCTCATTACAATCGCACATCTTACGACAATTTTGTTCTTTGGAATTGTTAAGCGTCGCTAGTCCTTTTCGTTTAGGATATCAGACATTTTTTCGTAACAGAATTTCCCACATAGAAAATATGAGGAATGGAGAATCAAATCCAGGATGGAGTTTGGTGCATTTCGGATGCAGTCCAAGATGGACCATTGTGGAATCGAATTGAATCCTATTTTCCATCCTTGACAACCCAAATTCCTTTCGATACTGGCCAAACTCTATTCTAAACTGACCATTTATCCGCTGGGCCTCATGCGAATCATCACTATCAGTTTTATGACTTTAAGAATTCTTCGATTCTATTTTGTTTAATTATAATCGGAACTGTTCTACTGTTTCGATGTTATACACCGGGAGAAAAAGTTTCGTTAAATCACAAAATTCTTCGTCAGCGAAATAATATACTGGTTTGTATAATGATCTTAAACTTAACGAAAAGTAATGGCATTTAATCAAGGAAAAATTTCTTTAAAACAGTGAATCGTCAAGACACTAACGCAAAACATGACCTATAAAATCTCATGTAGCAAAAGGAATAGAAACACGACAGAGATTACTTACAAAATATGTTATTCCATGCCGTATTAGGTGTCGAAATATTAAAGAACTCATTTTACATAATTTATTTAAACAAACACTGCTACCCCACTTTGCATTTTCATTCATTTTTCGCTTTCAATGACGCTAACCACGTAATCTCGCTAACCAATGGCAAACGCCGCCAATGTATTGTTTCGATGAATGCAGGTAACCTTTTATTTGAATCAACGAAATTATTTCTTTATTATATACTCATTAAATAGATGTATCTGTACACCCAATGAAATGGTTTTTTGAAGCTCAAATGCAACAACCCATTGAAATCAAAGTCATTTTTCGTTGCTAATCAATGAAAACAGTAAATCCACATATTTGTAATCAATAAAATCAGTTGTTTCGGTGTATGCATGATTACATGATATCGTCCTTCTGTTCCGATATTTAATTAGACCCTTGTGCCATTCCGCCCCGTTCTCCCAGACCTATACCTGTGCGATCCTTCGCCTCCCCTCCCAGTTTAAAACACAGTTCACCCTCGGCTCTCGTACGAAGGCGCATCCTAATTGAATCGTCCCCGAAGCCCGAGCAAATCTCTTCCGACAGCGAGAATGTGACAGACATCACGGTTCCGCCGTCATTGGGTGACCGCAGAAAGAGACCCTCGATGGGTCAGAGTAACCCTGACTCTGAGCCTCATCCGGCAGCATGGAGCATCTCCAGCCTCTTTGGATTCTCGGTCCAGGACGGAGGGACCAAACTCCACGCCCGGTAGCTACTTCTATATACTACTCTATACGTCTGCAGCATCATCGACTGGTCGTTCCGCTGCTGCTGCTGCTGCTGCTTGTCTCGCTTCGGACCTTTTGCGTACCAGTACCTGCTGCGAGAGTCTTATAACCGCGAACGCGCGTGTGCTCGTGGGCGGGGCACGGCAACTCCACGCTTATTCGTGTGCCATTCTATTTCAGCGCTCACCGCGGCTCTCATTCATAACTCGGTATTTTTAATAGCATAGTGGCTGCCCGCGCAGCAAGGCGCAACGACCACGCGCTTCTTCGCCACGAACGACTTTGTGAATTCAGGCTTTTATCAACATCTTCGATATTTGAGGCGTGCCGATGAATCCAAACGCACATTCCTAAATAAGTTCGATTATAATTTAAGACATTTGCAATAACGCGGGAAAAAAAATTCAACGCCATTAGATATACTTGCGACTTTATAAGTCTAGGTAATGATAATAGCAGTTAAACTTTTTTTCGTGGGATTATTTTGTCGATTTTTCGAAATGCACGCGACTTTTAGAAGATTGATTTTATGAGTTTAAGCATTTATTTTTCTGAGATGCGTGAAAAATCGGCAATTTTTTTAATAAACTATCACATTTTCTAAACTGATTATAAAAAACACGAATTTAATGAATAAAGTGAAAGTCCGGAAAATAAATATATTGCTAACGCTAATCTATAAACAAGAATAAACAATACCACACAAAATATTGATTTTGAGTAATAGCAATTAAAAACCTTCTATTTCTCGGGGGATTAATTTGTTGATTCTTCAGAATGCACATGATTCTTTGAAGATTGTTTTCACCAGCTTTAAAAATATATATAAATATATTCCGAAACTGGTTAATTTTCTGATTAAACCCTGCTATTTTTTCAAATAGATTTATCCTGTGTCGCAAAATCGACGTATTGTTTAAGCTAACAGGTAACAAATAAAACAAACGAACGGAAAATAAATACCATGTCTACGCTAATCTTTAACTACAAATAATGAATAACACAGAAAAATTGTATTTTATGCAGAATTAAACAAAATAAAAGATGTTTCTCTAGATTTTCCCACAAATCTCTTCGAAATGATTAACTCCCCCTTGTGACTGTGACTTTATACACCACTAGGGTCTTCTGGAGATGTGTTGAATTCTTGAGGATTTACATACGTCACGTGTAGAATGTTGTTGCTCACCAGGAAAAGCTCTGACTGGTATACTCCAGTGACTACAAACGGTCTCGCACTTGAGGTACATACTAAGCACTTTGGCTCGGTGCGATGCCACGCGGATGAGTCTCGTATAGTCTCGGAAGAAAACACAACGCAGTGGAAAGGAAAGGAAAGATGAGAATGAGAAACGAGGAGAGGAGAAGATCCGGGGTGAGAGTGACTGCGAGGTAATCCTTATGGACCGGACGTGACGGTGGACCATAGCGTCGAGGAGAAGACATTCGCGCACTTGAGCAAAAGAAGACAACGACGACGACGAAGAGGAAGAAGAAGAGGAGGAAAAAGTACGCGGCGAGTCTTCTCAGTTGCACTCGCTGCAGTTGATGCAGCTCCAACGCCACGCCACACGAACACCTATAAATAGACGCGCGGATAATCACTCAGGATTTATGGTAACCACGGATTATCAAGTTGTACAAGGGAGTATATTTCATATCACGGACATAGCCTTATTTCAATGGGTGCAAGAGAGAATGAAGCAGAGAGATACCTGCCGTCCCCTTCGTGCTTCGTGCTCAGCAATGCGGCGATGCATGCATTGCAGCATTTTTCCGCACATTTGCATCAACGAATTCACGAGGATCGTCACTGGGACGTTCGAGTCCGGATAAAAAGACAACAGGATAAGGGAAGCACTTAACAAACAATTTAGCATTCGTTCATAAGATATTTGATACATCTGAATTGTTTCAGAATCTTTAGAATGTTTTTTTTTTAATATAAATATCCACTTCCTTAATATTATGTGGCAGAAATGAAATAATATATCTTCAACACAAACTATATTTAAACAAACAGGGAAAGAAGGCAATATAAAATGTTGCACCGTCGCTTGATCAAAATTGAACTTATTTATTCTTTTAACAAATCAATACCGTCTGAACGAAATTTGACTTTTGTGCCAAAGTCTATCTCGAAGTGGTCCAATATGTTTGCTACACTTAAGGAATAGCTTTTTTCAAAACATCTTTTGAAATTCTATATTTTCATTTTATGATGAAAACAAAAGTATTTACATGGAAAAATGATAACGTAATTTTCTTGGCATTATTTTTACTTATAATAATATGAAAATAATTTTAATCCATGAAAAAAGACGTTATTGGGGCCTTTCTGTTGAGTGACGCGAATCCCGCCAACAAAAGCTTGTTGATTCTCAGGACCCGGCGAACGAGCATTCGAGTGACGCTGAAACTGGCTTGTCGTGGCGTCGTCTTCCAGGTGTGGATATAAGGATGAAACGAGCAGCCCTTCTTCTTCTTCTTCTTCTTTATTTCTTGGCCTGGAGACTGATTCCCACGTCTTCCCATTCTCCAGGCGCTATGGTGTATGTTATAGCCAACACTGTAAGGTCTATATGAGCCAGGCTCTCTGGCTGGATCGAAGACTTTTCTCCTGGCTGGATGACCGATCGCCGACGTCGATATCGATCGATCGTCGGATTAGCTCGGACGAGCGAGAGGAAATACCGTGCTGGTTGGTTCTTCGGACGCTTGATGTGTGCACGAACCTCTCGAGGCAGGTAAAAATCTGAGAGGCGTTAATAAGCGTTCTACAGTGTAGCACACGTTGATGAATCGGTCCAAGAACGTACAACACGATTGGAGCTCCAGAAGAAGCCTCGTCTGATGTCATTGACATTTGATGTTGATCTCACGATTATCGGTGAAAATTGTTGTTACTTTCTCAGAGCAGAGGTGTTTGCCTGATCAGTGCTATGGTCTGTATTTTTTCAGGCAATGAAATAATTTTTTTAAATCAGTGACAACATATTTATTTCTATGGCGAAATTTGTTTTGGGGCATCTAATACGATTTCGATGGCAGAACATAATTTGTGCGTCAGGAAAAGCATTTTTGCAACAGAATAAATATTTCTGTACCAGAAATGTTGAAGGAAAAACGCAATAAAAGAATAATAACCTAGTGACAGATTTTTTCGGTTGTGGGAGCGAACAAATTTTGTGTAGAAACACATACCTCACTGTAACTCACAAAGGGTTGACTTTCAAAAAGTGAATTAGCCTTGAGTACAAAAATATCATCGATAATCAATCATTTTTTTGAAAGCGATATAATTGGAAGGTGCGATAACCTACGTAATGGTTTCATCTTTCTTTCAAACCCGGAAGCCTCTTAAATAATTCTACTGTTCAGGCCACCGGATGCATTCGCCAGGCTTCTCGTTGTTAGGAGCCGATCGAAGAAAAAACTGGTATTTCTTGCACGTCATCATCTTCACTGGACTGACATGCTACCCACTGTATTTCACTACATTTGTGTCGTTATGGACGTGTTAATATCTGCATATGAAGCAAAGAATAAAACCTCAATATTGTCCGAACTAAACGCCTGCTTACGGCCCCGACGTGCACTTCACGCGAATTTTATTGTTGTGTAACACGAAGCCTGCTATACACGATCGTTTACACGCTGCTTATTTTAAAATTGCTGGTGCTTATTCTTGAACCTCCATTGACAGGGTTTCTTGAATTTTGCAGCACCTGAGAAAGTTGCACATGCACATGCAACTTTGCATATGCAACTACATATGTGCATCAAAATATATGTCATATAGAAAGTAATAATAACAATTGTACGCATAATTTCTTGTTTTTAATATCATGAATATATTTATTATTTTTATAGATTATTGCATATTTCATCTTATTTAATTTTTTAGAATTCCATTACACGGTTTGAAAACTTCTTATGTATTCATGCGGAGAAGTTCATTCACTCGAGAAGTTCCTGAATGAAGAAGACTCAACATCTAGCACCTCGATCCTGAAGAAAATAACCTGAAGGCAAAGAGAGATAGAGTCCGGAAGAGAGCACATAATTTTTGAGAGACTTTCATAACACACGAATCTCGCTATTTTGGGTATTTAAGTGAGCGCTTCTAGAGATTAGTGTTTTGGTATTTTCAATTTTTCAAAATTTAACTCGCCGATTTTTCTAAATTGAAATAATGAACCAATGGCATTCCTAAGAAAATCCCATTTTAAGTTCTTGACTAAAATTACATTATTGTTTAATTCAATTAAAATGTAGGAGGGACTCTTAATGACGTTCTGTTGCTTTCATAGCGTTTGGATTGACATTCGAATAGATGATCTCAAAAATAGAAAATGTATGACGTTGACCATTGAGAGGCTATACTAGTGTAAACCGTAAAATCAGACGATTTTTGGGCGTTCATTTAAAATAAATTATTGCATCGTACGTTATCGAACTTAAGGGATGGATTGATTCATAAAGTAAGTACATAAAATGATGTTTTGGTACAAAAATAATTAAATACACGCAACTTCTGCGCTACTCCTCCGCGAAACTAAAAAAACGAGATGCTTCGCTGCTGTGATGCCGTATTCTTTGTGCCATCATTTATGATTCAAAAAATTTATTCAAAACTGCCAAAATACCGGAATTTGAAAAAGTTAAAATTTCGCCGTCAAATTTTTTTCGTCCTTTCAATGCCAAATTAACATTTTTCATCCAATCAAAAAAATTCTAGATTATTGCATGAATAAATATGTTTCAATCACGTCGTAAAAATTTGAAGTCAATCGGGTAATTTGATATTGAGAGCTGCAGTAAATAAAAAAAAAGCCGCGTTTCTAATCTGCAAGCACCTCTTTTTTTGAAGACTACCATTCTAAAACGATTTGAGATTTGACTTTGACATGTCAATGTGATATTCTAAAAGGTACAAACTTCCAAACTATTTAAAAAATACTATTTTTTTACTGCTTTACATTGGGTTGCCTTAAGAATTTAGTCTAATGGCCAAATGAAGATTGGCTCACATAAGCTGGACCATTTGGGCCTATAACTAACATCATTAGGCTTATTAAGTGTATGCATGAAAAATGTGTTGGACTTGATTCCCTGGGAAAGTCGGTTCCCTCTACTAGTTGGTCACTCTCTTCAGATTCTATCGAGTCATTGTTGTTTGTAGTAGTATTGGGCTGTGAAGCGTGCAGGGGAGCCACCGGCCTCAATAAAAGTGGCTATAGCGAACCGGTGCTAAGAAACCATCGAACAATCCCCTACGCTCATCAAAGTATCCTCGATACGTTCCCATTCATTCATTCGTTTGTCTATCTCACTTCTTCCTTGGCTATAGCTCACGAACTCTCACCGTAGACCATGATGAGCCCAGAATAAAACATACCACATAGTACAAGCGGTGGTTTCACCTGTTCCCGAGCCACTGGATCAGGACGTTGATGGCGTGTCCGTCACGACCGTAACCATTATTATTCAGACATTCGTGGGTAATGTCGAGAAAGATTTACAAAAAATTATACACAGAGAAAAATAATGTATGAATTGAATTGAATAATTACTGAATTTAAATATTATTTAGAATATTTTTGTAATGAAATTAATCTCCAAAAATATCGGAGAATTGCGGACAGGAGAATCGATTATTTTTTTATTACAATGATTTGTTTGTTTTGTTGTTTTTTATTCAGTGTAACGATGAGGAAAAAAATTGTTTTGAATAAATTTGTTCAACATTCTTTCACTAAAATGGTAGAATATAGGAAAAACACATTACGATATAATGATTTATGTTAATAATGAACACGCGAACATACGAGGCGAGCTCGAAACCAATTGAATTGTTACAACTCATCTGCTTAAAAGTTTCCATTTGCTGGTTGAGTAATTTTGAGCCTCGACCGGTTTCGTTAATAGACATCTATGAATTTACGTAGGCAGTGCATTATTGTTATATAATATAATTTTATTTCCATTCCATAGCGTAGAAATATGTTATAAATAACATTGTAGCTCGCAAACTGTTATTATAGTTTCATAGTTACGTCTGATGCTGATCGAATATATATAATATCGAATGTCTAGTTATGAAAATGAATCCCAATCGATAGATCGGACAAAATAAAAGCACTGGGAATACATTTCATGGAACGGAAAGCTTTCTACACTGTAAAAACTGTGTTGAATTTACCAACTTTTAAAAACTGGAAAATTTTATTCAACACCAAACGTTATCGATTGGGCGTATTTCGGGGTTATATATTTCCATTCATTCAGAAATGTGAACCTGGAACACTTATAATAGTACATATCAACACCGAAATACGTTATGTCAACAGAAATTGGTGTTTAATTTACCCCGAAGATCGTGGATCTATCGGGAATACATATAGTGTTAATTTGACACGACGCTCTTTCACAGTATACAATGTCGAAAAATAAATCTAAAGACTTTAATTCCTCTCTTTGAGCAGATAATTATTTCCTTTTCTTATTCCATGCTCTGCATTTACAAGGAAAATATCCACTATCAAAGTATCGATATATGACTAAGTGCGTACAGTGTAATGAATTTTCCATGTACGCATCATGTCGCCAGCAATATATTGAAGATGTCACATATATCCTTAATCCTGTCTGTTGCTCATGAGTCAGTCAGACAGAAAAGTAGGAGGAGAGTTGAGAAGAGACTAAGTAGTTATCGAGGAATTATTGCAGCGTAACCAAACTAATAAAACCAATTTGATCGTATTAACGTCTCATCTGCATTTACTAAACGCATTAATAATGTAAATCTTTTTTTTGTTCACATCTGAAAGATTTCCAATCCATTGGCGATATTATTTGGCTCTCCAGAGCCGTTTGGAATGCAGAAAATAACTGAGAACTGTATCCTGAAGAGGGCGCTGCGAAGGACACCTTCGTGTATGCGCAAAATGTTCCAGCATAGCTTCCCGTAGCGATTGCATGCTGGGGGAAACGTCGTCGACGTTTGACAGGCTGCAAGACTGAGAAAAGATAACTCTTATCTTTATCCTTACCCGGTATATCCACTTTGAACGAATAACTGTCGGCGTCCTCATTAATTTCTCGTTCGAGCTCGCCCTCGCGGCCTTCCCGGGAAACAGAGTGAGAGGGCGCTCGCGGCAGTCACAACGACGACAGCGACAGTGGCGGCGGCGGCGACGAAGACGACGGCAACTAGTTTCCTTGCAGGAATTCCAATTTGTAAATGAAGCCGTCGATAAGTGATCGCAAAGACGAGTGGGTGCGTGCAAGGAAAGCCGTGGAATCGTGCGTCTTGGTTGCAATGTGTGAAACATATTCAAGCACGTAGAAATACATACTTTGATGCGCATGCGTGACTCGAAGAAACTACATTGAGCTCGTCTGGCGACCAGCAGCAAATCCGGAAGCGGCACGTTGTGTCCTCTGATAAACGCAATCTCGTTCTTAGAAACCTGTATTTGTAGCGGTATATGCGAAATTGTATAAATAATACGCGATATCTTTTCGGATTTTTGAAGAACGCTTGAAGTTTATAGCTACGACAAATAAAAGAGTAACAATTAATTTCCATCGATTACAACGACCGTTACACTCGACAGGAGATGAAAACGTAATGGTTTATTGGAGAAATAATCCGAGTATATACAACACGATCTTAGATGCTTAGAAATATTCTCAGAATGAAAACGGTACTTTGTGGTTCTAGTACGATGATGCTTTCTGTGCAAGTATCAAATAATATTCTTTTTTGTAACACGTGTATATAAAGTGCGTATTTATGTGCCTCGAAAATATGTGTAAAATAGAGCATTATAGCAAGGCATGAAATAATGTATGTCGCGCATGTACGCATAAGCTGCGAGCGATTTTACGCACTGATAGTATTTTACACACACTTTCATTTATAATATTAGTACTTCACGTACCCTACCGTCGATAATAGCCGAAGTGGGGCGCCACCTGCGCCTGACAATGGACGCGCCGTGCAGCAGTCGTACCAGCGTGAATTTGCCGAATGCGCGTCAAATACGATGACATAGAAACATTGAAATAACCTCATTCATTAAAAAAATTGTTTAGTTTCCTTTCAGGAGGCTCAGCCCCTGCACCGCGCTGGGGCTTCGCCCCTTAACCCCGGTGTGGTGTCGTATTGATTTTTTTTCCATTTTCACATTTTTAGATACAATTGATAAAAAACAGCGTATAATCTCTGCAACCTCACCATCAGCAAGACCAGTTTCGTAACCGGTCACGCTCCATCTACTACTTAGCTCGCTAGATCAAATATTCCAATAGTACACATCACAATAGCCACACCAGTAGGTAGGTGTACTTATATCCAAATGTACGCAGCAATGAGAGTTCTGAACCCGGTGTGTATGAATGTACGACAAGCTAGTTTGACTCAGGGCTGGGTGGTTCACAAACAAATAAGTGAGCATCGAGAGCGGCACCAGGCGCAAGCTGTGTTGCCAATGTTCGAATGCCTGCACTCGGAATTCAATTTAGAAAAGTCTTTTCGACAACCACTACAAAAATCTCGAACACATCCTTATTAAACTAGCAGTCAATTGCTCCAGGGTAATACCGATTAAAATCATTACATACTTGGGTACCAATTCCGAGAGTCAAATAAAGCGCAATCGTGGTTTTGGTAAGGCCATACCCGGGCCACGTCAGGGCCTGATTTGTGTCTGATGCAACGCTTAAAATTTCTACTCAGCCGTCAGTAGCGCTTATTTCTGCCGAAGTTGAGTCTAGGAAAGTTGAAAGTGAAATTTTTAACATTATTGCAAATCCCTGCAAACTCACCACCGGTGAGACTAGTTTCGTACCAGTGCACCGCAGTGTTCGTGTACAACTTAGCTCGCTGGAACAAATATTCCAATAGTATACATCACATTAGCTACAACAGTAGGTAGGTATACTTACATCCAAAGAAGCACGAAGCCCTGAGAGTTCTGAACACGGTGCGTATGCGTGTACGACAAGCCGGGCTGACTCAGTGCTCGGTGTTTCACGAACAAATGGGTGAGCATCGAGAGCGGCACCGGGCGCACGCTGTGCTCTGCTCAGCCCGATGCAGTTGAGCTGCCAGAACGATGCTGCCTGCCTGGGGATTCCGCTGAAAGCATTGTTCTGTCCCCTCTCGCGTTGCTCTTGCGTACCTACATATGTGCGTGCCGCCGCCAGGAGCAGCCCTGCAGCGAAGCCGTCGTTTCGTTTCGTATCCTATCGTTTCTTCTTCTTCTTCTTCTTTTCCACATTTCATACGCTGCACACAAATGCATGCACACAGAAGGCCCATGTGTGTTGCCTCTTCTTCGGGTCCAGCATTTGCTTCACCAGTTCTTAACCAGCAGCCTCCGATGTACTCACACATACACACACACACACACACACACACACACACACACACACACACACACCTAACGTATATGTATACAGTGCAGGTGTATATGCATAGCCTTGGATGGGACGGCGGGATACCACCTCAAAAGCACCGACCGATGGCTCAGGTGTGCACCATTGTTAAACACCCTCTATGTCGGTTCCCGAAAGTGTTTTACCCTCTTTATTACGCACGAATTTCGTCCTCGCCGTTATATATATCTCGTAGCACTCGGGAACGATGAATCTTTCGTTCTGTATTGTTCACTACACACATATGCTTATACTTATATAGCTATTGTACGAGATTTTTAGCTGTTACGCTGCCAGCCGGATGATACAGATGAGATTTTTTTTAAAACCGTGTTCTCGTTGTCCTATGATTATTATTATTATTTGCGTGACAACTCATGCAATATATTTCTGCGTTGCGAATTTTTTTTTTTCAAATATTTACGCAACCAGCATGTGGATAAGACTCGTCGGGGTGCAACGACATAACGAAGATTTGGTTTGGAATAAAAAAATCGTGCGGTAATAAAGTAGTTGCGATAGTAATAGATAATGGAACGCATTTAATAATAGATTACCGAGTATCACTTTATTACGAATTTATAATGTGCAGTGTTTATAAATAGAAAAATGTTCTTTTAACGAAACTGCAAAGGATAATTATTTCTTGTAAAGTCCAGATATTGAAAAATATCTGCCATGTCACTGCCTCATGAATACACATTGTTTGTATATTATTTATTTACGAGATAAATATGTGGAATCGCTAAAACGAGTAAAAACGTTCCACAGAGCCTCGATGAATTTGCAACCCTCGAAAGATGCGAAATAAGCCTGGAAAACGATATAAAGCCCCATGTACACCTAGTGTATAATAACAAACGCATTGAGCGCGCCGTAAGAGTGACCTCAAGGCCATGGAATTAACGTTAAATAAAAATTCCATGTGGAAGCCTAAATTATTTCGCCTCTCGCACGCTCGTGATGCCTCGCCGTGCAATACACTCACGTTTACCATATACTCACTCTTGTATACAGCGTATACGACTAGAGTGCCGCTTGTTCGTCGAAGATTTATTTCGACTATCGTGATCTATAGCCCCGGTAACGAATATTGTAATAGGGCTTTACGTACACACCGTTTCCCTTGCGTGTGTGTGTGTGTGTGTGTGCGTATGTACAATAAGTACGTGCACACACGTATATATATACACATGTATATGTATATACACTTATGGGGAGGCAGACACACGTATCATTGGCGAAGGTTGAGCCTCGCGATTGAAACACTACCCGGGCTATATCTCAACAGGTTCGCCGGGCGTTATGAGTACCTGCTCTACACGGCATTATGTTCCAGCGCGGCGGGCGCGTTCGCGGTCCTGCGGAACCTGCGGAGCTCGCTGTGCGCGGCGCGCAAAGGCGAGCGAGCGAGCGAGCGAGGAGGAGGAGGAGGAGGAGGAGAGAGGATACTGACCGCAAAGTCGCCGGATCAGAATCGCATATTATCGCCGTACGCGCGCTCACGGCTCTCCGCGGGGCAGGTGTATTGGTAAGGTCTTATCTCGGCGTGTATCTTGCACGCAAAGCGGCTCCTCGTGAAAACGACTATATAGTGTGCTATACAGTAAAACAGTCGGGAGCGAGTGCGAAACGCCGCAACGTTCGATTATTCCGAACAATCTCTCAGCCGAGTACGATGTGACGTGAAAATGACTCGGATTTCTGCCCGGAGGACATCCAATGATTATCGATTTTTCTTTTTTTTTTTCTCTCTTTTCGAGCGAATAGAAATTATCCGTGCTGCGCTGCAGTCGTAAAATCGTGCGGTTTCTCACGCAGTTGGTTTGTAGGTTCAGGCTTTTTTTTAAATCTTAGCAACGCTGGCCATTTTTTCATTTTCGTTTAAGGAGGATTATCGCTGCACTGGATGTTCGAGAGATGCTGAATTATTGATCGGGAAATGAGAGATTATTTCTGGTATTTTGTGGAAAGAAAATAATTGTTGGACAATTTATTTGATTTTTTGTATGAAATTAGGAGGATTTGAGTGCAGGTGCAGAAAAGGGATACACAGAACAGTGGATACACATTTCTGCGCGTCTGACAGAAATTTGCTGCCTACAAATGTTCATAATAAATTTATATGCATTGTCATTCGTACATTAAAATATAATGGGATTGCATTTTATTTTACCATCTTAGACATCTTTTCCTGACATTATTACAAAAATCTAATCAATGATTACATATGAAAATGTGTAATAATTGACAGAAGTAACAAAATCTTTCTGTCACTATTCGAGTTCATCATAAAATCCGGAAGAAGGAAGTGTTCTGCCAATTTAACAAATCACGTATAAGTTACTTACGAAAACATTCGAGCAATCATTTTTTACCGTATTCCAGAATTTTTATGGAGGAAATATGAATTAACGTTTGCAAGGTTATGATAATCAAGGAGGACCTGATAAAGCAGTAAATTATCCCAGTCAATGATAGGCAATGAAAAAAAAACACACTCAGATTGAACGGGTCCAAGGTAAAAGATCATACAGGAACATAAAAAGGTCGAAAAATACTGTTTTTCGGAATTGCATGTGCCGTAGCGGCTTGTGATAGCGAATTGTGTTGATTTTATGTCATTATAGATGTTATGCAGTCGGAATTAATACCTTCTTTCGCTATGTGTTGCAGCTACTGGATGCTGAATTACCAGGATCGAAAGATGCAACGTTAGTCACGCAATTCCACCGCATCAACGCGATGAAGTAATATAACAACAGTGATATACCCTTTTGCGCTTTCTTGGACAAAACACTGGCATTGGAGAAACGATATTGTAGCTTCTGTATTCCGTTGCGCGTTTCCGCATGAGAAATGCTAGTTACATCGATACATTCTGCACACTGAATCTTGTGTAATGTACGATCCGAACACCAATTTCATTATTCGCTCGTACGTATCGACAGTACTTTAAGATCTCCGGAGATGCAACGACTGATACATGAGACGCATCGCGTTATATCTGTCCTCCTCATGGTATTTCAACGCGTAGTTAGATATTTTATTGAGATATCCGCGTTGCAATCACATTATCCTGAAGAATCAGCATTTTCTCTTCTCTTTACAACGCGATTGTATAGAATAACGGAAAAGAAATTAAAACGCCAGAAAAAATAGCTAGTGAGATAATAATATGCATTACAAGAGGTAGAAACGCGTTCTCTATGATCTGAAAATCCAAAATGGAAAAAGTTCCAGATTTTCGCGTAGAGCATGTCGTTAGAAATAATATTTTACAATTACTTTGAACGCTTCGGTTCTAATCAAATTGGTAATGATGTTCGATCGAACATTTGGTTAATTAATGTTTCAGTTGATCTTCGACTCTTCATATTGAAAGAAGAAAATAAAAAATCGGTTACCCTAAGAAAAAGTTGGCCCCAGTTGAGTTTTCCCAATTATTGCGTTCGCGCCCAATTTTAAATTTTCAACTGATTTCGAATCTCCTAAATTCTATGCTAATAACTTACAATTGTCCATAGTCATCACATGCGGACTAGAAAAAAAAAAATTTCTCTAGAAATTTTCATGTTACGAGGGAAAAAAATGGCAGTTTTGCGATCATGTTGAAATTTCCAAATAAATATGCTTTCGAAATGTAGTCGAATTCGAAATTTTAATTCCGACCCCTAAATTCATCGATTACTTATAATCACTGACGATAGAATTCATATTGCAGAGACATGAAAATCGTAATCAAAGTGATAAAGTCAAAACAGTTCTTCGAAACCAGAAATGCTAATATGCAAGAATTTCTCATGAGCTGTGTACCAGAAACAGTCCCATTTTTCAATAATTTTCTTCCACCCCCACTCCTGATGAAGTTTATAATAATATTGGACACTCTATGTAACTGTTTCGTCAATTTGCACGTCGATCATCAAGATGAAAAGATTGCCGTCTCTCTATAAGGCAATTGACACGAGAATTATACGCTGCGTCCTCGAATGACGTTTCCCTTCGATGGAATCGATCACCCGACAGGAACGCATGGACACTTCTGAGTGCGTTCCGTGCGCAAAGTGCACGGCAAAAGAGACGGAAAGTTAGCCTCGAGGCGCCTCCGGTAATTAGTAATTCAGATCGGCACCGAGTAAGACATTACGAACGCCGAGCAATTAGGTACCTTCGATATACCGTATGGAATATACCACCATACAAACTTAAATATCCATATACATACATATACACTAAATGCATTAATACTGATACAATATGCATATGTACAGGTAAATGTTCCGATCAGCGATGGCGGCGCGGCTCTTTGACGTTCTCCAGACCTCGCAGCTTCTCGCAAAATGATTTTTCCTCGCTACCGTACGTTTCTTCCAGTTTGCCACACAGCGAAACGTAATTAAAGGGACAGTCCGACTCTTCAGGAGACTCTCGCTTCTTATTCCTTCTTCGTATCTTCCCGCTTCTACGGCAGCACCGCACTTGGATCTCTCGGCTTCGTGTCGTCGATGCACCGGTTAAATTTAGAGGCGACTTAGCATAACATTGAGTTAATTAGCCGGATGGAATCTAAGGCATGCCGGTCGAAAGTTCGACCCGAAGAAGGGAACTTCTGCGATAGAACGACGATCCTTGCAGATGCTTAAGCCTCTCCGTGTGCTGCTCGGTCCCTCTTTCTCTCTTTTTCTGTTCGCATACGCGCCAACGTCTGAGAACGTCTGAACAGGTACAGGAGACATCTACTTGGCGCCAGACTGCTCGTTCCTTGTGGCTCTACTTACTGCGCACAGGTCCTCCACGTTCTCCGCGCTATCTTCCCCCGCTTCTTCACACATACCCTCCATTATTTTGCCTCCTTTATTAGTGTATACGCATACACGATTCCGGCTGTCACAAACGAGAAAAGGACGAAATGTTACAATGCGCAGAGATACGAAGCACAAAAACGACAAAAATCTCCCAAGATGATACGCTTACATTACAGTCAGTCCAATAAAATGATTTCCCACCGAAATCTGTCTCTGATCATGAAGTATAGTAGACAATTTTTAGAAACTCCGATTGAATCGATCTATTAACACCTCGCGTAATAATTTTTGTGTACAGCATGAATACTTCCATTTTTCGGTGACATTGACAATCGTTCTCTCTGATTTTCCGCGTCTATAAATTTACTTTCGTGACGTAAATACCATTTTTTTCTTCGAAATACGGATTTTTATAAGATCTTGAGTGTTGAGGTCTGTTGCAATCTTGAGGTTACCCGATGAATCACTATGAATCTTATTAATTACCATGGAATACTGTCGACCCTGCATTTATTATTATTTTAATAGAGCTATGGGTGATTGCAAAAAAATGCAGATTTTTTTTTGTCGTAAATGATTGCGTAGTCGTGCTCCTTATCTGTGGACCTGAATGAGTTCATAATTATCGTATTCCGTGATTAGATATCAGATGTCTTCTGATACATGATGTTTAATTTCCGACGGAGAATATATCTTAATTATAATGAACATATGGACTGAACGTGCTAGCTTTAATCACAGAAAAAGGGAGTTTGGCTTTAACTCTGATGAAGACATGACAAGCAACATTGTCACTAACTAAATATTATACGTCGTCCAGAGCTACCGGAACATGCAATCATTTCTGCGATATTGCACAAAACTGGTCTATCTCCTTATCTCTTTAAACGTTACATTAAGTTCTCAAAACTAAATAACTAATATAAGAAAAACCGCCTTATTAGCTTATTCTTGCGTAAGGAGAAAGTAATTAAAATAATCTGGCTTTGCTACTCTAAGAATGAAAAATCTAATTCTCCAAACCTAAGTTTTTCCATCTAACTTTTATAAAGCGAATTTGTTTCGCCTCGTGTCGAAATTTTGATCAAAGTCGTTTATTTGGTCACTATATAAGTCAATTTTGGAAAATTATTAATTTGATTTTTAAAAAACCCTTAATATCTACCACTTTCATAATAATTTTGTCCTTATTATTTAAAAAAAAATAAACCTACAAATATCATAAACGATGTTTGAATGTTTATAAATTCTGTTACAGGAATGGACATTCATTTAATGAACATGTATTTAAAATACGGTTTAAATACATGACAGATACATTAAGGCATCGAAAACACTGCAATTCGTTCAACAGTTTGGTCTGAAAGCTACAAGCTGAAATTTCTACTTCTTATCTCACACCCACATTGGTACTATACGTCTTGATATTGCATATTGAGTTTTAAATGTAAATTTTTTAAAAATATCATCGCCGAATTTAATTTGTATGACTTATTTTACGTGATCCAGTATCCTTAATAATCCTTAATCATTTAATCATCAAAGTCTTTCAAATACATCTTTATTTAATGACTGCCCATTTCCATTCTGTTATCAATACTCAAAATTTTCCATTTTCGTTAAAACTAGTACATCATCACTGACCAAGCGAATACTGTGACTTCAAAGCTTTTGAAAATCCTTATTTTTGTAATCTCGGAAAATGTTTAACAGTAATTCGAAGGGCAAAAAGTCTCCGGACGAAATGGCAGCAAAAATTCTAGTGGGACATCGAAGGCGCTCGGTGCGATCGACTAGGTCGTAAATCAGAAGTCAAGATTTTCCATTTTCGTTAAAAATTGTACATCATCACTGACCAAGCGAATACTGCGAGTTCAAAGCATTTGAAAATCCTTATTTTTGTGATCTCGGAAAATGTTTTACAGTAATTCGAAGAGCAAAAAGTCTCAGTACGAAATGGCAGCAAAAATTCTAGTGGGACATCGGAGGCGCTCGGTGCCATCGACTAGGTTGTAGATCACCACGTGAAAGTGTGTAAGTGCCATAAACAGAGCTTATTGCTAGCCTAGTTCAAGAACTGTTTGCCGCGTGGAGTGAACGCGGGAAAAAAGAATTATTCGCTCGAGCTCACTCGGAAGCCTCGGAGCGCCTCTGGTTTTCTTTGCGATGGTGAGAGCACTTCGTGCTACCTGCACAGTGAGCAGTATGGGATTCAGGCGCCGAGCGTTTAATCTACGCCTTCGTATCGCTCGTTATTAACCCCGAAGCCCGAGATATCCGCAGGTTTTCCACTGTAAACGTAGAGACACGTTGCGTGACTAAAAACAGACGGACGTATCTTCGACGCAGTATGAACAGCAAATACGCCTTTCTGCTTCTGGATACGCGATATATGTATTCCAGGGCAGAATATTGGCGATACACGTGAATAGTGCATATCGGGAATAGTTGAATAATAACGCTTTACACTAAATTATCACGTGATAGCAGATGAAATTATCGGAGTATAGTCTTCACTGAAGACGATTGGTGAATTTTTTTATTGAAATGACGAGACCGTGGAAACAAATTTAATAAAACATGACACGAGAAATAGTAACAAAAAAAGCACCTTTTGCCATTTTTAAATAACCATTTGTATATTCACTCTACAATTAGTAGGATATTAAATAATTTATAAAAATGACTATTACTGCTACTATTCATATTTAAACTACTCGTAATATCCCTAAATCGTAGTTTGTTTTAATGACAAAATAATTCAACGATAATAAAAAAGAAGCCAAGAATTACATAAAAATGTAATTCAAACTCATAAAATTCATTGTATCGAAATAATAACGCTTAATACCAAATTCCCAACTGATGGCAGGCGAAAAAAAAAAATTGGGAAAGAATGTGTATAGTAAATTAGCGGCACCGTACGAAGTTTGAACTTTCTCTTCACGATATGTACGAGATTATTCTTGAATCTCTCAGACAGGTAGCGATCTTGGTCGTTACGGGTGCTCCAACATAACAGCTTCGATTGTAAATACATGTGGAGATATAATGCTAGCGGTAAAATAAAGTACGGTACACAGACGCACGAACAGTCTCGTTCATACACAATAACGTCAAGATGTTTATTGAATTTAATGTCGAGAATCGCATAAGCCTATCTAACCCTTTCCCCTCTTCCCTATTTCGCTTTTCCACATTCGAGCTGGCTTAATTTTCGCATTATCCTGGCGCAAAGGCCTAGGGAACCGGTCGATGGACTACCGTTAATAGTATTTTATATTTCCAACGATATGCATACATAAGCGCAGGTATGCGTGCCCTAAGTCGTGCCGGTAGTTGGTTTAGTTAGAGCACAGCATCTCTGTAGTTCACGCGATCGTTTGCCGGAGGCTTGTGCATTCGAGAGCATGAACCGTCGTTCGGTCACCGGCACGACGCACGCTGCCCATAAGAACTGGTTGTTTACCCTGAGCGCCTCGCAAAATTTCCGTACAATGTTATTTATGACCTGAGAGAAATCTGAGGGTAGGGATAATTACTGACGCATTCGAAGCACCTCAAAAACTGCCCTCCGGGTTTGTATGATCATTGGGAGGGACACCACATCTCGTATCACGGTTGCGTAATTTATTTCCGTGAGTTTAGCCGTACGTTCGCTTTGTGATTTATCAGAATTAAGGGTGGTCCATTGGATTAAATAGACACGAAGAATACAGTACCGTTGGAATAATCAACGAAATCTCAGTTGCCAACTAAATCAACAAAATGGTAGTTGCCGCATTTGTTGTATATTTAATTCAAAAAGTTATCGTGTATGAGAATATGCGAAATAGGTATTGTCGATAAACTGATGGGCAATGGCAATGGTGTGTCAACTATTTGATTGGTAAAACACCCCATTAACTGGTAGCCAGCCATGGAATTGGTATAGCAACCAAGTGATTCATAAATCAACCAGCTGATTTTCAAGACAACCAACTGATTAGTAAGGCAACCAAGTGATTGGAACGAAAACCAACTGATTGGTATGACAATGAAATAATTGCTAAAATGTCCAACTGCTTGATAAGCTAGCCAAGTAATGAACAAGTTATCCGATCACCAACATTCAGGAATGAAATAAATGTTGACTAACATATAAAATCGATAAAAGTTTGTTCTACACACGCAACCAGTTTTCTCTTAGATTAAAGACCCGATCCGGAGTTGTTGTCGATATCTTGACGAGCGGAATAGTCAGTGCATTCAGTAGGGTGATTTGGATAAACAACCATTGGCTTATAAATATAAAGTATACATAACAAATTATCAATTTTAGTAATCCGGTTAATGCGGAAATGTGCCAACTCCAGTAAAAGCGATCAAAAGCCCAATCCCATAACGAGACCCCAGGGAAAATGTTGAAAAGGTAATATTGCCGTTCGAAATTTACAGATCTTCATTCCTTCGTGTTGCAGTTAGCCGATGTGTAACTCAGTAACTTCAGTGACAGTCATCGATGTATCAATTAGGACGCGTCACGACCGTACAAATTAACATACTTACCGCAAGGACTGCGTGTAACGATATACCCAAACACCAAAGCCGTAGACCGGTCTAAGAGTTCTTAGATATGCACTCATACTGCACCCTAGACTCACGCGGTTACTCAATACTTTCATATTACCACGACATTCCAAGAATCTTGTTAGAGCAATCTACAAAAATAGAAAACCTGCAAAAATCGGTGGAGAAACCAGACAAACGTTACCGATCTCTCTCACTCTCGGCGCATTTTCCCTTCGGCTAATCCGACGTATATTCGATCAGCTTGATACCAACTGAGATGTTCGAGCAGAAAGCTTCCCGAGAAGGCATTATTCCTGGTCTTATCCTCAAACTGTGTACAACTTATGGCTCACCATCGGTACATGCGTTCCTAGCACTCGCCGTAGAAATCGCTACGAATGAGGTGACTACAGTCTTCGTATATGATAAATGCAGAAAATTTTGATAAGATCTTCTGTGTCTCCCGTTCTTTTACAGCCAACCCAATGTGCGAGAGAGTTGCAAACGTTATCGTTCACGGACGTTTCTGCATGCGGCTTCAGCAGGAGTCCACGAGGAGGGAATCGCCGGGGTTGGTTGGGTTCAGATTTTCTATATACATATATATATGAACGCTTGTGAACGCCGATCGGACCGTGTCGGTATGATCGGTCCGTAATCCTTAACCCCGTGGCCATACGTTGCAGCATCCTGAGAATGAGATAAACACGAGAATCTGAAACGAGGCCGCTAAAATCTCCGAGATCTTTTATGTTTGTACGTGCGTGATTGTCTGGGTCGATACATAGTATCATAAGTCCGTTGCGTCAAGTTTTCTGAATGCCTTAGTGTAACGGCGATGCAAATAACCAAACAATAAATGCGAAAAAACTACCACTTTCGAAAGTATGCAAATTTTTCTTCTGAACGTACGGATATATATTTTTAAATCATTGAATTGGGTATACGAGAAATGTTTATAAATTAAAACTGCCGCGGAATATAGAATGTCGATCCGGCTTTTATTTTTATTTTTCTACGGCGCCGTGAAATGGCAAAAAAATCCAGATTTTTTTTATATCACGAATGATTGCGTACTTGTGCTGCGTAACCTGAGGACCTGACTCTGATCATAATTATTGCATTTCATAAGTAGACGTCGAATGCTTATCCGCTACATGGTTTTCAATTTCCGTCATCGAATGTCTAAATACTGGAAAAAGAAAGGTTGGCTTCAACTCTGATAAAGACTGCCAAGCAACATTGTCACTAATTCTATATTACAGGTTATCGGGAATTACCTGAACATGGCAATCATTTCTGGGGTATGGCAAAAAACTGGTCTGTCTCCTTATCTCTTGAAGTGAAGAGGGTCCTGGAGGAGCGAATCGCCGGGTTTGGTTAGGTTGAGATATCTATATGCATATGGGGCATTCCACGTCGAATCAGCAGGCCATGGCCCTCACCCTCATCGATTTTGTTCATTTTTTAAAATGATGTTATTACCGACTCATAAAGGCATCGAATTTTTTTTTTCAGATTTTTTCACCACCAATAACATTTTTAAATCTTCGAAAAAAAACCAATTTCAAAAGCGCCGTTTTGAAAAATCTGAAAAAATTCACACTGATTCTATGATTTAAAATATATTTTTAAGTGCCATGCGATAATGGGATCTCAATATTTACTATTTTTACCACATTTTGCTTCCTCATAGAGGAAGCCTCGTGAAGAGCAAAATTAAATGAGGAACCAATGTGCAAGGTTCTACTTTGCATCCTTGTTTTGAATAAATGAATAAATCACTGGCACATCTCATTTTTATTAGGCACAAACATTTGTTTTACTTTATTAACTTTTGCGGAGGTTATAGCGAAAATCGCTATTTTTTCAAATATTCAAATTGGTGTAAAATTTGAACGACTTCACCAATCACCACCAAATTTGGTTCACAGTGGGGCTGTATGTTATTTTTCGTTTGTAGAACATTTCAGTTCATTTGCGGAGATTCGACGTGACTGAGCACAAAATTTTTATTCTTTACGAAAATTCAAAATTCTATAAAATCCAAACCGCTTTACCGATTCTGTCAAAATTCGATACTGAACAGCATTTAGCGTGTCCCTAGTTATGAAGAACTATTTAGCCATATCGGCGAACTTTTACGAAAGATAGACAGTATACGAAATTTTTCAAAAAAATTGAAAATTCTATAAAATCAGTATACATAGATATATTTTCTTCAAAAATTACAGCAATTGAAGAGGAATTAATACTCTACTTGCGTGCTAAATTTGAGCTCGATTGATCGTGCCATTCGCGAGTTATCGACGATTGAATTTTCAGTTCCTGGAACACACACATGTACACACACACACACAAACACACATACAGACACATTTTCTAAACCATTTTTCTCGACGTTTTAGGCGATTCTAAGCATACTGACATGAAAATCTCGAAAAAAGAATGTTTTCATGAAAACAAAGCTTCCTCTACGAGGAAGCAAAATTTGGAAAAAATAGTAAATATTGAGATGGCATTATCGTATGGCACTCAAAAATCATATTTTAAATCATAGAATCAGTGTGAATTATTTCAGATTTTTAAAAACTTAGATTAAAAAAATTTTTTTAATTTTTTCGCTATAACCTCCGCAAAAGTTAATAAAGTAAAACAAATGTTTGTGCCTAATAAAAATGAGATGTGCCAGTGATTTATTTATTTATTCAAAACAAGGATGCAAAGTAGAACCTTGCACATTGGTTCCTCATTTAGTTTTGCTCTTCACGAAGCTTCCTCTATGAGGAAGCAAAATGTGGAAAAAATAGTAAATATTGAGATCGCATTATCGCATGGCACTCAAAAATCATATTTTAAATCATAGAATCAGTGTGAATTTTTTCAGATTTTTAAAAATGGCGTTTTTGAAATTGGTTTTTGTCGAAGATTTAAAAATCTTACTGCTGGCGAAAAAATCTGAAAAAAAAATTGGAGGCCATTATGAGTCGGTAATAACATCATATTGAAAAATGAACAAAATCGATGAGGGTGAGGGTCATGGCCTGCTGATTTGACGTGGAATGCCTCATATATACTTTATTTTTTTGGATTCCAGCGTATACCTTCAGGCTTTTACTTTTCCTCTCCCCTTTATTCCCCCTAAATTCCTCAAGTTCTCCACCAGAGTATTATCGGAGCCACTCTTTCCGAATGCACTACTGTATCGCATTTGCACAAGGACACAAGAAAACTGCGGAAAACCTGTGCTGATTTAGGCGGCTATATTTTACTACTGAGTTTCTGTTGTATGAGAATACAAGAGAAACTATGAAAAACTGCGTCTACTCGACAACTCGACACGCAAACGAGCACGAAAAATACGGTTTTGCTCGCCTAACAAGTCTTTTGCTAAAATATTAATGGTATTATGCTATGTGCTAGTCTAGCAAAACATTTTGTTGGACTGGCGGAACAATTTGTTGGACTGGCGAAACAATTTGTTGAACTGGCGAAACAATTTGTTGGACTGGCGATACAATTTGTTGAACTGGCGAAGCAATTTGTTGCGCTGGTGAAACAATTTGTTGGGCTGGCGAAATAATTTGGTACACTACGAAACAACGCAACGTTGTCACATTTTTAGCTAAAGCTTTGCTGGCGTAACAATGTCATTATCTCCGTGAGAGCATGGCTAAGCGATCGCCCACCTAGATACCCACCGCGAGTCGAACTTCTCAAAATGGGAGACCGCCTAAAGCATATACCGACCGTTTGCTTATTGCTGTCGGTTATATCCATATATATATAATAGTTATGAACGCCGATCGGACCATGTCGGTATGACCGGTATCTCATGTAGGGTATGCCGATGAAGCTGAAACGGCTAATACTCGGGCCAATGTTGGGATGACGATTATCGACTATACAACATTAGGCCAATGCTCGGCCAAGTATTGACCCGCCAATGGTTCGCTTGTCGATATTAGGCCAAGCATTGGCCAAGTATCGACCCGCCAATGGTTGGCTTACTGATATTAGGCCAATGGTCGGCCAAGTATTGACCCGCCAATGGTTGGCTTGTCGATATTAGGCCAATGCTCGGCCAAGTATTGACCCACCAATGGTTGGCTTGTCGATATTAGGCCAATACTCGGCCAAGTATTAACATGCCAAGTTGGCTTCTCGATATTAGCCCAATGATTGGCCAACTGTTGACCCGCCTATTGTTGGTTTGCCGATTGTAAGCCAATACTCAGACAATTATTGATTTACCAGTTGGTGGTTTATCGATGTCAGTCTAATGCTCGGCCAAGTAAGCCGTCATATTCGATTCGAAAAGGCTATCTGTGTCGTGTTTCATACCAATTATACTACTTATTGTCATTTGGACAGCCATATTGGATCCACTATTTTGAATTTCTGAATTCAGTTCTTTAATCAGTGCCTTCAAAAACATCCGTGTACCAATTTTTATCCAAATCCATCTGATGTCCTTGTGATTATTAATCTACATGCAACTATTCTAGACTTAAAGTATGGGACATCCATATAGTAGGTTTGGTCGAGCGGTTAGCGTGCTTGTTAGGTAGTTAGATAGTTTAGGTAGGTCTCGTAGGTCTTGGGTTCAAATCCCACTCCCATCACTTTTCAGAAAACTATCGAAAAAATGCTATCCGTCGACGATTTCCATTTTTTGTTTCTTTAATAATAATAGAATAGCGTTATTAAAATTATTGGAGGCAATCCGTTAGGAAATATATGTTTTTAAAATTAATCATTGATTACTAAATTGATTTATCGTTTGAGTTTATCGTATGAGATGCTCGGCCGTTTCTCGGATGCGATATTCGGCCTACCTTGTCCGCGGGACTCGGCCAACTATTGTTCGCCAATATCGAGCCGGAATTATCATCCAAGACTCGGGTCGATAATCGGGCCAATAGCGTATGCTAATGTTGGCAGTCTCGGCACCAAGATTGGGCCGATGATCGGCCAAGTCCGATCACCCTCCATGGGATGTAATGCTTAACCCCGTGGCCATTCGTTGGAGCATCCTGAGAATGAGATAAACGGGAGAGTCTGAAATGAGACTGCTACAATCTCGGGGATCTTTTATGAATGTACGTGCGTGATTGTCTGTGTCGGTGCGTAGTATTATAAATCCATCGGGTCAAGTTTCCTGAATGCCGTAGTAACGGCGATACAATATAGAAAACTTACCGTTCGCGGCAAGTATCATCGGTAGACCGAAAAAGCTACGAACATTTTTGCCTTCCTCTTCGTTCTTCGCTTCTCCGACGCACACAACACCGTGTTTTATTTGCAGCGTGTGGGTGTTCGTACAAGCGAATAGCTTTATGATTGCCCGTGCGGCGCGCGTCACGTCAATTATGGTATATAACGGACGACGCACGCGCGTACCACACAGGTTGTAATTAATCGAGATATTACTCACATTTATGAAGAAGAAAAATGTCCACCTCTTCAGTGCTATCATTGCGAGGTAGTAAGTATGTTGACCAATTTTGGATTCCTCACCGAAGAACCTTTGGGAAGATGAAACATGCGAAATAAATTTACAAGGCTCGAAGTTGCAGCCTTTGTAAAATCACTAGCGGCAAATGCTCGTTTCGCTCACACTCTTTTTTTTCTTTTCTTTTTCCTTGTGGCTAAACATGATATTTGCATGTTCATACTATTTGCGACTCTATTTCTGCTTCAGTATTTCGATATAATCGGAATCCGATGTGACAGGTTTTTTTTACGGGGAGAGAAATATACTGTATTCCACAACTGCGGAAAATACAGCCGTTCAAAACCCACGCGATACGCACGCATCCAGAATTTTTTTCTGCACCACTTTTTTCGATGTTTTAGTTCATTCTAATGAACATAATTCACGATTTTTTACAGTTATAAATAAGAACACAATAAATACAGAAAATCAAATTAACTAAGCCTCGAAATATTAAAAAAAACTATATTGTCAATATTGTGTGCAATAATAATTCGACAAATAATTTGTTTGTTATTCCTTTCTATGCCTTCTTCAGACTTTTACATTCTCCACTTCCCTTTTCGCTATCCATCTTAGAGATATTCCTAAGGTATTGTCCGCAGCCACTCGTCTTCATGTACTAACGTATCACATTTGGACGAGGGCACAGGGAAACTTCGGAAAACTTAGCCAATACAGGTGACGTAATTTTTGTCGAGTTTATATTATATGTTCTATTATATTTCTATATACGAGAATATCGAATCCGGGCAATCCAGGCGGGAGTACATAGTGTACTCCCATATGGACCTTGGGGTTTGATCCGATCCCAAGGTCCATTCTGGAGTCTTCCAGTCCATCAGGTCCATTGCGGATTCCTTCCGGGACACGAGAACAACCCCCGGACTCCATTCTGTACGATCCAGGAGTCTCGTCTGCCCGGCCGCAGAGTCCATCCTGTGGTGTCCATTTTGGACTCTCACCTGGACTAAGATAGTATCCGACCTGGACGATCCAGGAGTCTCGTCTGCCCGGGCGCAGAGTCCATCCTGTGGTGTCCATTTTGGACTCTCACCTGGACTAAGATAGTATTCGACCTGGACGATCCAGGAGTCTCGGCTCCCCGGCCGCACAGTCTATCCTGTGGTGTCCATTTTGGACTCTCACCTGGACTAAGATAGTATCCGACCTGGACGATCCAGGAGTCTCGGTCCATTTTGAACTCTCACTTGGACTAAAATAGTATCCGACCTGGACGAACCGGGAGTCTTTAACGTGACATAAGAATTAACCTTGTTTTAATATAAATTTTTAAGTACACTTACCGTAATATTTTAATATTTTTTCGCTGTACTTCTTTCCATTGCATATGATGTTGCGTCTGTTGCGTCTTCAGGTATCCGATGCCTTTTGATGATTTAGATCTCGTTCGTTCTGACCCGAAAAATTAGAGTCCACGTCGTGTACTTTAAATTTAGTTGTCAATTTGATCATTTTTTCGCACTTTTGATTGCGCTGATTACGATGCACGACAGACAGAAGCATCACAACTTCTTCGAACCGGACGCATAATATGCCCGTATTAGTAACGGAGCCAAAGAATGTGGAAATGGAGAAAACCATTTGATAATTCTTTATCTAAACCATTGATAATTCTTTATCTGTATTCTTTTAACTGGGTATTCTGACGCAGGTATCAAAAAGTCATCAAGGTTTTACGAATCTTGCGGTAAAGTGCCGCGTTTTAAGACACCGGAATAAATGCGGAAGACATTATAATAGCTCGAGTAAGAAGGGTGAGATTATTATGATAGTTTAATATTCTGCGTCGTGAACGCTGTGCGAAAGAGGCTCTTACGTACTGTACCCAATGTCCATACTTTCCAGTACTTCCATTAGCAAGTATTTCGAATGATAGTCGGGAGCTTAGATTATTTCTAATTAATTGGAGTTTATGCTGAGATTGGCCTCTCTAAGCAAAGTGAAAGGTTTCTTGGTTAGCGGAGTCGTTAAATTTTCTTTTTTTTTTCCTGCCAAAACGTCCTCACGAAGTTGTTCAACCACTTCGAATTTCTTCCTTTCTGATTTTTATAACTCTTATGATGTTTTTTTTTTTTCTCTTAAATGAGGATAATTGTGCGCAGGTAAATTTCCCTGATCAGGGAAATTTCCACAACTCGTTTGAAAACGTCGATAAATGGGGACACAACACAAAAATCACAAATCGACATATGTCAAAAAGTGCCATCTTTGAAACGCGTTACGAGGAAATTTCTTAGAAAACTCAAAGCGATTTTGAGAATAATTGGATACAAACTTACAAAAATAATTTGAGCGCAATTTCTAAATTAGTTTAAGATATTTTTTATGACAAGCATCTCAAACAACGCTCAAATTAGTCAAATCAAATCAATTCAATTAATGAATTAGTAAAATCAAGTCACAAATTGCAATCAAATTAGTCGGTAAAGGATACTTTTTGACACTTGTGGATTTATGATCTCAATTTGACGTAATCATTTTTACGGGGGAAAGTCTGTTTCGCACCTGATCGATGGATAACAACATAAAACAGATTTTATTATTATACATTTTCATTTTTTTTTCTTAAAGTACGCGCGAATTCCAGGCGATAATAGTGTAAGAGAATAATTGCAGGCTGTCGGTGGAGAGGGTATACGAGCGTAGAAGCGACGAATCGACGTAGTGCGATCCATAAATCAATGAGTGCGCGAGCGATACAAGAAACTTTTTGAGAGACGAGCTATAGTGGTACAGTGTACGTATAGTATTGAGAAGAAAAAAAGAGAGAATGAGGAAGGAGCAGTGTGAGGTTAAAGAAGTGAAGAAAAAATAAATAAAAATAAAGCGAAAACGTGTTGGCGAGACGAGCGAGAGCAGACCGAGCTGTTTCCATTCCTCGGTCAGTGTATGCGGCGAATGTTGAAGCGACTTGGATCGGAAGTCAAGTGCGTTCAATCGTTAATCATGCGGCCTTCGGTGGAAAGAACACTCCCATTGGAAAGTATTCTCTCGCCAACGTTACACGTTCATCTATATAACAACAGTAGCTATATCGAATATCGTGTATACACGTACACATCCACAACTACAGACTTTCCTTGTACCCTATTTTGCACGGGTTCACGAAGCTCTGTTGTATAGATCTATTGTTGATCCACTCTCGTACATTTCGCTATGGTCAAAACTATAAATCGTTCGCATTTTTTCTCTTTCTACTTTCTACAGCAAAGCCATTAGTGAATGTCTCTCCTCCCGTACGAGACATTCCATTTTTATTCCTTGAGCCATTCGAAGTATTCATGAAGCAAGACAGCACCGTTTACATCGAGATCCAGTTATGTTGGTTAATTTCAAGGAGTCTACAGAAGCTTGATGCTGAATGAATCGATCGATTTTTTATATTTGTTCTGTTTGAAAGCATTACGATCGCGAGGTTCGTATTCTACACATTGTTCGAACATAGCCAAGCTTGAGTACTTGAGTTTTTTAGAATCGGAAAACATTCATAAAGAATGAAGTTGGAATCGTTTAAATAACCAAATCAGCTTGCTGTGTAAGCGAAAAAACTTCGATTTTCGTTAAAATAATATCAACAATCATTTGTTCTGATCAAATGGCCAAATATTTTGGAACAATCATCCGATCTCACGATAGACAATGTTGTTAACGATGAATGTTTGTGTGTGTTGCTCTGTCCGCATTTAACTATCATTTTCAATTTCAGCCCACTGATCCAAAATCGATATGGAGATAATCCATTTCTGGGGATCTAGAAAGCCGGAAGGCGAAGTTTATTCGGTAGTCCGGTAATCAGATGTCTGTGCGATAATTCAAAGGTCGAGTACGGAGTATTCACAACGATACAGAGCAAAGAGAGGGCCTATCGGTATCGTATCACTCTCGAAACTTGCGTCTCCGCTCATTCGTTCGACTTAGTTGAAGAGGGCGCAAAGTACAAGGATGTAAAACGAGGATAAAGCAACGGAGTATTTTACTAGCATTGGCTTTTAGTCGAACAGAAGTAAATACCTGACCAGCATAGCTGACGAAATAATCGAGACAGCGATTGGTCCTTGAAGGAACATCCGAACCCTTGAAACTCGCATACTTTCATCTCTATCTGTCCAATGTGTCGCGTGTCCCACGACAAAACGGACATTTACTGATATGGGACCAATGGGAGGTGGCACCTACCTATAGAGGCTTCGCGGAAACGGCGGTGGCCGCCGTAGTTTATACGGAAGAGAGGTCGCCAGCCTGCGCAGTACTCTCCGCAAAGGAGTACAGCCCTGAAGATGAGAAAGAGACGATGCGGAGTACGGAGAGAAAGAGGGACTGAGGTTCGTCCGGGGCAAGAGAAGCAGAGACGACGGAGTAGATGACCGAACGAGATGCTCTTTGAGACACTGAGAGCTCCAATAAAGCCGGACCAATTACTGGCCGTCGTCCTTTCCCCATTCCCTATTGATTTGCATTCAAATAGATGTTATACTCTAAGTAGACGGATCCTAATGGATTATCAGTCCGAGTCATCGCCGGCAAGCAGAAGCAGAAGCGGGGCTAGCCAGGAGCTTCAAAGCTTTCTCTCGCTCGTGCCCCCCCCCCTTGCCATCCTTCATTCCGCAGTCCGTAATGTTGGTACCCCACCTTACCCTTGGCCTTTCCCTCCCCCACATTTCCAATCCTTGTATAACCACTGTTTCATCCATTTCCTAATGAAACCCTCCGACCTCCCCTCTTTTCTCGTTCCGCGGATTGGCCCTTTTTCTAAACTTATGAAGAAAGGTGCGAGGGAGAAAGACCGAAGGGAGAAAGAGAATGCGGGACCTCTGTTGGGGGAGGAGAACATGCGGCAACTTATTTACCCCCTCGGCCGCTCCGGTTGCACTGTCGCAGCGTGTACCACACAGTTCACGATGAGAAATTACTTCCGTCCACTCGACGACTCTGTACTATAAGTTTCTGGTGTATATTCGGTAGGTATAATATGTTACTTACGCTTCTACCGCTTTTACCACCGCGACGTTCCTACAATAAAACGCTTTGAGAGCGTGCCGTTAATTTTACGTGTTTCACTGATAAATTCTACTAACTCGGGACTCGCAAATGTGGATACATATATATGGGAAATGTGTTCCATTTTTCTCCGCAGTTTAACGAAATTTTCTGGATAATAGAGATAAAACGAGCGAATGGAAGACTAAATCATTGCGGTCTTCTCTTGGGTAGACGCGGAATTGCGCATTTAATGACTCTCTGAAGTTTGTGTAGGGAGGAAAAATGGTTTTTGTACACATGCATCAAGGGACTTTAGCGAAAACCTCGCACTTTTAATTCCTGCTCTACGCTGTGTCCCCGTCCATATTTCGTAACATGTAAAAAAGCATACTAAGCTACTTTAGTGACATACCGCCGTTAATTTAGTAAGCGTATATGCTTTCCACTGTTCCTAAGAACTCAAATACTCTGATAAAACACGTTGCGCTGATGCCTCGAGCGCATCTCCGCTACCATATCGTAACCAACAAGGTGTATTACACAGCTTTGTAATACCACAAATGGGACGGAATCAATTCTTAAGAGCATAAATAGTTTCGCTTCGTACTCGATTTATCCAAGATGGAAATCGCTATTTGTCGGACTACTGATAACCAAATTCATTATACTTCAAACGAAGCAATAATTTCCACACGTGCACGGATAAATCTTATTAGTCTTACATTTCTTGCATTTGTAATTCGTTCTTACTCAGCCCGTATCAATCCCAGAGCAAAATCTCCGTCGAATTTTTGATGATTCGTTGCTACATTTGTTCAGGAACACAGAAAATTTTGAAAATTTAACATCATATAACCGATTGTCGGACACAATTCGAGCATTCCTGTTGCGAATCATTAGTTTAAAAGAATATAAATGGTAATCCAAATATTTGTCATCTGGCCTTGATCTTCGTTACAAGCGACGAGAAGAGCAGCGAAAAACTGCTAAAACTAAAATACTGCGAGTTCCTCGTACCTATATGCGGGATTGCGTAATTAATGACTCTCTGACGGTTATGTTGGGAGAAAAAAAAAATCGTTTCTGTGCAGTTATACCAAGGGACTTTAGCGGTAACTTCCCGTTTTTAATTCCTACGTTGCTCTGTCTCTCTGTCCCAATTGCGTAACATTAAAAAAATACACATACTTAGTAAATGGTCGTGATATTCCGCGGTAATGTTAGTGAGCGTGTATGTCATCCACTGTCCCCAAGAAGTCTAATACACTGATGGAAAACGCCTGGCTAATGCCACGAGCGCCTCTCCGGTAGTACATCGTAACCAACGAGGCATATTACACTGCATCGTAATGCTGCAAGCGGGACGAGGCAAATTCCAATGTGCAAAACGACGCTGCAATTCGCTTGGACGACGGAAGAGGCAGAGGACTCCAGGGTGCCTCGCGTAATGAGTTAAAATGAGTTTGGAAATTGTGGAAGCACACGACGTAGGCAAAGCTCTGTGCAAAGCTGTTTTCTCAGCCCGCTCGTGTACATATTTATATACACGATGTGCACACCACTTTTACACTCAACATCCAATGCGGACCGAAAATATGACTCGTACTGTGGCGCTGTCGCGGTATAATAGGTCTCTAGAAAAATCGTGCGATGATAAAGGATGCAGTGAATTGGCTTTACAGAGATTGGTCCATGAAGTACTGTTGATAAAGTGAAAAAGATGTATGCCAGTGACTAGATGTTTGTCCAAAATCTCGACGGGCCAGTAACTGCACCGTTTACCGTATATAGCAAAACTCTCACTTGGTCTTTGTGCGAAGAGAAGTGCAATTCGTAGGACGTCCAGACCGCTGTGTGTTTACGAAAGCTAGTCTAGTTTTGGTCGGTTCCTGAAGTGGGATCCAGCGCGGAACTAGCCCCTGTCCAGTATCCGCCGGCAGACTCGCGCTAATTAGCTGCAAGGTGGGATAAAGAGCTCTCGGTTATTAATGCTGCTGCGGCTAATGCTGCCACGTTTCGGCTCCGAGAAACGAGCCGAAAACATCAAATCCCTCGTGCACTCGGCTAGACAGTTCGAAATACTACAGAACATCTGTAACTCGCCCCATCCTTCGTTTTCTGCCACTGAAAATGTAGTGGACGTTGACATTTGCCATAAAACTTTTTGTCTATTGTCTATACGAAAATTCGTATTGCGTTGGCATTGGCCAAGTTTCTAACCTTCGTCGGAACGTCTCCCTTTTTGCAATATCATTACAAAGTACTATCCTATCCTGTCATTTCGGCAAAGAAAGCAGATTTTTATCAGAGGGCCTATAATTTCTTCGCAATTACTAACACTTTCTAATTACTAAAAGTACTTAATTTTTATTCCACGTTTATTAAGCGATATCGATATATTTTGTCGTCCGGGAAGTGAATTCGTAATTCATTTTATGGCAAAATCCATTTTTTCCGGTCAACGCCAATTTTTAACGTATCATTCTTTTCGCCGTTATACAGCTTAAACTTGCAAACCAGTATTCTTCTCGGAAACATAGGCAGACAGAATATATTTTCGACACGTAGCCTAGGAAATGTCACAATGGTCAGAGTATCGCATGGTTAGTGGTGCGGAGTAAAGTGCCGGTAATGCCTCCGTCGTAGTGTCGCGCGAACTTCTTAGTTGGTTGGTGAAGTCCACGCCGAGTCACCTGGAGAGGTTGAGGCCACGATCGAGCGCTTAAATCGAATTTATTTCGAAGATTGTCCGTCGTCATTATTCTTCCTTCTCGGACAAACTCGCAGCTTCCCGGCTGTACGCAGAGCTTAATCCTCCCGCACCGCTTCACATGTTTGCGCCGCTTAAACCGCAGCCTGCAACTTGAAGAGAAGCATTGCTATTGCCAGGAGACCCGAGGTCTTCGGTACCGCGAGAGAGGGAGAGAGAGGTTCACACACGTGAAAGAAGCCACGAGGAGTGTAGGCGTGGAACGGAGGGTGATTGGTTTACGACGACATTATTTGCGCTAACTCACGACACCGTGCATAATAAAGTGCAAAGGGTCAACGATAGGCGAGCCTTTTCCACGCTGCTCTTTCTCGTCTCGCGCTGTTAAATCCTCGATCCCGGACCCTCGATTCTTGCATACTCCGAGTGGATCGTCTTCTGTGTAGCCCGAGTACAACCACTTTCGTAAAGGATCTTCATTCCGAGGAAACTTCATTATTAGTCATCCTAAAAAATAATATAGTAATATTTCATTATTTTTTATGCAGCCTATCTATGGTAGAACAATTCGCATTGCTTCAAATTATATTAACGTAGTAAGTGAAGCAGCGTTCATAATAATGTTTTATGTAATTCGCCAGTCCTTAATTTCTTAATTTTTGTGAAAAAGGAACCAAGTCACTACGTACCAATTAAAAATAGCACGGACTAAATAAATTATAAAAGTGAAAGATAGAAAGTGACTGGAGTAAATTCGCGTCTTCTGGTTTGAGTAATGGAGCATTTAGACTATGCTTACATCAAATTAATAGTAGAAGTGTTTGCACCAGAGGCTTTAGTGTAATAATCTTTTTTTCGCCTCAGCTTTTACAAAAGTTCTCCCGTCAACCGGACACACTTCATGGACAAATTAAAACATAAAAAGGTATCCCTCCTCCAGCGACATCGGTGAACGAAAGGGAGTCGTCGGAGGTACAGTTGTGAGGGTACATTCTGGTAGTTTTCAAACTCGGCCTGGTGGTTTCACATTGAAACAGGGGTTGGGTGACCGTTCGCGGATGCTGTATATGCGGGTAGATGCTATACTCGAGGAGCGGATGCTGATGGACGTTGGGGATGGACGACTCGGCGGTTTTCGTACTTTTTGACCGAGAGAGAGAGAGAGAGAGAGATGAGGACGCGTGTTGGTTGGTCGTTCGATGGTAGCGGGATCTGCGAGGGGGCAAAAAACGAGGCGGGTGGTGAAAACGTTAGGCGTCCCGGTCGTAAGAGAGCGAGGGAGAAATGGAGAAAGGAAAAAGAGATGAAGCAAAAAGTGTAAAAGAGCGAATAGGAGAGAGAGAACGAGAGGGTGGACGTTGGTTGGTCGGTCGGGTGGTTTATACCATCTTTCATGTAATTACTGACATAAAATGCCACGAAGATTTTTCTCTCTTTCTCCCCTTTCCGTCTCCCTGCCTCGACCTGGCTGCCTCACTCTGTATCTTTCGCGTGTGTCTTTTTTTCTCCTCCGGGGAGTAGAAAATTTTCAATTCCATTCATGTAAATTATTGTAGCGCACCGGCTCTCGACATGTGCAACTTGTATTAATGACGCAGTAAAGGAGCAGACGGGCGGAGAGCTGCCCATTAGCGGATGAAAGCGGAGGGCTCTCAGCGCACAGCCCGATAATAGCCCGACTTATACCCGCCGAGGTTGTGTAGTTTAAGCCCGCGTTACGGGGTCCGCCCTGTGCCCCCCTGAAGCCACCACCACCACCACTACGGGAGCACCAGTCCTCCTGGCTCTCTGTGCTTTCGCCCTATGCTTCTCTCTCTCTTTCTCTCTTTTGCCTTCTGATGCTGATACCGTATCCTGGCCGTTTGCCCGCCTGTCCATCTATACACGTTCCCTCTTCCTCTTTGGCTCCTCTTTCGTCCGCGCTATGCTTCAAGCCCGTTTTCTCAGTCTCACCTGCTCCTTCATACACTTTTCACTCCCTATCTTTATTTCTCTATTCGCAAAAGACATCTTTTTAATCCTCTATTACTTCTTCAGAAGGCGTACTCAGAGGGGAGTTATGTTACCTTCTCTGGTCATGCGTTATTCTATTTGCAGAAAAATTCTGCAACTCGACATGAGACGTTGATCGGCGGTTCGACGAGGACTCAGAAATCACCTAGCGCAGAATTGAATGTGCCATGAATGCCACGACGTCAAAAACACGTACTCATGAAGGTCTAATCACGCGATCTATTCACAGAGTGGAATAACGATCCCGACCTTATGAACGATCTTCATGATAAGCCTGAAGCTTTTCTCTTTCTCTTTTCGCGCTTCAGATCCGTGCATCTTGCAAGCGAGTCCGAGGCAACGACTGTAGTACCTGCACTCCCACACGTATGCCCCAGAACTTCCCTTATTTCTCTAACAGGTCTTTTCTCACGAAGCAGATGCATAGGATCGGAAACAAGAGATTCTCTCGAGGCAATTCCTTCAACCACAGAGCCTCGATAATAAGAATGAAGAGGCGTCTGTATTATCCTTTTCCACGAGAAGCAACCAGTACTTTTGCTACCATTATAGCCTCTGGGTGCATGACCGGTATACCGGTGACGTGTAGCCGCTGCCGCTGCCGCTTCGTTATACTACTACAACGGTCAGAAGTGTCGGGTTGTTACTTTTCGAGACTGTCGAGAATCCAAGCTAGCCCGTAAAGAAGAAGAGTCGATTGCGCGATGCGGCCAATGTTCACACACAATCAATATATATCGGTGAGCATTCACACATGCACAAGCAAGATCACTGTTTATGACGCTAGAAAATTTAGCCTGTTTTCCCCAAAGTTTTTAGAGCAACATTGATAACTTGCGTATAAAATACTTTTATCCTTTTCCAAATCAACGGCCAACTTACACAATAATTCTGCAAGTTTCCCGCGTCATTACATCTTTGAACGTTGGTCACGTTGACAGGTAATACTATCAGACTATATACATGATCTTAATTGATGCTTGTAATGTTGAGAGCGATGACATTACTTGGAATCCGCATAGAAAAGAATCTTCATATATTTAGCAATATTCATAACAATGTTTGTTTTCAAAAATGGTAAAAATCACATAGTAAATGTGCTCACAATGCTAGCATAATAATGAATGTAAATCTGAACTACTCTACTAGAAAGCCAAGATCTAAAAGCCTGCAAAACGAAAGACGTCCGACACTCCCGTTGGCTATTGCAGTTCTACTGTCGGTCCTCAAGCTTTTCGCTTCGTTCCATAAAGAAGACGATCCGATTGCCATGAACCTCTACAGATTCCAACAAACGACCGTTCTTTACGAGGTCAGGTACCATCTGTATACCTTTATTCTCGGTTCCTCTCACGAGAAGAAACCTGTGCTGAGCATGCGGGCACAACTAGCCTAAGAAGTGTGCAAGGAGTCCAATGGTGTTGCACTCAATTGCAGACTAGTCCCTCGTTCGCTCTCCATCTCTTACCGTTCGGAATATATACGCCGTAGCTTCGTGAGAATTGCTGATACGCATAATAGGAAGGAGATCCTCGATTATCTTCTCGATGTTGGACGCTCGGGTGAGTAAGAGTTGTGCTGCTCTCTCTCTCTCTCTCTGTTCACGTCGTGGTCCGGGTCTCAGGGAAGTGGAGGAGTCTCATGTTGGCACACCTTTCTACAGCCTCAACTGTTATTGCCGTTGCTCCTGCTGCAGGATTCAAGTGGCAATCGAGCGAAGGAGATAAGAATAAAGTGATATAGCCTCTCGTCGACGAATCTGTGTATTTATACGTTACAAATGTCCCTTGTATTTTTTTTTCTCGTGTCCCATTTGCCTCAATGACACTTTTGGCGATTTTGCTTTTTCTTTTTTTCATATTCTAGCTCAAGTCCTCTATGTCAAAACGGGAGAAAGAGAGAAGGCGAGAAGTAGCTGAAGACGGGTATGATGGTGAATCGTTCGCTGAGAAGGATTTTATCGTGAGGAAAAAGAAGTGGTTATACTGAAAGAGATGAGGCGCGATTCGAACGGGAGCAAAGCGTGAGATGAGAGTTGAGATTGCCTCCGCCTTCTCATCTTCTTCGTCCTCTTCGCCATCACCTCTTACGTACTCCTTATAGGCCCGGAGCAACATTGGCACTACAAACCCTCTTCCCTTGGCTTTTACTCTCTCCTTCTCACTCGCAATCGTCCACTTTATACTTGCGACGATAGCCAGCAGCGCCCTGGCGTATAATATCTACGGGTTAGTAGTATATACACTGTACCACCTGTATAGTATTTTTAAACTCTTTTTACACTTGGTTCCAAGATTCCACCGCATCTTTCAATACTGTAACAGTACTTCCGGTCTTAAGTTTTCAACGCTCTTCTCTCTTTGTTACTTTCTAGAAATTTCAGTCCGACCTCTATTTCAGGACTATTTATCCTGAAAGAATGCCGCGAATAGTACCGCTTTTCACGCAAAAATGACAAAATAGTACATTGTGCAAAAAGGGCCGAAAGTTAGCGTTTGGGAGCCGTGCGATTGCAGCCTTCACTTTGCTTGGGTAACAAACCCCAAACTCATCGTAATCGCTAACTTTTGGCCTTTATTGCATCATATATTACGTTTAGTAACATATTCAGTGTCGCTATTTTGTACTCAATCACTGTAATGCTATTTTTGTGATCAGGTTTTTGTTGCTGCTGTATCTGCTAAATATTTTCTAGCCGCTTCATTTCTGCTTCATTCACTGCTTTATCATTATAACGGTGAATATACAAGTTTTTACATATCGGCTATTTCTGTATTGGATTGTCGCTTTAAGAGAGAAATGTTTAGCCGAGGATTGAGTATCAAGAGAAAGATCGTACTTTCAGGCTTCTTGCACTTTCTTATCTCAGGTATATTCAACAGAAATTAAGGAAGTGGAACTTGCATGAGAGACATATGTTATATATATTTATCTCTTTCTCTCTAGTGCTGAGACTATGAAAACGGCAAAAAGGAAGACTGAAGGTCTGTGCTTCATTGAGACACTAACGGTACATTCTCCGGCTCACTCGTCGTCGTCGTCATCGTCATCCTGGTATTCGCCAGCGTCCTCCTCGACCCAGCACCTGAAGCCGCAAGCGATAGCTCGGTGAGACCTGGAGATCGTTATATGACCGGTCGTTATCCAGGATATCGTTAGAGAATATGTGATGGGTATAGGAATCACGTGTGGGTAGAAAGGACGATCGGGACTCGAGAGGTCTGTGACAGAGCATCGTCGTTTCGATGTGATTGTTGAGACGAGATACAACAATTATATATTCCTTGGACAATAATGGCAAGATTTTATCAATTGTTACGATTCGAGAATAGCAAGAGAATTTGCTAAAATAAAAATGTATGTATGTGTGAGTTTGGATATGTATATGCAGCCTTTCTAAAATTCAAGTGTGCATTTCGTAAGAGCGTCTTTACTAATAAAGTTGTAATTTGGCAAACATGTGTGCCATTCCTGCTTCTTTTCTCATTCTAATGTAAGGAATGATTGTTTTACCTGATTAAATTTTATGATAGTTAGAATTTTCCGAAATAAGTTTGTATGCCTATAGCCGCTGCAATTTTCCAGCTAATGAGCTGAATAGTCCTTTACAAGTATAATGAGAGTGAAAGTAGGACGGAAAGCAGGTACAGTTGTTTTTAGATTATTTTAATTGTGAATATGTTGACAAGATTTCGACTACTCTTCATCTCGCGGAGCTTTGTGCTTCAGCGTTTCGTATGATCCCACTAAATGGCAAACAGACAGAGCGTTTCTCGCAAGTGCTTCGAAGCCTTAAACTATATAAGACTGGCATAATAAGCTGCATTCGACTACACAAGGGGTGTATTCTTCGTTGGCAGGAGTCGAAATTGGTGGATCGTCCAGGTTAGAGTCCAGAGTGAAGTCGAAATAACTCCGGGCAGAAATTCAAAATGGGGCCTAGAATGAACTCTGGAATTCGCGGATAGTCCAGACAATCCGGAAAAGTTTTTAGCAGAGTCCAGAATTAAATCCGGCATGGAATCTGGAACAGCACAGGTCAGAGTTCATAATGGAATCCAGAATAGTCGAAGTGAGAATCTACAATGGGTTCTGCCATCGGACTCCCGAGGCTCGAGGGTGGTCTAGGGTAGTATTCAGATGAAAATCCGTGAGTTCAGGATGGTATCCGGCAAAGTTTGGTGAACCTTGGGTGGAATCCAGATAAATTTTTTTTGGAAGTCCCGGATGAATCGATTGACTCCCGGACATACTTCGGAACTGAAAGATTTCATCTGGGACTACAGCCGGACATCACCCGGGACTACCATCCGGACTCGGTCCCGGACTACTTTTTTCCACGCTGGCTGAATATCCAGCACCGAATTTAGTTGCAAACGACAAAGGTATTCGAGTTTTATACAACTTTGAACCTTTTACTTATATTATTTAAGAAAGGTTCCAAGCTCCAGCCTTACTTCTTACCTTTCTCAAAGATTCTTCCAAGAGTAAACCAAATATGGCGAACATACTTTTTCTTGGAGTCAGCTCTGAAAAAAATAAAAACTAACGATGCATTGTGCAAAGCCCGATTTCGAAAACGATTTTTTAGAACAATTCGTAATGTAAAACACTTAAAATTGCTATGGAAGGACATTAATATCTCGTTTTCCGTAAACTAGCTGCAAGTTGTTCTGCCTTTTTGACGTAGGGTACTTGAGTTAATCTTTCAATGATTGTGACATCCACCTTAATAATGTAGTAGTAAGCGATGGATGGAAAGAGAAGCCTCCGGCGTCTCGACGTAGAGGCGGCAGTGCGCAAGACGCCCCAATAACATAATACATCACGCGCGCACGACCAGACAATAGCCCCTGAGATTACCTCACAATGGTCGATGATTTACTTCTGCTCTCATTACCCTGCTTTGTCGTTGTGCAGGGTCGAGTCGGCGCCGCTATCATTAGAAAAGTAATGGAGGGCCCCCGTCGTTGGCTCCACTCTTATATTATCCTCCGCGAGAATCGGCATCAGCATCGCAGCCAGCAATACGAAAGGAGCAGCAACGCGGCGAGGGGCGACAGAGAGAAGCAACGAGGACAAATTAGAAAGAATCACCCTTAGTCGCAACTAAGGAAACTCTGTTATCCCGCTCGACACCTCCTCGCTTCTCCGACGCCTTCTTTCTACTGATTTCTCGACTACGACTTTATTCTATTCGTCTTATCTTTACTTCTATAGTTCCATTTTTGCCTGAAAAAAAACGGCAGGGCTTCATTCTTAAGATCCGTAATACGTGATTATGAGACACGGCGAAGGTAAACTTACCTGTAAAAAACTTTAACATCAACGAACAGAAAATGACAAAAGGCTTCGCGAATATTGTCGACACATTGTCACATTATTGTCGAACGACAATATTGTCACTTCCAAAGTCAAAAGAAAGTTACGAGGACCTAACCCCATTATCATGTTGAGTTGCAAAGCTGTTTTTTATCGAAAAATTGTTGGATTCCCTGAAATAATTTTCCGCCAACGAATGCAATAAAAGAATGCAATGAGATATTACATAGTCGTTAGGTGGATCGACGGTAACATCGTGCGATCAAATCTGCTGATTTTGTTCAACTACATCGTGTGTTCGATCAGCCGTGAGCTATTTCAATCGCCATATCCGAGTCCGTGATTCATATCGCTTCAGCAGCATATTGATCGATTTGGCTTGCAATGTTATATTGTCTTCCGCGCGGCTGCAGCCGAATCGCAGCGCAGGATGTTGACCCGATCTGCGAGACCGCAGCCGGTAGGCAGTCAACAGCAGCAGCAGCAATTCTCCGGTGACCCCGGTGGCCGGTGCACGCTGTGACCTCACAGTAGAGCCTCGATGCGCTAGGAACACGTTGAACAAGTTATACTATATCGTATATACGTAGTTATATATATATATATATATACATATACAAAGGAAAAGTGGCCTGTGCACCAACGAAACAGGTACATCACGAACGTAAAGCAGTACACTACAGTATATAAGTTGCACAGTGTAGATCGTCCAATCCACGTTAACGCACGGATCTGCCAACTCTTACAGATCTTGACCGCATAAGATTACCAGCTTATTCGCGATAACGATACCAGGGGGAGGCAAAGCTCTCGCACAACTGTATCGTACCAGATCGCCATCCGTCAGATCGCCTCGCCGACTCGATCGACCGTGGCAAGGCTACTTGCAGGAAATTGATTTCATTCTCCACTTGGTAACCTGCTGCTGCTGCTGATCGTCGACTGTTCGCAATGTTTCACCCATTCAGCGATACATAGTTTCCAATGAGCAATGTCTGACCTTCGGGATGTGGCAGCGGGTGTACAAATCATCGGTTGTAGTGATGCAGCCGCTGGCATTTCCTACGCCGTTAAAATCCAAATTCTTGAGGAATCTGGATATCGCTCTTCGTTCGGGATGACGAGGTACTGAGACCACTGGACCATGACGAAATATACAACCGGTTTTAGCGGTGGCGGTCCATCGAGCGTGGAAGCAGAAAGGTGTCAACGGAAATGGATTCCGTTCTACTCTGCCGAACAGGTACTTCGATACGTTATCACTGATACGGAGACGATTGTTGTTTCGCAATCCGGAGGACCACTAACCCAACGGTATGCGAAGACATTGAATGCGAATCAGATCTGTGGGAAGATCTGTGAACAAAATTTCGCAAGATTCTTCAGATACGAGGCCAAAATAAAGTTTCAATCTAATCTAACGATGATCAGAACAGGCATCAGATACATAGTAGCAGTAAAATCAGCAAAGCACCAATCTTTCAGGATTGTTCAGGAAGTAGGTCGAAATGAAGAACCAGGCAATCATCATCAGACCGCAAAACCAACAAACATCAGCATCGATTCAGATCCGAATTGACTTCTTAGATTGTCTCTCGATTGAACAGGTCTTAGCTCAAATTCTAGTATTACTACTGCAGAATGACCATCACGGAAACGTTATCAAGGACTCTCTTGGGCAATCTTCTGAAACTAACGGAAATTTATATAACTTGGTTAAGCTTTCCTGAAACTATGTTCAACAATGCGTAGCCTCGAGGTCCTCATAGAAGGTGATCTAATGAATTGACTTGCAATAATCACCAAGTTTCGAAGGTTAGAACAGTCCATTTGGTATCTAAGTTAGACGAACGTCGCGGAATGTTTTTAGAGCAATAAGCCAAAATGAAGAATCAATTACTATTCAATATGGGAAACCAACAAAGAGAGGTTGCCAAGTTAGTCCTAAATTTCCCTCCTTCATTTATTGCTGGTTCAAGATCTCTCAGCTTTCAGGTTCTAAAAATCAACGCTGCGGAATTATCTTACAGGCATCAATATTGAAAACTACTTCTGCGCAATCTTGGAGTGCTAACGGAGATTTATGCAACGACGTTGAATTGGAATAACCTTCGAGTCAGGGTCGGTCAGGAAAGGCCACGTGTTGTCTAATTTAGACGAAACCCCGCAAGTTTGCTCAAGAAATAGACGAAAATGAATATCCAATCATTAACTGACCCAAAAGCCAACAAACCTCAGCATCGTGCATCGAGTCAGTCTTGGAACATCCTTATTCGTCTTTCCCCACCTACCTTAACTCCTGCTTCAATAACCCCGTAGCCATACGCTCATCTCCGACGTCCCAATACCAACACTGTAAATTGACCGCCGGTCAGACGTAATCGAGGACGACTCCTGCCAATTCGCGATTCAAGCGTTCGTGCCTCACGCGCGTATCTGCAATAAATCCCGATGATGGCAAGTGCGCGGGTCTAACGTTAGTACGCACACGTACCGCACGCACACACGAGCATTATTTATGAAAGTTCATCGGGCGCACGCCACCGATGAAAATTTCCCTGTGTTTAAGTTAAATCTAATTTACGGTCTTGGCGTACGGAATAACGTAGGTACGGGTAAAACATTCTGGATGTATGCAGTGTCCGAAGCTCTCCCTTCCTTCTTCCCGTCGTGAGGATCTCGCATGAGCGTCATAAATCATAATCGCCACCGCAACGCTCGCTGAGCTTAGCGCTCACATACATGCGTGCATACATAGATATATATATATATATAAATCTATAAACATATGTATACATACATATGGGTTGTCCAGGGGAGATAATGGTTTTGCTGGCTCGCGCGGGCGCAAGGTTAAGCAATGGTTGAAGTGCCCTGGGGTCAACGGACGGGCGAGGCAGTCGTCTCGTTGTATACACTCTGATGCCTAGCCAGCAGCAGCAAGAGAAGCAGCAGAAGCAGCATCAGCGCGTTTGTGACTCCAGGGTTGGTTGTGTCCGACTTTATACCCATACCACATAGAACCCAGCTCTCGGCCAACCTTTTCCAGCATCGCTAGAAGCATCAGGCAACAGGAGGCAAGCAACAGCAGCAGTGGAGCAAAAGCTCCGGCACCCTATGCCAGCGCCATCTCGCTCGCACCCTTACATCGACCTCGACTACTGTCTCTAACGTCCCTCCGCCGCAACCCCCGGCACTCTCTCACCTCGACGTTCCATCCACGAGCTTTGCCTCCTCCCACATGGCCCTCCTTGTGTCCGCACCAACCTCGGATTCAAATGCAACACAAATGTGTACACCCTGCCCGTTTCCCGTCTCCTCACCATCTACGCCGTACCGTCCACCTTTCAACCATGCATATTTCATCGCGTAACTCTTGCGCCCAGTTCTCTTCTCTATTCCTCTCTTCCGCGGCCCTTCTACTTCATACCACTTTACCTATGCATACCTACGACTGTTTCTCTATGACTATACCGAGATCTCTCTCTCTCTCTGAGTCTCTCTGTCTCCCTGTCTCCGCGCTCTATCGACTTCTCTTTCTTCTTCGTCTCTTTCTCTCTGGAGCAAGCTACGGTAGACGGTGCTCTGTAAACTACGGTGCACTTTGACCGAGCTATATATATACACTCCTCTATCTACTTCAGAGCTGCATCCTATGTTCCGGTACGCCGGCTTGGATCGATATGCTCTCAATGTTTGGATGGTTGGGGTACATCGTCGATGGAAAGAAGCTATGGTTGGAATGCGCAGAAATAATCATTGTCAAATAATTATCACATTGCTTCGCTGCAAGCTTGCAGCTTTCAATACCCGCATTTCCCAATTGTGCAGGTTTTAAAATAAAGTGACGAGATGAATTCGACAATCTATTGATTCGCAAAGTCGCTCAAACCATTCGTATAAATTGAAATCCTAAACACCCTTACACCGCAATGACTATGATCATAAAAACCTGCAAGGCTCGAAAAACGTTATCGTGCTTTAATCTGGTACGTTTTATCAGATTCGGTACTGATGAAAGCTTGTTACACAAATGCCACTGAAGCTTATACCAATAGAAGCATGTACAAAGCATAATTCCCAATTAATAATGACACAACTGATGATGAAGTTGCTTCTGAGACAAGTTTGCAGTTTGCCATGAAGTTGTCATTCCCGAATGTAGCAGTATTTTGAAGGAACTAAAAAGAATATATCAGGGAATGTTTTATTTCTTAAAACCGCTAAAACAATTTTTACCAAAGTTAAATTTTAAATTGCCAAATGCAGGGCCCATTATATCCAAGAACCACAGGTATCAAAAAACGTCATCCAACCTTGATCCCGTACATCCTTTTGTCAGATACGCCACTGATGACAGGCTGTTACCCAAATGCCACTGATGCTTATACCGATAGTTGCAGCGTGCACCAAACAATTAAATTTAATGTAACCCATGTTGACGTGCGCGCAGAGGACTTTAAAATAAATATACGGTTGTCATATGGCGATTAGTGGGGTCCTCCAAGTCCTAGCAGGGTTAGCTACGCCGGACGATGATCGATGGCACCCATAAATAATGCAGCAATAACCCCTGGGCCTCGGGTGGTTTATTCTGAGTACGAGGCACCCCGAGCCACCCTCCAACACTGTGCAGCCCCTCACCCTCGTTCATGTAGCAGTCTCTCGCTCTCGCACTCTGCTGTCACGCATACAAACCTCCGATCTCCCTTCTTCGCCACCTCAACCAGCCCCCAAATGCCATTTCCGATACACCACGCGCGCTGTGGCATTCATATCGTTCCACGGCGTGTTGTACATGGTGTATCGGCAACAGTCGCACCCCTCGCGCCAACCCTTAAACCCATTTAATTTAGATCCGGGTTATTAATTATTAATTGGAGCCAGAGTCTCATTATATCTCTATCACGCCCGACGCCTCGTCCTGAGATAAAGTGAGATAGGCTTGTAACTTGGTTATGCCATTATCTTGTCATAGGTTATTATTGTCAGTCTCATATGCTTAAAAAACGTCTTTCCAGCTCTAGGAAGGATTTCGTTTCATTATATATCCATTGACTTATAATTTTTTATGTTAGCGAGTTTGTCAACGATAATGCTTGAAAGGTGTAGAAATATTTGTCCACTGCAAGGAGATTGTATCTGATGGCGAAATTGATATTTTATGGTCGTAGTAGGAAATCAAGTAGCTATTTACAGGTAGAAGAGAGAGTTGTTATTTTATAATTAAAAATCGATTCTCGTTTGCAGTAGTGTTTATGATTTGCATTATGGCGACTCAACACATAAAGTAGGACATATATCGTTCGGGAAATGTATGCGTGCGCATAAATATCACGGTCTGTGCAGCGTAGAATGTAAAAAGATGGTGTTAACGGTCCTCACATATGTGCAACATGTACTGAATTAGGTGGATACTTGATAGATTTCGCTTGACAACATAGGAAACGCTCGGTATCAAGTTAAACCCTTTCGTGCCTGATGTGACATATTCAAACACTTCGCTATAAGTTATACTGCTTACTATAGTTTTAGGTAAATGATAAATAAAAAAGTAATCCCAGTTTGAAAAAAAAAATCCTTCTTTGCGCTTTTTACCCCCGAAATAGTCATTTTTTTAGGAACAATTATATTTCTTTCCTATTTTTACTGTAATTCTATTAGCCATTTCACCGGTGAGGCTATTCATGTCTCTGAGAAATGTCTCTTCACGAAACGTCCCCAGATTGAAAATACTTATTTTATATGGGTTGACAAGTCGATTTATGCAGATTTGATGTTTTTATCCGTCGATCCGAGCAGAAACTGCGAGCGAAGCGGTTTGGGTATGAGTATAATGGAACGTAATACAGTTATCCCGGGTATACACCTTTTCGGTAAGGTCCGGTGTCCGGGTCCCTCTTGGGCGAAGCGTTACGTGTACAAGAGTAAGTAAATTTTTCAGGCTTCTTTCAATGCCCCGTTCGGAGGTTGCTCGCTCGCGTGCTGTACTTGGGATAAGAAAGGGGACCATTCATGGGTATTGTGCGGGTGTGGAATGGCCCGCGCCGAGGGTGAGCCTTCCGCTTGTTGCCATTGAGAGAGGCATTCGCGAAGCCCTTCTTGACGAATCGACGGTTCTCGCCGTGAAACGGGCTCCGTTCTCCCAACCGGAACACACATATACACAAATGATTGTCGGATTTATCGTTTCCCTATTCGCTCGAGTGTTCCGGACATAAATAACCACCGCATTATCTAAATCCACGCTGTAAATTCGTGGCGTGTAGTCATTCAAATACTAGGAAGTGGGAAATGAATTGATTTCAAAAGATTTTTGACTCAAAGATTTATCGAAATATAACTCTGTTTTCTGATGGCTTCTATCTTTTGGTGATTTTGGTAGTTTATTCGTGACTTTTGTCATAAATGAAGCCATAAAAAACTATGTAAATTATTCTGGACACAAATAATTGTCTTAGCCTGAATTAATTTCTGAACATTTTTAGTTATTATCAGAATTACTGATACAGCTAGATTTACCAGAGATATCAGCAGGTGAGCAATGTAAATCGCAGTTAAAGTCAAAATTACAGTACGTGTAATGCTCTGAACGAATAATATTATATAGCTTCTTTGAAATTAATCAATCCCTGTGGTATGGATGCCAAACAAAAATTGTTCTTCTCTCATCTGGGCAACGATTTCTTGTAAAAAAAATTACATCCCTACGGAAAGTGCTGTAGAAAGTCGTTTACTCTGGATCAAAAAGTCGAAGCTGTACTTAAAAAAAAATCTCAAAAGCTATACGGTTCTACAAGTTGCCAGTGCTGATTTTCCAACTACTAATGATGCAGTTTGATGGTCATTATGTTTATTTCAGAAACGGAAAAAAATATTCATATATTCGTGGATATGATTCGACTGCCTTAAGCCGAACGATCTGGCAAACTGTATTTTTTAACAATTCATCCGTGTATTATTGTACGTCCGAAGATGTCTACTTTTGTTTCCGAAAAAAAAAAAAAAAAAAAAAAAAATCGTTTTACGAACACTTTTTCGGACCCATAAAAATCGTAAAATTTTGGAATAACTTCCTGTTGTCTAGAGAGTGCAGTGATGGAGTCTCTTTTGCTTCATGCTATCGAAAAGCCGTCGATCGCGGGGCTCCGGGGGAAGTCTCGACTTTTCTATCTGGTATTATGGTTGCGCCCTCGAGATAGGACGGAAAGAAGAAATGGGACGGCATTTCCGTTTCGTCCTTATTTAGATACGAGGACTCTTACGAAGGGAGCTTGAGACAGGACGGAGCCGAGATAGTCGACTCTCTGTCTCTGTGAGAATGCCTAGAACTGAAGTGTGGTAGCGCGCGCGCAAAGTTCCCGTAAGTTATTGCCTCGTACCAGCCGCGTATATAAATTCACCGTCGCGGTACTGCCACGCAGCCACTGTCTCAGCTTCCCCGGCGTATTGTTTTCCAGATCAGGAGAAAATATATGTACCGTGAGGTTATGCTTGCTTCTCGCCAGCGGCTCAATGACACACTCCTTTGCACCGGGTCCTTTATGTTCCTCCCGCAATAGAAGCAACCAGTCGGAGAGTCAGTCAGCCACCTACTTTACTTTGTGCTGTTGCTGCTGCTGCCGCCGCGCAACGCGAACCGCCAATGGGGAACAAACTGTCCGGAATGAGATCGTCCTTTTGGGCTATCGATTGAGTCTCCTTGCGGAATGAAAGCTGAAGTAGCGGACCCATTTTTTACTCGGGTCCATCAATATCCCTCGGTAATAAATTGAAAGAACAAAACTGCGTTTGTTAGAAAACAGAATTTTGTTAAGGGGGAACCATAAGATGTGAGGGTTTCAATTTTTAAAAAACGATTCAGACATCTTCAAAAGTTTTGACGGATTTTCAATTTGTTTTTTGGTATAGTGACTATACCATTGAACTGGTGTGTAACATTTTGAAGAATGTGAACGAAAAAAATTGCTGGTGCCTAATTCGGTTTCTTTTTTTTTTTTAAATTTTTCCTTCTTTCCGTTTTTTATTTATTTTTTAATTAATCTAGTGCTTCGAAGTGTAATACATAAGAATTTTGTATTGTCTATGTTCTTATTTCCTTTTTCTTCCATTTTCCATGTGTCTTATATTTATTGTGAAAAGTTTACATAAATAAATACTATGATAAATTGAACTCAAAACTTGCATTCTTTCAAGTTTGTGATGTACTGTGTACATTAGGGTGTGTCATTTTTGGGCAATTTTTTTTTTCGACTCAGAAACAGGTTGTATACTTTCAGGAAGGTAAAATAAGAAGCCTGTAAAAATTTGAGCTCTTAATATTAATATTTAGATGCGCCTCATCGCGAATTTCTATTTCCCATTTAAATAACATGGGAAAAAATTTTTTTCATGTTTGGAATTTTATACGTTGGCAATGGCATATTGTTCGATGGAACGCAACACATATTTTATAGAGAATCGCACGCTCTACAAAAAAGATGTCTTGCATTTTTTCGATAGACATAGTCATTCTGATGATATTTGAGTTCAAAGTTCAAAATATACGAAAATTCATCTTTTTGTTAATTTTTAACATAAACATAAACATTTTTTTTTTACTATTAATGGAAATAACGAAAGATATTTTTCGTGAGTATTTTGTCGATTTTTTTTGTAACTATTTATGATAAGTATCAGCCCATTAGAACCAGTTTCGTGACAGAAGACAGGTCTCTACAGCATTGAACAATTCACCAATAAATATTAATTAATCATGGATGAGACAATTTTCATGGTAAATTTAATAATTTACATAAAAGTTGATTGAAGATTCTCAATAGAGTCAATAGTTTCGCTATAATATTAACAAAAAGATGAATTTTCGTATATTTTGAACTTTGAACTCAAATATTATCAGAATGGCTATGTCTATCGAAAAAATGCAAGACATCTTTTTTGTAGAGCGTGCGATTCTCTATAAAATATGTTATGCGTTCCATCGAACAATATGCCATTGCCAACGTATAAAATTCCAAACATGAAAAAATTTTTTTCCCATGTTATTTAAATGGGAAATAGAAATTCGCGATGAGGCGCATCTAAATATTAATATTAAGAGCTCAAATTTTTACAGGCTTCTTATTTTACCTTCCTGAAAGTATACAACCTGTTTCTGAGTCGAAAAAAAAAAATTGCCCAAAAATGACACACCCTAGTGTACATGGGATTTTTCTGTCTATGGCTTAAAATTTTGCTGGGTTGTAAGCATTGCTCCACATTATCTAATTACATAATTGCGAATCATCCGATGCGAATTACAAAATACACAGCAACAAACAAAAAAAAACGAAAACTAGTTTTTGAATTTTAGTTTGAAAACCTTGTAAAAAAAATCTCTACTTTATTTGCAAGCAAATTCGCCAAAAATACGCCAGGAACCATTTACCGAAAAATAAAGTGTCTGCTCCATTAATATTATCCTGTATTCAAATTAATCCCACCCTGCCCCATTATGTTCAAGCCTAATTCATTGTCCCGGTTATCTCAGCCGCGATCTAATTGCATTACCTTATCTGCGATCGATAAAAATATGCTACAGTTCCCAGTGAGTCTGGTGAAATATCTTTCCTCGCCGTTACCGAGTATCCAATATTAATTATAAGTACACTTTCTCGCAGAGTACTTATAGTAGAATAATTGTATAGATCGTTGATCGATAAAGCAAAAGACACGACAGAGGCCCGGGTTTGTCTGGTGAGATAAATGTCAAGGAGTATAACTCTAGCGATATAATGAGCGGGATTGTATGTGGAAAATGTCTGTACGATATTTGCCAGTCTGGAATATTAGTCTGTCAATCGGCGAGCATTATCTCAGGGACTAGTTGCTTCGTACCCATGTGAGACCCTCCAATAAGAGCATTTGAAACTGTATGCTAAGACAGGTGGAACGAATATTTTCCACGTGGTCGTGTTATGCAGTTGTTTACAGCCAATGACGGGTTGGAGGGGAAAAGAAACCAAATATCGAGTGTTGATTGAACCAGTCCGGTGACTTTCGGACCGGTATTCTACAAAGTATACTAGATCACGTTATCGGAAAAAGTAGAGCTTTCCTTCCAGGTGCAGCCTGTATGACTGACAACAACAGTATTAACTCAACGATATTTTGAAATGCTCGAGTGATCACGCTGTGGGCCAGCACTCCATGTGCCAAGTCCCGGAAAAGGGAATTATCGCTTCGTTGCTGGACCGCAAAAATAAGGGACAGCATATATTTATATTTTTATATATAATATGTACAACTCGTTGATCCATCAAATTTCATTTTGGATTTTAAATCCTTCTGGGATTAAAAACCTTCTGGGCTGCAACTGCAACACCTGCTGTCACTCTCCCCAAAACGTACATTATATATACATTGTATATACATGTATACATATACATGCTTTCGTCGACTAACAATTTTACGCAATCACATAATTTTCCTGTTTTTCCCAACGCTGACAGTCTGAACAATATTCCTGCGTCTATATCTATATTCCATCTATAAATCATACTCGTATGGGTAATTTCATGCAATTTTTATTTTATTGAAAATTAGTTTTTTTTTTAAAGACACTATTAAATTAATAACGGTTCTGTTGTTTTTTAATTAATGGGGAACTGGTTATACTAATGCTCTGCATGTTTTTATCGGTTTTTCATTTTATGGAACTATTTGTTAATGAATATATTTTGCAGTATATTCGCATGGGTAACTTCACGTCGAACGAAACTGCCATGCTTATCAAAGTTCTTCAATCCACGAAAATATTTCCTTCTTACAAGATTGTGCCTCTTATTGCTAATCTGCATGTATTTCATCCATTAGAAAATCAAAAATATTTGTTAAGTTTCATTGAATTTTTCCGTCTTATGACGGAAAATATGACAAACTCTTCACTATACCGAATCAGTTGTTCGCTACTGATTAGCTTGTAATTCTATCTGAATGAATCAGATCAAAGCACTTTAATTTTTATGTTAGCGTAAGGTCCAAAAATAAATACATTTTTTTAAATAGTTTAGGTGTGGAGAACTTGATTTGGATTTCAATGTCAACATTACATTTTCAATGTAGGAAGGACACAACATTTGTTTGCGGTCCACAGATTTTTTAAAAATTTATTGTATTTTTTTTCAGATAGCAAGATAAACCAAGCACACGCACATCAATGAATGAATGTCTTTTTTGGAATCTAGGACACTTAAACTGTTTCCATAAAAAAAAGTAACAATTTGTTTTAAAATTGCAATACTTTCCCTTTTTAGATACTTTAAATGTGAGAAGAAAATACAAATATTATCCACCTTGTTTTGTCTAAAAACCACGGATTAATAATTATATTTCCAAACAAAAATGACGGATGTATTTCTTGAGCCAACACAGAATTCTCCATACATCTGTTTGTATACGGTTAGAAACCGCAGCAGTGTACTTATATCTAAAATAATTATCTCTCATATATCAAATTGCTTTATTAACTCGTCCCCTTATTTTTGTCTTGTTTGAGGAAGGAAGACACGTTCCATCAAAACGTTTTGGTATACATGCTGCTGCGGCACCCTCGAAAATAAAATTGTTCCCTACGCTTACCGCATCACTGTATAGGGACTAGACGAGTCATCCGATTACGTACTTACCGCTGTGTGAGAAGTGAAGAATTACCGCGGTGTGTGCTGTGTCTAACCCCAATTACACGCAAGGTTCGTTGATTGCGGTAAAACGTAGAGCGATTACTTCTCTCGCCGCATTTCGAGTCTCATATGCTGCTCTCATAGGGTCAACGGTACAGTTATTGGCCTACCAAGAAATGCACAATATAAGTCCTCTAAGTTTTTGAAAATATTTCAAACAAACAGTTTTAACCTACGGTTACGAACAACACGAAATGTCTCTTAAGGTGCCAAAAGTATTGGAAACCAAGGTTGTTAGCTCAAAGAAGCCACGAGTGAACGAAAAATGTCAATTACACCATTTTGTTTCAATTGCCTACTAATAAAGTGTATCTGTCGAACGGGCAACACTTTTTATTTTTTTAAAACTTTAAGCCAAAGCAACCGAAAAATTGTACAATTCAAATAGACACTTTTAATGCAGTTCAATTCAAAAATAAATAAAATGTACTATCACTTTCAATTACTTTTGGAGTTGTTGACCAAATTATTTTTAGCATTGACAGAAAAGTTCTTTAGCGCACTCATTAGATGTTACATTTTCTTAATACTCATTAGTCAGCTGACGTGGTCTCCTTGACCAAACAGTTTTTAATTAATAAGCTTTTCATCAATTACCCCTTCGCAGTTGTAACCATACCTATTCTGTCATTTCTAGAGACCTTAACGAAAAATGTCAATTTTAGAAATTCCGTTAAAGGTGTCAATGACTGTACCAGCTTTCGTTAACGTCTGTTTATAAGCATCCGACAAATGGAAGAAATCTCACGGGCACGAGACTCGGCTGATCGTTCCTAAGGCCACGGAGTGCAGTACATAGACGGTAAATGGTCCCGACATCAGCGGTGACTGGGGGTCGTTGAGGGGTTCGTCGGGGCACGCGTGAAAATATCTTCTCGCGAGGGTCAAATTGCTTTATCAAGTTAAGCATATACGAAGACGCATACGGTGTCCGTCAGAAGAAAGTTCATATGTTTTCCTCTCAGAAGCCGAAGAGTGCGTGCGTGGATGCGATCCTCATCGCATGCGCGCATGAATGCGCGCATGCAGTGTCGGCGAATCTCGCGACAGCATTGGATCTATAATGCACACATACAGCGGCGTGGCGACTTCCTCGGCGTCGGGACGACGATACAACGACGTCGCGGCATTAAAAGGGATTCCTCTGGTATAAACGTTCCGCCGGCGAAGATCGGGGGCCATTTCACGCTTAATTATGGTTTAAGGTATTCCCGAGATTCCCGCAGATCGGGCAATCGGTCTTACCGCCCTACAGGTAGGCTCTCGTAATGCAACCTTATCCCCTCCGCTCGCGTGAGCAATAAAGAAAAACGAGCGGCGAGCATTCACTTCGGTAAGTAACTAAGTACAGCTCTTATGGCCAATCCGATGTTCGTTATACATGCCTATAAATAATATATGCGTGCTCGTTAGCGCTCTGTAAAAGTAACGCCTGTTTATTTTCGACAGTATTTTTTAGGCATGTTCTGTGTTGTGAAAACGTCAACTACCTGACAAATTGAAAAACAACGTTCAAACGACCGAAAAAAAAAATGATTCGATTGGTTACAATTTGAATACTTGTCAACAAAATAGAAATCAGCAAGAAAATCAAACTGTTGATGGTGAACCGAACGCTGAGTTGGAATCATAATGATGTCAGTGTTTTATTCATAGAATAGACAAAACGAAAAATGAAGTTACTTTTTTATGGCGAATTACTTGAGAATAGATTCATAAGCTCATGGTAATTTTGTCTAGGAATGTCTATCAGTCCTCTCTTGCGATTTCTGGCAGATTGAGCTTGAAAAGTCTTTTCGATCTGACCGATAGTGAACTCACTCTTAATTTCGGTAAATTAGACTGCCTATGAAGGATATCCATTATAGTTTTATCCGTTAGAAGTGCCTGAATAGATGAAATTTTGATCGTTCCAACGAACATTGAAAATAATAATCAATCGTTATTATAATTATTATCGATATCGCGTGATACTTATTAAAAGGGCATAATTTATGAGGACATTCGTAGCTAGGGCCTGCGTGCGGTATAACGCACCGAAGGAACGTGTATAAGACGGCAGGTGGCAGACAATCAAGAGATTTATTTCGCCGACACGATTCATACGTTGCATGCCCGCGATCTCCCGCGATCAAGGCGTTCTCGAGATGCTTCTTTCGTGATCGCGGTCTTCGGCTATGGCAAGACGGCTGCGTTTATAATACGTGCGTGTATAATCTCCTTTGATACGCACATGGCTCTCGTCTCACGACTTGGCGATCCGTGCCGTAAGAGAAACCGACGATCGCCCGCGCCGGTTATTAGATCTGCACATTCAGGTAATACGCTCGTTGACGTGGAGTCCCGGACAGCGCGCCTCATTCACGTGGGTTGGGATTACATCGGTAGTGCAGCCCCAGGAATACATCGATATACTTTCTTAAACAAGCGTGGAGAATGTGCTCACGCACGTTTTTGCCTCGCTTCCAAAACATCCGGAACTACTATACTAAAAGCGCGATTTTCAACATAATATGTCCGTACGAAAATAAAATATTTGCAGATACTTGCACACGCTCCCTGTTTAACCCAAGTTTGACTCACGTAGACAACCATAGACGCTCTTGGAGAAACTCTTACAGGCACTTTTACGAAACACTTACAGACACTTTTATAGAAACACTTTCAGACACTCTCACAGACATTCTCATAGACACTCTTGCAGACTCTATCATAGACTCTTTCAGAGGTACGCTCACAGACAGACTCGGAGACATGCTCAGAGACACGCTCACAGACACTCTCACGGTCACTCTCGCAAACACACTCACCCATGGAGGGTGATCGAACTTGGCCGATCATCGGCCCAATCTCGGTGCCGTGACTGCCAACATTGGCATACGCTATTGGCCCGATTATCGGCCCGAGTCTTGGATGATAAGTCCGACTCGATATTGGCGAACAACAGTTGGCCGAGTCCCGCGGGCAAGGAACGGCCGAGTATCGCATACGAGCAACGGCCGAGCATCGCATACGACAAATCAATTTAGTAATTGATGATTAATTTTAAAAATACATATTTCCTAACGGACCGCCTCCAATTATTTAAATAACGCTATTCTATTATTATTAAAGAAAAAAAAAAAAAAAATGGAAATCGTCGACGGATAGCATTTTTTCGATAGTTTTCTGAAAAGTGATGTGAGTGGGATTTGAACCCAAGACCTACGAGACCTACCTAAACTATCTAACTATCTAACAAGCACGCTAACCGCTCGGCCAAACCTACTATATGGATGTCCCTTACTTTAAGTTCAGAATAGTTGCATGGAGAATAACAATCACAAGGACATCAGATGGATTTGGATAAAATTGGTACACGGATGTTTTTAAAGGCACTGATTAAAGAACTAAAGTCTAAATTCAGAATTTCAAATTAGTGGATCCAATATGGCTGTCCAAATGACAATAAGTTTTATAATTGGTATGAAACACGAAACAGATAGCCTTTTCGAATCGAATATGACGGCTTACTTGGCCGAGCATTAGACTGACATCGATAAACCAACAACTGGTGAATCAATAATTGTCTGAGTATTGGCTTACAATCGGCAAACCAACAATAGGCGAGTCAACGCTTGGCCAATCATTGGGCTAATATCAGTAAGCCAACCGTTGGCGGGTCAATACTTGGCCGAGCATTGGCCTAATGTTGTATAGTCGATTATCGTCATCCCAACATTGGCCCGAGTATTGGCTATTTCAGCTTTATCGGCAGACCTTACATGGGCACAGATGCTTTCATGGACACTTGCACCAATATTCTCACAGACACTCACATAGATACTCATACCAATATAGACACTCTCAGAGACGCCTCACAGACACGCTCACAGCCATTCATAGGAATTCCATAACTCCCTATGCATAAATTTGTGAATGCATCTAGAAAAGCATTACGTCTGTACAACATGTAATACGCTTGTTAACATGGATTCCTGGAGTCGTTTGACAGCGTGTTTTTTACGTGGGCTTAGTATACATCCGTAGCCCAGCATCAGAGATATATGTCCATCCAGTTTTGTCCACGAAAGTCCAAAATGTGTGCTCGCACATTTTTGTTTCGCATTGAGACCATATTGAACAACCAAGCTAATAACAGAGTTTCCTTGAAAATATATTGCTGCTTTTCTATCATTCATTTCTATAAAATTCCCGGGATTCCGTATTACGACCGCGGGCACTGCATCTCTTTGCTTATTATTAGAATACCTTGCTCTGAAAGCCATCTTATGCTTCTATAAACGATGAAACACGTCCGCAGCTATGCACGCCGTACTCATGTATAGAAACGCACATACCATTTGGCGTTCTCGATGCCCAGTGCTGGCTGCTTGATTGCCTTATCTGCCTAATGAAACGCCACGCTAACTACCTGCCTTAGCCTCATCGCTGCGCGCGCATATTATGCCTTATGCAGATATTGTTATAGCTCTTTTTGCAAATAGCTTTTCACTTGGGAGTATCAGTAGCGTTCGCTCGTTCTTTCTCTTCCTCTCACTTCGGGATTTACATGATGGCAGTCGGATCGAGCTCTTAAAACGAACACAGACGAAACCCCTTGACACCGGCAAACACCATCATGCAGGTGCATGCGCTCGAGGATGATGTAAAAAATAAACCTCAGGACAGATTTGCAATGTGCATACACACATCCGAGTGCAAACGATCGAGTGACGAATGAAAGAACGCACTAGCACCCGCGGCAAATCGTCCACGGTTTACATCCCGATTGAACGAGCTGCGCGGGTTCACCATCGATATACATGCACGCAATCGAAGATTACTAGAATTTTTTTCCTTTCGTCGTTATACTGAATCCCGCACCAAATCGAGTATCTGCGAAGCCGATCGGCATTTTTAACACACTGACACCGAAAGACTTATACAGGAACGTGGGAAAATCTGATTCGCCGATATATATTTTATACAGTCTCACTGTAATATAATTAGCATGCAAAGAGAATACCCAATTCATGCAAAGTCGGTGAACTTCGTCTCACTTCGAAACTTAATACAATTGTACATTTGTTTTTACGTTTACAAATTGAAAAATCGGTAAAACTGCAATTGCCAGTGTAAACGAAGACCGCGTGTAATCGATAACATCGCTAAATATTCATTGTCAGTGCCAAAAAAAAAAAAATTGTTGGTAATCATTCGTTGAAAAATATTACTGCGTTACGAAATGCATTTTTTTTTAAATTGTGTAAATTTTTAGTCCTCGAACGAAGAGAGACAAAACGATCCGATCCTTATAGGGAAGCTCGGTAAGCTCTGGACATATATCTATTTCGATAATCACGTTCATTAGCATATTGATTTCCATGGAGGAATTTCCCATCGATTTACTCGATCGGAAACCAAGCCCAAGAGAATATGTAGATATGTGAAGGAAATTCTACTTCAGTGCGTCAATCTTTTTGCTTAGGTGGATGATTTTTATCTCTACAACTGACAGTGCTAAATCGGCTACACGCAACTTTTTCACTTATTGAAATGCACTTGTTTTATTCTTGGTGAAATGTAACGGTGATCGTATCTACGAGAGTGTCGAGGCTACTACACGGGGTACTTAAACAGCGAGGTATTGAAACGACGCTCGAATAACGGAAACAGAGACTAGTTCGTATACGTCGAGACACCATAGCATGGAGAGAATGACAGTAACCAATATATTCTATTCGACACGTCGTCACGATATTACGACCCTAAGTTGTATCGTTGAAACAGGCGCAACCATACAACCTTCTCTTCGCTCGCTGGTTTGACGAACGTATATTGCTTGTGAGCATGAGACCATACGTCCCTCTAATAATGTCTTTGGGCCACGGTCAGACTGACATCTAACAACCGGTAAAGCACGTAGGAAAAGAAGAGAGAGAAAGAGAGAGAATCTTGAGGTGGAACAAGTCGAAGTGCGTGAAATATGACATGTTATGAGGCGATAAAAGAATTGGCAAATAGCGAAATCATATTAAAATGTGTGCTATATATCTTGGGTATCATCGTTATAAGCACCAACGCACATTAATCTTATTTTACACCTGAGATACAGAGTGAATATTAATTGAGGATAATTCTGAAAAGGTGAGTATCATCACTTTCAACTTCTCATGATGCAGACCTCAGCTTCTTGTCCTCCTCGTGTGATATATGTGTCATCGATTAAATACGTGTATCGTTGTCTCGATCATGGGGAAAAAAATTTATCGAAAACTTGGAATACCAATTTCATCGGTAACTTCGACGATTGGAAATCACGATTGGTTCTTGATTACAAAATTCAAAATTTTGTCGATATACCTTCGATATTTTAGTTGTTAGAAACGATATACATTACTCGTGTGATATAGTATTAGGGTTGCAAAGAGGATATTCATCGACAGATATATTTCGGTAAAATGTTTGTCTGATTTCAATAATAATACTATGATCCCCTGAATCTGATAGGAACATGTAGCGTAATTGGGGCTAGGGGAAGCGTGTCATAGGGGGTCGCAGGAAAACAGAGCCTGGGGAGCAATGTGGAAGCACTTATCAAAATCAGCACATTCACAGGAGTTTCATAGGGGAACTTAAAATATTTTTTTGTTCAAATACAATTGACGCAAAACAATATATCGTTATTTTAACCATACGTACAATTGCTACAAATACGAAGCTAATTACTAGTCCGTCAATTACATATATTTCAAATAAATGCTTTGGCGTATTCAGTGTACTTCCTACTCAGATCCTATTTATTCCAAAGATTTTCTAATCCCGAGAATATATGAAATCAAAGCCAAGAACATGACCTGCTGTAGTCTGCAAGTTAAGAATAATTTCGAAAGGATAAAAGTGATGAAGCGATCATTACTTTTAAGCTCTTGATGCAGATCTCGTCTTTTTCTTCTCGTGTGATATATATCATTAATGAAGTACGTGTATCGGTGGCTCGAACGTTACTGCTGCGTGACAAAAAATCTATCGGACACTTTGGAGCACCAATTTTATTAGTTGCTTCGTCTTGCTGTTGCCCAATAAGAATTCCTACGTGCGATCATGAGGGGATGATGCTTTTTCGCCGGGTTCAAGCAACTCCTTCTCTTCTTAATCATTCTTTCTCTCTCTGATGAACGACGATTGAAAATCGGCATTGTTTCTTAATTACCAATTAGCGGTTAATCATCGTCGAGCAGGTGGGTCGTCAACCGGTCGATCATCGACGCCGATACGCGAGCTCGCTGATCGCCGCGGCCCGCAACCCAACGAGTCGCAGCGAATAGCAGGAATACTCCAACGACTTACGATGCGGAGGATATGAGAGGAGGAGAAGAGAAAAAGAAGAGGCGAATAAAGTACGAGATGAGAAGGAGCAAATGGATGAAGAGAAGGAGTAGAATGAGGTGGGAGAAGAAAATAATTGGAAGCAGCATATGTACAGTAGAATTTTCCATAAGTCGCGCAAAAATTTATCGAACATTTCAAAACAAATTTTCAGATAACTCGAAAATTACCTCACAAATTCAGATGCTTTCGAAAAAAAAAAAAAAAACGGTGAATTTGACACCCGAGAAATCTAATGTTCCCATCTAAATAAAATAGTTTTGTTCAATTACCAATTCATGTCATTTTCATATTACTATAAATTGTGACTTATTACATTTTTGTATGTAACAACGAATACTTTTGTGTTATTTTGATGAATGAGGAAGATATCAATTCGTGGATTGCATTGGAAATTTATGAGATGATGCACTGTATCGTGATCCGGGTGCTAAGACGTTTTTAAGACACATGCAGAGAGTAGAATCGAGTAGCGGCAATAGCACCGGCAATAGAAGCGGCAACAGCAGCAGCATACGTATTATTAATGTCACCGTTGGCATAGCTCGCGGTTTTCTTTACGACCGTGGACCTGCCTACCGTCCTGCCTTCTCCTCCACGCGAACTACCTGCTTCTACCTATCGCGAGCCAATACGAGGAGACTATAATATAATACAAGAGTCGAGAGGAGAGGATAGTCGTACGCCCGTCGAAAGATACTGAGACGGTGATGCTATTCGAGGAGGATGAGAGGCGAAAAGGGGCTTCTCTATATACTTCTACCATACTAGAAGCGCTCTCCTCTTGCTTCTGTTCAGAGGCAACCAAGCAATACAGAAGCGGGTGAGCGAGAGTTTGTGCGCTGTGCACTAAGAGCGGAGCGCGCGGCTCGCTTCCCTCTGCTCCTCTCGCGGCGTAAACGGGTGCGCGAGCGTTTACGAACCTGCATCATTACCGGGCGAGTTGAGGCCCGCGGCACTCTTTGTACCCGGCACGTAATTTCTTCGCTATCGGAGAGCGCGATTCGCGTATTTCTCTGCTTCCATCGGGTGCTTAAGTAAAAGCACCCGATCGTCACCAATGAGCCCGCAACGAGCATTGACAATGCTCTTTAAATCGCTGAATGACCGACGTACGTAATGCCTTGAGCTCGATGGAAGCAGGCTTCTAAAAATATAATTTCTTTCCAAATTACGCGATTTATTTATTTGTGGAATAAATTATTTTGCGTTATGATTATTTTTAGAATATTCTGCGAAGGTGCCAAGAAGATTCACGCGCTTGAATCAAACGACTTCGTAGGTCAGTAAATCTTTCGCTGAAATAAGTGACAACATTGCGTTATTTTCTAGGCTGACTAAAACAAAATATTAGCTTATCAAATTTCTTTGCTGGGCTAACAATTTGTTTTGCTAAGTTAGAAAAAAAACTTAATGCTGTCACTATTTGAAATAATGCGGAAATGCGGATAGACGAATAGAGAGAAACTGTGTGTCTCTTCTTTTCGGTCTTCTGTTTTGCTTAGTATAGCAGCGATGTATTGTATGTGCGGTCTTCTTCATATTTACCGTATTGTATACAATGTACAGTTTATGTGTAATAAGTGGATACTATGTAATTATATGTAGATTATTGTCACTATTTGCAATAATGCGTAAATGCGAATAGACGAATAGAGAGAAACTTTGTGTCTCTTCGTTTCTGTTTTCTGTCTTGCCTAGTATAGCAGCGATGTATTGTATGTGCGGTCTTCTTCATATTTGCCGTATTGTGTACAATGTACAGTTTATGTGTAACAAGTGGGTACTATGTAATTTTATGTAGACCATTGCACGATGCTCTTAGGGGAGTATGTCCCAGGGCCGTGATTTTACTATCCCGACATATAGAACGGAAAAGTTTAAAAAATCTTTTGCCGTTGTTGCCAGTTAACTCTGGAATAGTCTTGACTACGAGATGAGAGCGTGCGAGTTAACTGTACAATTTGGGCGAGCGATATGGAGGAAATTATTATTGTGACATGGATGAATTTAAAATCACGTGTGTGTTTTATATGTGTGAGTAAAATTAGCGTAACTTGTATAAACTGCGTTTATTTAGGATGTTGTATGCGTTAGCTATAAGTTAGTTGTAAGTTTTGGCTATGCATATTTGTAAGGTCTATATGTACAAGTTTTGCACGGTGCTCTTAGGGGACTCTGCCCCAGAGTACGAAATAAAATACATCTATATGTCTATATCTATCTATATCTATTTTAGCAAAAAGATCTGCTGATCTTGAAAAATTGTTTTTTCTGTGCGTATAGGATTGCATGTGTGATCGGCACGCAAATTTGTCATTATCGGAGAGCGCGATTCGATATATTTCTCTGCTTCGATCGGGTGCTTAAGTAAAAGCAATCGATCGTCCCCAATAAGCCTGGAACAAGCATAAACAATGTTGTTTAAATCACCAAATGACCGCAACCTATGATTCCTTGAGGTTGGTGAAATCAGAGTTGTAAAAGTGTGATTTTTATTAATTACACGATTTCTTTACTGATGGAATAAATTATTTCGTGGTATGATTATTTTTAGAATATTCCACGGTGTTGCTATGAAAATTCATGTATATAGAATTGCACATCCGCCAAATCGCGCGCCCTTCGACAATCCGTCGGATTTGCTGCGCTTTCATAAAGTCTTTCAGCGGTTTTGAGGGTAAAATTAATTATTTCTGTGATGGAAATCGATTTGTAGCCACATACAACAACATGAATCATTATTCTCATCAACGGCCATCTACAATTTACTTTTATCAATAAATTTTCCGCTTTTATTCGACTTCAAAATGATATTATTCCATCGAAAAATTATCGCTGATTATAAATCCGGCAGTAACGTTTCTGTCGAAAATAACGCACGCGATATACTTAAAAATTTCCCATTCAACAAAAAATTTCTCAATGGAAGTGTGATAAAAAAATTGAATTTAAAAAATATTTGAACCTATTAGATTCTTGCACAAGACAAAAAACGACTATTTCCACTCAGCACTGTTCGCTTCAGCATTAATTTCCGCGCATCTTTGATAGCGCACGATTCAAGAGACACAAACATGATATTCTTTCTGATTGATATTGCGGAGAGATACGAATTCCGCCATTGCTTTGATATATTGAAAGAAGCCAATGAAAAATAATGAAAATAAAGAGGTAAAAATACCGGAGGACGAGAATACAAGTGATTGAGAGAGTATATTTAGCAAAATGGGGTTAGGGTGGACGAAGGTCCTCAGGGGTGGGGCAAGCGTCAGAGAGGGAAAGAGGAAAAGGGAGAGAGAGCTCAGAGAGCGTACGCGGATCCCTTGTGAAAATTCCCTTTACCTTGATGACAAAGAACCGAGAGCGAACCGACGAACGGGCGAACCTCACTCAATGGAACGGACGAATGGTTATGGAAACAGCATTTAATTTGCATAGAAGGAGTCCCTTTGTCGAGAAACGCGAAGAGAGAAAAAAACACAGAGACGGAGAGTGAGTGAATGAGCGAAACGACGGGAGAGAGGAAGAGAGAGAGGGAGAGGGAGAGACGTGAAGCAAGGGAAAAGAAAAATGAAGAGAAAAGGGGAAGTAAAGAACAGCTCGAGCGCCTCTCCTCACTCTTGGTGATGTGAAAAGAGCATTGTCCTTTATCTATCGATTCGATCGTATATTTTATTCAGATTACACGCTGCCCGCGAACAGTGAATCTTTTTATGATTAGGCATCGCCGCCCATTGTTGAGGCGCGAATGGCTTGCCCTACACTCGTCAAGATGCACGAGGGATGATTCACCCCGAACCCTTACAAAACCTCTTCTTTCGACTCTACTTCAATCTGCCGATTGCCAATTTTCTCAAGAGCTGTCTAATTAGGCGTCTGTAATATTGCCTTTTTGTGGATCGATTTTTCTGCCATCGAGGCTGGATCCTATTGGACCATGAGAAGCATAATTAAAAACTATTTCAAAATCGTTTTATATTTATTTAATTCGTAAGTAAACATTTTTTTCAGAATATCATACCGTACCGATAAAAAATATAAAAATAATCTATTAAAACAGAGACAGGGTTTCAATAGTCAGCAACAAATTTCACAAATTCAACCAAATTTAACAAAAACTGAGCATCAGCGTCAATATTGTACTGAAGAAATTGAACTTTTGCTCAAATGTCATACTTGTTTATTGAGCGGACATTGCTTAAAGCAATTAGCACATGTCGAGATTGCATCATCGCTCAAAAATATAATACATAAATATTCAATGACGGAAAGATAAATGGGTGATATAATAATAAAACAAGACATTTATGGAACAATGACAGTCCCATACTGGAGATAATGTAGGAGAAATAGAATTTCTAAAGATCGCGCTCATTTAATCAGCGACTTGAGAACCACAATACGTAAATCCGAAAAGTATTGTGAGAAAAATGAAGGGAGAAATTTTTGTTCCTTTACCAGCTCCGAAATTATCGTCACAGTCTTTTCTTTTGTTCCGGGGACCACGGGCTAGAATGACGTTTTTACTGTCGTCATTACTGACTACAGAACAGACAATATATCTTTCATATTTCTTCTTTCTCTGTCGTACATGGCCAGCCAATATTTCACGTCAGATCGAACAATCTCTACGACAACAAAAAAGACTGGCAGTTTTAACTCATCAACTCGTCAATTAAATTAAATCTAAAATTGGGATATAAAATGAAGGTACTTTTGCAATGAAATAAAAGGGAATTGAGAAAATAAATTATTTCTACCCTAAAATTAAAGCATTGTCAAAATTAGTGTACCATAAATAAATTTGACATCGCACTCGTATAATAAATTTCGTATACTAATTTATAAATAAAAACTTCCAGTACACGTACGTTAAATTTCAAGTAGATTTTGTTTTTGACAGTGTACGAGCATCAGAGCAGGAAGTAACAGCAAAGATATGAAATATATATATCTGAGATTAATAAAAAATTAAAGAATCGATCAATAAAAATATATCCGGACATTATTTGCGTGGGAGGAAACGCATTTTTATTTTAATAAAACTATTAAAAAATTATAAATCGTACAAATATCGACTCGTTCTCAGAAGTTGCATAACGGTCATGAACGGGCGGTGCGCAAATCAATAGACACATGACGAAGCTCGAAATGCAACAGATCGCTAATGAGTGATGAGGGGCTATGAAAATTCCATGAACTTTTATCAGATCGCGACAACGGGGTTTGCGAGTGTTAATTAACATGATTGATCAACCGACGGTTGTAAGGATCCGGATATTTCTCAGGACGGGTTGCAATGGAACGTTTTCTAAAAGAAACAAACACACCCCAAGTTGACAGTCGCCACACATATAACAAGCCACGTTTCTTCCGTCATAACGACGATCGGTACTGATCGCACTTTCTGTTGTACAACACGCAACAAGCGAGCGCCAGTGAATGCACAGTAGGCAATGAAAGTCACTCGATGTCAAGTAATATACCGTAAAGAAACATCTAGAAGGAAGTAAAAATCTGACGACAGTGCAGCAAATGTGCCCTGCATTAACGACACTTCAGCACTGGCTTGTGTTGGGAATTTTTCTTTAGCCGATCTCTCAACTGGTTTCAACGTGGATGCAATACGTACAAAGCAACTTCGTCTCAGCTCCCTGCGGATAATCAATCAATCAATTACGTGCTGGGATAATATTATGAGCAGCGAATACTGCGGAATAACAGCGGCTCGGAAAATTAGTCTTCGATATACCGAGCCACTCGTCCCACGGAGTCATGATAAACATCAAACAATTTCTCCAATCAATTGTACATAACCGAGTGAATTTAATACATATGGGTATCGCTATATGTATATACGTAAGCGAAACAAACGAGGGAAGAGAAAAATGTACAGTACGGGCAAATCAACAATTGTTTACGATGGGTAATCAGGCAACATCAAACGAGAGAGCCACGATCATCAAGAGTAATTGTTTACCCAACGATTCTCCGCCTTCGACCAACCCCGGGGTCGCGATTTCGTTTTCTGCTTCGGCAGCGTTATGTATATGCTGTATAAACTGTGACTTCGGTGGTCCAGGACAGACTTGCTGTCTTTGTCACAACAATAATGTTAATTTAGTCCCCCCCCCTCTCCCCAACGGAAACCCCCCCGACAATTTGCCAGGCACACAAAAAGAGTTGACAACTTGAAAGGGAAATCGAGCCTATTGACACAGGAAGGGCAAAAGGGCGGCCGGGGATATCGACATTAGCTGGCTCTTTCCTGCTACGAGTTACGCGGTGTAGTTTCTGTCTCTATTCGTGGCTCGCACTCTCTTCATCCACTTCGCCATCCTCCAGTCCTGTATGTGGACCACCTCTATGAACCCTCTAAGCATAATGTGCAGGGGGTCGAATAGTGAAGCCGATAGCCCCTGAGCAGTTTTCTGTATGGTCTAGTGAATACGATTGTCACATAGAACCACTGTACGATCAAGCAGATACGAATCCTTAGCTGCATTGTGCACAACACATTATGGGAATACGGTTAATGGATGCAGTAATACGCTGTTTTTATTAGTACCGATCTTTTGTGACCGTAGAACACTTTATAATTTGATAACAGGGTTCTTGCTTGATTTTTTACGTCATAAAGAAAAGTCATGCAATCCAGATCTTTAAAAAATCAGGTACTCGGAGAATTTTTAGGTATCTCGAATCGTTAAGAGATCTTTTTAGTGTGACGGCCCAGAAAACAGGCGATTTTCTCGATTTTTTTTCAGACCGTTCCTGTAGGCCGATCATTTGAACATTTTTTCACATACATTCATATTCATAAATAAGAAAAGGATGCAAAGTAGAACCTTGCGCATTGCTTTGTCATTTAATTTTGCTCTTTACATAGCAACCTCTACGAGGAAGTATTGTAACTGATTTTGGCTTCCTCATAGAGGAAGCTTTGTGCAAGGTTCTACTTTGCATCCTTGTTTTGAGTAAATGAATAAATCACCGGCACATCTAATTTTAGTTAGGCACAAACGTTTGTTTTACTTTATTAACTTTTGAGGAGGTTATAGCGAAAATCGCAATTTTTTCAAATATTCAAAATCGTGTAATATTTGAACGACTTTACTGATCACCACCAAATTTGGTACACATTAGGACTGTATGTTATTTTTCGTTTGTAGAACATTTCAGTTGATTTGCTAAAATTCGACGGGAGTTATAGCTAAATTTTGATTTTTTACAAAAATTCCAAATTCTATAATATCCGAACTGCTTTACCGATTTTGTCGAAGTTCAATACCAAACAGCATTTAACGTCTCTCTAGTTATAAAGAACTATTTAGCCATATCGGCGAACTTTTACGAAAGTTAGAGAGTATACGACATTTAAAAAAAATTAAAAATTCTATAAAATCTGTATACATAGATATATTTTCTCAAAAATTACAGCAATTTAAGAGAAATTGATACTCTACTTGCGTGCCAAATTTGAGCTCGATCGATCGTGCCATTCGCGAGTTATCGACGATTGAATTTTCGGTCCCTGGAACACACTTCCTCTATGAGGAAGCAAAAAAGATTTTTACTAAAACGATTTTTATTGTTGACATATATTTTTTGTTCTTGAAAATACCGTTGTTTATGAAAAGGTCTCGATGGTGGACTTTGTAGGTGTCGCAAATTTAATTTGAAACAAAAAAATCCAACGGATCATTAATTAGTATACGATTGGTCATTTCATTATTGAGGCTTTTGATTTTTTCAAAATTGGCAAAATGGCGGCGGTTTGAACAAAAAGTACCGATTTTAGCCGTTTTTTTAGGAAAGTTTTCTTTGTGACCTGGGATGATTTTATAATTTAAAAGTACCAATTTTAGCCGTTTTTTTTAGGAGAGTTTGCATTGTGATCTGCGATGATTTTTTAATTCATTATAATTATTTCTGCAATAACCAAAAAATCGTCCAATCACAAATCCATACATATTTGGACACGGAATTCATACATATCTAATTGTTGGGTGTCTGGCGTCCCTCTAAGTGACATAAGGCCCGGAAGACCCATTGAACTCTGTTCCGGTCTAAACAGTATGTACCCTTGTGCTTGTCGTCTCCAAATCGTCTCTGATTCGGCTCGAGGAGTATCTTGACGCCGTAGTGGGTTCAATTAGTATGTCAGGTAGACGATTTTGGTTGAAACGGTTTTAATCAAGAGCTAGCAGAGGCCCTGGCGCTCTCAGTTGTCCCGCATACCCTTTTCCATACATGGACACGATCCTTCTGGGTTGTCCTTCACTATATACGTAGATAATCCATGAACGTGCCACTTATACATACGTAAAATCAGGGCGGAACATATCGTTTATGTCGGTGTTTAGTCACACACGACAAGGTTCCTCGTGAGAACGTAGCGAAATTCCCATCTCCAATAGTCACCGTCGTTGCGCGCGTGAGCCTAACAGCGTCTGTGACGATGTTTGTATCTCCCGTTTTCCGTTTGATGGCGAAACTACGTAGCTAACTGTGACTGATTTGGCGGCGTGACGTTTGGTAGCCGAGAGTCCTGCAGCTCAGAGACCGGGGAACAAAGTTAGTTGATGAGTCTGTGGGTGGTATTCGTCTCTGTCTCTGTCATCGACTACGTCGTCGTTGTAACTCTTCCATCCGCAGAGTCGTGAAGCGCGCGCTGTATACCGAGAGGGTAGAGCGGGGTCGGTGCAGTTCAGAGAGTGTAGATTGGGGGTGGGATGGATGGCGCAAGGTGGGAAGAAGGGTGAAGCATCTCGGAGTTAGACCCTGTCCTTCTTCCTCCGTTGCTTTTTCACCCTGGTGACGGAGAAGGAAGGAGAATGCTTAGCTTGTACGTATAGACAGACGATGAAGCACAAGAGAGAAGAGTGAGAAGGCACACTGAACAGAAAGCAAGTCTACATTCCCCGTCTCGCTTGTATATAGATATTTAACGGGCGATGTTACCCCCCAACCTACCACGAAGCATCAGCCTGTGCGCATCAACCCTCCGCCTCTCCTCCTCCAACCCGACTCCTTTCCCTCCTCATCCTCGTCCTTCCGCTGCCCCTGTTACTACTTCAACCGCTCCCTTAGCGAGTTACCTCTTCGTTACCGTCTCTTTAGTATCACATGAACCAATAAACATCTTCTTTGATGTCGGCAGCGCATTAATTAGTAAACGACAAAATTGTATTTAAACAATGGGGAAAGATCGTGAGTCGCGAGAAAGTGAAAGTAGAAGAGATACGACGATGGAAAATTGTATGTACTGTAGTATAGGAGGTGGACCAACGGGCGAAGGAAAAGAGTGAGAGAGCTAAGTAAGCAGTTCGTAAACAAACGGAGACTAAGTCGTTACCGAGGTCGGTCGAAATTATATTCCGTTGATGCGCTGTGTCGGACGATCTTTCTCTTTATGGCGCGGGACCAGCACTGGTTGATCCTATTAATTCACGAGATCAACTCAACCTCTCGCACTCACTGTACCTTCTCTCTTTCGCCTCTTCTACGTCTCGGTTTTCTTCCAAATGCCATCTGTCTCTCTCTCTCTCTCTCTCTCTCGCTTTCTCTACTGAGCTCCGACGTTTGCCTGAATAATTGTTGAGCGTAATGTTGCGACTCTGTACCTAGTTCTCGAGAGCTTCTGGTATATACACGGATTGAACGTTTGCTATACATGACAGAGGGTGAGAAAGTAATTAACGAGCAAAACGGACCAAAAGAAAAATCAGACGGTGAACCCGCCAGAGAATTTCCGAATTATGTAATTAGGAAAAAAGTTTTTAATACATATTTATACAAACACAACTTGTTCTTTCAGATATGCTACCAGTGGCGCGAAATTACGAGACATATTCGCAGATGACGCCACTTGAGATTAAAGATTGAAGTCGATCGGTAAGAGGAAATTTTGAGCTTGACGGGTAATTACAAGCTCTCAAATCTTTTATCTTTTCTGTTTTTCACTCAATAAAAAAAGTGTAGATCAAAACCATATTACAAATGGTAATTCCGTAGAAGTTATGTATCTCCAAAATTATTGGTTGTAATACTTTAGAGCTTGAAAATTATCGGATATTTCCCGATTGTTTCGATACTGGCAGGAAAACAAGAGGGGGGGGGGGGGGGAGGGACCTGATGCAATGCAACCGAGATTGTTGCATCCAGCACATATTTTTCCTCTGCACAAAATCCAGTAAACCGGGCCCAAATTGACTCCTTACTCTTTTCTCTATTAGCCGGCACATTTTGTTTAATTTTTTGGAAATGTTCTCAAGGGATTCATCGCCGAATCGCTTTCGTTGCTCACTCATACCGATCATCGCGAATAGCACTTTGATGTTTCAAACATTTGCATGAGTTACAAGTGCCAGAAAAATTATTGCTTATCGTCTAGTAACCTTGCCGGGTACTTTTCGAAAAATTATCGATATAATTTCGACCTAGTTGTACCACGTGATGTTAAATACCTTGCTCTTGTTGGTCAAAATTGGGGTTGGAAAAATAATCGCCACAATTTGTGGAAATGACATAGTCTCTTGCTACGGACGGAAAACTTCTGACAGCAAATTTCATTTGTTAGCTGAATAAAAAAATATGCCAATAAATTTTCTTGCAGAAATTGTGTTATCCTGCAATTAAAATTTGTTCTCCCTATATCAACAAACAATTTGGTTCTGGATAATGAGAGATAAAAGAGGCAGTAGGTAAGGTGGACAATTATGTGCTGCATAAACAATTGTCAAAATGTTATCATAACTTGGATCTTTCAACTTACCAATTTTACTAACATTGCTTGCCATAATGGTTGTGAAGATTCGGTATAGGTATTATGAACTTCCCTCATTTGCGGAATAGTAGTAAAGCAATGGCGTAATCGCAAAAGGCCCGTTACAATGGCAGTTCGTCGACAGAGGAAAATCGCGATACGCGAGCGAAGGGGTGGATCCTAACAGAGCGCAGAAGAGCGGCGCCTATCAATGTACAGCAGGCATAGAATGGCAAGAGTGATGACTCATTTCTAAATGACGATGGCCCAGGACCTAACAACCCCCTCCGGTATCCCATAGGACGCTTCTACATCTACCAACACTGATTGCGAACGTCCCACTTCTATTTATATAGCTTAACCGAAGCGAAACACAAGCAAAATATCCCTTTAAAGGATTACGTCTATACAGAACTCAGAGGAGGCAGCCAACGACTGTCGGGTGATCACTAGTGAGAGAAACGGAGATAGAGAGCTTCTGGTTAGCGCATCCGATTCATTTGTATCTGTCGTAGGTTATGGGGTGGGTTGTCGCTGCTCAAAATCAATCAAAAGCGTCCGGCCTCGTAGGCAGATTCACGGGTATTAATCGCGGCTTTAGTACACACTGTACAGAGGGCCACAGCGGTAACAGCATCGAATCGCCTGTCGTGCATTGATACACCGCCGTAGAGACCAAAACCCGACCGCAATACACGTGTCACATCGACGTTCCGTAACGCGACTGATATCGATTTATCGTGTCAACCTGGCTTGACGATTCAACGTGACAACAGCGGAAAAAAATAATACGATAGTCGCAACTCGAGCAAAAAGCAAACGCAGAGTCTGTCTGTGCATGGAATAAGCTGATATACGCCAAGTTTGGGTAAGAGCTAAGTTTCCTTGAGATGCCGAAGGAAATTGGGGCCAAAATTTGGTAACGTCAACAGAGATATTAATTAGTCGAATCTCCGGGAGTTTGCGAAGCCGACTAGCCGCCCCCGGTCGGGCAGCAGTATCTAGTAGACGTACAGCAGTATTACCAGCTCATATATGTTGGTCGGAAATGCAGACGCGCTACTTTCGCAATGGGCTTAAGCCTGAAGCGCCTCGGGATTCTTCTTCGCGTGTCTGCCGAACGGTGAAGCTCTGAATACACACAGTATGCATAGATAAACCTCTGATACCGGCGGTACATTCAAATATACATATGATATAACTACGTACTCCAGGCAAAGTTACCGCACTATAGTTTATATTGGTCCTTCGAGAACGGATAGACCCTCGAGACCATTAGACGATAGTTGCAATAGTTGCGCATAAGTATATGTACGTGAAGGTCCAAGTACACAGCAGGGATGTGGAGGATATGGACCACCGAATTCATCAGACCCTCAAGAAATTATCTCCTTAAAAACGTACTTTTGTTCCGTGGAATAGTATGAGTTTCGAATCATCGAACGTAAATGGTCTGACATGGTCATTTCATTATTTGCTGATTTACCCTAAATAGAGCCTCGTTCAAGGCTCGGCACCGAATCTTTTCCAGACTATATCAACTCTTGTACCTCCTATCCAATATTCTTTCTCTGTCGAAATCTGTGTTTGCCCTCTTGTAGCATCTTGTGTAGTTGTATAAGCAGAAGTAGAATCATAAGACCTGCCCATCTGTAACTCTCTCTCACTTCGAATGCTTCTCTCTTCTTCTTCAATGCAGTTGTGTATCTTGGCCCGTCGATATCCCGCCCGAGTTTCGCCTTCACCACCACCTTCAGTGCCACCGGCACAGCATCGAAGCAATGCGCGGTGCCTCTCCACCCCTATTTCTCATCCTCATCCTCCTCTCTACGGCTCCTCCACCTCCCTCGCCTTTCCCCCACTTTTGCTGCCTATCTCCGGCTCACTAGTACAGCCAGGAATATTTAGTCAGATGAGGAGACTCGAACAAACGCCTCTAAGGCTTTCTATTAAGCCGACTCTTTGATGTGAGCTACCGTGAAGCGCTTTGCTCGTACCGCGTACGCTTCACTTTCCTCCACCAAGCCTTCCCGTCGCACCCTGAACCACTCCCTCCTTTTCATCCTTCCTTCCTTCCTTCCTTCCTGCTTTTCCTTATATCTATGCTTTTAGCTCGTATACTTGTGCAGCTTTCCACCTCCAGTAGTAGCTTCAACGACGCAATGCCTCTCCACTGCTACCTCCCCAAATATCCTTCCCAAAGCAGAACATAGTCGTGAGAAGGATCGCGATAGGAAAATAGAAAGAGAGAGAGAGAGATAGAGAAGGATATAAATTGTAGCTCGGTAGGCAAATGAAGACTAAGAGCCGGAGAAGGATGCAGAAAGATAAACTACGAGACCCGAGACAGATACTATACATTCACAGACCCAAAGAGAAGGTCCACCCCCATTCCACTTTCTCTGTTCCTATATTCGCGTTCTCTCTTCCTTCCACTTCTGTTCCGTTATGTGCTTTCGTGTGCCGCATCGTGAAGCACGTCACGCCCGCCGAACCTCCTACTTCTCTCCCGTAGCTTCACTGTTTATTTCCCGTAATACAGAAATTTTCAACCTCCGGCTTCGTTCGCTCTGAGTTCCTACTGTTTACTGCAGTCAAAGCGACTTTTAGTTTAGAATCCTCTGTACGTTCCTCTCTCTCTCTCTCTCTTTCGCCTCTGTGCGGAATGACGTTGCTGCCCAGTGAAACAAATAGTCGTTCATAATCATTTGAACATAAATGTTACGTATTTTTTACGTTATTTTCAGCTTTCAACTGCACTTCCCATGAATTAGTTTTTTAACATTGGATTGCAGCAATATGCTTTGTTATATCACAAACTGACCAAACGTCATCCCGTATTTAAAATTCCAAGTTTCCATCATGAATTTTACCCTGGCTTTCGTCCTGGATTTGATTCTGAATCCATTCTGGATTTCATTGTGAATTTGATCCTGGAGTTGTTTTTGGACTTGATTCTAGATTTCATAGTGAATGTGATCTCGGAGTTGTTCTTGGACTTGATCCTGAATTCCATTCTGGATTTCATAGTGGATTTGATCCTGTATTTCATTTAGGACTCCTCTTTTCTACTCGGGGCACAATTTCCGAATATAAATGACGGTCCAAAATTCGTCGATCGATACAGCAACAAGTATCTTATGTACCATACAGTGATTACACGTACCGAACTGAACGGGCATAACCGTAACTACCGTGTACTGTATAAAAAACACATAAAGCGTACAGAATGGTGTACAACGCAAGTGCAAGCGTTGCGATGTGCGATGACGGCGGTGACGACGCGATGTACATCTCACTGCAATGTGGAGGTATACCTGCTCGTGTACTTTAAATTCCTTCGCGGCAACGAGACGACGTCTTAATAAGTGCGGTTGCGGGTAAAATTTTCTTCGAAGAATCGCACACTGACCGGGGGCATTGCGGAGACTCGAATCATATATAAGATCATATTGCATGACGTACGCCGAACGACTTGCCGGTGCATCTCTCTTTTTCTCCGTTGTTGGGTGAGAATATGATAGAGTACGGTATGAATATAATGCAGTAGGTGATTTATATATAAAACTGTACGCTTACATTCCTGTGCGGTGAAGCACACCGGATTACCACTATGTTTGCTAATGACTTTGCAACAGAAACTGTAGTAAGTTGGTCAGTTTCATTGTCCACATTCAGTTTGGTATGCGCTTATATACGGATGATGCAGCTTTGACCGAGCATTGCGGTTGCTGAAATGGACTTTGTGGCCAGGCGCGCTACCTGCAATATATCCAGAAGTAGTGGATTAAGGAACGAAGAGAGTATAGCATACGAGGCAAGCTTATAATACATACTCATCAACCGTTCGCGGACGAGTCTGTACCGAATGCAGTTAACACTGATGCTACATGAACTCTTCGGATAAACACGGGTTACAGGCCAAAAGGGAGAGCATGTTGTCGCGCAACTATGTGTAAGGCCCAACACGAAGGCCCAACAGAGAATGGAATTCTCGTACAACGATGCTGCTCTTCGATGAGAATGATTGGTACGCGATGCGTCCTAGTGACCAAATATGGGGACGGTTTACTCTTTGGCCTTTCGTAAAATCACCGTACACGGATAACCGTGCGGATGTCTTCTGGTAATTTGGGATTTATCACTCATATCATATGGAATGGGATTTCAGGATATTTTTCGCAGGGTGCGATCTAGGTTTTCACGACAGTGATGTTAATAAGCCCGACTAACGAAATTAGCACTTTGCCGCCCGTTAATTTTCAGCTGGAATTGTTTGTGGAAATAATGAAATTTTTCTTTTAGAAACCATTACAGAAAGAAACAAATTTGTTTATTTTAAATTGCAATCTTTTAAGATATTATTCGTCACCATTGAAATTTTATATTGAATTTAAGATTATCTTTAATTTGGTTGATCCTGATCAACCAATCTATAGACTCCAGATGAGACTTTTTTTCAGAGACCCAAACATTTTTATTTGCTTGAATGTCATTCATTTTTCTCCATCAGTCATAAAAAGTTATTATTACACTGAGAAAAAAAATGAGTAGAACCAACAATCCGTGCGCTTGCGGGCGGCGGAAGAATATTTTATTAATTGGACAATATATTTTATATCTTATAATATCTAGCCGAAATTTTTTTGTTTCGATCACCAATCGCTTCGACCAATTAAAGATTTCCTTCGATCAAACAAATATGCTTTTCGTTGCCCCCAAACGCACGTTTTGTTGGTTGTAACGATTATTTTTTTCAGTGTATCAATTGGTTATCCCAGAATTTAAACGAAGGTTTCTCGAAATTTTTTTCACAGATACCAACCCAAATAGTAAATCACATTTGCTTTTTTAGTACGTTCTTCGCTGAAGGAATCTTCGCAGGAAATAATATTCGATTCTTCGCTAAATCCTTGCAAGAGATACTTTGTATTACCAGACACAAGAACGCGTAGAGATTATACACGTTTCTCAGTCGAATGCATGGGGTCGTGCAGGTTACACGAGTAGAGATACTGCCTCGAGTTTCACATACGTGTACAAACACATACGCGCAATCATAGGTTCAGGAACCGATGGAAAAGCTATAACATAGTCAGACAGTCACAAAGCACCGAGACTCGAGGCAACACGTTCGCAGCGATGTACTTGCGTTGCTCCAGCTCTTGTCGCAAGAAGCACCGGTGTAAATCGGAAATCCTAGCAGCATCGAGAATGCCCGACGAACTAGGTACCAGAATATACCATTCAATAGCATTCGTACAGCGTACGGAATTACAGTCTATCGATGCAACATCGAATTTTCCACACTCACATTGTAGACTATAATCTACCATTAATGAGGTACTTTCATCGTAGCGTAATAGAAATGGGCACGTGATAGGTCGACTGTACAATTGAATTTTTAATCCCGCACCTGCCAAGAATTTTCTCCAATATCGTCATTGAATTTACTTCTTAAGTGGATACCGACAGTAACATATTCTAAAAACAGAAAATATTTTAAAACACTTACCGAAGTTTATAGAAATTCATTAATATTAATGGGAAATTTTTTTTTATATTTCCTGCATTAAGCGACTTTTATGTAGAAAAATAATAGCTACGATATTCTAATCATTTACATTAGATCCTTGAAGAGATACCACCGGTAAAATATTCTAAAACGCAATTTTAATTACGTTTTGAAACATTTTTAAATTTAAATTGCTTGAAGTCAATTATCATTAATAATTCCGGAAGAGTAATTAATATATATATATATATATGGACTGCACTTTATATGTTACGGAGTTTGTGAAGTTGGACCAGCCAGCAGATCTAATGTCGCATAGCGGAGAGACAACGAGAGTGGACGCCCGGGGCGATGCCGGATGCTCGGACAGTCTGACCGTGCCCGGCAGTAGGCTAACTACGATAGAAAGTAGGTCCCTCTTCTCCTTCTCCTGGAGCCTTCCTTTTCACGCTCATACTACACAGTGCGCCATGACGGTACTCCGTACATCGCCATATACGATGAGATAATGGTTGACGCACGTCATTAACTTAACCGTTGTGACTTGCATTTCAGCGCAGCATCAGAAAAAGTGTCTTAGAGGAGTGAATTTCAAGAACGTTATATAATTACAAATGAATTTTACACATTGTTTTTTCGAAACTTCATTTCGGTGCAATTTTCCTTTTTCAAAATTTTTATGTCAGCAATGTCAAAATGACAATTTTCGTCAAACGCGATTATCTTGATTAAAACTTAAACAAGCAGAAAAGAATCAAAATTTTTAATGAATACAAAGTTGACATAAAACTTGTGTGAAAAAAAAATCGAGGTAAATCTTCCTATCCGAAGGCGGAACTGCAAATACGGATCAAACAATATGACCAGGAAGTCACTTTTTTCAAACCACTGTAAAGGAACTGAAGTTCAGCGAAATTTTAATCATCGAGAAATCATACGGAAACTTTCAGATTTCATTATTGGTCAACCCGCGCAAAAAAAAAAGTATTAAAAGAGTATTAAAAAAGTATTAAAAAAGTATTAAAAAAAAAGTATTAAAAGTCTGTCATTTCGGACTGTTTAATACTCAGTTTAATACTTTTTTTCGAGACTTGAGTATTAAAAATGGTATTAAGTATCAAAAAGAGTATTAACTCGCCTTATTTTGAGACGATTTTAATACTTGATTTAATACTTTTTTTTCCGCGATTTTCGGGTATTAAAAAAGTATCACATGGGTATTAAATGCAGTATTAAATCGCCTTATTTTGAGACGATTTTAATACTTGATTTAATACTTTTTTTTCCGCGATTTTCGGGTATTAAAAAAGTATCACATGGGTATTAAATGCAGTATTAAATCGCCTTATTTTGAGACGATTTTAATACTTGATTTAATACTTTTTTTTCCGCGATTTTCGGGTATTAAAAAAGTATCACATGGGTATTAAATGCAGTATTAAATCGCCTTATTTTGAGACGATTTTAATACTTGATTTAATACTTTTTTTCCGCGATTTTCGGGTATTAAAAAAGTATCACATGGGTATTAAATGCAGTATTAAATCGCCTTATTTTGAGACGATTTTAATATTTGATTTAATACTTTTTTTTCCGCGATTTTCGGGTATTAAAAAAGTATCACATGGGTATTAAATGCAGTATTAAATCGCCTTATTTTGAGACGATTTTGATACTTGATTTAATACTTTTTTTTCCGCGATTTTCGGGTATTAAAAAAGTATCACATGGGTATTAAATGCAGTATTAAATCGCCTTATTTTGAGACGATTTTAATACTTGATTTAATACTTTTTTTTCCGCGATTTTCGGGTATTAAAAAAGTATCACATGGGTATTAAATGCAGTATTAAATCGCCTTATTTTGAGACGATTTTGATACTTGATTTAATACTTTTTTTTCCGCGATTTTCGGGTATTAAAAAAGTATCACATGGGTATTAAATGCAGTATTAAATCGCCTTATTTTGAGACGATTTTGATACTTGATTTAATACTTTTTTTTCCGCGATTTTCGGGTATTAAAAAAGTATCACATGGGTATTAAATGCAGTATTAAATCGCCTTATTTTGAGACGATTTTGATACTTGATTTAATACTTTTTTTTCCGCGATTTTCGGGTATTAAAAAAGTATCACATGGGTATTAAATGCAGTATTAAATCGCCTTATTTTGAGACGATTTTAATACTTGATTTAATACTTTTTTTTCCGCGATTTTCGGGTATTAAAAAAGTATCACATGGGTATTAAATGCAGTATTAAATCGCCTTATTTTGAGACGATTTTGATACTTGATTTAATACTTTTTTTTCCGCGATTTTCGGGTATTAAAAAAGTATCACATGGGTATTAAATGCAGTATTAAATCGCCTTATTTTGAGACGATTTTGATACTTGATTTAATACTTTTTTTTCCGCGATTTTCGGGTATTAAAAAAGTATCACATGGGTATTAAATGCAGTATTAAATCGCCTTATTTTGAGACGATTTTGATACTTGATTTAATACTTTTTTTTCCGTGATTTTCGGGTATTAAAAAAGTATCACATGGGTATTAAATGCAGTATTAAATCGCCTTATTTTGAGACGATTTTAATACTTGATTTAATACTTTTTTTTCCGCGATTTTCGGGTATTAAAAAAGTATCACATGGGTATTAAATGCAGTATTAAATCGCCTTATTTTGAGACGATTTTGATACTTGATTTAATACTTTTTTTTCCGCGATTTTCGGGTATTAAAAAAGTATCACATGGGTATTAAATGCAGTATTAAATCGCCTTATTTTGAGACGATTTTAATACTTGATTTAATACTTTTTTTTCCGCGATTTTCGGGTATTAAAAAAGTATCACATGGGTATTAAATGCAGTATTAAATCGCCTTATTTTGAGACGATTTTGATACTTGATTTAATACTTTTTTTTCCGCGATTTTCGGGTATTAAAAAAGTATCACATGGGTATTAAATGCAGTATTAAATCGCCTTATTTTGAGACGATTTTGATACTTGATTTAATACTTTTTTTTCCGCGATTTTCGGGTATTAAAAAAGTATCACATGGGTATTAAATGCAGTATTAAATCGCCTTATTTTGAGACGATTTTGATACTTGATTTAATACTTTTTTTTCCGCGATTTTCGGGTATTAAAAAAGTATCACATGGGTATTAAATGCAGTATTTAATCGCCTTATTTTGAGACGATTTTAATACTTGATTTAATACTTTTTTTTCCGCGATTTTCGGGTATTAAAAAAGTATCACATGGGTATTGAATGCAGTATTAAATCGCCTTATTTTGAGACGATTTTAATACTTGATTTAATACTTTTTTTTCCGCGATTTTCGGGTATTAAAAAAGTATCACATGGGTATTAAATGCAGTATTAAATCGCCTTATTTTGAGACGATTTTAATACTTGATTTAATACTTTTTTTTCCGCGATTTTCGGGTATTAAAAAAGTATCACATGGGTATTAAATGCAGTATTAAATCGCCTTATTTTGAGACGATTTTGATACTTGATTTAATACTTTTTTTCCGCGATTTTCGGGTATTAAAAAAGTATCACATGGGTATTAAATGCAGTATTAAATCGCCTTATTTTGAGACGATTTTGATACTTGATTTAATACTTTTTTTCCGCGATTTTCGGGTATTAAAAAAGTATCACATGGGTATTAAATGCAGTATTAAATCGCCTTATTTTGAGACGATTTTGATACTTGATTTAATACTTTTTTTCCGCGATTTTCGGGTATTAAAAAAGTATCACATGGGTATTAAATGCAGTATTAAATCGCCTTATTTTGAGACGATTTTGATACTTGATTTAATACTTTTTTTCCGCGATTTTCGGGTATTAAAAAAGTATCACATGGGTATTAAATGCAGTATTAAATCGCCTTATTTTGAGACGATTTTGATACTTGATTTAATACTTTTTTTCCGCGATTTTCGGGTATTAAAAAAGTATCACATGGGTATTAAATGCAGTATTAAATCGCCTTATTTTGAGACGATTTTGATACTTGATTTAATACTTTTTTTCCGCGATTTTCGGGTATTAAAAAAGTATCACATGGGTATTAAATGCAGTATTAAATCGCCTTATTTTGAGACGATTTTAATACTTGATTTAATACTTTTTCTCAGTGATTTTCGGGTATTAAAAAAAGTATAGAATGGTGTTGGTTATTATAAAATTTTCCAAGTCGCAATAAAAGCGATTAAGTATTATAAGATTATTGAGAGAATATTAAATCGTATGGAAAATTAAAAAAGTGTAATTCTTTTTTAAATATTTAAACATTTAAATACTTATTCAATACTCGAAGTATGAAAAAAGTATTATCCATTGAGTCAGAAATATTTTCAGCAATTGAATAATATTATATGAAGAATAAGTCGTAAATTCTAAAATAGAGATCGAGAAATATGCCAATGAATAGAAGTAATTATTTGATAGATTGAATACTATGAATGATTACCTGTTAAATTATCCGGCGCGTCCTGTACATTTTGTAGACTCCATAGACACAGCTAGTCGACACCAAGTTTTTCATGCAGAACACAATTTTCTTCAATAAAATATTTTCACCAGCGATTACATCAAATCCGATAACCTCAAATGGCGATGTTTCAGTCACATCACGTTATAGACAACTGAACGTCTCGAAATAACAAACGGTTGGTTACGTGAAATAGTTACATAGTCACGAGTTAAGAACGACATTGCGGACTATAGATGGCGTAGTATATATACTTATATGCAGCACGCATGTTACATTTTTTCAAAAATTACTGTATAAATTTAAATTCAAACAAAACAAATTTGTTTCATTCAGTCATTTATCTAGACCGATAATGAATCTACGATAAGTTTTTTCGCCAACAATCTTCTCGATTCGAAAAATTGAAGATTTTCTCGTAATTCAGGGATTCGCAAAATGGAATGTGCACAATTATCGCAGAAGGCATTCTTTATAATAGCGTAAACATTGCTCAATATATACGAAAATCGTGGGTTGGTGGGGTACCGTGAAACACGAGTTCTGCGATAATCAACCGATAATAATTTGTGCTTATAATTTTAGAGAAAAATTTTAATTGCCCTGAACTGGATTTCATAGATACTTATTTTCGTGTATATTGATCAATGTACTAACCTCTGTAGGCTCTATGCGAGAAACAAAAGCGTGGGTTGATGGGGTACCGCAGAACTCGTGTTTCACGGTACCCCACCAACCCACGATTTTCGTATATATTGAGCAATGTTTACGCTATTATGGAGAATGCCTTCTGCGATACTTGTGCACATTCCATTTTGCGAATCCCTGAATTACGAGAAAATCTTCAAATTTTCGAATTGAGAAGATTATTGGTGAAAAAACTTACCGTAGATTCATTATCGGTTTAGATGCATCGTATACGTGATGGAGAATCAACCGATAATAATTTGTGCTTATAATTTTAGAGAAAAATTTCAATTTCCCTCAACTGGATTTCATATATACTTATTTTCGTGTATATTGATCAATGTACTAACCTCCGTAGGCTCTATGCGAGAAACAAAAGCGTGGGTTGATGGGGTACCGCAGAACTCGTGTTTCACGGTACCCCACCAACCCACGATTTTCGTATATATTGAGCAATGTTTACGCTATTATAAAGAATGCCTTCTGCGATAATTGTGCACATTCCATTTTGCGAATCCCTGAATTACGAGAAAATCTTCAATTTTTCGAATTGAGAAGATTATTGGTGAAAAAGCTTACCGTAGATTCATTATCGGTCTAGATGCATCGTATACGTGATGGAGAATCAACCGATAATAATTTGTGCTTATAATTTTAGAGAAAAATTTCAATTTCCCTCAACTGGATTTCATATATACTTATTTTCGTGTATATTGATCAATGTACTAACCTCCGTAGGCTCTATGCGAGAAACAAAAGCGTGGGTTGATGGGGTACCGCAGAACTCGTGTTTCACGGTACCCCACCAACCCACGATTTTCGTATATATTGAGCAATGTTTACGCTATTATAAAGAATGCCTTCTGCGATAATTGTGCACATTCCATTTTGCGAATCCCTGAATTACGAGAAAATCTTCAATTTTTCGAATTGAGAAGATTATTGGTGAAAAAGCTTACCGTAGATTCATTATCGGTCTAGATGCATCGTATACGTGATGGAGAATCAACCGATAATAATTTGTGCTTATAATTTTAGAGAAAAATTTCAATTTCCCTCAACTGGATTTCATATATACTTATTTTCGTGTATATTGATCAATGTACTAACCTCCGTAGGCTCTATGCGAGAAACAAAAGCGTGGGTTGATGGGGTACCGCAGAACTCGTGTTTCACGGTACCCCACCAACCCACGATTTTCGTATATATTGAGCAATGTTTACGCTATTATAAAGAATGCCTTCTGCGATAATTGTGCACATTCCATTTTGCGAATCCCTGAATTACGAGAAAATCTTCAATTTTTCGAATCGAGAAGATTGTTGGCGAAAAAACTTATCGTAGATTCATTATCGGTCTAGATAAATGACTGAATGAAACAAATTTGTTTTGTTTGAATTTAAATTTATACAGTAATTTTTGAAAAAATGTAACATGCGTGCTGCATATAAGTATATATACTACGCCATCTATAGTCCGCAATGTCGTTCTTAACTCGTGACTATGTAACTATTTCACGTAACCAACCGTTTGTTATTTCGAGACGTTCAGTTGTCTATAACGTGATGTGACTGAAACATCGCCATTTGAGGTTATCGGATTTGATGTAATCGCTGGTGAAAATATTTTATTGAAGAAAATTGTGTTCTGCATGAAAAACTTGGTGTCGACTAGCTGTGTCTATGGAGTCTACAAAATGTACAGGACGCGCCGGATAATTTAACAGGTAATCATTCATAGTATTCAATCTATCATATAATTACTTCTATTCATTGGCATATTTCTCGATCTCTATTTTAGAATTTACGACTTATTCTTCATATAATATTATTCAATTGCTGAAAATATTTCTGACTCAATGGATAATACTTTTTTCATCCTTCGAGTATTGAATAAGTATTTAAATGTTTAAATATTAAAAAAAGAATTACAATTTTTTAATTTTTCATACGATTTAATATTCTCTCAATAATCTTATAATACTTAATCGCTTTTATTGCGATTTGGAAAATTTTTTAATAACCAACACCATTCTATACTTTTTTTAATACCCGAAAATCACTGAGAAAAAGTATTAAATGCGGTATGAAAATCGTCTCAAAATAAGGCGAATTAATACTCTTTTTGATACCCATGTGATACTTTTTTAATACCCGAAAATCGCGGAAAAAAAAGTATTAAATTAAGTATTAAAATCGTCTCAAAATAAGGCGATTTAATACTGCATTTAATACCCATGTGATACTTTTTTAATACCCGAAAATCGCGGAAAAAAAAGTATTAAATTAAGTATTAAAATCGTCTTAAAATAAGGCGATTTAATACTGCATTTAATACCCATGTGATACTTTTTTAATACCCGAAAATCGCGGAAAAAAAAGTATTAAATCAAGTATTAAAATCGTCTCAAAATAAGGCGAGTTAATACTGCATTTAATACCCATGTGATACTTTTTTAATACCCGAAAATCGCGGAAAAAAAAGTATTAAATCAAGTATTAAAATCGTCTCAAAATAAGGCGATTTAATACTGCATTTAATACCCATGTGATACTTTTTTAATACCCGAAAATCGCGGAAAAAAAGTATTAAATCAAGTATTAAAATCGTCTCAAAATAAGGCGATTTAATACTGCATTTAATACCCATGTGATACTTTTTTAATACCCGAAAATCGCGGAAAAAAAAGTACTAAATCAAGTATTAAAATCGTCTCAAAATAAGGCGATTTAATACTGCATTTAATACCCATGTGATACTTTTTTAATACCCGAAAATCGCGGAAAAAAAAGTACTAAATCAAGTATTAAAATCGTCTCAAAATAAGGCGATTTAATACTGCATTTAATACCCATGTGATACTTTTTTAATACCCGAAAATCGCGGGAAAAAAAGTATTAAATCAAGTATTAAAATCGTCTCAAAATAAGGCGATTTAATACTGCATTTAATACCCATGTGATACTTCTTTAATACCCGAAAATCGCGGAAAAAAAGTATTAAATCAAGTATTAAAATCGTCTCAAAATAAGGCCATTTAATACTGCATTTAATACCCATGTGATACTTTTTTAATACCCGAAAATCGCGGAAAAAAAAGTATTAAATCAAGTATTAAAATCGTCTCAAAATAAGGCGATTTAATACTGCATTTAATACCCATGTGATACTTTTTTAATACCCGAAAATCGCGGAGAAAAAAGTATTAAATCAAGTATTAAAATCGTCTCAAAATAAGGCGATTTAATACTGCATTTAATACCCATGTGATACTTTTTTAATACCCGAAAATCGCGGAAAAAAAAGTATTAAATCAAGTATTAAAATCGTCTCAAAATAAGGCGATTTAATACTGCATTTAATACCCATGTGATACTTTTTTAATACCCGAAAATCGCGGAAAAAAAAGTATTAAATCAAGTATTAAAATCGTCTCAAAATAAGGCGAGTTAATACTGCATTTAATACCCATGTGATACTTTTTTAATACCCGAAAATCGCGGAAAAAAAAGTATTAAATCAAGTATTAAAATCGTCTCAAAATAAGGCGATTTAATACTGCATTTAATACCCATGTGATACTTTTTTAATACCCGAAAATCGCGGAAAAAAAGTATTAAATCAAGTATTAAAATCGTCTCAAAATAAGGCGATTTAATACTGCATTTAATACCCATGTGATACTTTTTTAATACCCGAAAATCGCGGAAAAAAAAGTACTAAATCAAGTATTAAAATCGTCTCAAAATAAGGCGATTTAATACTGCATTTAATACCCATGTGATACTTTTTTAATACCCGAAAATCGCGGAAAAAAAAGTATTAAATCAAGTATTAAAATCGTCTCAAAATAAGGCGATTTAATACTGCATTTAATACCCATGTGATACTTTTTTAATACCCGAAAATCGCGGAAAAAAAAGTATTAAATCAAGTATTAAAATCGTCTCAAAATAAGGCGATTTAATACTGCATTTAATACCCATGTGATACTTTTTTAATACCCGAAAATCGCGGAAAAAAAAGTATTAAATCAAGTATTAAAATCGTCTCAAAATAAGGCGAGTTAATACTCTTTTTGATACTTAATACCATTTTTAATACTCAAGTCTCGAAAAAAAGTATTAAACTGAGTATTAAACAGTCCGAAATGACAGACTTTTAATACTTTTTTTTTAATACTTTTTTAATACTTTTTTAATACTCTTTTAATACTTTTTTTTTTGCGCGGGAAGTATTAAAGAAAAAAAGACAATACCTTATTTCGGCATAAATTAAATAAACCAGTAGCGGAATATTTCCGCAGTCATATTCCTTCAATCACCCGGTGAAGCTGTCAATCAGTATCTAATAATTGAATTTCTCCTTAAGGGAGTTTACTGTTTCCCCCAGCGATATATTCCACCGATTCATAAACGCCATATAAGAAAGTGCGGAATTCCCATAGCGGTGCGTGTAGTACATTACAAAGTAATAAATTACATAGTGCGATGCATATATATGTACGTGTACACGTAGTACGTACATCAGAAACGGTGTTGGCGATGATACAACGGCGATCCCGTGAACGTCGAGCTCAACCACGCCGCAGAATCTAGAAAACAAACACGCTCTGAGATACGTGTATATATCTACGATGAGACGAGTTCCGAGGCGCAGGCACACACAACACATCAAATATCTATGGTGAAGACGTGTGTGCAGACTGATGAAGACCGGCGAGGAGGCTGAAGAGAGCAGCGAGTTCGGGAACGAGAGATGAAGATGAGAGGGAGAAGAAAAAGAAGTAGGCAGGCACTGTTTAAACGTTCACAAAGCAAACTAAATAATGTTAAATAGCGGGGCGTCGCGCGAGGCTCCGCCGTGAACCACCGTACGCACTGTTTGTTATAACATTTACTTTGGTGCGCCACTGTTGGCCGGTTTTACTACTGCTGCTGTGGTGCTGGCGTAGAAACGTGCGTGCCAGATATCCTTCACGGCTCTTACGACTCTTTCCGCCATTGCGTATAACTCACTTTGGAAGAGGCTGCTACGTGGACGTAGCTGCTGGTGCTGCCGGCAGCGGCAACAGTCAGATCGCGACACGTTGGACCAAACCGGGGCTGTTTGGGTCAATCTTCGCTTGTGATTTTTTTCAATTTTTATTCTTGGCTGCATAAATGGAATTGGGAGGATCCGGTTGCTTAAAAATGATGCATTGATAATGCCGTTATTCTCAATATTACGTTTAAACCCCATTTTTAACTTGTAACTTTTGGACCAAGCCGGAGAACAAATTTGAGTATTCAATGTTATTTTATCTGTCGACGAGTGCAATTACTTGGTCGGTGGGTTTTTAATAAAGATTTTTTTCGCGCATTTGAAAACATAACTTTGGCATAGAGGCGTTTAATCAAAATTCCTACACTCAAATCAGAACGTACTCTTCGGCCGATGAAATAGGTCATCGAACGCTAAAATTTGTTCACCTTTCGATGTGTTGAATGATTGCTTGCTCTGAAAGACTTTCATTAATTATGAGCTTCAAAAATTCACGTCTATAGAATATCCTATGAGGGTAGAAATTTTTATTCCAGGCCTTCATGACAAAGCTATGATTTTCAACTCACTCGACAATTGGTTACAGGCAATCCAATTTTGAATGCATCCATAATAAAGCTGCAGTCAAGACAGAAGCACTCTTTGACGGATAAAATAAGTGATCGAATACTAAAATTTGTTCACCGGTTTGGTCTGAAAGTTGCGTCAAGGAAAAATATTTACTTTCAACCTCATACCATTCTGCTACAATGGATGTCTCTGCAAAATTGCAAAATTATGATTCTTGATACGCATTTGATGAGGTTTAAATGTAAGATCTTATAAAAAAGGGTCATTATTACATTTTTTTTTCATGATTCTTTTTATTGAGGCCTTTTTTCCCTTCCACCAATTTATCGCTGACCCGACTAGCCCCGGTGTCCGTTACATCCAAACTGTGTAAACGTTCGGCCGTGGAAAGGATTTAGGAGAGAACGCACGCGTGCGGAGGTTTGATCGCTCGACATCAGTGGAATTTAGTGACACTAACTTACAGCAATACATCGTTACACGATTGCCTTATTCGCCGAATACTTCCATTTCCTTATCGAATGTTGTTTCTCTGTATCTGCCCGATGCCGACGACGACGACGACGACGACGCGTCTCTAATGAGTCACTTGATCGATTCCGCGTATATTGATCGATCGATTGACTCAGACGCTTAGGAATTCCGGGACATTTTAGCAAAATAGAAGTCTTGGCTTAGAAGATAAAATATAAATAGTTGATGTACTTGATACCAATTGAGCCAATGAAGAATGTTGCGGTGGAAATGCAATTGGATAATCTTTAAGCGTGCGGAGAAACTGCCAAGCGCCTGGCGTCTCTGTGTATTTTCCTCTCTCTCTCTCTCTCTGTATGTCGGCTCAGTCCCTAACACACGCGGATATCAATCAATCGGCGCCCCTTTACGAGCTCTACGGGATCACAGCGACGACTGGAGTGCGCGTGACTCTCCTCTCATCCCGTTTGGGAGAGGATTGTTAAGCTAAAATTACCACATGGCTCTATCTCCTCTCAACTCTCAGCTGACTCTCTCAAAGCACACTTCGCTTACCGCGGATGTACACGTGAAGTCAGCGCATGCATACATTCGGTACTGTGTGTTATATCTGCAAGAATGTTTTTCGGCCCCTTCTGTCAGGGAAACTTCAAAGAAGGTCGAATTCTGGAGCTGTAGGAAGTCGTAATAGGTGCTTCAATCTTTCGTAGATAACAAAAAGTATTTTATAAAATAGCAAACAAAAATCAACACATTCAATTTGTTGCACAGCGCCGTCTATTCCGTCATTAACTAGACAGCTTCGCAATTAAGCAAAAGAAAACTGAGTTTTAGTTCTGTAGTGTATTTTTCCAAGATTCCTGAAACACCACAAAGCTAAAGTCCCCAAGAGTTTTTCCCTTTATTTTATTAGGGCGCCAGGCGCTTTCGCGCCGGGAAAAACTCTGTGGGCTATTCGGGACCAAGCTGCTGTTGCCGAACTAGCTGCAGCCGTCAAAAATTGTAGAGTGGCGGGATTCTTTTGGGCTACTACTCTCACTTACGAAATTAATCTGTCCTGAAACATTGCTCTAAGGGAGTTTCAATATATCCGAAGATACCCTTTTATTTCAATTTAATATAATGAGAGGACGACAGAAAATAAGTCCTCCCATAAAACAATCAAACGCAGGTCTCGATAACCTCTGTGAGTTACCATACGCCGCGGCTCTCACAACTCACACACACACACACACACACACACACACACACTATAAAACATACAAGACACACGAGAGAGAGAACAGAAATAAATTACGGGAGTAGATAAAAACGATACAATTACAAATAATTTCAGGATGGCTCCGTGGACCCACCTGACTTTCAAAATAAAATTTATTATTAAATTTGACTCGAGGGGAAGAAAAAGAGATCACGCGCTTCTCTCGTATCAACGTTAAGCGACGCGTTCTCGACTGACTCTCTCTCTCTCACTCACTCAACCAATGCAGCGGGAACGATCTCCACTCTCGCGACAAACAAACTTACATACTTTTCGCGACACTCAAACTCTCCCCGAAAAAGAAAAACAGCTACTCAGTCCACTGTTCACAATAATCAATTATATCGCGGATCACTCTCACACTGGACAACACTATCGTTCCCGCGCATAAAACAACAATTCCCGAATTCAAGGGAAATAACAAAATACAATAATGGCTTGTTCCGGGCAATACTCCCAACAGTGCGACTTTATACGATGCAATTACATTAGAATATTCGCGCGACCGATAATTCCACCGTAAAGCTACGCGGGACTTCCACTTAACAATTTCCCAAACAAAGAAGCTCGCGAGCTCGACCACGCGCAGAATACCGTCGTCGCCAATATTTATTTGCTGGATATCATACGTATAAGATTTTTAGAGCGACGGGCTTACCTCGGCCAAAGTATCAATAGAGGAACCCTTCTCTAATTATCACCCCTGCGGGAATCTGGGATCGAACGATCGTGTGTGACGGGACTCTCTATTTGTCCAATATACCAATGACACTATTATACAGTCCCTCACGACACGACGGCTCCCACGGAACAGCCTCGAGAAGTGTCGCTCACGGAAGCACGAGCCCTCTCATCCCTACCCTAATTATTTCGTCGGCGAACAATCAGGCGACCAACTCTAATTTCTCGCAATCCGTCACTTATTCTAATAGTTGGCGCTTCTGACGCGCGGAGCCCAAAACGGGAATTCGTAGCGCAGCGCAATCGACGATGGCGTAGACGGGTGATACAGCGATGATATTGCACACTCTGTGCTCAGTGACTCCTTGAATCTTTCGGGACTGGATAACGTCTCGTGAGCATAATCAAACTCGCTTCTCCAAGGGAATTTGGCCGAGAAAGATCGAAGTATATTCGTCGATAACCCATCGTCTCTCGTACATAAAATAAAATAAAATAAAATAAACGGAAATTAATAAAAATGCTCGTCATTTTCGTGAGGCCCTACGGATCTGTCGGGAGTCATCGTATCGGGAGGAGCGGGCATAAAGCGTTAGAATTTTACCACGTTACAAGTCTCCCCCCCTTAAAAGTCGACCGCCCCGGTCGAGCAAGCTCCGTCTCTCAAAAGAAAACAATGACGACGACGATATCTCGACTCGATGATCCGAAGGGTCGAAAAACAGGAAAAAATAAATAAAACGAAAATAAATAAATAAATAAACAAGAACACTCATGCAAAAATAACGTACAGCTTCACCGATTTGATATTCGTACGTTTCCGCGGCCCAGACATTTTAGTTTTTCTTCTCCTTCTTTTTTTTCTGTAAAGCGGGAATTACAAGCAACCCATAGATTTTTAAATCCATGATCGCAACCCCCTTAACAACATTCTTGCAATCGTCAGTGAACTCGCAAATCACCGGTGATAATATCCGCGAAACAGTAAAAGAGCCCTGAAATTTTGTACGAGTTTGACCGCGAAGTGTTCAGGTGCATTGCACAAGATACGCTGCAATTTACAAACGCAGTCTCATAATTTAATCTGTGCGGGATGACGATTTTCGTTAAAAAGGACTGACTCATATTCGTCGCCTCCAGGTCGAGTTGAACTTTTTGCTGTGGAATTCCCAGTTTCCTCATCTTTTTCGGAACTACCTTCTTTTTCCCTTCGACGCGTTCGATAAATTGTTGAGGTTTTTGGAACACGGCGAAATCCAGAAAGACGGGATTGGTGGCGATGACCCAATAGTGCACTGGGTTATCGATGAAACGGAACTCTGGAAGATGTACGTCCCAAGACCTATGATCTTCTTCTAAATATGAAATAACCATAATCTTGAGGACGCGATTAACTCGTTCTCGGGGATTTGCTTGAGGATGGTATGGTGGAGTTGTGGGGTGATAAATCCGCAACTCGGCCGCCATCTCCTTTAGATCTCTATTTACTACCTCCGTCGCGTTGTTTATTAGAATCACTTCGGGAGTGCCCCAACGAGAGATGATAAGTTCGTCCATTGATTCCTGTATGTTCCTTGGCGTCGTTTCCTTTAACGGGATGCATTTCATCCATTTTGTGAAGGAATCCTGCGTTACTCCGAAACAGGTAGCTTCAGAGCAGCTAGGTGAAAAAGTAGACCCAGAATGATAAAACACGACAACTCATTATAAAGCCTCGTCGATCCCAATTTATTCTTTGTCAAAATCATATCGGCGCTGCCAGCTGGTGTTACAGGCTGGACTGGTGTTGCAAGCCGGATGGCGGGACGCAGTGAAACTACAACATTCCTCATTCCACACCCAAGACCGGCAGATTCCGAATAATTTAAGTAAGCTTGGCTGGAGAATACTGGAAAATGTCCTCTTCGGTCGATGGTATAGAAATCCGCCTCCTGGCCATGTGAGAAACACTCCCCCCCTTACATCATGTCTGCGGGACTTTGAGATCGTCTAAGTGAAAATCCACGGCGATCAGCACCAAACGAAACCCCCTGCTGTGATGTATCGCAATATGCGAACTACGGGAAGAGTGGTCTCTCGGGACGTAATGGCACACGAAACGATTCTGCAGCGTGGTAGCTGCGTTGCACCCTTATGACGGCTCTTTCCAATTCTTCGAGAGTCCTGACTTCAGATCTTACTACCGCCACCATCAAACCTCTCATACAGGTTAGAGAGTCTGCCACACTTTCATTAGCCCCTTGGACACGGGATTTAAGCTCTTCTTCCAAAGCCATTTGAAGGTCCCCGTCGTAAAGACGTTTACTAAAGGGCGCTTCACACTCCCTCCAGGTGTGCAAGCTCAAACGTTGAGCTTTATCCCAATGGTATGCGATTCCGACCATCTTCAATTCGAAAAAAAAAGTCAACTTCTTCTTCTCGTACTCCAGAAAACCCGGTGTTCTATCTTCAGGCAGGCCACGAAGCGTCAATTCCCTTTTAGCTTATTCGTCCGTAAGCGGAGCGATCTCCTCGGTACTCATTAAGCGGTCCATATTATATAAATTAAATTAGGGCATAAAAAAAAGGATTTCGAGCTGACTGACGGTTTTAGACAAAAAAAAAAATTAAATCAGCAAGCACGCTGTTTCTGTTATAGAAAAAAAAAAAAGAAAGAGACAGAAATACACAATTTTTAAGAAATTGTGGGAAATGCGTTCTCTCGGTTGGGAAAATAAATATTTGGTTCAACAATAAATTGTATAATAACCATTCAAAATACGGTGAAGAAGTAAGATAAATAATAAAACAGAATAAATTCTCCCGAGGAGCGGCGGGAGCTTGGTTCCAGTAAAAAAAAAAAATGAATCGAAAGTCTTTATCTACTAGTTAATTAATACTCTTGTATTTTATTTCATCATCTCAATTCCCGATGAGTATCTGTTCGGCAAATCTTTGGTGTCGATTAATAAAAAGTGTAAGTCAATGTTGTCAAAAATTAGTCAAAAGTAAAAAAAAATAATAATAACTACAGCAACGCGTTAAAAGATATGTCAAATAAATAAAATAAATAATTTAAACAATTACAATTAAGAAGTCAACGTTTTGTAAATTTATTAGTCATCAGACGTGTCAAAAGATAAAACGAAATTGTCAAACGGGAATCAATGCAATTGTCAATGATTAAAAAAAAATACGATTTCAATTATCCTGTCATAAATAAATAAATAAAAATTTTTAATAAATAATTGGTCGAGGAGTTATCAAAATAGTTGAGTCAAAATTAAATGTTTAACTATATTAATAAGTTAATAAATAAAATAAATAGTTATTGAGGATAAAAAAAACTATAAAACAAAGAAAACCACAAATATAATTATTTTCAAAACCGCCGATTGAAAATCAATAAAATAATAAATTATAAAGGAATAGTATGAGAATGGTAAAGTGACAACGGGACTCTATCAGCTGACACTTCGACAGGGGTACCTAGCGCTCACTTGACTATAGCTCCCGCAAACCCGCTTCAACTCGAGAAACGAATAAATTTTCGAGAACATTTCGTCCGCAATGGTAATTATTTCGAGTTCTTAAATATCGGACGAAAGACAAAGTTGAGACATCCGAAACGAGACAAACATACAAAAAAACGTAAACATGAGCGGTGAGAGCTCGCAGGCTGGCTTGCTGCTGCGAAGGTCGGCGCGACCGCTGCCGTACCTCGCGCGCGCACAGGCTCACAACACTAACGATTTCAATACATTTTAAATATTTCCAATCGAGACCGTCGTATTATCAGAGGAAATAAATAATTTATAATTTCAGTACTTAATAATGTGATAAATAGGTTGTTTCCCAATGCTTCTAAATTTTGAAAATTCTAAATGATTTTAATAATTTTAATAATCCAAACTAAATAATTTTAACGATAATCAAATTGAAAAAAAATAAATTTAATGAGAGAGTTAGCTCGGGCCCCACGTTGGGCGCCAAATTTTGTAGTGTATTTTTCCAAGATTCCTGAAACACCACAAAGCTAAAGTCCCCAAGAGTTTTTCCCTTTATTTTATTAGGGCGCCAGGCGCTTTCGCGCCGGGAAAAACTCTGTGGGCTATTCGGGACCAAGCTGCTGTTGCCGAACTAGCTGCAGCCGTCAAAAATTGTAGAGTGGCGGGATTCTTTTGGGCTACTACTCTCACTTACGAAATTAATCTGTCCTGAAACATTGCTCTAAGGGAGTTTCAATATATCCGAAGATACCCTTTTATTTCAATTTAATATAATGAGAGGACGACAGAAAATAAGTCCTCCCATAAAACAATCAAACGCAGGTCTCGATAACCTCTGTGAGTTACCATACGCCGCGGCTCTCACAACTCACACACACACACACACACACACACACACACACTATAAAACATACAAGACACACGAGAGAGAGAACAGAAATAAATTACGGGAGTAGATAAAAACGATACAATTACAAATAATTTCAGGATGGCTCCGTGGACTCACCTGACTTTCAAAATAAAATTTATTATTAAATTTGACTCGAGGGGAAGAAAAAGAGATCACGCGCTTCTCTCGTATCAACGTTAAGCGACGCGTTCTCGACTGACTCTCTCTCTCTCACTCACTCAACCAATGCAGCGGGAACGATCTCCACTCTCGCGACAAACAAACTTACATACTTTTCGCGACACTCAAACTCTCCCCGAAAAAGAAAAACAGCTACTCAGTCCACTGTTCACAATAATCAATTATATCGCGGATCACTCTCACACTGGACAACACTATCGTTCCCGCGCATAAAACAACAATTCCCGAATTCAAGGGAAATAACAAAATACAATAATGGCTTGTTCCGGGCAATACTCCCAACAGTGCGACTTTATACGATGCAATTACATTAGAATATTCGCGCGACCGATAATTCCACCGTAAAGCTACGCGGGACTTCCACTTAACAATTTCCCAAACAAAGAAGCTCGCGAGCTCGACCACGCGCAGAATACCGTCGTCGCCAATATTTATTTGCTGGATATCATACGTATAAGATTTTTAGAGCGACGGGCTTACCTCGGCCAAAGTATCAATAGAGGAACCCTTCTCTAATTATCACCCCTGCGGGAATCTGGGATCGAACGATCGTGTGTGACGGGACTCTCTATTTGTCCAATATACCAATGACACTATTATACAGTCCCTCACGACACGACGGCTCCCACGGAACAGCCTCGAGAAGTGTCGCTCACGGAAGCACGAGCCCTCTCATCCCTACCCTAATTATTTCGTCGGCGAACAATCAGGCGACCAACTCTAATTTCTCGCAATCCGTCACTTATTCTAATAGTTGGCGCTTCTGACGCGCGGAGCCCAAAACGGGAATTCGTAGCGCAGCGCAATCGACGATGGCGTAGACGGGTGATACAGCGATGATATTGCACACTCTGTGCTCAGTGACTCCTTGAATCTTTCGGGACTGGATAACGTCTCGTGAGCATAATCAAACTCGCTTCTCCAAGGGAATTTGGCCGAGAAAGATCGAAGTATATTCGTCGATAACCCATCGTCTCTCGTACATAAAATAAAATAAAATAAAATAAACGGAAATTAATGAAAATGCTCGTCATTTTCGTGAGGCCCTACGGATCTGTCGGGAGTCATCGTATCGGGAGGAGCGGGCATAAAGCGTTAGAATTTTACCACGTTACAGTTCATAGAAAGTTCTTCTTAAAACGTGCAATATTTTTTTTTGTCGCTGATTCGATTTGCAAAAAGATACAGAAATAATCGGTTAAATATTCGGTCTCTCTATTTTTAAAAACTTTTTTTGTCAGTTTCACAAGGAAAATGTATTTCAGTGAAAAAAATTATATATATATTGAGGTTATACAATTTTTCTAAAAAATATAAGAACGGGTTGATTCTTAAAATAATTCTTACTATAATTACCAACTTATATTTCAAAATCGTTAAATTTACGTAAAATAATAGCTTGAAATATTCTCTTCCAAATTTCTTATTGAAAACATTGGAAAAACCGTTCAAAAACTGCAGAATTTACTGAACCAACTTATGAACACAGCTGTTGCGAATAGTTGCTATCGATTTAACAATTAAATTGCCGGTACTACCAATCATATAAAAGTCACTTTTATTATAGGTCATGTAATCCCACAGAGCGTTATCGTTCAACAGGTTACCCATATGCAATACATCTCGAAGCGATCGAGTTCCTAAATAGGCACTGAGATCCCGACTTTGGTATTGCGTCTCGTTGTCATCATGCGGGGAGATTGGTCGGGGAGAAACAAGAGGCATCCCGTTCCCGTTCTCGTCGCCCGGGGATACAGAAAACCTGGTCGTACGCACGCTGGAATCAGCGGCACCAGCAGCAACAAGGCGGAGGAGCATGAGCGGAGAGACAAGTAGAGGTATACGGTGGAGCTCAGGGCAGGCGGCATGCCGCACCGAGTTAAGAGGCCTTCTCATTTAATAGTTTAATCGAACCGAGCAACATTCCAATTAACCCGCCATGTGGGTCTACCGCGCGTGTACACCACAACCACCATCACCATGATCACCATCACCACCACCATCACCACCACCACGACCACCACCACCATCATTGCGATCATCATCGAGCGGGGCGACCGAGAGGCATGTTTATTGCGTGCCATAAAACTAGCTTGTTCAAATGGGCGACGACGACCACTGCGACGAGGACGAGGTACAGTATAAGGGAGAGTCGAGAATCGCAAAGGGTAACGAGCGAGCGGAATATAGCAAGACGTTATATCAGAAAGGAGAAGAAGTATCGGCAGAAAAATTTCGCACGTAATAAAACAAACGGGGAGCATCAGAAGCACCAGCAGCAGCAGCAGCAACCACTTCACAGTCGCAGAGTAGAGAGAAGGATGTACATGATACACGGACGTTGCCTCCAGGATGCAATGGTAGCATCTTCGTTCACCGCGATAGTAGTGAACCACCGAGTCTTCTGATACGTATACCAAATGTATATATGTATATACAGCGGTCAACCTGAATCGTTTCGTCTTCCTTCATCTGCCGGTTTTCTTAGTGTGGAGTATACAGAGTAAATCTACGGTACTTAGAGGAGAGTAGAGACACGCATTATAGAAACACCGTGCGGCGGTATTCGTGACCGCGGAAAAACATCTTTACATCATGCTACGGCGGTATAGCGACGTACGCACGTATGTATACATACGAACAGGGGGATTCTTGCCCTAACAATTATCTCTAATGGCCCACGATACTATAAATCGACATGTGCATGGAAGCCGCACTTGTGTATATAGCTCACGTTGATGCCGGACTCGGTACGTACGTGATGACTGTAGGACGCGTGTGGATCCGCGAGACCTCACTGTGCTGTACGGTACGAAAAGATAGTAGAAAATAGGAAACGCATAAGCGCACGCGTTTCTGATGCCGGTCCCTGAAGATCGCAATGGGATTTGCTGGTGATGTTAAATCGCTTGTACAGTTAAATCGCACATATTAGCGAGTTTAATTTTCAACATTGTTAAAATTAATTTATCGTTAGAACGACATGAAAATCAGTTGAGTTTTCATCATACATTCATTACCCAATATTCAACTTTATTAAATGCTTTTTGGTGCGGGTTGGAAGGAAAATCTCCACTTTTGAGTTATTCGACCAATGTGAGAGGATCTCCCTTCTCCTTCTCTGTACTTCGACCAATCACACACTAAGTCCGCGAACCAATCAAATCAACCGAGTCAAATAAAAGAAGGGGAAGCATTGCTTCGTGAATTAGATGAAAGTGCGTCAAATCGTTGAAAACCGAAAAGCTGCTTACTTATAGCAAAATTAAACAAGAAACTTGCTCCACAACGTTCCGGTACAATTACAAATATTATTATATTACAGCACAGTGTTGCCCAAAAAGCAGGCAAAGATGATTAACTTTAGTACCTTTCCGAAAGTACTCCTTAAATTAATAGCCATTGTTAGAATTTAGTCATAACTTTTTTTCAAAATCAACTGCAAAGACTAGAAGAAAGTGTTTCAAGTTACGTGATTCTTACAGAATAAAGGATAAGAATAGACAAGACTATACTGTACTGCCGGTAGTTTTCTCCGGTTTCGCCTGAAGTTGTTCTGTGCCGATCTCGTGAATACAGTGCGTATGCCATGCTGCATCCCGTCTCGTGTCTTAGATGCGGCAAGGTTCGGTTTGCTGCACTCGCACATTGCGACCACCATGTGATGCTGATCGGCTTATAACAGTTCCTGCTACAGAGTATCTAGCAGACAATATAATAAGCCTTCCAGCTTCACGAGGCCGATCTATTATACCGACAGCTACGAAAAGAAAGAGAGCCAAGCAGATAGAGAAAAATCTTGGTGAGCCAGAAGGAATCTACCGGTTGTGTAAGTAGCGGCACCTGACTGCAATGCCGATGCCCTCCAGGCCAGTCTATGCTTTGGCCTAGGCGAGCGAGACGAGACCAGAGACTACAGTACTTAACCAGTGTCTAGTGTAGCAATATATTTTGTATATCATGTATGCTGTATTATACATACACGATGTAACATACGCACTAATGGCAAAGCGAGATCGGCTTCTATACGAAGCCTGCGGGGAGTTCGACCGAGCAAATGTCCGCTCCACTTGCAATCTACGTACAAATACAGAGGAGAAGAGGACGTACACCTGTACTACCGAGCGAGCTAAACAACGCTAAGCTAAGGCATAGGTTGGCTCCAAAACGGGACCACGTTACGACAACCAACCGTACGAGGACTCGTAGCAGATGAAAGGGAATGACCGCGGAAATTGTAACACAGTATAACGATCTAATTACCACGTGCCTCACTCCTAACTCGGTGTATGTTGTCTGGCACACGCATGACTTGCGGTTTCTAGTAGAATCTGCAGATAAGATAGATTGTGATCCAATCTACTGTATCTAACTCAACATGGCACTGGATTTTCCTGATAGTACAGATTCTCTGACTCAGTATTCACTGAGTTATGCGCGTTTGTGCCATTGCTATGCAAGCGCAAATAAGCGCCACGTGTGGTAGCTTTCACAACTTGTGGAATACGGTTTTGTGATCTTCGCGGAGTTTGCTAATGATTATTTTATAACTTAATTGTGAGTTTGATTGCTAATATGATGCAAATTCTAGGGTACACTCACACTGCTTACTTGAATATTTGTTTACGCCGGTATACAAGGATACAATGTCATTGTCGGCTTTATGCTGAAAAGGAATCAGCTTTGTATTCGAAAACCAAATAGTTATGCGATGGTTCAACAGACCCACATCTCTTTTTCCGGTCAACTACGTCGATACAATGGTGGAATGAACGGAACGAAATACCTGGTGAATTCCCAATCTTCAATCGCAACCAGAAAGCGAATGTGGACTTGTTTTCAAGATCAAGGTGAGTATGCGATAGTTTAACTCAACCTGTTCTACCTTTCTGTTCAATTCCTATGATATGATAGTCAGATAAACGAAACGAAACGTCCAGTGATTTCTAAATTGTTGCTTGTGATCGGAAACGTGGTAACAGTAACGCCACTTGGCTTTGTATACGAAAAACAATTTGTATGCGATAGTTCACCGAAACCAGTTCTACTTGTGTGGTCATATGACGATGATACGATGTTGAAATCAACGAAACGAAATGCCCAGTGCATTCCAAATCGTTATTTGCCAACGTGATGCGGCGATGGGAACTCCTCCCGGCTTTGTCCCAATCCTTACGAGGCGGTATTATGGTAGAACAAGATTCTACTAGCTGGACTGGTGCGCAATTGAATCTCCGGCGCAACGAAACTTACCGTAAACGATTCGTTCATCATTTATCCAGCAGCATCGCAATGGAAGAAACTCGATCACACGCAGCGAGGGAAAGTTACTGCGCTTTATTGTCCGATCGAAACACATGACGAAACAAGACGTCAACACACGTGAAATTGTGAAACACAAAACTCCCTGCTGTGCAAAAGTCATGGCCCAGAAGACGCATAGTAGGAAAGTTTATTTTCCGGCTGGTACATGATGACGCAATGCGTGCGCGTGAAACCTGAAAGACGTTTTACCGATATATCAAACGTCATTGCATGTCATCAATGGATCTCAGTGCTGTCTGCGATTTCAGCTATGACAGACTGTTTATGTGATGATTAATAAGGGATTTAATGATCGTTAATTGGCCGGTGATTGTCCATCCAGTGCGTTGATGTCCAGGTCGCGATTTCGCAACAACGGTTTGACCGGTCATCGAGAAACAATTCATAATAATGATGATGAACCCAAGAACAGTTATCGACTGAGAAATCCCTCTTCGAGACTTTTATTCCCTCTCCGGCGACTGCAAAATCATGAAGAATGATGACAGGGACGCTCGGATCGAGAGAGAGAGGATTTCCTCTGCCGGACTCACTCTTTCTTTCTCCTTGGCGAGATCATGCGCGCGGGCGTAAGGCAGACCAGTAACGAGTCAGTGAAAGGAAATTAGATATTCGATCTGTTGTCGGGTGTCGCATGATTTACAACTCTCGGGGCGACTGCCGTCGCTGTAGCACGGCAATGCGAAACGGCGTGCGCGAGATGAGCCGCTCCGATAACTCCGCGAGGGAACCCAAGAGATAGGTGACAAATGATACCTCGTGCCGTAGTGTTTCGTTAATGCAACTTCATTTTGCGTGCTCCTGCTTTTGCTACTGATACTGCTACTGCTGTTCGTGATGTTTTTGCAGTCATAGCGCAGTCATATACACACGAACGGACGGAGATACAACCGAGACTGAAAGTCAGAAACTCCTCTTGTCTTGAATCACAACGGATATCGCATGCTTGCGATCTATGAGAGACAATCAATGATCATTTACTCGAGAACGAAATAAACAGACTCCGCTGCTCTCTACGGCGAGCTGGAAATAGCAAAGATAGAATTATGCGGATGTGTGGAATTCCTATCCCTCCAATTACAGGGGTTGCGATCTGCAGTTCTGCCGTACATCAAGGAAAATGTCTGGGATGATGTATATCTACTGAAAAAATGTTGTATCGATCGAATTAAATTGTAAGGTTGTAGCGTCCAATTATTATTGGTCTGATTCTGTACCAAATCTTGTTTTCAATTTCTGAACAATATAGTGGCTGTAAGTTGTCGTCGATGAATAAACAATTCTATGAGAAAAAGCAAAAAATCGGTTTTTGATTTTTCAATTTTTTAAATCCACCATTTTTGTATAACATTTCGAAAAAAATTACTGATTTATTTTGCCCCGTCGGGCAAAGATTTACTATTTATTTCATTTGGAAATTGGAAATTTTCGCAAAAATATAAGAACAGGGCAATTACCATACAAGTACGGCAAAATTTTGGTATCACGAGTACGGCGATTACACGACTTGAACAAGAGTTTTCCGAATATGTATTGCACAACATTTTGCTGCACGAAGTGTAAAGTGAAATTAGTTCCGCGCTAATCGTTCAGTAAAGAGAAGACAATCCAGCATCTATTGAGAATCCAAGTAGCATCCCTTTTTAGAGTAACCCTAGTAAATCCTGAAACTGCCATCTGGTGTGGATCCGGAAATGTAAAAGTCCGCGATCTATTCGGACTCCAAGTTGAATATCCCATTTAGGGAAACCCGAGCCATCACTGACTTAGGATCGAGTCCGAAGCTGGGACACCTAGATTGGCTTTTACTGAATAGCTAAAAGATAATTCAGCGAGATTATAATAAAAATTAGTTTACAACACTTCACCAAAGTCGTGAAGCAACATTCATTTCATGACCAGAATCTGCAGCGAATTCAGATTTCTTGGTGGCGTGCTCCAGCGCCATATGATTTCTAGTAAAGCACGAATATAACGCAATAATAGAGCACGAAATTAGTGTAATAAAGATAACTTTCATTTCTCAAAATGATAAGTGCCTTGGGAACTGCAATACAGCTTTTGTTAAACGTCTTCCGAATCTTACTAACCCTGATGTATGGTTATGCATAAAGGGATAGAATGTGCGTAGGTACATAAAAGAGTGAGAATACCCGCGCACATACATGTACGTGTAACTCTTATATGCCGCAAGCATTGTAATGCCCGGTACCATGTAAAAACAAGACGCACAGCGCTTACACACTCTGTAGCTCGCGCCGCCGCCGCCGACGTCGCCAGGGGAGAAGTGTACATATGGGCTCAAGAGTTTTGCAGCACTCTCAGTGCTGCGCGTTAGCGATAAATAACGCGGCCGCTCAGGAAATAAGGGAAAGAACGTGAGACGCGCGAGGCGAGAGAAGAACTTTGCTATATAGCGAGAGAAGTATTAGAAGAGAGCGAGAACGGGGGGCGTTAGCGAGTAAAGTGGAAAGGAGACAAACTGGACAGACAAGAAGATCCTGCAAGCTATGCTGGTAGAAGAAGAAGAAGAAGAGGAGGAAGAAGAAGAAAGACGAGGAAAACCTGGCGCGAGGAAGAAGCCGATGCGAAGATAGATGAAGAAAAATTTGAAGAAGAAGAAGAGGAATGAGAAGACGAAGAAGAGGCGACGGCGGCAGCGGACGACAGAGGCCCCAGAAGAATGAGGATAAGGCGCTGGAAGAGAAGAGGACGGGAGAAACGGAGAAGGAGTTATATACCGTGCTCGTATACCACGATTCGTGACGTGCCACATACTCATGTAACTACCTTACTATGTATACCCTGTACTTACGTACTCCTGCCTCTCTCTTGGATAACCACGATGTACATGCGTACCTGAAAATGCGGCAAATAGTATACACGCAATGTACATATACATCAGTATATGTACGCATATATAGAGGTGACCGGGATAAGGTGACACAATTTTGCCTCCAATACTCGTAGCCCTTGTCTCTAAGCATTACAGACAGTAAACATTTTCTTACCGAGCTTTACATACCGGTATGTAAATGCATATACGTATATCAACTTTCAGATGCATTCATCATTAACAACACACAATATTGGTATATCAAATTGAAGATTACAATAGTCACGTACTGTAATTTTCAAATACCTGTATCGGAAAAATGTTATACTATACTCAAATTTGCAATAAAAGTATATTAATGTGAAATTCATGAACCCTAGCCGTAAATCTTGTGTCATTCTGTATATTAAATTTATGTGCATTTTTAATACTGCTATTGATTAAAAAATATTTATAAATTATATGTAAAATTAAATATATTATGATAAAATTATATATATTATGAATTGTCGAAATATATACGGACATTTTTTAGACCAAATCGTGAAACTTCGTACAAATGACAACCTGACCAGCACAAAGTAATGAAACTATGTCATTAATGACATTTCGTTTGTAGCTTGACTTGGCAATGCAAAAATAGTTTTGATATTATTTCATTAGTAGATATAGACATGTTTGAAGTAAAAAATTGACGATTTAAAATGGAAACAGGAAAAAAATACCATTTGGATTTGATCTTAATCTTTGATTTTGTAGTACAGTTACATTTATAAAATATATAATGCACTTTCTACCTCGGATGTCATTCATCTTATCGAATGTCCGATCAGGTTACATTAACCATTCAGACTGTACTGTTCGGAATATAAAAATCAATCTTCCGCTCGGTAATTGAGAGATGCTGTTGAACCCGAAAGCTATTGTGAAATAATATCGCTCTTCTTGCTTCTTCTCCTTCATCCTTTTTCTCGTGACGGCTCACGTCACTCTCCTGTTGGCTTGAAGCCGAGACACCCAGTATACTGATCCGAGATATTTGTTTTAGAAATTGACAGGTGAAGGTGCCACCGCTGACCCATCAATGTATAGCTGTAGAATAATGGACAGCCGTGCAGGTATAATACACATTTGTTCTAGCAAGGTAATATAATACTATAGGTGCCGCCCATAGCCCAAAAGCAATTTCATTCGCTACGGGCAAGTAATACGGGCGTTAAAAATAAATTATTCATTCTACAAATGAAAAAATAAGATCTAATAAACCGTCAATAAAGCAGCCATCATAATATCGAAAGTATTGCTAATAAAATACAGTATTACAAACTTATTATTTCAAGGGAGACTCAACCAATTTCAAGCAAAAACATTCTGATGATATAAATTCTGATAATATAAAAATAAGGCTACTTCAGGACAAATGTAAAAAATAAATATGAGTTTCACTTTTATAGTAATAACAAAAATCAAAGTAAAGATAGAGAATTGTGTGTTGGTGGTACGCTTAACGAAATAAAATTTTCATTAAATCATCAATGCCGGACATATCGAAACTTCTGCGTTAAGGTCTGTGGTCTACTTATATGGACTTTGGTAGCATCTGCTTGTTGAGAACGATTAGGTTTATGATTCCCTCTATTATAAAGCAATTTCAAAAACCGGAGGTGTGACAGCCGACCGAGTGTATATATAAAGACGTCTGTCCGTCACTCGCAACGCGCGACAACTATAAAGATTAATAATTCCGCGTTTATTGTCGAGCAGGATTTCTCCGTAGCTCTTTCTTGTGTATGAAATTGCGCGTCTGATGTGGCGCCGTTACGAGAGAAATACGTGGAAATCCTGACGGAATCACGGGAACAACGAGACGACAACGAGGAGGAAGACGCAACGTATATACTTCGTAGACAGGAGACATACGCTGAATGTTGTACGTACAGCTTTTTGCGCTATCATCTCTCTCACTCTCTCTCCCTGGTTTCAGATGGTTGTGCGCGATCTCGCGTAGCTTGTTCGAGCCCAGCCGCGCGCACAGTGGACATCTTAATTACCGGCTGTCCGTTCGCGCAGCGCAAAAGCTTCTCGCACGCTGCCCACTTTCTAATGCAGTTGGGCCTTTATAATCATCTCATCCTCATCCTCTTCCTCATTTTATATTTCATCGCCATTTTTCTCGTCACGTTTTTTTTTTTTTGCTACGCCTTTCTTTCTCGATTCGCGAATATGCGCTGTCGGGTCAGCTTGAAACTCGAGGCGATAAGAAGACGGCGGTCAGAGGTACGCCTGCCTACATAAACGTGAGAGTTCGCATCTAATGCTGTTACATGAGCATGCTCACCGTTTGGTACAGCAAAGATATATTGCGTAACACACAACCGAAGGTACATGGCATATTCTTTTCGAAGGTAACTGACTTATCGGATGAAAAATTGTTTCAATCTGTTGTACAATTGTCCCAAGGCAATTGATACGTGTTATGAATCTCCTGGGAATGAGCGTCGAGGATGTGTATTTTTTTGTTAAAGATTCAAATGGTTATCAGTCGATTTATAAAATGTCAAAATAACAAGATATGGAGAACTGAAGAAATCTAAATACCTGAGTGGCTTTTATATTGATAGAAAAGCCCTTCCTTTTGTTCCTCCAAGGATAGATTTCATTGAAATTCATCAGGCGACGGAGGAATACCATGAAGCGAAATGAAAACCTTTTTTTGGCTGACTCGGTTCTCATCGAGTCTTGTCGGTCTGTCGGTAAAATACAGGAAATTAGTGTCTTGATGCTTTACTGCCTTTATGGATATCAAGAATTGAATCAAGTAACGTCCTGCTATATAAGATTGACTGGACCATCGGACGTTCGGTGAGCAGGCAATTCTACAGACACCTGTAACATCACACAGTGACTGCAACTGAGGCCGCTGGTTCCTCATCTACACGTTTGACCATCAGAATCGGTAAAACAAAACATATTAATCTGAAAAAAGTGGCAGAATCTGTTAATTCAACCAAGGAAATTCGGTCGTGTCTGGCCAGTCAACCGATATGACAGATTCCGCCCTTGTCTCAAGACGTTACCACGTACCTTAACATCAAGAATTAAAGTTCGGCGAGTATGTGCAGTGATAGAAAAGTGGTCAGATTATCGTTAAACAGACACTTATAGGAGTGCATATATTAACCTGAAAAGTGGCGAAAACTGAAAATCGAAGTAAGACAGTTCCGTTACGTCTCATCAGTCGGTCGGTAAGGTAGAGCACGTTGCTGGTCCCGAGACGTTACCGCGTCCCTTGATAACAAGAATTGCAGCAAGCCGAGTACTTGCACCATTAGAAAAGTCGTCAGGTCATCGTACCTCCCGTAAGCAGTCAATTATACGGATACCTGTAGAATTATACAATGACTAAGGCGGAGCGCGCACACCTGGTTCCACCTGTACACGCGTGACCATGAAAATGGGCAGGGGCCCCCACCTGTGCAATGCCGCGATGCCTGCAGAAAGGGATTCTTAGTGGCCTTGCGTCAGTACACGCTGAAGAAGGAAGGAGTCAGCAGAAGCTCTACGAGCCAGAAGGAAAGAGAGGAAATATAGATAGATCGCGAGATTGAACTCGATAGTGTAAAAGAGTAACAGAGAAAGGAAGAGAACGATGAGAGGGACGAAAAAGGTGGAATAAGACTGGTGAGACGAGACGTGCGTGCTTCCTCCCTCCACATCCATTGTTGTTTGTCTTGCTGAATATTTTAATTGGATGTAGAACCTGGCCCTCTTCGCCGCTCGCGTTATTTATCGTCTAACAATGCCTGCAAGACTGGTAATTAATTACGTTGTTTTGTTACTTTATATAAAGATAGGTCGATACGAACAGTTAACCGATCGGCATCCTCTTCTTCTGCCTTCTCAGAGCAACAATGCCTTGCAATGCGCAATTAGCGAGGCACCCGGAGAACAATGCACGAAGTCAGAGGGCTCGAGAAGGCGAGAGCGGGGAAACATATCTCGGTGTTCCCTTTGCCGTCGTACTTAAGTGTCTTAAAGACTCATGTCTAGGTATTTCCCGTGCAATCCACTACTTTAAAAGGTCTGCTCGAGTATCTCGTAAATACCGCGACAAGTGGGCCAGCTAAAGATTACGCTGTTAACACCTTTCTTGGTGAAAAAAATATCTCCGATGCTGGACACTATTTTCAAAATGAAAATCATTTTTGGAAATCCCCCTTTTCACTTTTTGATACGTGAATATCTCTTCAGTCTTTCTCACATTTAAATTAAGGGGACTGAGGCACGTAAAAAAGTGATATGAAAAAGAATTCTGTAGATGTTAGCCTTCATCCCAAAATCTTAGAGTTAAATTTTGCGAAGTACATGTCAAGCATTATAATTCTGCAATTTTGTAAAGATACAGAATGTACAAAAAATGAGTGAGGTAGAAAGTGTAAGTATTAATTTGCAGCTGGTGGAGCAAACCAGTGAACAAATTGTAGTGTACGATGTTTTATTTTATTTGTCAAGGAGTACATTCTAGTTTGAGTGTAGCAGTCCTGAATGCAGTGGAAATTGAATATACCGTCACTGATTATTCAGCAAGTTTTCCATAAATAATGATTCATTTCCACACATTAAAAACCATAGTTTTGAAAGCCGAAAATAAAAATTTCTACATTCATTTTACTTTTTACGTTATACCATTTTGGTGTATTTAATGTTTTTTCAAAATTGCAGAATTATGATGCTTGATATTTAGTTAATGGGGTTTAAGTGTACGATTTTTTAAATTACTTTTTAAGATAATTCATACCGCTTTAGAATGTGGAACACATTCCTAATATAGCTCCGCGGTCCATAATTTTTATTTTCAGGATACGTAAATTAAAATTGAAAAAACGGATGTGTGGATTTCTAACGTTGTTATGGAAACATAGTTTCCTTTATTTGAATGGATATTTTTCGCCGGAATAATGTGGTTTACAACTTGAAAACTGTTATTCAGATATAGTGTGAGTCTTTTTGGAAGAAGATTAAAATTATGGGGTATGCCATAAATATATTGCAATTTCTATATAACAGTGTAGGTACTCTTGTGGAGTCTGTAGATGCTCTATGCGGACTTTTGCCTCTAACGTCCTGTTGTGCTTTGGTAGTAGTGCGATTTCTGATTCCCTGGGACTCCTGCTGCTGTTGTACGCTCCTGTAGTCTTTCGCGACTAACGAGCTGTTGCGTGCTGCCCGCTGGGACAGAGATGCGTGTATCTTTTCCCGTTTCTCCGTTTAAGCTTCGTTTTCACGATTCTCGTGTGTTGCCTACCGCTCTTCATCCCATAATCTGATCGACCAGTGTTTTACGAACCTCGCTTCTTACCTTTATTTTATTTTATTTATTTCTTGCGACTCGAATATAAAATTCTATTTGTCTCAACGTTCGAACAGCGATTCGTGGATAAAAAGATTTTCCTTATTTTTTATTTTTATTTGTTGAATCGAATCAGGCCGCTTATTTCCTCGCAGCGAGATTGCTTCCTGCTCTGCAGGAAAAAGTTGCGAAGGAGAAATGAGGGGAAGAAGAAAGCTCAGCGCTACATAATATAGGAAAAAAAACAGGCGTTTATACCAGTTGTAAGAAATATATTGGAGTAAGTCATAGGATTGTAATAATCCTACTGAAAATAAATTTGACTTCAAAATTTATTCATAATTATGTAACTCGAACAAGACCTTCTTTCTTGAGGCAGACTGTAGATTGACATTATGACAGCGTTTAAATGGAATAGAAAATGTCATATTTTTTTTTAAATCCACTAATGATTGTTTATGAGCAACTTTCAGTCATTTGCAATAATTATGAGTATTTAAACGTAACTATTTTTCTATAATATTTGCTAATGTTTAATAGACGCAATTATTTATAGTACCTAACATTTAACGGGAATTTCTATTTGCATTTGCAATTTACTTCATTAAATAATTATTATGCTTGCATTATCTAAGAGCATTGCCTTGCATCGTTCCATACAAATGTAGAAGGCACATATTTCAGAGCAGATTGTATACTTTGAGGACTAAGTCTCTTCTTTCGAAACAAATCGGAGTAAGCCATAGGATTGTAACGAACCTACTGAACATAAATTTGACTCAAAAATTTATTCATAATTATGTAACTCGAACAAGACCTTCTTTCTTGAGGCAGACTGTAGATTGACGTTATGACGCCGTTTGAACGGAGTAGAATATATCATATTTGAAGAAAAAATTCCACAAATGATTGTTTATGAGCAACTTTCATTAATTTGCAATAATTATGAGTATTCAAGCGTAACTATTTTTCTATATATTTGCTAATATCTGATAGACGCAATTATTTATAGTACCTAACATTTAAGGGGAATTTTGATTTGCATTTGCAATTTACTTTATTAAATAATTATTATGCCATAATTATCTAAGAGCATTGCCGCACATCGTTCCATACAAATGTAGAAGGCACATTTTTCAGACAGATTGTATACTTTGGGGACTAAGTCTCTTCTTTCGAAAACTGGCGCTCGCGCTTAATGAGGTCGCGTACAAATATTTGTGCCTCTTTCCTCTATTGCCGTTGATAATACTAAGAATCACACGTACTAAACTTTCTGTCCTCTGTGTCTCTGGCTTACTAATTGACAGTACGCAAATTGCTGACAATCGCATATACGTGTGCCCCGTGCAAAAAAGTGTTTATCGATGTTTCACGAATGGATTGGACAAAGAAGCTGGTTGCGTCAACATCTTCAGTGCTTGAGCACATCCAGCACATCGGAGACCAAGGGAACCCCCAGCATCCACATACCCATTGCTGTCTGACCCGTCTGATATACCGGGCTCTACTCTTGGCGTCACGAGCGCTACCGCTACTCTATTTATTCCGAAGGTGGCCACTCACCGGCCGTTTTCAATTTCCAACTCGAAATACCTCTGCACACAGATCGCAAGCGAAAAATGTGTCAGGTTCAATATTTTTTATTTATTTTTCTCTTTTTAATGAGCCATCTCACAAGGAAATCTGTCGCTTTAATGCTGATATTTCGAATTTTCGTAATTTCGAGTCGACAAAAATCTCTCGTTTCGCGAACTCACACAACCTTAGACGTCTCCTCGCACGTACGTGGCTAGGTATATGGGTCTTCAATAAAAGGATGTTTTTTATTCCAGTTTATGCGAATCTTTCTCTATTAGGTAGTATGTTAATCGATTTTGGTTTCTTCACAAAGATAAAGAAGATTCTATTCTGCATCTAAAATTTATGGTGTGAAAGAAACAAAATTCGCAACATTGTAGTCGTCAATAAATAATTGAGTAAAATTGAAATTTCGATGTCGATCGATCCGGAACCTTCTACTCATCTGCAGTCAATTATGTTTCCGGCATTCCTGAATATTATTTCGTTTATGTACAAAATTTCTGCTCGGTCGTTTGGTTTGCTGAAGTTAAATCAATAGCATATTTCGAATTTCCACTAGAAACTCCACCAAATCCAAACCGCTTTTCCTATTTTAGCCAAAATAAATACCAAACAACATAAAATATTATTTAAATAACAACAATAAATCTGCATTCAGCAAAAAATAGTAAACTTCACGCAAGTTAGAACCCCCTAACCCGGTTATGAAATAAAAACTAACAAGTTACAACATTTTTTTTAAACCTACATTTTGTAAAAAAAAAATACAACAATGAAAGACGGGGTATTGCCTCACATGTGTGTCAATTTTCAATTTAAGTGTTGCACCGTTCTCGAGTAATGAGCGGTGCATTGAAACGGTGATTGAATTTCACACTCGGACACTAAAGTCTATGTTTTTTTTTTTTTTTCATGAAATTGAGGCTAACTCGCATTTCAAGATTTAGAATGTGCAATGGATTTTATAGAAATATGTTTAAAAAAATTTGTCAATAACTGTACTCAAAAGTATGGTCAATTACTTCAAGAGCTATCTCTAGTTGAGTTCAGCTCTTCAATTTTGATTTCATCAATTTCCTTATGCGCCTTGTTCAAGCGACACGCAACAGATTTACCGAGATTCTTTTCGTCGGAAACACAATTAACGCCGTCGTTGTGAAGCAGTTTGGACTCTCGCATCGTACTCCACTCAACGTTTGAAACGACTGCAATAGCCATTACAACTGCTGTGCGATGCCTATGCTGTACGGTTTAGAAAGGATTTAGAAAGTTTCATATATTACGTAGAGAGACCAGGGCACAACGCAACAACGGGCGTCTCTAATCAATTACTGTGTCGTAGAGCAGCAGCAGCAGCAGCAGCACCAGGAGCAGGAGCAGCAGAGTTAAGAGGGGTGGGGAAGAGAAGAGTACACATCTGTACCACTATTACAAAGTCCAAGCTGAGATCGTTGCACGGTATTTCCATCTATATATCCGATCGGTGAAGATAAGAACAGTTCGGAACGAAAGGGGTGTAAGAGGAGAGGTCTACTCGTGACACTAAGTGATAAGTGTCACCAGGTTCGAGGTTTCGGTTTCTAAGTTTTTCTACGTTTTATTCTACGAGTAACATTAGACATGACAACGAAGAGGGACTTTAAAAAACGTAGCTTTGAACGTCTTGACTCATTATCACATGTCGTTGACCACAACGCTGGCCGTTAATGCTCGGAGCTTCAGTCCACAAACCAACGAAATGACCAACACTGCGACGCATTAGCATTGTGTAACATTGGCTTAGCCACTGTGCTCCAAGAATTTTTATACCTATAAACGACATGTCTCCGTAAGAATATGCATACGAGTCGTTGATATCACGTTTATATCCGACATCAATCATAGACAAGAGACTTTGTAGCGCGTACGTGGGACAACAACTACAGTCGTCGCTGCTGAATGATTTATCTCATTGTCGAGTTATTACTTCAACGGGTTCTTGCGAAAACGCATAATCGGTGCGTTCATCAAGAGCATTGAATGAATGTAGGTGAAGAATTGCATGGTGTTACGACAGTTGGGGGAGGTCGGGTAAATTAACGCGCAGGGTTACTTGACTCGTGTCCGTGAGCAACGAGGTCACGGGCTGTAGACATCGAGGGGCTATGCATATCCAGCAGAAAGGGTAGCCGCGGGCTACACTAATGTCATTGGGTCTTTGGGCGAAAAGGACCGAGGACAAGGGCGCAAATCTAATTATGTCTCAATCAATGGAGAACTGGTAGTTTATGTCATGGTATTGATCGTTCACTGACTCTGGAACAAGCCAAGAAATGAAATAAAGTTTCCGAGTAGAAGAAATGGTTGTGTCTGATAACTTCAACATATGATGATCCGAACCCACGCATTTTGCACGGAAAAAACGATTTTGCTGGGCAAGCAAATGGGTTGCTAAAATAAATAAATCTTTAACAAAATAAATTGTTAGGCCAGCAAAAATATTTATGAAGCTAACAATGGTTTTACTTACGCTAGCATCTGATGCAGTATTGTCATTAGTCTAGCAAAAGATTTGCTGATCTAGCAAAATCGTTTTCTCCGAGCACCATTGACCCATCTTCAAGCTCGTCGTCTGTCCTTGATCCCTTCATAAAGGGAAACGTGACAACAAGGGCTATACAAGCCGACCATAAGTTCACAGAGGCATCAACAAAATTTAGGACTGTGTCCCTGATTGAATCATAGACAAGTTAAAGTCAGTTCCTACATGGATGGCATTGACCGTTAAGAAAGCGTGTAGTTGAAAAGTGTGAGGAAATGTTTGCAAGACAACAATAATTCTCATCACGCAACCGCATGATGAGCCGGAGCCTTTGGTAGGACAATCATTCCCCAATTAGTCGTGTCGCCAAAGGCTTTCAATGGGAACAATATCCCTTTCGTTGGGGATTTTGGAAGCGTGCTTTGCGCGTTGATGCGGATTGCGGGGTGGCAAGTGATCGTGAAGGTGTGGCTCGAGGTGAAGAGGATACGGATGAGAAGCATTAGCAACTCCAACGACTGTTCCGAAGCATATCCTGGGGAATGTGAGACATTGTTGCCCCATTCGTGCAAGGGATCGTAGAGCTGAAGCTATGATGCTGTTGCGAAGTCTGCGGTAGAAGAAATCGAGAATGAGAAACAGTAGAGAGAGGAGGTGACACAGGAGAATAGCACGAGGGCAGAGCAACACAGACGACACTTCATCAGCTCTACCGTCAGGCTGCATTGTCATTTGTCCCGCGATACACGCTCCTACGCCTTCCACCCCATCCATCGTTAGCCGGTGGTGCGAAGTCACTGCTGGTATGGAGGGCCCACGGTACTTCTATGTCGGCTACAATCCACGACTACCAGGATGGATCGCATAATATTACACGAAGGTTCTTCCACCTCATCTCTGCGTCTCCCTTTCTCTTGATTCTTTAGAATCTCTTTTATTTTGGACCTTTCCTTCTCTCACCCTCCTATTCTCGCACAACCCACAGGGGCGTCTCTCATTTCTATTTGTACCTCCACCATACGTTATTTATTCTCTCACTCTCGATTTCTTGTCTTTTTACTTAATTTTTCTTCTGCAGTAGATGATCTTTCGATACGTTGCAATAACTCTTTCCAGTCTGAGTTGCTATCGTTTTTGGTGACGATACTTCGGTAATTGGAACGGGAATCAGGCAACGAATTCAAAAACCGATTCCACGACGGTTCTTCCACTTTGCATCTCTGTTTGTACTGATTCTTCAGAATTTCTTTTCGTTTTGATATTTTCTCATCTCTTCCTATTTTCTACTACCTCACAGAGAAATCTCCCATTTCTATTTATACCTTCACCATCCGTTCTTTATTCTCTTGCTCTCGGTTTCTTTTATCTTTGCTTTTTTCTGCCGTCGATTCGATTTTGATACTTTGCGATAACTTATTCCAGTTTAAGCTGCTATGGTTTTTGTTGACAATACTACGATAATTTCAACAGAAATCAGGCACCGAATTCGAAAACCTTTAGTTCCCCGAGACAGGAATACCTGATAAGTATACCAAAACGTGTTGCCATGCTGGTGTTAGGATCCCAAAAACATATTTGCATGGGATTGTTGAAGTACAGGAATGAGTCCTTGGCAAGGATCAATAATTGCTATAATTGTCGACAGCAGGATTGTTCGCAGTCAAGGGTAGATGGCGAGCGGAAGGAAAGGGACGACAGAATGGTCGAGACAGCGCACAGTAGTATTTTGAGGACAAGCAGCGGACGGCGTCCGTCGCCGGCCTCTATGTCTGCGCATATGGAACAAGTGGTCGCTTGATTCTCGACTGATTGTTCCATTCTGAGAGCTGCTGCTCTGCAGCATCCCCTTTTCTCCTCTCCTTTCTACCCCCAGTCTCCGTTACCACACGATTTAGTATCTGTCTTCATACACACTCACTTCGTACACAATCACCACTCTCGTGTCTCGGTTACTGTCTCAACTGTACAAAACAGAGAATCACACACATACATATACGTACAAACACAAGTAGATGGAACAAGAAACTCTCGGTAACATTTAGCACCTTCCTATTGTCAGTACCATAATGTTACATGGATTAGCGAACCCATCATCCAAATCGCCAGAATCATCAGAGATACATAAGTCAGAACAGTGAAAGGGATTTTAAGACACACTTAAGATATTGTTTGTGCGAAATCCTGTGAATGGTGAAAGTCATCGGTTCTTCACAGATGTTGCAGACAAGCTGAACTCTGGAAACTCCGGAGGAATAATTCAAGTGGAAGAAAAAGAAGAAATGCGTGGATGCAAAGTGAAAATGTTGTAGGTGGAGTTTAAAAAGGTGCCGTGTGGTATATTGGATGATTTTGCCATGTTAAGCATCATCAATACTTATGAATACCTGCTGTTGAAAAATTGCAAGAGAAAATGGCTTTTCTGATTCGGACAATGAAACCTTGCCAGGTTCTACTTTAATACGTAACATTGTGTAGGTACATGACATACGGCAGGCACTAAGGCATCAGATAAAAACGAAACAATCAAGGAGATCCCGCTCAGCTCCCCATCACTCTCGTGTGTGATTGCCCGTATTGTCTGCGGGACTACCACAGACAATACGACGTGCGAGCAGTTTAGCGCGCCCAGCGCTCCTCATTCTCTGTTCATCCGGAATCTCTTTCAAGATGCTGAACGCCTGTAAGCGGTTAATACTCCCAGCAGTGATAAAAGATTTTTTTTACGTGCTACACGACAAAAAAAAACGTATTCTTTCATTGTAGGAGATAGATAAGGAAGATCCAGTAGCCACATTAGCTCTAGAGGAGACTTAGAGAAAAAAGAAACAAAAAATCGTGTTACATTTTTTGACCGGAAAGAAATCTGTGAATTCCCCCATGCGGAAAAACCACGAGTCATATTTAATAAATCACGTTTCAAACATGGAAGTTCGGCTAAATTTAATTAGCTTCCAATTACAAAAATTATTGTCAAGAGTTTCTTATTTGTTAAATAGGTTTGAAGATTGAATTTACAATCCTAAGTTGGAACTAAAATTCGCACTTAAGAACGCAATTCACATGTTATTTCATATATAAGTTCGAACTTAAATTCATACCTGGGACTATAAATTCGAAATTGATAAAGAATGGTCCGTTGAAATGGTCTGCAGTGTAACTGCGAAGAAAGTTAGATTCAGGGACGGCCAATGCTTGAAGCAGTGATCTCTAGATCGCGCGTGTGGAATTCATGAATCTGGTTTCGAAGCAACCGATTAACCCAATCGGTTGGGCCATTAACAAAAAAAATTGTACAAGTTCATTGTGAAGCGAGGAAATAATTTAACATTTTTTCTTTGGTGAGGGGAAGAGTTGTCTTTGTAATGGAAAAATACTTTTTTGACTCACTCCTCCTCCTTAAGACTTACTAATTGTTCACTGTCACTGTGAAATTCATTCTACCTGTATGTGTCGAGATAACTTTTATGTCAGTCGGCGGTTCAGAGTATAATTTTTTTTTCATATCGCAGGAAAAATATCACAACACAGTAAAGATATTTATACATTTTTGGAATCCACGACACTCAAAGCGAGTATTTCTAAAAACAATATCTGTTAAAAAGCGTAATTTTATTCTCTAAACGTTGTTCGAAGTTGGGAAGCACTAAGAGACCACCCGAATGTAACTTCAATTCCGCTGTATGTAATTACTGCTACACTTGTTCCTCTTTCTCTTTCTCTTACGTACGGTCACTTTCAGAGGCATCGTCACGAACATATCCCTTGCCGCGTGTACCGGAGAAGATGAATTATAAGTGCCGTCACTCTTTTCCTCCAACATATATGCAAACCGCCCTGAGATTCATGTAATTCACCATATAGAATACACAATTTGTATGAACGAAAGTTTAATATGTAGTTGAAGTGGAAGATGGTCAAGAGCATGCGATGTATATACAGTATTATCGAACACGTCTCATATCCACACGAGCCCTGTCCTGAAGAGACCGTGCGGCGTTCCTCTTTCAGAGAGAGCTCCTTGAAAAAATTGCAAAATTCCGATTCCTTAAAAATCATCCTCGAGGGATGTAGACGAAGATTCCGACGGTAATTGTCCGTCAAGAATACCGATCGGGAAAAGAGCTTCGACGGGTCTCGACACTCCCGAGCTTATATATATTTGTTCGGCGTGACTAGACATCAGACACGCCTGGATGTTCTTCTCAAGTTTACGGACCGATTTCCTTATTTTTCGTTTTTCCTTGCGCTAAGATACATCGGACGTGTGAGCGACTGCTACTTTGTAAAGCGGCAGAGCAATTTTCGAAGATAATCGAGAGAGTGCAGTAGTTGAGAAGAGCTGCGAAAAATAAAGCGCGCGTGGTCTTAGGCACGGCAGCAGCAGCAACAGTCGCAAAACACTGCTCCCGACCTCTATTAGGTACATGCGATCGGTCGCCCGGAGATAAAGCGTCACGTAAACAGTATGTAGTATACGTATTCTCGTTCAAGCACAAATTGCTCCGCAGCGTACTTGGTCACGAGAGGCTCTGCCGAGAGTGCAAGCTGCACATGCGTGTGACCACGCAAAATGCAAATCTGCAAATATGAACGTACTATGGTAAAATTTGAGAGTGAAGATCGGCAGTAATGTAACATGCAAACTAGCGAAATTTTTTAAGTCATCGACGTCAATGATGGATCTTATGGCTTATGCGCCAATGTAAATTAAGTGATGCTCGCTCGGTGGCGGAAAATAATATGGCGCATCTCGTCACTTTGCCTCATTATGTCTCATCTCACGGACATCCCACTATGGCTTCACATACCGGACGTTGACAGCTCGTATGCACGGAACGAATCGGTTTCATGCTTCAGAGAATTATAATAAATTTATTTAATCACTATTTATTCAAGGATGTATGTAATTATTTACTACCACTTTCAAGTGACATCACGAAAAAGCGTTTGCTCCTTTTTAAGTATTCGGCTAAATGAATCTTTAAATCCGTTAGAATTACGTAAATTCGGTAATGGGAATATTTAGCGAAAAGCATTGAAGCTCTGATTTTCTTTTTTAACAATTGCATGGCAATTATCGACGGATACAATTCGAATGGTAACCGCCTACGTTCATTTTGTTAAGAACAACTACCCGCAACATACACAATTAGATGTATTTTTATTTCCTTAATTATTTATTTTGAATAACACTAACAATGATAAATTGATGGAATTAAATTAGAGGAACGTTATTAATATCGTTGCAAATAAAATGGGATATCCAGAAAACAAGTTTCCTGCCTTTTGATTACTCACTCGAGAGAACTGAACATTAGTTGCATTGACGTTCATTCTGGCAGAGACTTATCAATTTCTGTGAGTAAAGAAGGTTCTGATATTCGGATTTTGTCAATTATTTCGTGTCATTAATTCTGTATCGCACGTAAAATGTTACATTATCGAGGCAACCAAAAACCAATATTATCCCTGCAAATATAACGAGACAAAATGTAATTTACATAAAAACCAATAAATACAAGTATTCATCATCCCATATGATGTATTTTCATCATATTAATCAGCATGTTAAAACAAATACACGCAATTAAAAATATTTCTTTCTGTCCTTTCGGTTCCACTTGACGCTAATTCAGTAACCACGTTAATTTTTTTCACTTTTCTTATACAATATTTACTCAATAATTTACGGGACAATATTGACATACGATTTTAATATGATAGCAGTCTGTACGACACAACTGGTTTCGTGACAATTAAGAAATATTGGACTTATATTTCACGTGCGATTTCTCGAAATATCCAAGAAATTACTATTCATCGTAAAGCAATACAGAATATACATATGAAGCGGATGATGGATATACAGCGGGCTGTGGAAGATTCATGAATAATGTAGGCTCATTAAAAGGGCGCGCGATTGGCCGTCGAAAAGAAGCTCTCGAAGAGCCGATGGATCGTAAACACAGGTCGCGTCGCTGGGCGTCGTTAATCGTAGCAGGCATCGTTGCACGTACTTACGTACGGAGACACGGACACTAACATATACATACAAATATCTATACGACAATGTCACGTATATAGCGAGTATGCATCGAGTTTATATAGTATGGGAGCTCAGATTGGAGCCGTTGTGTATCCAGCATACTCGTACTTAGACGAGAGGTAGATTATGACGTGTTCTTAAGTGCGCTTACCTCGGGCGCCTCGCGGATGCACGCAGAATATGTCGAGCTGAAGAGCGCTGCTGTTGCACTCACCGCGGCGACGCGATATTTTCCACTGTCTCACTTGCTCGCTCGTGTATATTATGGTGAAGAGCAAGACCGAGTGGCACAACGATCGTACACGTCGCCATTATAACCAACCCGGAGACAAAAATAAAAATAAGAGCAATTAAATATCTTAATTAAGGCTATTAATCAAGTTGTCGGGGATGCGGCTCCCGTGTGCTGCTGTTGCTCTCATAGCTGCTGCTGCTGCTGCTGCTGCTGCTGCTGCTGCTGCTGCTGCTGCTGCTTGATTCAGGAATGGTAGCGAGAGACCTGGCGATTTCTTGTCCCGACCAACATCAGCTACTGATATTCTTTGCGTGCGTTTGCCAACTAGTAATGCAGACCAGAGTCGACTTCACTGGCGTGTGTATGTATATAGAACCATTCCAGGCGAGATGGGATGTTATGTACACCGAGAAAAAAGATTCCATTGATTCTAAAGAAATAGGTGGCTTGAATTTTTGTTATTGATTTAAAGAAACCGTTTGCTTGAGTCAAAGTCGGGTATCAGTGTTTGTGCACGATCAAGGCTTGTTAGGCACCTCGCGCGGAAAAAAATAGTCCAGGAAAGAGTCCATGATAGAGTCCCGGATGGAATCCGCGCAATCCAGGCGGGATTACAAAGTGGACTCTCGTATAGGCCTTGGGGTTTGATCCGATCCCAAGTTCCATTCTGGAGTCTTCTAGTCCATCCCGGACGATTCAAGAGTCTCGGCAGCCCGGTCGCACAGTACATCGTGGTGTCCATTTCGGACTCTCAGCTGGACTGTTATAGAATTCATCCTGGATCACACCTAAGACTGCATCCTGGACGATCCAAGAATCTCCACAGTCCATCCTGTGGTGTCCATTTTGGACTCTTGCCTGGACTAACATAGTTCGGCCATCCTGGACGATGCAAGAGTCTCGACAGCCCGGTCGGACACAGTCCATCAAGGGGTCCATTTCGGACTCTCACCGGGCCTACCATGGAATAGGAATAGGAAAAAGCAAGAGTGCTTCCCATTCCATCCCGGACTTTGCCTTGGACACTCCAACAATCCAATAATACTCCCGCGTATCTTGATTACTTTAAAAATAAGGATTAAATTGATGAAAAATATCTAATACGCTATTTATGTTCAGCCAAGATATACTGGAATATTAATTTTGCGGAAGAAAATACCTGAGTTGACAGAATTCTCTGTATAAATTGTCAAATTGTTTAAATGGTAAATAAAACGAACAAAATTTTATTGACAAGCTGATTGGAGCTGAAATGAAATTAGAACCCCGAAGGCCTTATGTAAGTCGTAAAAACTATAAACCATCTATTCCGGGGTCGCCATATTATAGTTTTACCGACGATTTTCACTCGCAGGTGAAGCTGCGTTAGTGAAGTTTAGTGGTGCGTTTGCGTGTGGGTATTTATGCGAAAAAACGTCAACGCCAATTGTATAGGTATAATATGCTATGGCGATGATATAGTGTATGAGGGAGAGGGTATGTGACGTACAGAGAAATGCCCAATCGGGAAGGCCTCCAGGCAACGCTCGTGCACCGCCTTATTAGGACCCAACTCACCAGTAATAGCCTTTTACCTGATTACAAATTTTTTTTCTTCTGTCATCTAGCTTTGCTTGCCTAGAGCCGCATGCGTCTACAGCTCAAATAGAACTGGAAAATTGTGCTCAAATAGCTGTTAGAGAATCTACGAAGCAGCACAGTGCAAAAAACGACATAACCCAATGAAATACTCTACAAAAATTCTGCTCTCAAAAATTACTTCCAGGAAAAATACATCAGACGTGTAACCCATCAAAGTCAAAATATAGTGATGAAAATCCACGATATTTCGTATGGTTTTCTGTTCCTTTTTCCTTAAATTTTTTTTTAACTTGCAATGGAATTGAAAGACCTCAGAAAAATTGGCGTGGAAGGAAAAAAATATGACCGACCTGACGAAGAATAATTCGCAAATGTAATGGGTAGAATATATTCTGTAAAATTGTTGTAAAAAAAACATTTAAAAAATCGTGTATCGTTGAAACTCTTCATCGGACACGCACTGATTATTGAAACGATAACCCAGAAATATTTTCCCCTGAATAATTTGTAGTAACAATTTTAGCACACTATACATTTTCATAATTCCCTTGGGCAAATTCTGCAACACAATATTTTGATCACGGAAACAATCAGGAAAAAAAAGGAATTGAGGTGCATGAAAATAACATTTAATACGCAGCTTTATATGAATCGATGTTGATAAGCGCGAATTGATACAACAAAATGCCTGGGAATCCATAGTGCAATAAATATACGAATAGAACAAGTGAGACGTAGAAATTCATGATTATTTTGAAATGCTTTGCGACTCCAGAAATTAATGATGTATCGATCGATGCTGTAGCAAGCAAGCACGATCGGCTTTGCCAACGAGATTTCTCGCAATCCATTACAGCTCACAGAGAAAGAGAGAAAAAAAAAGATTGGTGTACTTCGGGTACATGTCGATGCATTCATCCGAGTCGATCGATCATCGCCTCGCGACTCACGGGGCTCTTTGGCGACTGGCGCACACCAACACCAGCAGCCAAAGCGTTGCGGCGCACGAGCGTATGGCACTCCGCTACAGACCACGCTTAACGATAATAGTTCCCTCGTATATCGCAAGAATATACGTGCTGCAAATTAAGCGACTTATTCGGAGGCGCGCGCGCGCCCGACTCTCTGCACCGACATAACTTCTTTATTAACGATACAACGCCAAGTAACGGCAGCTGACACGCGGTTATATCTCTCGCTTGCAAAAGCCCGCCGGAAGCTAACGAGAGCCGCCCGAGCGACTTCGAAAAAAATATGTGCACAAAATTGAACCGACTGTGCTTCGAGCCTATGCCGCATTCGCCGTCCCGCCAAAACGGCTCTTCTTTGAAGAGGAAAAAACGCGTGTGCTGCACCGCAGAGCGGAACACGCGTTTTTTTTTTCTTTTTCGTAATTGCCTGTAAACGATTTGATCTTCGTGGGTTATTGATATGATTAATGGCTTCAAGCATAATTCGAAGAAGATCTTTAGTTAGTTATTGTGATGACTTCTTACGGGCATTTGCGGTCTCCGAATTTTCAGTCATCGGATACCGGCACTTTTATTATCTTAACAAATTCGGATCATGCAGTAACAATCGACGTAACTATCTAGCCATTAATTTTTCAAATTTTTACAAGTCTGGGTAAAGGGTATGGACGGAGAAATGTTCAATTTTCGCTGTTTCAGCATTGAAGGAGTGTAAAATATTTAAATTCCATTCATTTTTTAAGTTATACAGATCTTAGTTAACGCATATGTATGTACTTAACGAAAATTTCGAAACATCCCTTGTTTCATAAGTTTTGTCGCTGTTATTTCAATCGCTAAGCACACATTTGATGTTCGTGTCATCAAAATTCATATTGTGATAAGAAATTAGTTATTATCCCGATGTTTTGTTTTTTCATTACCTTTTAGTAAGGTGTTCACAAAAATTCTTTCATTATTGTGACCAGCTAAGAATATTTATTTTATAGAATAGGACTTTAATGCCATATGAAAATCGAAGAGAAGTATTAAGTTGTTCTCAAGACCGCTGACAGATCCCTAAGATTTTCTAGTGGCGTGTAAGGCCTCGTTATAAGTAAGCAATCCAGAAATCACAATATCAACAATAGCGCGATATCCTGCCTATAATCTTTACACTTTTTTCTTCTTCTTGAAACCTTTTTCGGTTTTCATTTGCCTGCCCTCATGACCCGATTCACTCTTTTTACAATATGTTCTTTTACTCTTGATGTATTTATCTTTTTCTTGATCCTTAGGGATTGAATACTCCAGGATCTTAGTAAACTGTACTACACTGCACTATACTAAACTCATTGAAAATTCTTCACTATCCAATCAATTCTCATAAGAACTGACGAAGAAAATAGGAAACCATTACAGCGGCTTTGCGTCGATTTTCGTTCATAACTAAGGATAATCCCGGATTCTCATTCAGCCCATTTACGAAGACTTCATCTCGCATTTGATGACATACACAAAGATACCACCCGAGAGTCGCCCCGAAAACAACTTGCTTCAGCAACGACCAGTCTTGAAAGTACAAAATCCCCTCGAATAATCAAAATTAGACTTAGAATATGCAATGAATAATCGTTTGAATTCTCAGTCAAGCTCTCGGTGCAGTTCCATTGAATAAATAGTGCATTGGTAGTGAAACCAACGGTCTTCAGCAACTCCCAGTACCTTTAATACCTTTCGAACTACTTGATCGTACCAAGTTTCTTATAGTCTCCGAACAGGAGAGCAAACGTAGGTTTCTTATAAGGAGGAACTCGTCGTCATAATCCGTACTCGTTGGTATATTTTATCCAACTGTACGTGTCATAAAGTGTGGATATTTATCGATGTTGCATAAGGAACTAACAGGCCACGCGGCCAGAAACACGCTGAGATACCGAATGATTTTTCAGTGGAAACGTTACGGGATTTGATACTCATCCAATGGTATGTAGCACAACACAGCAAGGTATCTTCTCTATATCGCTCTGTCAATTACTGATTGTTAATTATTTACTGCATGTAAACCCAAAAGCACCTTTTGCTTGGTATCCAGAAGAAAAAAAAATCAAAGGCCAAACAACTGTTCGCCTTTGCCGTTGAAAATCCTGTACCATAAGTTTTCCTTCTTCTTAAAACTCTAGAGATCTCCGCGGGCTCGAAGAGGAGATCATGGGTAAAATACTGTCGGGAACTTCGGAATAATATTATTCGAGTATCTTAGTGAGGCTGGTTAGAAATTTATCGCAAATTTAGTTTCTAGGTTTATAATACTAAGGATTGTGCTTATGCTGATCATCATGTGCAGCTGGCGCATAGAAAAATGGCAAGTGCGCAGCACTCGCTGGCAATTCGAACAGATAGTCGAGAATTAAACGAACGAAATGAGAGGACACTGATGGTGAAGGGGTCCAGGAGAGGGGGAGACTTGCCAAGCGCGTTTCCCCGGGGAATCTGCTTCACGTCCGTTCTCTCGCTTGCTCATTGGCAGAATATCGTGCGAAAACGAGCCGAGCACCATAATTGTGGCCGAGACGAAGAATGCGACAGTGCTTCTCGATTTGTTAGGAAAATCTAACTGCACACTCAACTTCTTATGCGATGACGACGGCCATCAGAAGACCGTTTATTCTCAAGATTACCAGAGTGCTCGACTTAAGATTAAGCAACAATGTGAATGTTGAAGCATTGGAAAAGTAAAAGGTTACAAAGGAAATTCTTAAAAAAGCCCGTGCCTCTTTCCTATTAAGGAAATTATTTTTTTAATTTACTACTAATTTCTGGTCATTTAAATATAGTGTTGAAAAATGATATTTTACTACAATCGTAAAATTGCAATCGGATAAAGTCGGCGATCTTCAGAGGATTTTCATTTCCTGTTTTATACATATAAAATATAATTATATTCGTCGAAACACTAACTGCTTCCGGTTCATAACTAAACACAGTACATTTGCTAGATAATGAGACCTGTTCAACGTTAAAGGACTCTCATTGGTCGTAGCATGAAGCAGAAGAAGAAGGATAGAAACTAGATGGCCTCATCGTCCAGTTTGTAAGGGTGAAGGCTACATGAACGCGGGCTAAGGGATACTCTCAAGCCGGAAATATCAGGGAACTAAAAAACGGTAAAGGAAATTGACGAGAATTATTTACATATGTCAGAGAAACTGCGACAATATTTGAGAAAAAGGTTTCTTACATATTCATCGAATATCAAATCAGTGGAAATAAAATGTTGAGAAAGATATTCGCATATTCATTGACCACGCGGTATAACTGATATCTTATTTACGATATTAATAAGTCAGGTTTTTGTTAAATCTTCCAGACGGTATAATTTCTATAACGATAAAATAAACTTTATTCTTATATAATTGCGCATTTTATCGTGAAGCGTTGAAGAATAAAATATTATTGTATCGATTTACAAGAATATAGCTTTTTTGACAAACCCATTCCAGTGTCATCATAAATTGCAATGATGTAATATAAGTCAATGAGCCGTTCCATACCAACTCGATCTGGGTCTGACTCTTAACCTCTTGGATTTCATCCCCGATTTTTTATGTTGTTGCTCCATCTTTAAACAGCAACCACAATTTTTATTCAATTTTTTAAACAATCATTCATATCCTTATGATCATTTATAACGAAGTGAGGGCCATTTTTCAAAAACCTGATAAAAATTCTCATAAATCCTGTATCAGATATCAATATTTTGAAGCTCAGGCTCAAATAGACCTCACTCGTAGATCGAGCCAACCTGCATCACCTTGGCACAATGAAATTCACTTTGAGCCAACATCACCTGAATTGGACAGAATTTTGAGAAGGTTTTCTTCGTGGATTTTTACACATTCTGTTCTATCCCCATTATACATTGTAATCGTATAATCATCTTATCTTACTTGTCTCGAAGTAAGTTACTAAATTTTCAAAAATGTTCTACGAGTGTGTTTTCGCAAATTCTTTTTTATACATATATAATCGATTCTAATTGTGTAATCAACAAAAGCGATGACCACTTTGATAGACAATTTCCATCGTCAAACCAACGACCTGTATTTCATATTCATGACAAAACAAAGAAAGTAGTTGCTTCGGTTCATAACTAGAAGTATGATAGTTCATGCTAGATAGCGAGACCAGTTCAACGTTGAAAGGCTCTTATTGGCGGTAGCATGAAGCAGAAGAAGAGGTGTGCACACTACGTAGCCTCAACGTCAAGCTTTTGGCGTAGCGTCGCTGCAACGGAAGCTCAATGAAGACGACGACGACGACGACGACGACAACGTCGCTCGGGAGTGGCTGCAATGGCTCGGTACCTTGCTACAGTGTAGGGAGAAGGAAGGAAGAGAAGCTTGCCACCGTAGTAGCTCCGCAAGGGTAGCTAGGTCGACATGCTATGTTGTGATGTAATTAGGTTGTCTGGAACACTCACGTCACATCACGGAGCACGCTGCAAAGCGGATGGAGACATAATGCGCCCGTCTATACTCCAGTTGGCAACCTCGGAGCCTCTCCCAGATATTCTGCTCCTTCGCCTGCATTTTCACTATACTATGTTGCTGCTATTCTACACTATATACGATTCTATACTATGTAAACTTCACCATGGTGTCGACTACTCAGTGCGGAAGCAACAGTGGGGGAGGACCTTAAGCCCCTCCTTATCCAGCAACACTTCTTGGCACATTTGCGTGCACCTTAGTCTGTCGTAGAAGACGGTAACCACGTTTGGATTGGCAGTCTCTCTTACAGGAGAGCGGACTCGTAATGACATCGATAATTATGCACCAACGAAAATGTTTTGTTTTTACTATGCGTAGAAAAGTTGCACGCGTGTAAATCAGAAATACACCGCTCAGAAAATTATGTAAAGACGTGATTAAGCGAAGAGGTGCGACGAAAACATTTGCGGGGACTCAAAACTTTGGCACCTGGTAGTTCCTGATGAAACGGCGGGAAATCAGGAAGTTTGACTTACATCAAAGTTTGGCCTTTCTGTAATAATATTGAATTTTAGGATTACATTAACATATTGAATCAAATGTAATGATTATGTAAAATAAGATTTAAAAAAATAGAACGAAAATCGCTAATCGATTTTTCAAAATTGATATTTCAAAATTATCATCATTATTATTGAAAATCAATGTTCTTTTTTTTACATTTCGTTGCAAAGTTTTACATTCTTATCCAATCAAACTTTTAGGAATGTGTAAATTGTGTGTCCTTGAGTGAAGAATTATTACCAGATGCCAGAAATACTCATACTTTTACTTTTTTTTCGTGTAATCGAACCGAATGGTTGGTTCTTTGAATAAATTCGTAATTTATTCCCCGATTTGTCATCCGAATTAGCAACCAAAAATTTCCTCGCAACTCGTAAAGGCAAATGATTTTTGCATAGTGAGAAGCTTGGTCGCGATATTACTCGAATTTTCAACAGGGAAGATGTAATTTTTATGCCGAGCTTTAAGTACAACGGTGGAGCGGCATAAGCCCTGCGTTAATATAATGCGCAGGGTTGTTGGTCCATCGTGTACGTGATCGACGATCGACGAGCACTGAGGGAACGAAGTGGTGCTGGTATGGAAGAGCTCAGCCCGAGACTACGGCTGAAAAAGTATTTATTCGCGTCGTCAAAGAAGCGGCATCTCGACGCGCGTTGCTCAGCCAAAGGATTCCCCGGGTAATCTCATGCAAATTGTTAAAGTTCTTCAAGGGGTGGAGGAGAGAAACTAATGTGATTTGTTTGGGTGGGTTCGACGACGGACGAATATAATATTGATGGGTTTGACGTGGGCTTACGTATATACATAGCCGGCAACTCTCGTGAGATGTGCTAGTGATTGAAGGGTGCGGTACACAGAACTACCCGAAGAAAGTCCTCGTCGTTGTTTATTAATTTGTTTCACAAAAGCAGATCTTCCACCTTATCCCGAAAATTCTTCACATGCAATATAAATGTTTTAAATCAGTATCAATCAGCCACGCGATTTTTGTTGTTTCTCTTAAGAGTTAATATCAGTTTTTGTTTTTGCCTGATTTATTTTGTCGCTCTTTTCCTAATGAGCCTTCGATTCAGACCAGATTTGAGACGTGAATTATAGTGCTCTGAATTGCTACCGATCAAAAATTCGACTCGAACTCGGTGAAATCAATGGGGCAAGCTTTTATCAAATTTCCGTGAGACTCATCAGGCAAAATATATCCCAAATTCGACTCATTGATCGAATATCATTTAACCTAAAGTCGGCGAAACTAATCAAGCAAAATATGTCCTAAGTTCAACTCATCAATCAGATACAGTTCTAAATTTATTATTCGATCGCATAATTTCATGGTTCGTAAGTAGAACAAATATGTATTTGAGTCAGTTCGAATGAAACAGAAAGATGAAATTTCAATTTATATTAACAATTGTCAGTTTTGTTCTCATCCTGGCTTGGAACACAAAGTTTAGTGCAGTAGATAGATGGGGTGTAATGTGGTGTGGCGTGCGTGACCCGAACCCGCCATGCCTGAGTCGCGTGATTAATCATCCGAATTAATTAACGGACAAATGGTTGTATTAGGCGTGCGCCTGTTCGAGTCTATCTTCATGAATGCATAGGTACGTGAGCGAGGAGAGAATATATAAATAGTTTTCGGGTGTACCTGTTCGTCGCGTGTAGCCGGCGCTTAATATTCTATTAGCTTTGGACGGAACCTCTTCTCTTAACTCTTTCTAGAGAGAATCCGCCGTGCTCAATGCCGGATCCACTTGCGCCTGTCTTCGAAGCGACGCAGTCTTGCACAATCACGTATCCCTCGAGCGAAGCCTGCATACACTACAAATAATAGTTTGGAGACGCTTCATCGCCAGGCCAACGTCTTCGTGGTCCTCGAAATCCGGATTTTTTGTTAACCGAAAGGCCTAAAAGGCATAAACACATATTTTGTATGGACTTAACGGTATTTAGAGCGATGGCTTCACGCACTGGATGACATTGAAAATTATGCAGTTGCGACATAATGCATATTGTAAAAGACATTTTTTTCATCGAAGTTGTAATGGAATGCTACGAGAAATAGCACGACAGATATTTTTACTGCAAGTGGAGACGAAGCTGCTGATGTATATTAACAGCAGCCAGAACGGCGAGGCGATGAAGGAGGTTATAGCTCGGATACCGCGTTCATTTATACTACCGAATGTTAATTATTGCTCATTAACCGCCGCGTAGGCTCACCCTCGTGAAATAATTCAATGACATCCGTGCTGTTTACAAGGACTAGTCGGAGTGTATTTTTTCTTTTCATTTTCTTGCCTTGTTGCGTCAACGATTTTGTGGTGTAGTCACTGTTGTTGGATGTTGATTGAGAGTCCCACGTGTTAATGACTCGAAGGATTGTAAAAGTGACAAGAAATTCCGAGGGAAGAATTTAGGCATAGAAGGTTTTTTAACATTATTCATGATTGTTTATAAGGGACTTTTCACATGGAGTCGTGAACGTGATCGTAAGCCTATAACTGTTTATATAGAATTTACTGTTAAAATTTCAAAAATTATCGATTTGCTCTGAAATATTTTACATACATTGCCTTAACATGTAGATTAAGTGTAACACCCCTTTTCGCGTCTCTATCTCACATCATCTCTCATCCTTCATATTTGTAATTCATTTATCACAGTTTTCGCTCGTGCATCGCCTTAGTTAACGGCAATTATCCTTTGTACTTATCTGTTAATGACTTTACTTCCGCCCTATATAATTCTTGCGCTCTAATGCTCAGAAGATTTATACCACAATCGAATAACACTCATCTATGTACATACATACAAATATTTTCATTGTATTTCATTGGATCAAGCTATTTGAATTTCAAACACCCGGCATTGTCAGCTGGTCTTTTTCTCGTTTAGGTCATTTTAACGTGAAATTCGCTATAAGATACATTAATGAATCTTGCCATTAATGACAAGGTTTTATTGACGATTGTTACCAATTTTTTTCCAGTCTTGCGGGTGACAAAGACACTTGGCCAGTGTCCACAACATACACAACGCGATAGTTAAGTCGTGTCTCGATCTCGGCCGTGGCAGAAAAAGAGGGAGTAGAAAAGCTAGAGCGCAAGAATACGAGGGTTTTTGTCGTTCCATTGTGCCAGCCCGCTGCCTCTTCTGCTATTGTGCGCATTCATCAACGTATTCATTCATTCAATCCGGCTGGCATTGTCTAGATCATAGCTGTCCTCTCGCCTAAGGATGCTTTTCTCCACGCCCGGGCTTCTTTTTTTATCCGACTGCCTTTGCGATTCGGCCTTTGCCACCAACGGCATTACACTATTTTACACACACGCACACGCACACGCAACAGACACAAGCGCGTGCACACGTGGGGATGACATATTCACATCTACTATTTAATCGCAGCTCACAAATCTCCACGAAAACGCGTGATATATTCCACATTAGTGGCGCTCCATAAATTTCCATATATATTTTTTTTTGTCTATCATCAACGATAAATTATTTGTTCTGCGTCCTTTGCCTTCCTTATTTTTCTCTCATCGCTCTTTTCCCCGGTATTCAACGAAATATCTGAAATCTCATAACACTGTCGACATAAGAATGTTTTTTTTAATGTCTTTAAATTAATTTCGGAGATGTCTCAACACTTGGTTAGCATCTCGTGGAGCTACCAGTTATTCAAATGTTATTGTCGGTAGTCATTATCGTTATTTTACTGATTGGCTTCAGGAGTTCTGTTTTAACGCTTTATGCATCAACGACAGACTTCAACACGTGAAGAATCCTAACATTCTTGGCAACGGTTATATGCATCACATTTTTTATCACGTGACCTTATTTATTTATTCATTTTTGAAATCAAACGTTTGAAAGTTAGAGACCTGGTTTCCACATTAGATTGTAGTTAAAAGTGATCTCGTGTCGCTGATCTTTACGACTGTAGATTAATCCTTAACACCGGTTATAGTAGACACAGACATTGACCAGCTTATTCGACTAGGCTGAAAAGTAGTAAATCGGGTCTAAATAACAGATAAAAAAGAGGTATTTTCAGATGCCAGGCTTAAGATTATTCGGACATCAGGAAGACGGTAATTATGCTCAGTGGCGAAATATTAACTTTATAGTTATACTAATGTTCATGAATACGATTTTTTTTCAGATGTCAATCGATATTCCAAGTTTGTGGTGATAGCTTTGCCTGCAACTATCAGAGTTGTGACTGGTAGCTGCCAGTCAATAGACTAGTTTTCATGTCAACTTTCATTTTATTGCCTTTTCACGGGATAAAAATTTTTTTCTGGCATTTGCATCTCATTAAAATATTTGGGCAATACATTTTTAATAACATAAGTATGTTAAGGGAATGTGAAGTCCATTTATGTCCAGTTTTACAACACTGTACCTGAATTAGCAAAATTTAAGTAACGATGCATGCATGCGTTCATGCCATTTTTTATTTTTTCGCCGAAAAGAATCATCAATATAGTAACCGAGCGTTTAAGGAAAGTATAAGATGAAGAACATTGTCAGAAGAACAAATTTTTGTCACAGCTTTTGCTTGCGTCTCGCTAAATAGCCCACAAGGAAATCCACAGGAAAACTAGGCAGGAAAACACACTCGGAATGAAAAGGTGGAAAAGGATGGGGAGGAGAGTGGAGATTCCGGGACTTCCTTAGTGAGGGTGAAGTTAGTTTGCCAGCCCCCCAACCGAGGCAGTTTGTCGAGCATTTGGAGTATGAGGCGCAAGCACTGCGGGCAAAGCTCATTTGTCAATGTGCGAGGAACAATTGTATTTCCCGAACGAATTACTTCGGGAACCCATGCAATATCAGCACGGATATTGTTTCGCGAAACATCGAGTTCCGGTTGGGGTTCCAGTTGCCTGGGCGTACGTCTCATGGTACATATATGGGCGCTTTCGAGCTGAAATGTCTTAGTCTCCCAGTTTTATCTTCCTCTAGAACACCAGATAAAAGACTCTCCAGACAAATAATCCAAAAGTTGGAAAAACCATTGCAAATGTTTTTCCTTTGCAAAGGAACGATTATACCGGCAAGGTGTTCTGCCGGCAATTGTTCCCAATAACGTAGCAACTATACTCAATTACCAAACAACCTACATAAAAACCTAAAAGTGTAAAGAATGTGTTCAGTCTGTTCGACCTACTGTTTGTTCGTCTGGGTCTGAAATGGAAGGTCTTCGGTCACATGGACATGACGTGGAATGCAGAATATGGACGACGTACGTCGTTACAATAACTTAATCGTAAGACGTTGACTATACCGCTACGCTAATCTATAGTATGTAGACCTGAGCTGCAATGTGTGGCTTCGAATACTGTTGCTGTGGTACCTTTTGTTTGTTCGAATTGTCGCCCACCAGAATCTCATCGCGATCTCGATTGCACAGAACGAGGAGAGGAGGTTTGGAGAGCATTATTGTCGTTTTGAGCAAGCCATTCTGTGCTCCGGTGGTTACGTTGATCCATTCTGCAACACAGCCAGTAGTGAAAGACACATTGCAGCCTATCTCGAGCATTCTCTGAGCTCGTGCTCAGTCTTCTAGGCCAAGTCGAATCGACAGTACTGTCAGAATCCGAGGGTTGTTCCCGCAACCCCTCAAGCACGACGCGCGGCCTACCGAGCATGGAAATACAATTACCCAACGTCGAATACTGTTCTACGCGCGAGAGTCGCGCCACCAACGAGAAATCCTGCCAAGAGAGAAGGAACGAGAGAACGTCGACATAACGACGCTTGATTGTATAAACTCGGCAGGATATTCGGTTAAATAAACAATATTAAATCGGCGAATGGAGTTTGTGTTCGTAACTCACGATTTCTTGTGAGAGAAACACTCGCGGATAGATTGTACAGATTCGGGAACCACAAGAATTTCACTGAAATAAGGCTGAAGGTGTCTCCATGTGAATTTGAATTAATATGAAGCAGACTAAAATCATAAATCATAACAATTCCTTTGCTTATCTTAGAATCACTAGCAAAGGAATAGTTATAATTCACGATTTTCTGGTCCCCATGGATAAAGATTTCTAAATACACCTTTCTACATTTTTCATGAATTTTCCCAATGATTAAACAAGCTTACCCATTTGCCAATTTTTTCCACCCCTTCCTCATTGAGAAAGAAAACATTGAGCTAATCGCATTGTGAAAGCCGTTTGTACAATTTTTCCACCTCTTACTCATTGCGAAAACGAAAAAATGATCAATATTCTTCGTCGATAAAAATCGCATTGTGAAAGTGAGAAAATAATGTCGCAATGGTTTTCCAAATCGTGTCACCGAATCCCTGAATATGAGTGATTTTCATGCTCCAATTTTCTCCGTCACACGTCCCGTGCTAATCGTCCCGCAAATCCAGTGGCCGTTCAATGAGTTTCTAAATTCTTGTTGACCACGGCCGCATTACGAGGTGAAGTAATGCGGCCTTATCTGTCGTGCGTACAACTCAAGAGATACTGGAGGTAACTTCGAGCCAGCAGCATATATGTTAATGCACACGTATATCTGCATTTCTCCATATAAATAAATTAGTGAAATTTTAACGCTCACTAACCCGACGGGGTTCGGTATACACTTGCACTGATCTATCGACGGACTTCCACGGTTTTTATATGCCTGCAGCGATTGACGATGATTGAGCTAGAAAAGTTGGCAATGCGTTCAGCAGTTAAGATAAGAAGTCACGCTTCGCATGTCACGTTCTTGTGGCGTTAAGAAAAAGTCACGAGAACACGAAAATTCATTTACGTATATCTATTTATCTATCGAATACGGTATAAAGGTGGAGGATTCTACAGTTCGACAATCTATAATTATTGACCGGGTGCGCCATTACTCCAATAGCATTTATCGTTAAACAAACAGGATCTTAACCCCGATTCCAGGTCCAATCACAAGACGAATAAAGCGAAGGACATTTAAGCCTCGCGATGCAATTATAAATGTATGAAACCAGTGATATATCGTGAATTTTTTTTTTAGTCATTGAATACGGCAACAAGGCCTCCACTGTACTGGATCACCAATTATTTATAAATGTGATCGTAATTCTGTCTGTATGGATTAGACCAAAGGATAATAGCAAAAATCAACTATTTCCATTTTTTATAAAATTAGTTACACTAAATTACAGTGTGGCCTAGACGCTTTTTCAAAAGTCATTGATTTTTTGAACGGCACAGTCGGACAGGAACGTGTAAATGCTTTTGCTTCCTCATAGAGGAAGCTTTGTTTTCATGAAAAAAAAATTTTTCGAGATTTTCATGTCAGTATGCTTAGAATCACCTAAAACGTCGAGAAAAGTGGTTTAGAAAATGTGTCCGTATGTGTGTGTGTGTGTGTGTGTGTGTGTTTCAAGGACCGAAAATTCAATCGTCGATAACTCGCGAATGGCACGATCGATTGAGCTCAATTTTGGCACGCAAGTAGAGTATTAATTCCTCTTCAATTGTCGTAGTTTTTGAGAAAATATATCTATGTATACTGATTTTATAGAATTTTTAATTTTTTTGAAAAATGTCGTATACTCTCCAACTTTCCTAAAAGTTGCTGTTTGGTATTGAATTTCGACAAAATCGGTAAAGCGGTTCGGATTTTATAGAATTTTTAATTTTTGTGAAAAATCAAAATTTTGCTATAAATCGCGTCGAATGTCAGCAAATTAACTGAAATGTTCTATAAACGAAAAATAACATACAGTCCCACTGTGTACCAAATTTGGTGGGGATCGGTAAAGTCGTTCAAATATTACACCATTTTGAATTTTTGAAAAAATTTCGATTTTCGCTATAACCTCCGCAAAAGTTAATGAAGTAAAACAAAAGTTTGTGCCTAATAAAAATGAGATGTGCCGGTGATTTATTCATTTACTAAAAACAAGGATGCAAAGTAGAACCTTGCACATTGTTTCCTCATTTAATTTTGCTCTTTACAAAGCTTCCTCTATGAGGAAGCCAAAATCAGTAACAATACTTCCTCGTAGAGGTTGCTATGTACAATTACAAAATGATTATACTTGATGATTATACACTAAATAAATCGTTCTAGGAGCACATTTATCGTCAACTCATAAAACGGGAACTGTCCCAACTAACTTTTTTTCTCCGTGCACTAAGAAGTCTCAGAATTATTCTCAAATACGATGGCTGGGCATTTTACCGTAATCTGACGACGTGACGTGAAGCCTCGAAGAAAATGGTTGAAAACAAATTGTTTTCTGTAAAGCAGCAAGCTAGAATAACAGTTACGCTGGATTATGCAGAATACATTAGAAACACCCGACAGCATTAGATGATACTAAACTCGTTCGAGACCCACATTATCATTATTGCTTGATAATTTATCAAAATCTGGAAAACTGCAACTGCTCAAGTGTAGCCTGAACCATCTGATGCTACGTGAATTAATGGGATGACAGCGAGTTCGTGTCTCCGAGCCTAGGGGTTGTAATGGTTCTTCATCGTCGCTCTCATTCGTCGTAGTCGTTTAGCATCATCGGCTCTCACCCGACACAGGGAAATGTATCGCCTCTTTAAGTGCGTAAAATGAGAAAATTGGATAGAGGAAATTTTCTGAGTGGTAATCGCTTCCCGGATTCCAGGAGCCATGTCCACGAGAGAGACACGATGGTGGGAGCGATGTTGAGTTCTTTCTCGTCTCTTCTCTCCATCATCTTCGCACAAGGAACCGTGTCCTGTGCGACGAGTGAGGGAAAGAGGCGAGCGAGGAAAAATCGAAGGCAATCTTAGTTTTCCAAAGTAAAGATATTACGTTTGCGAATGCGGTCGAATCGGTCGGGCGATTGAATGCGGAACTCGATTTTACTTCGGTCTGCCCAGGCTCTGTACGTCGCCCGTGATCTGCATACACTTCAATACATGGACATATATATGTAGGTAATATATATATACATATGTATAGGTTATACCTGTGCTGTCGGATGGAAAAGTTGTCACTCTTTTACTAGTTAGATTGGCATGTGCGCAGGGAAAACTAATAACGGCGCGTTGAAGCCACGGGACCATTTCCATCTTACATCTTAAGACGTCATAGTCAGTTTTAGCAGGGAAAGTTGTTTCCGCAGCGACTTTGCGACGCAAGCTTTTTTATTTATTTATTTATTTCTAATTTATCTATCCATCTACGTTTCCGCATAACGTTCTTGGCACGTGAAGAAAAAAAAAAGCTTTTCTTATGACATTGAGGGTCGTGTCCGGAGAATGAGACACTATAGTTGATGGCTTGACGAATCGATGCGCATTCTCTAATCGCGATGTATCACGACAGCCGTAAATTTATTCGCGAAGAAAAAATGAAACGCGTATGCAAGTTGTTTGGGGTTTCTTGTTGAAGAGAAGAGGCCAAGGCATGCAACGAAAATTTGCGATCAAATTATATTTTGCATTGCGATGCCCCGAGCAAGGGACGCTGTAACCGCTGCTTCTGATCCTGCTGCTGTTCCTGTTCCTGCTGCTGCTGTTGTTACTGATGCTTCAATGCACCCTCCCGATCAATCGCCGCATCTCGGTGCGTACCTGCATACTCGGAAGACTCTCATAATTCGCGGATGCCTACACGGAGTATATTATTTTCGCGAGGACCGTGAGGACCTTGTGATTACGATACCAAGAAGAAAAAAAAATGCGAGAGCACGAGACAGAGGCGAGGACGATGTGCGAGAGAGCTCGAGAATGAGGAGACAGAAGAAGAGCGAAATAACCCATCATTTACTCGTTCCCTCATGGTAAGTGGGTATACACCAGAGTTTAGTAACGGTCCTTCTGCTCCAAGATTCACCGCGCATTACAATGCCATTGAGCTTTTCGACCAAGTACTTCAGGATCCACCAAATATCGACAATTAATACTATTTTGTCATAATACAATTCGGTCGACGATACCCATCTTAAAAAAAAAAAAAAAAAAAACTTACATTTAAACCTCACTAAGTACAAACCAAGCATTGCAATTCTGTAATTTTACGAAAATATGCAGTCCACCAAAATGACGTGAGGTAAAAAGTAAAATTTTCAACTCGTCGTAGCTTTCAGACCAAACCGCCGAAGAAATTTTCGTGTTCGATGTCTTATTGTATCCGTCGAACAGTGAATTCAAGTATGTGTGTAGCAATCTTGGTTGCAGTGAAAATTGGATGAACTGTAACCGAGTATTTAGGGATTTTCTGATAAAGGAAACATTATTTATACATTCAAAATCATATTTCTGTCATAAGCCCTGATATAGAATTCCTACATCTGCAAAAAACATCCCATATGTTGTGATAATCGTCAAAATATTTTCAGCAGAATATTTTTGACACAAGTTTGTTCGATGTACTTCGTTTGCTGATCACGAATACGACAGTACTACAATGATATTATCAACGGGAACCTGGGAAATCTGTGCTTGAACAAATGATTAGAACATGTTCTGTCCGCTGATTACCACATTTTAACGATACGACCAGTAGGACCAGAAAAAAATGCAAAAAAACCAATGGTGAAGAACTGATTTTATAAAATCATATTTCCCGGAATATCTTGGTAAGAAGCCATAATTTTACATACGTTTCAGCTTATCCGTTGTATTTTTACCTGTCGATCACGAACATGACCATACTTCTATCAGAGGATCAACAGGAACCGACAAATAAAAAATTAAAAAACGCTATATGTATTTTAGTCCGCCGATCGAAATTGTAACGTTATTTTTCTGAGAGGCTCAACAACTTCGAGAAGAAACGGAAGGATTGTGATCTTTAAAAAAATTCTGTTCAATGAAATTCTTAAGTACAGATTGACCTTCAGCAGCACTTCACCTTAAGAAGAAATTTTGGTGTATGTGTTTCTACCTGAACTACCTGTAGATCCCATGATGCTGTTGGACGAAGGGTGTTGATAGAAGAGACGAGGAGAAATAGACTGGAAGGCCGTCTGGGATTCGCAGGGAAGGACTGTACGTTGTAACCGGGCGCGATAGCAAGGTCCGGCTCGCAAACAAAAGGCATTTCGCTCGGCGCTTGGCCGCCACTGTCGTGTGCTTACTACACGAGGTTCGTAAATGTTTGCCGATTAGCTCTTGGTTTGTGCCAAGTGCAAGCCCGTCCGTGGTCCAATGCGTCACTGATAGTGTATATATGTACGCTTTCGCTATCCCAAGTCCGGCCCTTACGAACCTCCTCGCTATTACAATGTGTGTACCATGTACTCGAGACAAGTGATCATCAAGTAGGACCTCTTCAGCATCTGCTGAACCATCCGAGAGTTGTAAATGTGGATAAAGATCGAAGGAATCCAAACATTTACTTACGTAGGCGAAAACATATTTCATGTTACATCATTGCATATTAATAATCATCTGTAATTACATATGTTTTGGTATACGAATTGATAATTGGTAAAAGCGATCGATAATTTACCAGACAAGATTTTCCACGTAAACTTACCAGTAAATATCTTAAAAATCAAAATAATGGATCATTATTCTTATCATTACTGATTGCTCATCATTTTTAGCCCATACTTATAAACGTGGAGCAAAATTATATTTGATTGTTTGGTTTAATAAAAAATGTACATATTTTTGAACCAATATAGATGCTCATTGAAAAAATAGACAACATCGACATGATTGTAAAATAAATAAAAAAATAGAATGAGTTTAAAAGTAATGAGCGGTTACAAATCAAGCTGCAAGTACTATTTAATCGAGCTTGATTGCGTTTTTAAATTCAGTGCAAAGAAGTATTTATTTTTATTACCCGTTGCACTGGATCGCAGCGACCAAAGCACTTTAAAGAAGCCTGATTATCTCAAGTCCGAGAGAGAGAGAGAGGAAGATTGTAAATAAAATAAAATTCTTCGGAACAATTATATCTCCTGGGTAGCATTATTATTGTAATTATTATTAAGAGTAAGGTGGTCCCGGAACTTTTCTTCATTGCACTTTATCGTTATGAAGCGTATAAATATGAAATACCGCCCCATCGCTTGATATTGTAATTATCTCTGTTATAAATCGGTTGTCACATTTTGCTTTCCTCTTTTCCCCTCGTCGTTGATCATTCTCTCGTTTTTTTTTTCTCCACTCACATGGTCTTTTTCCATCGTTTGAGGTCGTACGTGATACATACGTAATGGAACCAATGGAGGTACCGTAACGAACAACGTTACGTCAACCCTATAATTATTTATCTTACACCCCTTTAATTCTCGTCCTCATTCGCTAACCTCGCACCTAAGCTTATACAAGTACAAATATGTATAAGACGTTCTCTGTCAACAGAACCACTATTTTTGGCGCTCTCAAATTTATCCCACGATTGGTTACATTTTATTACCACTTGATGACACTCCGTTTTTATCAAATTTTCGCATTTGATGTCATAAATTACATCAGCTTTACTATAAATTTTGTTCCTTATCTTGATGTCTTATTTATTGTTATGTACATTTTATAAATTCATATTTTGGCTCCATAGTCACAGCATTGCGTGACCGTAAGGCCAGAAGAAAGACTTGGCATCCCAGTTAATAAAATTTTTTCGGAAGAATACCGAGTAACCCAATGCTGACCAACATGAGAATAATTATTTTCCGCATCGACGATCAGCAAGTGTCAAAACAAACAAGGTTCCTTTGACCGAAAACGCCTCGTATATATCCAACCAAATAAATCAGATGAAATAACTATACAAAAAACGAATCCTACACAATAACTTGAAGAACGATGAGAACTAGAAGAAGAAGAACAATAACAACAACAACAACAACAACAAAAAGAAAAAAGAGAATAAAAGGTGGGGCAGAGAGAAAAGTTGCTCCACCAGGAACAACTGCTCGAGCTTCAGCACTGACACGACTCGGTGTAAGATCTTAGCCGGTGTGTCGGTTGAACGCATTGTTCGTATCTACGGATCCAATCCATGGGATCTGACAGTCGATGCCTCGCGCTAAACTCTTCCCGACTTTAAACGCGGCCGGCAATACCGTTATGATAAGCATAATGCATGCTTGGCCTCTGGCAGCAGCAGCAGCAGCAGCAGCAACAGTAGTGGCCCGAAGTGGCGGGGAACGAAACGTCGCGAGAATCCTGACGCAACAATAAAACATTGTTAACTCTGATTGCCCTGCGGTCTCTTCGGGTTCTCGCTCAAGCGTTTACCGTTGGAATTCTCGCTCCCTGCTGCTACTCCGATGCATTTCTATACGCCGAGAGAGCCCCACTCACCCTTCAGCGTATTTCAACTCCTAACGCGCCTGCATAGCCTGTGTAGACGCATTTAGACGGAGACGGAAAACGCAACAGAGAGAAAGAGGATAGCGAAAAGCTGATGGCGTCCTCACGGTAGCTCGGCTACGAATAAGAGATGTACGCTTGAAAACGTAAAGCTGGTTACATGCTTGTACACCCGGTTGTTGGATATCGAGATAGTACAGAAGGTTCTATTAGAGTTTGCCGTCAGTTGCTGAAGAACATCGTACGAAATTAGAGAAAAAAAAAATGGCTCTAAAAATCCGCGTTCCGGTCTGATTTCATTCTGACATTATGAGAATTAATATGCAGATATATAGGAGTTATTATATTCCCTTATTTGTGATACTGGTAGCGTGGAACTTAAATGACATAGACGTGGATGAGAGTGTGATGTAATAGTCTACAATGTGAATATGGATATGATACACTTATGTAACACTTACTCTTTTTGTTGAAAGAATTACGTTGTTCAAGCAATTCCAAGGACAGATTGATCACTGAAATTATGTACTGTTGTATTGTTTATCGGTTACCACCATGACATGTTTGCTGTTCTGTTCTTAACCAAAACTTCATTGAATAAACACGATCTTGCTTTTTACACTACGTTTTCCTGAATTATCTTGGAATAGGAATTATCAATTTCAATACTTTTGCTAATTGTTTGTCCCTTTCTCCCTGCCACTGTACGGGATTTTTTTAAGTTGCATTATAAGCCGCTCACTTCAAGGGGAACTTAGAAAAATCAGTAAACGAGGAGACGAATTTTCAGGGGACATAGGTGTGCGTTGTTGCTGTTGTTGTTGTTGCGTGTGCGTGTGCGTGAATAATGCGGGTCGGGGAAGGAGTCTGGGGAGATTAAGGGGACCGGCTTGTTCTGACTTTCCTTATACGTCCTAGATCCTGTTTATTCTGAGACTATGAAATCCCTCCCCAGGCCCTGATTTTTATAATTCTAGATTTATCCTCTGATATAATTCCGGTATTATAAGGATACGCACGCAGACATACAGAGATTATTATATCCTCTTTTTGCAAAATTTATAACGCGGGCATTAAATGACATAGACGTGGATGAGAGTGTGATGCAAAAGTATGGAATATGGATATGGATATCATGCACTCTTATGCATTGTAAAACAAAAAGAAGTCCGAAGCTCCACGTCGTAGCCGCGTTGAATCTTATTCGATCGGACAGGCTGTAGTGGAAGAGATGACGAGTGAACAGAGATTAGAGAATGCGCGAAAGATACGCTAATGCTAAGAGAGTGAGAAGATGCGGGGAAAAAGGAGTGCAAGGACTCGATGAGCCTCGGGACTTTCAGAGTTGGAAGATGAAGGAATAGTTGTTGGAAGAAGAAGTGAAGATGCGAATGATTCTGTGATTCTGTCTTAAGGTTAAGAATCCCTTCGAGCGAAACTAACAGGTTATGTAATATAATATGCAGTACAACTTGCAATTGCTTGGTATGATTAAATATGCTTGGTGATTATTAAAAAGCGAACAATTCACGTCTTGATAAACTGTCAGATAACAACAACGTACAACAAGTTTTTATGAAAATAAAATCAATTGACCGACATGTCCTGATATTAATAATAAAAAGACATATACGTAAACATGTTTTTATACTAATCAAATGCATTTCAATTTTTTAGTGACGTTGTTATTGCGATATATTTAAACACGACATGCAGAAGTGACATAAGAATTAACAATTGACTTTAGCATTATAGAATGCAAGATTTATGAATAAATAAAAATGATCCTCCGAATAAAATAGAAAGACAGAAACCGACGAGAACCATGGAGAACTTGCTCCAAGTAGACGGAAAGGAACATCATACACTCAGTCCTCTCTCACTCTCTTTCAATTTCACCCTTTCCTTCGCGCCTCTTACCCGACGGCAGGAATGGCGAAGAGCACAAAACGAACAAGCGTCTATATAAGCCTCGGTGCCTCCATCAGAGGGCCGCTATTTCTCCCGTGACAATAAAAATTATAGGCTATCTGGTCTGGAAAACAACAGGTAGAGGCTCTCAGAGCCTGCCTCCGGATCGTGGTTTGCATTCATTAAGGCTCAACACGCAAGCAACAGCAGCAGCGGCGGCGGCGTCGGATGTTGCAGGATCAGGACTCTCCATGGATCTTGTACCTTCCCGCCCGCCTACCTTTCTAGCAGCTCCATCCAAACTATAATACGTCTCAGTTGATGAACACACAAGTCCAATCACCGATCCATTCGATACTAAACAAGGAACGTATCATTTATTAGCAACACCCAACCTAATCTCATTCACAAAAGTTTCATAATTTTTTCATGACGATCACACAAACTGTACCCATATATGAAGCATATTCTATCAATTCAGCCACATTTTTTTCGACCATCTCAGATCTGTTCCATAATTAGCAATATCAAGGCCCTCTGTGTAAATTCTTCCAGATTTTTTAAAACAATATTTTAGAAAATGCAATTTTATTTCAAGTACAAATATCTAGAAAATTCGAGCGAAATTTTTGAAACGATTATTACGTTCTGGTGAGTATAATTTGTTTTACCGTAGAACGAAAGAATGATTTTTTTATTCAAAAACGAATATTTTTTTTGGACTGAAAAAATTACACAGTATTTCTACATGACTGCTGATATCAGGAAAAATCATCAAAGAGGAATAAAAAAATCATTCGTGTGGAAGTTTGGAAAGTAGAGTGGCACGGGCCAAGGTAGTTACAATGAGCAGTAATAAGATTATTAAAAATAACCTCCTGTTACTTTCCTCTAATAAAGAAAATATTCATAAATTTTACTCTGCCTTATGATTAATTACTGTTATTTAAACCAAAAGTATTTTTAGTGCATTTGTATTCGAGTACTCAATTATTACTGATCCAGCTTATTTCAGGAGAGTATGACTAGATATGCCATTCTGATTCATAACCCAGCTCCACCGATACATCATGCAACTTTGCATCAAGCACCTGCGTTTTAATTACTTAGTAATCAATCAATTAAACCATCCGCCTCCTCCATGTGTATTCATATTGATTAACAGTTTAAAAATTTCGTCTACGTGCCGGGAAAGTAGATATATCAGGTTTGACCAATACACGCAAAGTGGTCAATTACAGGGACACGGCGAGAATATCTTAATAGTATATGTGAGGATACACTCCACCTTATCATTTTTTACTATTATTGTTCAAACAAACGATAAACATTTTTTTAAAAACCAAAAAATTCAGCAGAAAAACTTTGGCCAATGGGCAAAATTGATGGGTGGAAAAAAAATTATTTACACGTTTGAGAAAATAAGAAGTAATGTGTGAAAACCTGCCATCGAAATCGCATGATTTTGTCATTGACTTAAATGTTCATGCTGCCTAAATATTTGATACCCACGCGATAGAAATAAAACAGCAATAAAAAATAGCATATCCTCGATCCAGTCAAAGTAAAAAAAGGATGCGAAGTAGAACGTAGCACATTGCTTCCTTATTAAATTTTGCTCTTTACATAGCAATCTGTACGAGGAAGTAGTGTAACTGATTTTGGCTTTCTCATAGAGGAAGCTTTGTCAAGAGCAAAATTTAATGAGGAAGCAATGTGCTAAGTTCGACTTTACATCCTTGTTTTAGATAAATGAATAAATCACCGGCACATTTCATTTTTATTAGGCACAAACTTTTGTTTTACTTTAGAAACTTCGGCGAAAGTTATAGCGAAAATTGAATATTTTGTCAAATATTCAAAATTGTGTAAAATTTGAACGACTTTACCGATCACCACCAAATTTGGTACACAGTAGGACTGTATGTTATTTTTCGTTTGTAGAACATTTCAGTTAATTTGCTGAAATGCGACGTTATTTATAGCAAAATGTTTATTTATTACAAAAATTCAAAATTCTATAAAATCCGAACCGCTTTACCGATTTTGTCGAAATTCAATACCAAACAGCATTTAATGTCTCTCTAGTTATAAAGAACTATTTAGCCATATCGGCGAACTTTTACGAAAGTTAGAGAGTATACGACATTTTTCAAAAAAATTAAAAATTCTATAAAATCAGTATACATAGATATATTTTCTCAAAAATTACAGCAATTGAAGAGGAATTAATACTCTACTTGCGTGCCAAATTTGAGCTCGATCGATCGTGCCATTCGCGAGTTATCGACGATTGAATTTTCGATCCTTGAAACACACACACACGGACACGGACACGGACACGGACACACATGAACGGACACATTTTCTAAACCATTTTTCTCGACGTTTTAGGTGATTCTAAGCATACTGACATGAAAATCTCGAAAAAAAAAATTTTCATGAAAACAAAGCTTCCTCTGTGAGGAAGCAAAAGTGATGTATAAAAACCTGCAATCGAAATCGCATGATATTGTCATTGACTCAGATGACATATCGAAATCACATGATATTGCCATTGACTTAAATGTCTATGCTGCCTAAATATTTGACACCCACGCGATAGAAATAAAACAGCAATAAAAAATAGCATATCCCCGATCCGGTCAGAGTAAAGTATATTCGCTTATTTGAAGCTTGAGTTAAATCGTTTCTCTGTGCAGAATAAAATGAAACTACAATTGGTTTCGAGCTACTATTGCGAGGAAGCTGGATATATCAGGTTTGGTCAATATATGCAACGTGGTCATTGACTGAGACACTTTGTTTATCTACCCACGAGACAAGCAGAGCGTGAGACAGGGAGAATGTGTATTAGCAGTTCATGTGAGGAGACATTCTACCTTCTCCCCTGCCGTCACTACCCTCTAAGTGTAACATCTCCACCTTCGCGTTACCATCGTTCAGAAGAGAGCTTCGCCTTCGCCAAAGTGTTTCGCCTCTGTTCTTTCACCTATATATATATATACGATTCTATATCTCTGTCTCGCTCTCCTTTTTTTAATCCCAGCGCTTCTTGCATATACACAACGTGGACGAGGCATGAAAGACGAAGATACACACGGCAGACGAGAAATTCTCCGTGTGTCTGGCCGATCCCGCTCCTTTTCCACTTCGCGTCATCCTGCTTCTGCTTCTTGGATCCGCGGCTGGAGAACTCGTGCCCGGGAGACGCGATCGCTACACCAACGCGTTCCATTACCACTTTACATATTACGCTTATAAATTATCTACTCTTCTCGTCCTGTACACTCGAGCCAAGTAAGGCTCCCTGCTCTGTATACGACTTCGATACTCTCTCATTCTACTTAATATAAAGCGGACTATACTCGAGAAATTCTGCTGCTCCACAATATATATATATATATATATATGTACATATATATATTTATTTGTATGTGTAATACGTACATAGGGTACGTGAGAGCGCGTTAAGGAGTAGCAGCGCGGTTCTTTAATTATTCTCCTGTGTTGATCTCGCGTGAACCAAACTCTCTCGCGTGCACGGAAACGAAAAATCGAATAGAAAAAAAAACGCGGGTGTCCTTAATTGTTATTATTGACCGAACGAAGTCAGATCTCTAACTTAACTCGGATTTTTGACTCCGTTTGTCACGCGACTGTATTTGAGCTGGTCGATGGATTTTTCGGGAATTTTGCAATCTTTTGTATTGATGGTGGACTTGAAAAAATGTAATGTTATGCCGAACAGGTCGACGGATTTTTGGTTATTTTTCACTGAGAAAAAAAATTATTTGGACCAACCAAGATATTGGTTGACACAACCAACCATTTCCTAATTCACCAATAACTCGGCTTATTTATGACAACTAAACAGTAATGGTTGCACGAACTAAGCATTATTAGTAGGAGACCTATCAGTTGCGGCAACCATGTTGTCACCTTACTTTTTTAAATGGTTGATATAACTATTGGAGTGGTTGAGGGCTCTAATACCGGCTCCCTTGCATAATGCATTTTGGAGGTTATGTAGAAAAAACACGCACAAGTGTCGATTCTTTGATTTATCAAATTTGATGTCAAATATAGTACTGTTGATGGAAGAATAAAAAGTAAAAGGATTTCTTGAGTGGGTTTTATATTTGTTTAGTCAACTGTGCGAATATATAGTTCATTTTTAACTTGTCGTAGAGTTCCAGTTGACCCACTATGCCGCAAGCAGTTTTTGCAAGCATCTAATTTTCTTCGAAGGAAGATTCTGCCTGGTCCTGAAATGAAAATTCCAATTACAAGTAAAATGCTTCACTTATCACAGTTTCAGATTAAAGCAGTGAATAGATTTTAGAATTTGATGTTCATTCGACAGTACTTGTTGAAGAGTGCATTTTAGGATCGATAGATAAAATTCAACATCGAACACTAAAAAAACAGAGATCTACTGTAACAAGTCTTGGAAGCAGTTACTACACTTAATTGCAAATGCCATTATTAATATTTTGGACATCGTTATTAATTGGAGTGGTATGAAAAAAGTAAGGTTATACCGGTTATATTTCATATTGTGCTGCCGAAGATTCGAATAGTAGCCACAATCATTGGATAGTTGAGGCTATTATTCGAAGTGGTTGGGTCAATGAATGTATGAATTGTTCCAACTTATTCGAAAAAACTCCGGCACAAGTACTCGAGAATGTAGTTGGCCCAACTATTTTTTTTCTCAGTGTTGCACTCTTTTGTATTGATGTTGGACTTTAAGAAATGTAATGTTATGCCGAATATGTCGACAGTTTTTGGTTAATTTTCCACTCTTTTGTATTGACATTGGACTCGAAGAACTGCAATGGTATGCCGAACAGGTCGACGGATTTGTGGTTAATTTTGCACTCTTTTGTATTCATGTTGGACTTTAAGAAATGTAATGTTATGCCGAACATGTCGACGGGTTTTGGTTAATTTTCCACTCTTTTGTATTGACATTGGACTCGAAGAACTGCAATGTTATGCCGAACAGGTCGATGGATTTTTGGTTAATTTTCCACCCATTTGTATTGATGTTGGACTTGAAGAACTGTAACGTTATGCCGAACAGGTCGAAAGATTTTTGGTTAATTTTCCACCCTTTTGTATTGATGTTGGACTTGAAGAACTGTAATGTTACGCCCCGGAAATTTTTCTGGCTTTAAATACGATTATTGCCGTTTTAATAATTTGTCCTGCTATCGCCAAAAATCAGGAATGAATATATTACCAACGCTGAAAAAAAAACACAGCGTGCGATGAAATTGATGAATTCAGTTGTTTTAGTTAATAGTATACGCGTGTATTATTCCAAAATTTAGTTTTCAACTCTTAGTCGAACAAGAACCTCTAAAAATACAGCATTTCCAGCGTCTTAGCCGGAGTCGTAACATATAATAATTGGATTATGGATATGATATTGAAATATAGCTGACGAAATAAAAAATGTTAGAAATTGATAAACAATGATGTTTTGATTCTCGACGTTAGGAAATTATTTATCTCATGCATCATTGATCTGATTTTTGAGAACTGTCACTTACAGCTATTAGTGAAAAAACATTTCTACGCATCTTTGATATTCCCATTACCTACAATAATTGTTTTCTTCAAATTATTTATTTGCCGATCTTCCTTAAATTTGTTATTGTGATTGTTTACACAAAGAAAGACATATTATTGTTTAATATCTTATAGTTTCATTCAAAATAAAAATCTCGTGAATAGTATAATCAATGATCTATAATAGACTTTACGCCCTTACATTTTTTCTTAGCCTTTTTATTTTCATCACAAATTACCAAACCTCGATGCTTGCTGAAAAAAAGTGTCATATCCTGGAGTCATTTCTCCGCATCGAGTTAAAAAATCTGGTGAAGCACACATAGCATAGATTCCATTTATGTTGCCCTCGAATGTGAGTTTGAAATTCCTGCACAATACATTTTGCAATCTTTCACGAGAGTCGACATTAGCTGCGGTAAGACAATGCACGCAAAGCGTTATTGTTGGTGAACGCATCCGTGGAGGGAATTAAAATTTATAACGAGAATTCTCTCATCCTCTCCCCCCCTTACGTGCAATAATACGGATCGTATCCTACCTCGTGGATTCAGGTACGTGATCGGTGGTGGACTGCTACTATACGCAGAGCTCGCACCGACGCGCAACCCGACTCAGCCATATAATTATACATAAAGTATCATTAAGTTGCCATAATTCTTCTGTTATTGCATTATTTAGCGAAGCACCCCGCTGCGAAAGATGCGGAATCTCTTTCCCAGTAATACCGCTGCATAGCGCGGGCTGCACACTGCGCTGGCGTGCAAGCCAACTTGTATCATTCCGAAGTTCAACCGTGTAACTCTTACTCTCGTACGCGTGCATATACATCGCACAGCTATATATCCACTCTTCCCTCTACTCCGGCTCTCTCTTGCGGCGAGCGACGTCACGTACTAGCAAAAGCACTAACGCTCGTGTTTTATGCCAATACATTATCAACCAAGAGCACCGAACTATCACCTAGTAATTTGAGATGAAAAAACGTGACTCTCAAACATAGATAGACAATAGAAACTAGTATTCTGCATTGATTGATCGTCAAGGAACATTATTAATCACGAACACAAAATGATCGCACTCGAGTGCGAATTTTCGAAGTCATTTGATACAAAAATGGAAAGTTTTGCTGCACGATTTATCAATTTTTGAGATAATAGCGAATAGTTACTTCGGCTGACTATCGACTTTTTCGGAATTAATTGATTAATTATGGCTCATGTTTCGTATCAGCACATTCTCGCCCAAGACCACCGAAATATCACCTAGTAATTTGAGGTCGAAAAATCGCTTGCAAATATAGAGAGAGAATAGAAATTAGTATTTTCTTCGTACGTTGATTGGTAGTCGGGAAAAATATTATAGAGGGCAAATTAGTAATCACGAACATAAAATATTTCCATTGTCCACACCAATGGAAATTATTCAATGATTCTGAATCGACCAATATTTTGTCCACATTTCAATAATTACAAGCGAAACTCGAAAAATATGCATCCCTGAAGTTTAAGAAAAACGTTTTTTCTTTTATCTAAACGATTCGTTTGGATAGTTATAGATTTCCTGCTTAATGTGCAATGATACATCGCCGGGAATTTCATCGCCCAATGTTAAACGCCTATGGGGCTGTCTTTCTCGCACCTTTTTAGTTTCGATTCTCCTGAAAAACGGCTTTGATATCTAAAAGCCCGAAGCTTAGCCCAATTTCGCACATTCTATACAAATTTGAGTTCTTTCTGCCGAATAGTTTAGGAGAAAATAGGTTTCAAAATATGCAGTGGTGGTGGAAAGTGGTCGGGAAGTACCGCTGCCTCTTTAAATGAACTAGTGTCACATTCCCACCAATTTCAAGATCTTGAAATCTGTTTTATTTCAACAGTCCAAATCTTAAAATCCATTTTTTTTCAAGAAAACCGAAAAATCGAAATAAACAAAATGTTCACCATAGGCGTTTCAGATTGGTCCCCAAAATTCCCACTGGTCTATCACTGCCTCTCAAGAATCGAAGATCATTTTCACTATTCTCTAATAATCATTCACGTGTCATACCACAAAATGGCTCGGGTGTATTTGACTCTCATATCACGAGTAATGCACTCCGCGTACCCAGGCCATTGTTAATTTATCTAAATCATCGAAGCCGTGGAAAAACGATATAGAGAACGCGGTGCAAAAGGGATGGTTACGCCGTGTGTTATACATAATAAAGCAACAAACAAACGGGCCGCCTCGCGCGAGTCTGTGCGCACGTGATATGGTGTCGGCGGTGCATATGCATTCTGGGATCAACCGGAAAGTTGCATATATACATCGAGCCATGAGCGAACCGTAGTGTAACAGAGAAGAGGGAGATAAAGAATGGAAGCAGGAGGTCGAGAGGGTGCGCGAAGAAAGATAAAATAAGGCGAAGAAGAAAAAGAAGAATAAGGAAGGAAGAAGTCCGATATATCCCTTCGCCCTTCTCAACCACATACCTATTCATAATATATATATATATATATATATGCACACATAGTGTATATATTCCTTTCGTACATCTCTCGCATTTTGAGTTGTGTGCTCGACAATAATGTATACGAAGAGGTATTTAAGCTGTACACCCATACGCAATACACACACGCACACATTATGCACTTATAAGTCATTTATTATGAATTACACGATGCTATATTTAAAATGGGGGAGAGGCATATCTTGTACATGGATATATGGGATATTGAGATTATAACGCACGCGGTTTCTGTGCTCTCCGAGTACAACGAGGCCCGTTTCTTATACCCCCTCCCCCCTGCCTTCGTACCTCTGTTTCTCATTTGATTCGAACAGTGTATCAGCAGCCTGCTGCTTCTGTATGCATGTATACCATTACAAACGCATATGTATATACATACACATATGTATATGAGGCATTCTACGCCGGTTCAGCCACTGCATCATTCGAAAACCGTTTTTTTGGCGACCACATATATTTGTCGACCTTTTTTATTTCTTCATTTTTCTGTAGCTTCTGTACGGAACAGACGTTATCGAAAATGAAGATAACATTTTTAAGTGGCCAAACGGGCGCAGAGCGAAGAAATTAATAACGAAAATATATAATGCAGTCAGGTAGGTGCAATTTCTGTAAAACCTTTTTTTTCCTACTTTCAACGTTTGTTGTGGACACTGCCAATTTTTCTATATATTTGTATATATGTACATTGTACATAGTACTGCAGGTTAAGTCAAATTTAGAGCAAAATAAATTTAAGAAAAATCTGAGCTGCACTGCCGAACAATCTTCTGGTAATTTACTTTACTAATGCAGAAAGTATTTGTGCGTAAACTAATATACTGAATTTATAATATAGTGGAATTATAAAATTAATGTATGGCACGTACCGTGTATCAATAATTTTCTTTAATTCTTTCATTATGATTTAATTTCACTCCGAAAGTACATTTATCTCACCATAGTAATTAAAATTGACCAGTTTATACATAAAAATACCCAACATTTTCAATACCATGACAAATAATACCTCATACATATACTCGTTGACTTCGTATACTATGTACTACGTATTACATACTAACGTATGTGTGTATATGTTGTAACAAATGTATATTCTACTGTGTATCCTTTACATAGTATATAGTATGATCATATGTGCTCAGTTACTGTGTGAGTTCGAATACGCTTGGCACGCACGTACAAATTGGCGCCTCCCCCTCACCCCCTCTCTCTCTCTCTCTCTCTCTCTCTCTCTTCCCCTTCCTCTCCAGGCTACTCGCGCACGTTGTACGTGTAGCAGGTAGGTATGCTCAATCTGCTTCGATTGCATGTACGGAACTCGCAGCCCTTGTGCATGCGAGCTACCGAATAAAGAGTTGGAAAAAGGCCCAATCGTTTTTTCCACTCTTTGTCCTTATTCGGCTCGAACAACGCTCTTGCTGAGTATATACAACATCCATAAAGCCGGGGCTTCATGCACAAACGCGTACTTGTCGATTCGGTTATTTATCGATCGTAATAATCGACCCGGTTAATTATTGCTCGCGTGATTCTTGCTTCAAGGGACGCGATACACTTTTTCAACGCACGAGAGTCAAGAACGTGCATGGACGAGAGGATATGCAACGGATATATACGTATATATACCGCTGAGAGTAAGCTCGAGATAATTCATTACGCGATAATTAATCTCAGGATATTAAACTCGGCGAGACTGGATTATCGATGTTTTTACCAGGAAAGTGTGTTACGAAAGTTCTTTCCTCTGGAATAACACATTGTCCTGATTTTTTTTTACTCGTTTTGAGTGGAATACTTTTATGGGAGAACATTAATGCAAATAGGAAACGAATTGTGAGAATTCTAAATAATTGAGAACTGAACATATTTAGATTTAACGTGTGATCCAATTTTTTCTACATGTTTGAAAAACTGCCATTTTCTCCTTGATCATCCAAGATTTCTTTAATATCTCAAAGGAAAATTTGTTCGAATCCCGGGATGATATTAGAAATGCATCCTATATTTTACTTTCATATGAGAAAAACACGTTTGCACGTAACGTTTTAGAACGTGAGAATTTCAAATAATAGAAAACTGAACACATATAGATTTAAAGTGTAATCCAATTTTTTCTACATGTTTGAAAAAGCACCATTTTCTGGCTGATCTTCCATGGTGTCCTTTAAGGGGAGGTTCCTCTATAATTGACCGAAAACTACACTAAGTTCAGGAATTAATTGTGGATGAACAACAAGACGTTATAAGGTGGTTTTTTTCAAACCTTTATTTATGCTTCAATTGTATTAAAAAAATCTTTTTTTTTCAATTTATACTAAATGGCGTCCAAGATGGCGACTGATACGTGAAGTGCCCTCCGGTTCCATGCAAAACTGCGTGCATTCCTCACTCGTCGATTTTCAATCTAGAATCATAAAACAAGTTTCATTTTAAAATGGAATAAATACAGAATAGAATGAACCTAAGAAATCGGAAAAATATTGAAAAATGACAAAATGGCGGACATGTTTGTGAAGAAAAAAAAAACATCCAAAAAACGAACTTTCAATCTTGGACGCCATTTTGAAAAAAAAAAACAATTTTTATTACAATTGAAGCATAAATAAGGATTTAAAAAACGCAGCTTATTACGTCATGTTGTTCATCCACAATTAATTCTTTAACTTAGTGTAATTTGTCGGTCAATTATGGAGGAACTTTCCCTTAATGTCACTTCGAAATTTTTGGAATTTTTTTTCAAATTATGGGATTCTATTAGAAATGCATCGTATATTTTACTTTCGTATGAGAAAAACGTTTTATCTTTATCCGTGCTTGATTCAGAAAAGTATTCAGAACTCAAAACATGTCCAAAAACTCTTAAAAAATTCGAGAAGCAGTATTATGTTACCAAACATATTTTTCAATTTACTTTCATAGAAGAAAATAGTATATTTACTTAGCAATTTAAAAAAAATTTGCAAAATTATCTATTTCCATTATTTTTATTTAAAACCCCATAAAACATTAAAACCTTACCTCCTGCCAAGAGCACTTACTTCCTGCACCATAAAACGTCATCACCGTCAAACCTATCGTCGTTATTAATTATTTACGTTTACGAATCAACAGCGTGGGCTTTTCTATTCTCTCTGCGTGCTCTCGGTCTTAAGAATCATTTCGTGGGTGTCGAACTGTGTCATAGGTACGTACGCTGCAAGCTAAATTATATCTCAAAGAGCATAAGGTTCATCATAAAGGTTTGCTAGCATCCACAAATGCATAAAATAAAATAATTTATTTACAAACGCACTAAACACACACGCATATATGTATATACATATATTTACGATAGTCCCGCTACGACTTCGTAGAGTTTCTTGTGCAAAAGTTGGATAAAGAATTATTGTGCATAGGCAGAACTCGATTTCATCGTTTCTTTGCTCGTAAATAAAACAAATACCGTTATAAAACGTCAATGGAGATTATGCGACGTGTCGTATACTTATAATCCAATGATCTTAAGGTGACCGAGCGGGCGAACGTTATATTATTATAGTAGACGTATATTCAGCCTACGAATGGGACTGAAATCGTCAGATCGGTATAAGCATTGACTCCCGTGCACGTCTGATGACGACACTGTGCAAAGCTGACATAAACCTGCCTCATCTCAAATTCCTTTCGATGAATCCGATTAGCATCATCCCGATTCTCATCAAAGGTTACGTACGCGAGGATGAAGCAGTAGAAAGAGAAGCAAAAAAAAGTGGGGGAGGCGGCCATCGCACCTCCAGCTCATCGATTCGTTAATTCTATTGTCCTTCAGCGGATTAATGCATGTTCTCATGAATATGAACGACCATAATGCAACTATCTATAAATTCTCAAATGAATTGATCGGTTGGGTTATGTTTGTCGGTGGTTTTATTTTGCGCGTTGTAAGAAACTGACCACATATTCATGGGTATTAAGAATAGCAAGTGTGATGAAACGCGTGGACAGAAGATGAAAGGAATTGCGGCAAAGTGTGAATGCCGATCGTAGTTGAGATTGGAGAACTGCCGTTGTATATTATATTTTTTTGAATGAAGGAAGACGCGCGCCACAAATCCTATTTGCCACCGAGCTATGGCTCAGTTCAGCACAGCTTCGTAATCTATCATATCATTTTTATGGGACGAAAAAATCATAGCAGCAACTGATTCTTTTTTTGTCGCCACTTAAATCATGTGTTCAATTTAATATTATTTCATTGTCTCAAGCGGTCATAAAATCTAGTGATGTTCAATTAATCGCCATTTAATTTGAGCCAATTAACCATTTGTATTAACTTTGATTTTTGTCATATTTTTTATCAGTAATTGTGCATTTACAGTGAAAATGTCATTAATTCGAAATAAATATTTTTCATCATATTATCAATTTTTAACTTGTATTCATTTTTTGATATATTCATAACATCTATTATAAATAATAAATTTAATCAATTTTGTCGACAGAAAAAAATCAGAAGAAAATAAAATCCTCGGCAAAATTATCCGTGGAAAATAACTATTAAAAAAAAAAAACTTACATAAACGCAAATGCTAAAGTACTTATTAAAAGCGAACTCGAAGTCGTTCCAATCTGTCTCGCTTTTGTGAGACGCGGATAGACCTTGAAATACATACAACATAACCTGATAGACAATATCTTGAACCAAATATATAACGCCACGAAAGCAAACACACCCCAATAAAATGCAGTGGTTCAGACGGATCGCAGTTTGTCAATAAATATTATAAGACATCTCGAAAAGTATAGAATTTTCAATAAAAGTGTGCCTAATATTCTACACTGAGAAAACGGTATTGTTGTTCTAACTAGATATCCAGCTGCTGTAACTATCATTCGGATTGTTGGCACAGCTAATACCTCAGCGGAACACCAGCAGTAAACGTAAGGCTTCCCAAGTTCCGTTGTACGAGCAATATCGTATAGCTCTGGGAGCTATCCGTACAATTCTGGGAGCTGTCCGTATAGCTGTGAGAGCTATACGGATATCTGTGGCACCGTTTTGGTTTTGATTCTCTTGAATAAACGGCTTTGAGTATGGCAAAGTCCAAACACTAGCCCAATACTGCAATACTTCTGCACATTATATCAAAATTTGAGCTCTTTCTGCCTAGTATTTTGGGAGAAAATAGGTTTCAAAATGTTGAGGTGGTGTAAAGATGGTGGAAGTACCACTGCCTTTCAATCGTATTGCTGCCACAGCTATACTCGTATTGTTACCACAACTATACCCATAGCTCCTGTAACTGAACTGCATGCAGTTATCAGTTACTTATTTGTGAGAACTATACCGTTTTCTCAGTGTAGCTTAATACCTAAAATACGTTAATTGTCAATTCCATTTTACCCAAACAAATGAATATTTATCTCCGTGCAAACGCCTTTTAATTATTTTTTTTCGCAAGATAATTTTACCTGATAAGACCAATTACACATAAGGTAAGTAATTCCAATGAAAGTAATTACTGAAATCACAATACATATTTAAAAAAAAAAACGAAAGACATTGTTTTGTTAGAATGAATAATTTTCATAGGTTCTTTATAGAAGCTGTTTTGCAATTGGAGAGCTTTGAGTAAAATTGTTAGTGGTAACTGATATCAGTGTAACGGCCTAGTCGTGCCTTGACCCCAGATCGAGGTTTAGAGAAACAGGTGCGCGACCATTGACCGTCCTTTTTCTCTCTCTTGTTCTCTCTTTCTCATCTCCGCTCTCCCTCTGTCTCCCGCTGCCTGGCTTTGGTTGTCCACTAAATTATCATATATGCGTTCTCGGATCGGATCTGCCGGGATCTTCTCGTTCCCCCGGAACGAATGGGGCCTCCGGGCGATTTAATCGTTCTACTCCCCGTGAGGTAAAGGAGCCCACACCGCGCTACAACCGCGTTTGCAACTTACCACTACTACTAGCTCAACAGATGAACTGCTCGCCGAAGCTATAAACCCATTCGAGAACCATGGATAATAACATGTTCCCATTCAGTTAACAAAAATTAGAAAATAAAAATTATCATCGAAATATAATCACGAATCGAAACAATCGAATTTTCATCCCGGACCAACAATAAATATTTAAATTCGGTGTCTCATTGTTAGATTTAAAAATGGATCAATTCTCTAAACACTTTTTATTGTTTAATCAAAATGATGCGATATCAACAATCTTATCTGAAATAATGATAAAATGTAGAGTTGAAAGAATCTTCTATGTAAACAGGCGAAAAAACCCGTTCAGTTTCAAAAGAAAGAACAGTTTTGTTCGAAAGCAAAAAGTTTTCGAGATTTTCGCCACCGAATTTAAATATTCACGACCCTAATGGTGCAAATTGCTTAAACGTGTATATATAATAGCGACGATTTGGAGGATCTATAGGCATTCACTTGCCACTAAACACGTGCTGCATGCCCCGAGGGCTTTCGTGCGTGTCTGCTACAATGTAGTACATTTGCTTTCAGCTTTTCGGCAAAAACTGACGTCTGCGGAATGTGGATCGAATGCACGCAGAGATGTCTGCACTTTCGCTTGAATTTCCATGGTAATCCCTTTCATCTCCGTCCGCTGCCCTCTTCGTTCTCACCCTGTCTTCCCGTTGTCTTGTAGCTCCACTCGTCCCGTAACTGAGACCCTAGCCATGCGTGTCTTACGATTCACGACAACGTCCAAAGTGAGATAGGATCGAGGGCCGTACAACAATGCAACACTGGCCAATGTATCTCGCGGGCAGGTACCGTGAGCTCACGTTTCTTCTCTGTCATGTTCTGGCATCGCCGTAAATGTTTTGTCCAGACAGCCCTGATGGCAAGCTCCTCATTTATTTATTTATTTATTTTTTTACTTATATTACTTTACAATCAATGATCAATGATTAGAAAATGTCATTAATGTCGCATTAGTCGTTAAGACCTGTTGACGTGCAAATCTTATCATTTTTACCGTTTATAGCAATATCTCTATGCATCTAAGTAATTGCAACTGCGAATAATTGTAATTCATACGTATGCATAATAAAGAATAACTGTAATTTATTTTATTTATCGACAGGAGGGGCTGTCTGTCACTGCAGTAAATTGGAAGAAAACTCATCGAATCGATAATTACAAAGTAAGAAACTTACACCGGACAAGCCCGATGGGAATGACAAGCGATGCTTAAGGTAACGAAAGTGATTAATTGATGTCGCGGAAGACGTTGAGAAATAATAATTTATTTAATATATTCCCCGGCTCACATAATCGAGAAATGATTTTCCTGTCAACCCACGATTTTCCGCTCAAGTTCCTTTAGAGCGTGAAACACGTGTGCACCAACGTGTGGGCATTCTGAACGGAACTGCTGGAGCACACGGGCTGATGCATTTCAAGTCAAGTACAACGAAGAAATTGTCTTTATATATATTCGTACTATAATACAAACCACATGCATATAACCGGGCACGCATTGTTCGCCAGATGCACTACATCAATTCTTCGCGCGGTCCCGGACGCTCTTGGGTGCTGCCCACGCGGCGCTGGCCCGACGTTGGCGTCGGCGTCGTCCTCTCTGAGTCTCTTCGGCTTCTCGCGCACAGTCCACGAGTCCGGCTCTCTTGTACGTACGCAAAATAAATGCGAGCTGCAAATGTTTCTCAGGCCTGTTATAGATCCTACTTATAAAAATAGTGGTACGGGCATGATGTATGCACGTCGATGGGTAATATAATGTCGGCGGCTAACGAGAAAGGGCCCTCTGCCCTCTCTCGCACCGCGTGCACCATATCCCGAGACACGAGAGCGCCTTCGGATAATTCAGATCTCGCGGGGGACGCCGATTCGCGTTGAGACTCCAGCGACATTTTCGTCCCGTGAGAAATAAAACTGCAGGTGGACTTTTTTTTTTTTTTTGACTGTGCTTGTCGACGAATTCACAACTACGAGAAGGGTACCAATTTTTTTTGGGGGCTATTGATATTTTTATTTGAAATTGACATTTGTCACACTGAGAGAAATTGAGATGGTCCGGTACTTTTTTTTATTATCCTGGTCCCAGGTTATAATTAGATTATATTAGTCGAGGTAATTATTTTTGTAGTTACATCAACTCTCTTCACTTCTAGCACAACTACGTTACTGTCAATGTCACTCCAAAAATAGTTACTTGCACTGATAAAATGCAATTATCACTGAGTTGTTATCAGGACCGTCTGTATTTTTCTCAGTGTGGGTAATTCATTTTATTGTCGGCATTTGACAATAACTGAGGGTGTGTGAGAAATACTAGAGCCTCGGTGCTTAAGCGAACCCCCGAAAATGCGGCGCGCTGCAGGACAACTCTTACCGGGTCAAAGCACTTGTGGAGGTGATCTTAAATGAAACATTTTTTGTCATATAAAAATCCAGTTAATATTAAAAATTTAACACTGAGTTTGGAACAAATTTAATATGAAACGTAATAAATCATAATGTAAATACAAACAAACCGGATACGAAATACTGTGTCGCGGATTGAGCAGAAAAATCCTGATTTCTCAGTGTAATGAATCGCAAATTTGCTTTCAACGGGTTGAAATATGTCGGAGAAGGGTAAAGTAAGAATAAATTTAGAATTCGTTGCTAAAAAAGAAGATTTTTTTGCTAAAATGGCTATAAATTCACTAATGAGTGAAGTGGTGACTCGTTACTGACAAACTTAAAGGATAAACCTACGGTAAATGAGGATCCATTAATTTTTTAATTTCTTCCGGATTTTTAAGTTGAAACAGCAAAAATCGAAAAAAAATGTATACGTATCCTTTTTCATTATTTACGACAAATTTTCAAAGCCATCTCATAGACGTTATTATACCTGAGCAGACATTTTTGGGAGGTCCTGATGATCGGTAAGTCAAAAAAGAAACACAAGACTGGATTGAAATTCAAATTTTTCGGGTATCTCAAAAAAAATCGTTTCTCGTTAAATTTAAAAAACCTATCTTATCGAAAATTTCCGACTGATAACAAGCCTTCTGAAAACGTTGTCGATAAATCGAAAAATTTTAGCGGGCATAATTTAATTTTGCTTCTCAACAGACAATTTCTCTTTTTTTTATCAGCGGGAGATTTTCGATTACATAGCATTTTAAAGCGTAATAAAAGTCCAATTTTTTTTGTATCGTCGGAAGTTTTCCTTCGGGTACGAGAGAAGCGATGGAGAAGAGTAAATACGTATTTGTAAAAGATGAGTATCTCTTTTTGTAAGGTTCTTCCTCGCGTTAAATGCTGGGAAGAACAGGCGTGACGAGTGAGAGAGAGAGAGAGAGACAGAGACAGAGAGAAACAAGAGGGTTGTAGTGTCTCTATATAGTTTACGCGCAGCACACCTATGCATGCGTAACGAGCCTGAGCGTCGTAACTTTCTTAGTGCGTGCACATGGACAGCCAGTTACGTTCACGACGAGAGGAAGGCGTACCCCGTCGATGAGTGAAGAAGCTCGTTTCTTCATCGGCATTGCGGAACGTAGCGCGGGCTAACTCTCGCATATCGATAATTGAAGTTGCTATTGGATGCACATACGCGCTCCACCGGTCATTGAACTTTCGCATCACCTCAATTTGAGTTCGATTCAAAAAGACAATTATTATCATTACAATTATATACAAGCGACAAAAAAAATTCCTTTTTTTTCTAACAAATATTCTCCTTTACACATAATTACCCAAAGACCATAAAAATGACCAAATATCCAAAAGATTCCGGAAATACAAAATTTGTTATATGTTCTGAAGCGAATAGCCGATTTTCTCATTTAAAAAATTCATAATAGTTTTTACATTTCGAATATAGGGAGGAAAAAAACTATTATCAATTAATAGAATAATATTGTCCGCCCCCGAAATTTATTTCTAATATCAAAATTTGATGCCGTTGTGGATGATTATATTACCTCAATCTAGATGGTATTAAAGGGTGAAAAATGCTATTGTATTTATTTTTAATCGATCAACATTGTTATGGAAGTCATTAAAAGCGGCGTGGTCCTAAAAGCCGTGCGATTCTCGTTTTGCACACAACAACACCCGCTCGTCGACGTTTAATGGCCGCGAGCGTTCAGCAGTTTCATCGTAACGCTCATCACATCTCTTTCGCTTTCTTTCTTTGTCTCATCCTCGCACGGGAATAATCGGAGTGGCTTGCGCTCCCTCGCACCCGCCCGTTTTCTTCACTCTCGTGGACTTGAAAATCCGGTCGCATTAAGATATCTATCAGAACAACGGATGTGCACCATTAAACTTTTACTTTATTTAACGCTCGGGGAGCCCACAGAGACCGGGCATGGGATGTAGAATAACGCAGCTCTGGAACTCGTTGTATGTTTTATACAAAGTGAACTAACGCTGACATCGATAAAAGAACGTCTTTGCAGCACGGCGGCACTATAAACAATAAGATTTTAAAATATTCCGCAAGACTTTTCACAAAATATTCGACATGATACATCCTGATTGTTCTGCAACGTATAGTTATTGCAGTTTAGATCCTTAAGCGGGCCGAGTCATCTAAAAAACGACATGTCAAATAAATTCTGTGGTTGACTCCCTTTTTTCAATAAATCCTGCATTTAAACTTCATTAAGTACACACCAACCATCATAATTCTGCAATTCCGTAAAAACGCACAGCACACCATAATTATGTTTCGTAGACAGTAAAATTTGGAACTTATCGTAGCTTTGTGCGTAGCAAAGTGGTGAACAAATTTCAGTTCTCGATGTCTTATTTTTTATGCCGAGGAGCGCATTTTAATATGAGTGCAGACATTTTTATTCCAGGGCTTTGTGACAAAGCGATCATTTTAAATGTGATAAGAAATTGTATTTAATAAACTGTAAACTGTATTTATTAAAACTTCATGAAATTATTGGTTAGAATAAATCCAATTTCTACTGATTCCAGAATTGCTACACTCATTCCACATAGCATCCTTCGACAGATAAAATAAAACATCGGACTACATACTTGATCACTCGTTTGGTCGGAAATCTACAAACTAGAAATTTACTTTCCACCTCACAGCACTTTGGTGTATGACTTTACAAAATTGCAGAATTATAATGTTTCTTATATATATCAGTGAGGTTAAAATATAAGATTCAAAAAAATAAGGGTATCATCCGGAGAATTTTTTTTTCTGATAAATTTTTCGGTGGCTCGCGGTCCCATTAAGCACCTTAAGCCCCCGTCGTGGATAATTCGATGCGCTATCAGGGGGTGATAGAATAACGGTTCATAATATCTGATAGAAGCCGTATCGTGCCACTTCATTGAAAAATAATCTACCGATATGCTCATTAATTATTTATAGGGAGAAAAATGTTTATTGCTATGTTTAATTATCTCTCGTATAGTATGGATCACCCGGAATAATTGACCTTTCGATATTTCTTCTAATTAATCCATTCGATTTGTTTTTACAATAATCGATTACTCTGACAGATGTTTACAATAAGCTTTTTGTTGCATCGATTACTTTTTTTCAACTTTGCTCGTTTCTAATAAATTAGAAATATTAAGATTATATGACATACGATGATCAATCAATAAAAATCGATTCGTTGATTATTCCTGAGGCCATATGGTAGACCTTCTCAAAAACTACTGGCATTTTTCCTTGTCACATGACAAAACTTCAATCGAGACCTAATGTGTTAATTCGCGTGCATTTTTTAGACCGACAGCCGTTGCATTTCCCATTTTATCAACACGTACGAAATCGAATATTTTGATTGAATGGATATAATTCCTGATAACCTGAATAATCACCTTCAATTCCATGCGTTGTAAAATATTTAAGACCACATTGTTGTCCTTTAAAAAAAAGTTAAGAAAGGTAAGGGAGTTAAGTAAGGTAATGGAAATTATATTTTAATAATATCTGTAGTAAAACTTCTAGAGCAAAAATTGTAAGATAACCTTGTAGCAAGTCCCTTTATCGGTGCATTCACGCGTGGTACAAGAGTAATTATCTCCCACGAGTTGAGCTCGGTGCATAGCCGATTATATCGCTGTATTCATCCGATTATTCCTGTTGGCGAGAAATCGTTATCTCTTGTGCATAGCGGTAAAGGCATCGTGCCACATGAACTCGTGTATGTGTGAGAAAAAGATCGGGGCGTGATTTTGCCGCGGTGCTCGCGAGGAATGATCCTTCCGCGGACATGCCGAGAGTCGCCATTCATGTTCGCTATCGCTCACGCGGACGAGATGACGGGATACACGGCGGAACGTAGCCTATCTCGCGTGCAACTCGGCATCTTCTCACCTCTTTTTCTATTCTCTCGCTCTCTCATTTCCACACCGTGAACCCGCTGCCAGGAGATACCAAAGTAACCCTCGGAGATGGTCCCATCCATTTAACGCCGTGATTCTCGCGCCATCTACGTAAGTACAATAAGATTTTCTAACAGCACGAAAAAAAGTTGCACAAAATGAATCGTATGTATGATAATACGTTTTGGCACGAGGTGCGCATAACCGTAATTGGATTTTTTGCATTACTTCCTAAATGGAGAAAAGTAGTCCGGGATAGAATCTGAACTGCAATCCCGGATGTAATCTTTCAGTCCGTACAGGAGTTCCCGAATGGATATATAGATGAACTTTGACTTTTAATCCGATCTCAAAGTCTATCGTGAAGTCAATCGATCCATCCAGAAATCCCAAGAAAATTCAATCTGAATGACATCCAGGACTCACGGAACTTTGCCGGATACAATCCGGAATTCGCGGATTCTCACCTGGAGACTACCTTCGACCACCCGCGAGCATTGGCAGTCCGAGAGCAGAGTCCATTTTGGATTCTCACCTGGACTGTATTGAGTTTCATTCCGGACTTTGCTCTAGACTGCACGGAAAAAACAGCTTCGTTGGGCCAACTAATTAATTATTAGTCTTGTGAAAATTCGTTGCCACAACCATCAGGTTGGTCGATATAACGACGCCGTATTAGTCACATTTAGTATTCAGAGTGAATTGGATTGAATAGGTCACACAACGAATTTTATTCGTATTCCAACGAAGAAAAATAGTTGGACCAACCAACAGTAGCGACCGTGTAGCGCAACCAAGTAATGTCGTTATCGCACCAATTCTAGTTACTGAAAACAGGTGGCGGTTTTGTGTTAGCCTCTATTATGTATTGTATCGTGGAACAGGGCGAAGCCCGGCAAGACCAGTGCGGCGATATAACTGAACGAAATCCGTATGAACTCGGAAAAATGAGTACGATTGGCGAGTGAACGATTAGGTTAAGTTAAGTTAGGTGTAGAAAAAAGTCGGTATCGTCCGACGAAGTTATGAAAACCGTCGAACGCGAGACATAAGCTAGATGCTAATCGATATCATAACGTGGTGTAGTTCAGGGAAAAAGCGCGTTAATTCCCACAACTAGTTGATTGGATCCGGCAATAATTTCCTTGGTTGATTCAACTAACTGAATAGAACGCGTAAATTCCGTTAGATAGTTGATTTCGGTTATTAGTTTCGTCAACGAAGTTAAATAGTTGTATAATTCAAGAAAATAGTTGCACCATGTACGTAAAATGGCATATAGAACAATTTCACTGGTAGTCGCCCAACTAACTTCTTAGTTCGAGCAACGAGACGGACCCAACTAACTGAAAATACTTGAGCTAAGCAATTAATCGTCTGTCTCTCAGAGCACTAAGTAATTTGGTTGGGTCCAACTATTTTTTTCGTTACCGTAACCAAGTCGTTTTTTCCATGTGTTGTAGATTCCAGGCCGGATTTTATTCTGGACTCTGCTGAAAAACTTCCCTTTCAGAAAGTTATTTAAAATGAAATAAGATAATTGACACTCTGAATCCAAAAAAGGTTATGGTCAGTTTAATGTTGCAAATTTACTGTAACGTGGTATTTTTTCTGCACACCCCGTTACTGCTGCTGTCGAAAGTCGTAGGTTAAGATCTGGCACACCGTCCGCTGTCGAGCTCTCTCCAGGGCAACGAATTAGAATTAAGTTAGGTTAAGAACCGTGTTTGTGTCGAATTTGTGTGCTTGTGTGTGAGATGTAAGAAAAACTTTGTAAGGTCCGACCTCACTGATTTCGTCTCGACCATCGTTGGAATGAGCCTGAGGGGTCTGCGTCTTCGTTGGCTGGCGACCTGCTGTCCTGTGTTCCCAGGGACAGCATTAGCCCCGCAGGACGTGAGGAACCTGCGGGGTGGTATTAGTCCTCACGTTCACGAGGAGTGGACGCCGAGTGGAGGTTGGATTGTTCGGCGAGATCGTCCACTTTGTCAACAAAAATCCACCAATTTGAGGCAGAGGGCAGTGGACGGCTGGAAGCTTACCACCGTCGCCCCGCTGTGCCCGCTTAGAGCTACGGACCTCCACAATTTAACCGCCAACTTGAGGAAAGATGAGGTACCCGATGCTTGGTGGGAAATCTCCTAAATGCCCCGGAGCAGCCCCTGGATTTTCTCTAGGTCCAAGGACGCTATGATGCCCCCGTACCAGATCCATCCCGCGGCGCTCTCGAGCCGTGAGGTGGTACCTCCACCATCTGTGATGCCCACGGGATTTGCGGAAGAGCAGTGTTGGCCCGTACACGGTTTTCACCGTACCGCAGACTGAGGCGGGGCCACTTGAGGTTGTCGGAAAATTCTGCGATTCCCGATGAGCGAAAAGCCTCATGAATGAGGAAAGTTAATTGTCGGTTTATCGCTATTATTGTTATCGGAATATCGTTCCTTATTTCTCGCGACGTATTATTTTTGTACTATGAGGATTCGCAACATTCACCTTGCGATTTGGTAAATTCCTCGTTGAACTAAAATTCGCACATCTTTCTTAATCATAAACTACACCAACCTAGCTTCGATATTATAATTTTTTTGTCTTCCGATTCAAAATTCATCTTTTGTTATTCGCCATATGCAATAGTTAATAAAACTTCTACATTGTTAATTGAGTGATTGTGTTTTGACCATTATTGTGTACGTGTCGGCCCGGCCCCTCTACCATAAGATCCTGAGCTAGCGGTTAATGACCGTCATTTTACCTGCGCTGTCGAACTTAGCTAGTGGCCCAGTCAAATCTGTGAATTTTAGTTAGGGCCGTCTCGTGGCGGCTGGCGCCCTGGGAGACCGTCGCGGAAAATAGGACGAAGGTGCCGGAGAATTATTTTCTAGGTTACATTACATAATTAAAATTGTTTCGAGATCTGAACTCTAAAAAATAAAAATAGATTGCGAATAAATTTCAAAAGTCTCTGTGATAGAACATTTCTCAATTTCTACAAAACGTAGTTATTTCGACGATAACTCAATAATTTTCAGTATTTCGTCGATAACTGGATAATTTCAACACTTCTTTCGATTTCTCACATTTTACCGTAATTGATTTTCCGTTGTTATTTTTCACTTATCAACAGAAAGTATTTCCATTTCCGAATCAGCGCGTAACTCCGATCACATAAGCTTTGAAAATGTACAAGCCGAACTTTTTTTCCATCCGGAAAGGTCACAATCATGAAAAATCTGAATTTTTAATTGGAGATAACTTTTTTTTTAATGGCTTATTTTCTATTTTCTGTTACCATGCGAGGTGACTCGCAAAACTAACGAGAAATCGACCGGAATCACTCAAATACCTCAATTTTTGTGCAGGTGGGCAAAAAAATTGTGAAAAAATAAGATAGTCGAAACAAATTGATTTATGTCGCTTCGTGGTCAAACGGAAAAGTATGGATTCTGTGAAGGCTATAGATTAATAACGCCCGGGACACGAGTCTAGTGCACACTTGAGAATCGAGTGGGGAAGTTGGTGGAACATGTTTAAGAGAGTAGTGGAGGAGTAAATATCCAGGAGGGCTGTGTATTTTCAGGCCTGGCATGGTACAGACGGGGTCCAATGCGAGAATCGAGAAACCGAAGCAGGCACGTCCGTCCGACACTTTGGTATAGCCATGGTGCAGCTTTGCCACTACTAGTGCTGCTGTAGGTGAGTTATATTCGTTACCGGCTTTGCCCGCAGCTCGGCCTGGTCCTCAAGGGAACGAGTTACCCCGCTTTATTCCAGTTTGAACGGTCTGTCAAAGTCACCATTACCATTTCGTTTCACGCGAACCATTTATTTATTCTCGAGTCCACTGGTTATTTATAGCAGTCAATTAATTATCGCTCAATAATGAGTATACATTCGTCGAATAGATTAAATGAAGAATCGCCATCGTTGCACTTTGGTCTCCCAATACTTTGCGAGATTCTCAAGGTTGCTCTTGTTTCCTCTTATTGTTCTTTCCAGCACGAAATATTTTCTCTAACCAATTCAGACAAAGAGCCATTTGTCTGTTTGTAATTATTTACTCCCTCACGGAGGAAGCTTCATTTACGTGAAAACATAGTTTTTAGATTTCAGAATATGGAAAATTATGTATTTGATAGGAATGTCGTGTATTTGAAAGAAAAAGTCGAAAATGGCATTTTTGGTAGCCTCGCGATGAAAACTAATACTGTAAGATGTTTTGTACAGCTTCGCGAAACATAGAACATAATAAATAAGCAAGGTACACGATTTAACTTTGCTCCCTGTTAATTTGAATTATGCAAATTAATCCATCGGTGCGTTCAATGGATATTGGACGATGGCTTTCTCGATCAGCAATACTTATAGCTTAGGTGAGATAGTCTTGCTCGAATCTTTTTCGTTGTCGAATAATTATGAATACGAGCCGGGAGTCCACGCATACAATAATAATCAGGAGTACCAAGTGTACAGCTGAAAAATTGAAATAAAAAAACTCATGTGTAACGAATGTGGAGATTGCGTGGCGTCAGGCCATTCGTAATCCAGTGCTGCGAGAGCTTCCAGACTCGAACCCTATATCAATCGAGGGAGCGGTAAGAAGAAGCGTGTGTGCGAAGGAATAAGCGAAAAATATCGTGGCAAGCGCAGTACACGATGGGAGACAAATCATCGGTATGTGGCACAGTCGATGTATCCCAAGAGATCGCTAAGAGTAATCAGGAAATTTTCAATGTGGATGTCAACCCTATCGCTAACATCGCGGCAAGAGAATTTCTAGAACCATTTTATATATCACACAGTCTTATCAAATCGCGTTACTTACATAGTATTATTTGCTATACAAGACTAGTATATGCAGTGTTGAAATAATAATTTATGATACTAGTAATGAGTCTCTATGGCGACAGGTGAAGCCATTTATGGGATGCCAATGGAGGACGTCAGCATCAGATAGACATCATAATCTAAATGCTGAATTAGCGATAAAACAAATCTGTGGGCACAATGATGAAATCAAGAAATCAAAGAAAAATGAAAAACATGCACGGGAAGTTTTTTTTGGAAGACAAATGATGGCCCTGTGGCACCGTGGATGTATCCCAAAATATCGCAAAGAGTAATTAGTGAATTTTCAATGTGGATGTCAACCCTGTCGCTAACGTCGCAGCAAGAGAATCTCCAGAACCATTTTATATATCACACAGCCTTATCAAATCGCGCTACTTACACTAGTAGTATAAACAGTGTTGAAATAACAATTTATGATACTAGTAATGAATATCTATGGTGACAGGGGAAGACATTTATCTGATGCCACAGGCGGACGTCAACGTCGAATAGGCTGCATAATGTCAATGCTGCTTTCAATTAGCAATGAAAAAAAATCTGTACCCAGAATGATTAAATTAAACAATAGAAGAAAAATGAAAAAAAAAGTGCACGTGAAGTTCTTTTAAAAACTATTAAGCTCTGCTATTGAAAATATCGAAGGATATACATTGCCCAGCCTCATCAAAAACGTAACTTACAAACAATAATTTTGTATACGAAACTAGAATGAGCAGTATTGAAATGATAATTTGCGATACTAACGCCGAGTCTCTTAGTGATTGGTGAAGACGTTAATAGGATCTTCAAAGGAAGACGTCGATTCCCGGTGGACTTCATAATGTCAATGCAACTGCACCTTATAATTAAAATAAAATAACCTCTAAGCAAGATAATTGAATTGAAAAAATGCACAGAAAGTCCTTTCAGGTAACGTCTGTTTATAAATATCTGTTTATTGAAAATATCGAAAGGGTTTATTAAAAGAGTGTCTGACATTACAGAGACCATCTCATAAATCACTGTCGATATTATTTTCAGTGGAACGATTATTGATGGCATAGAATTTTCCGATGGGATTTCTTGTATACACTGCACGCAATGTCCATCTTGAATGTGGCCAATTAAAAATATATCCTGTACGCGTTCATGACGTTCGTATACATGAATGCCCGTATAGCCACTCGGTGGTTCACTCCTCGTGGTATTGTGTTTAACGCGCATATTTAACTAAACTGACAAGCGATTGTAACTCTAATATGGTAAGTCGATTTGTCACTGGCAAACGAGCCGCTTCCGGGTCGGGTATACCAATTACCAGTTCTGTTATACTATACACAGTGGAAGCGGGGAAGAGAGTCGCGCGCGAAACTCATTGTCCGTCGCGAACGTTAATATTGCTGCTGTTTCTGTGAACGCGCATGCGCCATAAACCGACACAGCGGTGCTGCCACTCGTTGGGCCTCTTACAGTACCATTCCGAACGTTTTCGCGGAATTATATATGCTCATACGCGGCCTCAACTATAATATACGTGCGTAAGATTACATTTCCACTTTCACTCTGACTTCTGCAATTAATTACGCGTTGGGCCAACCGTGTCTGAACGTCATTTGTTGTCTCATAATAAAGTTTCATACGGCTCACCACCAGGTGGCGATACGACGATATTGGGTGAAGAAGTCATATATGAATGAGCCAACATCACGCAGCTAATTAGGTGCCGACGTTCTCTTTTGACCATCTCATAAACGTCCGCACTTGTCACTATAGGAGCTCGTTATTGAAATGGCAAATTATCGTATTTTCGCATCTCTTGTACCCCTTCTTCATATATGTTCAATTTTGAGAAAAAGGCGGTATAGAATTGTTATAGAACTTCACTTACAGTCAAGTGCGTTCGATTAATAAATCGTTTGAATTGGTATTTAAATTAGGCATGTAACCTTGGCATTTCGTTAAGGGTGACCAATAAATAGTTCAAGTTATCAATAAGTTATCAAATCTGTCTATTTAAAAAATCCATCGACCTAATTCCGGGCCGTGAAAGATTAACCAAGAATGTTTTATACACAGAGAGGGTATATTAAAGAAAATAAACAATAAAAACAAACACCAACAAGAGCCCAAGTGGTTGCATGACATCGAGCCGTTCATAAGCTCTGGTGGACACATTGTACAGGAATATAGAGCGCATATTGCACGGAGGAGAGAAATGAGATGGTTCTCTGTGAGAACGGGCGCGGACAACAAATGGAGGGGAGTCAAATGGAGGAAACTCTTCTTTTATCTTCAGCTTCTGCAGTTTCGTTTAGTTATTAAATTGTCATTTTTATTATAAAAGTAATGAAATGTAAGATTCGCCGTGTCTAAAATATTACCAATAAGTCAACAAATCTGATCAATTAAATAATATATCAAACAAATAATTCAGGACCAGGAAAAATTGTGTATTCCCGAAGAATATTTCATACAAAGAGAGCGAATATTAAAGAAGAAGAAAAATACGATGAAAAAATACACCTGCAAGTGTCCAAGTGGTTGCATGACATCGACCCATTCATAAGCTCCGGTGGACACATTGTGAAGGAATATAGTGCGAATTGCGCGGAGGAGAGCAACGATATGCCTTCTTCTTCATGTTCCTCTGTGCGAACTAGCACGGACAATAAATGGAGGGGAGCCAAATGGAGGAAACTCTTCTTTTAGCTTTTGCTTCTACAGGTTCTCCTCACGAACGCGACGAGAAACGAAAGGAACACTCTCGCCGTATACGTACAAAACATGTATAGGGAGACAGGGAATCCAGTGGAGGCTCCCAGTTTCTCGCACGACGATCTCTCCCTCGCGTCCGCGTCTCCGCCTCTCTTGCGCCCTTTCTGCACCACAATATTTACCTCTCCCTCAGCCTTAAGCGTTTATAGCCCTGTCTTTCTCTCGCTCTCTCATCCCTTCTTCTCCTCAATGCTGCTTTCCCTTCTTCTCGTCGTTCTCAGCATTCGTGATCGCTGGCGTAGGCAGGTTGGCATATACAAGCAGCAATAGCAGCAGCAGCAGCGGCGGCGGCCGCCGCGGTCAACTCGCCAGCTACTCTCCGCTCTAATGAGCTTGCTATTATTTGCTTTATTGAATGCAATTAGAGCTTACTCCGTGTCCCTGCCTTTCTACCTTCTCATTGCCTTTTCTCTTCCATTCTGTACTCGCTACCTCGCGCCGTCTTCCTTTATCCACTGGCCCCTTCACTCACACCCACGGACACAAATACACGCACAACGAGATGATGGGTTAAAACGAAATAGCGGGGCAAAATGGCACATTATTATTCCCAACTTTTTCGGCCTTCAGTCATGCGTCTCTGTGCACTTTTCTATGAGTAGAATTGCATGATATTCAATTATTTAAAGACGTTTGTATAGAATTTAACGAGAGAAAATCGTAGTTATTTTAAATAAAGTTTTTTTCCTAGTTTGACATTCTTATATTTTTATTTATTTTAAACGAATGTTTTACGTCCTGAAAATATCGAATTCTTGCACTGAGACAGGAAAGGGAAAGGCGGGGTAAAATTACACATTATTATTGCAACTTTTTGGTTTTCACGCCGAATATCTTTGTGCACTTTGGTATAAGTAAAATTTGATAATTATTCAAACACCATTGAGGAAATTATAGCATTAAAAATGGAAATGATTTGAATCAGAGTTTTCTTTTCAAGATTGTAATATTTATTTTTGCTTCATGAAATGAATATTGTGTCCTGAATATAAAGCAGTTCGTGCCGGATATATGAATTTTGAGCTGAGAAAAAAACAAATTCTTGATGATGTGTTGAAATCAAATAATCATTCGTCTCTGTGTACTTGGAGTTGAGTGCAATTAGATAATGTTTAATTATTTAAACACGTTGGCAAACATTACAGAACTTAGAGAAACTTTTTATTTGTGTTAGATCCTTTGCACTAGATGTTATTTATGTTAGATCCTTTTTGCAGTTTTTCAGTGTTGATATTTATTTTGTTTGCCAATAAATGTATTGTACCTCGCAATTAAAAAATCATATGAAGGAAATAGAGAATTTGCTCTAAAAAAATTATGCCCGATTTTCCGCAGTTCCAGATTTCATTTTTTATTTATTTCGATTCTTGTTTCCAATACCAGAATATCTCTTAAGTACATTTGAAATTGAGAAGGCAAAAAATATCTGTACATTTTGATTTCACTCGATTTTTGAATATGTATTTTTATTTTTGAGCTTTCTGAGCATTCCATTTATTATTATTGCCATTATAATTTTTTGTGCGATTTTTCTTCTCCTTCTGTATTTAATATACTTTAACTTCAACGATTTTCGAAATTAGCATTAATTACACGTATATACAATTGCGCAGAGCATGAAGATTTTAAGTATAGCAACTAATGAAATAAGTTGCGATGATTTCACTCGAGTTCAGTGATTGCGCTTATAATAGTTAAGGGAGGAATTATTCTTTCTCATTATTGAAAAAACAAATTGCACGATGTGTGTGGCAATCCGTCTTGCCCCATCGAGCTTTGTACGTGTGGATTGTACACGCGTTATCTCTGCACATACTCTTAACCAACACTTGTACGATCCTCGGCACACAAGTCTGTATTCTGTATAAACACTGGAGCCTCACGCAAAGCCGTCACGACCACTCGAGGGCCCTCTTACACTCGCGCATTCTTCCACACTGTACCTACCCGCTCTCTCCATCCTTATCTCGTTCGCTCCGCGGCAAAGACGAGGACAACGGACAGCAGCAACTTTCGCACACACACATAAGCAAAATACAAGGAGCCGGCTCACGCAGGGCATCGTTCGTACTGCCGGTCCTCAGCAATCAGCCACAGACACGCATCCGCACACCACTATAATTTCAACAACAAAAAGCGTAATTGCATTCATTATCTTCGGGGCCAAAAACAAAGGCGGACAGGAGATAAAGACGAGGGAGTAAGAGAAAGCCGGGAGTGTCGGATTTCGTGCTATTTGTATCAACATAAACTCTGCAATTGCTATTTATTCTTAAATCGCGGAAAGACATAGTGTAATATTTCATCTTTGATTTAGTATCGTAATTTTAGAGGTATTTGTTACAATTTCGTGCAGCTACATATGCGCTGTAAAAAATTATTATTTTTTTTTTCATTTCATATAGTCTGGTATATAAAGCTTGGATGCATATACCGTATATTAATTTTCTGATGCATCCGTCATGAGAAAATATTTGGTATATTGAAAATGTGCAGTCAATATTCACGTACGGGAATTAAAAAATAGCAGTAGTAGAATTCTTATACTATTGTCAAATTTACAATAAAAGTATGAGATCAAAATGATCATAAATACTTCATACAAAAATACGGCTTGAAAAGAAGACCGAAAAAATGTAGGGTTTTCATAAGTTCTACTTCTTGTTACGTAGTCCAGCTCATTGAAGAATTTGTTTTCCGTAGTCATTTTTGCAGAGTTAGATTCTTCATAGATTCTTGATTCGGTAACAATTTTATAAATATGTACGACAGAAAAGGGAACACATTCTTGTGTCTCTCAAATTTGAAGATAAACAATTGTGTCAAACACCTCGTTGAAATTTAACGAAGAAAACTGTAACGAGGTTACGGCCATATTATTAAGTGTTTCTTACTTGAAAATCTGATAATCCCATTTTCCTCATGAATCTTTCAGGACATATCAAAGACAAATCGATTAATGAGCCCTTAATGAAATTCTAAACTCAATCTTCTACTGTGCAACATTTAACCCCGGTCTCTATTAATATGGTACATGCAGAGGGTACCGAAAGTATGTACTTCGTTTTGAGAGGTACGTATTCGAGTTAAACTTTAACTGCAGGGTAAAATAATTATTCCGATCATCAGAGATCAAGACTCTGCGGTGGGTAAAAGTTAGCCGAAGGCGCACGCACGTCTCGGGGGGCCGACGAGATCGTAAAATGGATATACTTTAAAAGTCGCTTCTGAACGCTGGGACTCGACTCCGTCTCCGGAGAAAAAGAGAAAGAGAGGAGGAATAAGAAGTGAGAAAGACGCGGGCAAGGGTCTCCATAGCGGTGAAGCCGGTTCAACTCACTCGCGAAAATAGGAGATAAATTGCTCGCCAAAGAGAAAAGCTCACTGAAACTCACGAGACAGAGATGGAGATTCAAACTCCGCCGGATATTAAACTAAGTGAGTTTTAACGACTTGAAGAGGTAGCGAGGTACCCTCGCGCCCTTCGTTGGATTCACCTGCCCAAAAGCTCGAAGATGAGGTTAGTACTACACGTGCGATCATCGCGCCGTTCCGCGCAAGATAGTATCCCTAAATTTAAACCAGCGGTTAATCACTGCGAGCATCATCCGTACGGTATTACCGAACCGAGCGGCAGCACCTTCAAGAATATTGAATAAGGAAAGAAAGAAAGAAAAAACGAATCCGATTAATCAAGAAAAAATTCACTCGACTTTCATATCTGGAATCCTGATCTGATTCTTCGCCTCGATAAAACGCATACCTGCGCAACTTTTTGTACCTTGTCACTACTGTTCATGATTTTTCGCCGAGAGGACTTTCCCTCCTTTTCTGGATCTGATTTCGCAAAAGTTCTTTTTTTTTTCTTTGTAATTTGATACAATATTTATTATTTTGGCGAAGAATTCTCCAAAGTGAATTGCTCGAAGTTTCGCCAATATCCAAATAATCGCTGTTCGTTGCTACCTTGAATCTTGCTGTGATTGATTGTCAGAAAAGAGGGAATATAAAATGTAAGAAATCTGGAAAAAGGGTTTTTGAAAGGGCTTTGATAAAGAACGTAGCGGTTCGTTATTAGTGCGAAATTTCTTATCAGATAATTTTTCGAAATCGGGGAAAACGAATGTTCGACTGGCGAGAGCATTTTTTTTGTTACAGAGTAAAATAAACCCGATAAGCACTCATTTTCTAACAAAATACGCACAATTCTGCAAGGAAAGTTCTTTTCACATATTCGCATCTCACCGAAGCTAATCGCGAGTCACAGTGCTCACGAGCCGATTTGATTAGCGAATTTCCCTCAATTTCACCAACCGATTAGCTTAATTCAACATCCAGCGCATCTAACCGCATCTCAAATTTCCAACAAGCTCCCTGATACCAAGTTTAAAAAATTGGACAATTAGTTGGCTCAGTAAAATCATCCTCCATACATATTTCCAAGCGTCATAAGACACTAATCCTTGGTACCCACATTATAAGAGGATAGACGAGAAGTCAGTCAGTTGCACTTCTCGCAAACTAACGCATCTGCCATCCAGAGGCTGTGTTATCCCACCGAACAGGAAGAACTCATAGCGTCGGATAAAAGCGTGGAAGCTGTAAGTAGATCTCGCTCTTCTGGTGAGAGACAGGACTATAAAGAGGACAAGGACGAGGCAGAGAGGTAGGAGAGCAAACGGGGCGGTGCAATCTACGTACCCAACGTCGAGGCATAAGAACAGGAAGACGAAGAAGAAGAAGAAGAAAAAGAACAAGAAGAGCAAAAGAAGAAGAAGAAGAAGAAGAAGGGTATACATAAAAGAAGAGTGGGAGAGAGGATGGACAGTGAGCGTGGACGCCGAGTACGTAGGTATAATGACTGGCACTTCTATGCATTATCATACCGCGCGTTCGGTGGTGGATCTTGCTGCTGCTGCTGCTGCTTCTGCTTCTGCTGGTGGATCGGATCTGCGTGGTCGGGGAGATGAATAATTTCAGGACGAGCACGCAATTACGTGCGCGTACGTCTCGCGTACCAAGTAGCCGCCCCGGCGATCGCTCGCGCGCGTACACACGCTCTTCGTTCTACCGCCTATAACGTCGGTAGGGAAGACCGGGGCTAATTGGGACAATTTTTCGTTTGCCCTTTTATATTTATTTTTTCGCTTCATAATGTGCATTACGAATACTGGTGTCGGTTTCAAAACCCGATTGATTATTTTTTGTGCAGTCTTCAAGATTCTGCATGGCTCTGGCCGTTTGTGAGAAATAATTCACGAGCCGGCGGAATCTTCCAACTTTGAGAATTTTGAGAGACACTGACACTTCTTAATAGAAAATACATATTGTGGACCATTTTTGCAAATGTTTCAAATCAATTGGCACATTAAAAATTCATCTATAATTTATATTTCATTCAACGTAGAGCGAATTCTATATTATGCAAGATCTTTTAGCGTGTGACCTACCAAATGGCATCTATCTAGGCTTGAATTATAGGTTACAGTATTAAATTCAGTATTGAAATCGATACGTGAAGTTCCGTTAAATCTCCGTTACATGAGACCATTTAGGATACGTCAATAATTACTCCGTTTAAAACCCTTAATTAGATTTTTCAATATAACCCGAATAGACATTTTTAGCGTTACATCACCCACAACCAGAACCTAATGGGGCTAATGCAGCCAATAGTAGGGCAGCCGAATTCACGTGTGATGTAACGGGCCTAATTTCTACTCGGGAACTATGATTTGGTCGTCTTGCGAGTAAAACCCTAGAGTACCTAAGACCCGATGCGTCCGAATTTAAACTGAGTGTTTCAAGTTGCCCCCGTCTCCCCTAACCAGCCTTATTCTTCCTGTCTCTCTCTCTCTTTCATCCTCCGTCTTCCTTTCTTCAGCTTCTTCCCTGGACACCAATACCTCGAGTCTCCTTCCTCTATAAATGTCCCCCTTATACATCGTACATATCTCCTCCTCTTTTTCTCTCTTTCTCTTACCTACCCAATGAAAGGTACCGCGCGTGTGCGCGTCACAAGCTCCTTACACATTGGTACAGCGCGCGCGTCGCTTCACAATCTTGGTACCATTTATATTTCACTACGGGGCAATTATTTTGGGCCTCACCGGCCTCACGCATCGGGTGTCCGATAAATTTTAAGACGAGACTCTGCAACGTAAGGAAAAATAAAGATACGTCGATGAGGAACAGCGATCGACGGATTTATCGTCTTGCTATATATATTTACGTATATGTATATATATATATATATATATAAATATATGTAAGATGCTGGACGTGCGTGTTATCAGCAGGACTAAAGTGCCGCAGGAAAAGCGGGCTTTGCTATCGAGCGTGTCTGACTTTAAAAGAGGTTTCTACTGGCAACTATACAGCTTTTTTCTCTCGTTAGATCGTTTCGAGGTTGGGTGGAGAAATGCTGATATACCAATAGGCTGATGACCGGCAGTTATGGTCTCCATGAAGCTACTTAACGTGTTGCTATAGTGATTTAATTAATACTGTTGGATGGGAGAGAATTATCGTTGTAAGATTTATTCGAGAGACGCGGCAATTAGCCACGAGTGGGCGTATGCATCGTTTGCTCTATCGGCAAGACTCACGTTCGGCTTCCGGGTTTTTTTTTTTTCAAATGCATACTGACATTCAACGCAGCTGGGGTCATCGGAGTTGGATATGTACGATGGAGGCTGTCAAAAGCTGTTAATTTCCGGTTTCTGAAGTTACATCCGGTTTGCTGTTGAGGTGTCCGATGCAATCATACATTAGACACTAGCGAGCGGTACGACGATGATGATGAGGATGCGGATGCATTGAATAACGGGTGCAGAGATGCACTTATTCAATTAATTATATAGTGATACGTTCGAAACCTATTCCACTTAATTATTCAAGATTTTGTAAGATTATCTATTGATCTTCATGAGAGGTACGTTTTATAGTCCCAGGTTTGAACTTACGTTAAATCTTGACGGTGAAGTTAACTTGAAACTTGGGATTATTAAATTTGCAGTCGTAAATATAGTATTTATAAAATTAATTATAAGAGGATAGAAATTATTGTATTGAACATATCTACTGTTTAGAATTTCTGATCTCTCGATTATGTATGTAACTTATATTATATAAACAAAAACCATTCTGTTTTATGAAAAATGCACATGAGACCTACAAAAATATCCGACATTGCCAATGGTGGCGCTGGTGTATGTTCCCTCATGATTTTCGATCAAATCCATTTCTGTTTATACAAATAAAATTCCAATCCGATATTCGAATGCAATTAGACAATTTTTTTTATTTTCGTACTTACCGAATCACCACCGACTCCAATCACGCGTTGTTTGTTCCACTAGTAAATTTGGCTTGGAAGGCCAAACATTTTTGGGCACACACGATTACACACAAATTATAAAGTGTCACGGCAAAAACTAACGTCAGGAGATCAGCCAAAAAAATAAAACCAACAACACTGCACTTCAAAATTCACACAGACACGCACACCCACATACGATTGACTTTAATTTGTCCCTATTCACCAAATGCTTTTCTTCCAATACATTTCAATTACCCTTTATTCACTTCATCAAGAATTCAGACTCGGGTAACCGAAAAGCTATATGACAAGTTATTATGTGGGACCTCAAAAACTTAGATCAGGAGATCGACCAAAGCCCTAAATCAACATTGAATCATAAATTCACACAAGCACACCATTGATATTAATATCCCCTCTACAAGCTATACAATACACATACAATCCGTTGACTTGTCATTACTGACAAGATCCTTTTCCCCAAACAAAAATAATATCACAACTAAAACCGGCCATCCGACATACACAAAATGCGAACAGTGATGCAAACTCACACAAATAACGAAGAATCTCGCCGAAAACTTATGTCACAACGTCAGCCAAGAAATCAACGCAAACTAACATCACCACTGGTTCAAATTCACACACTCACACGCATACACCATTCACTTGAATATCCCATCGAGATCTTAGCAATAGCGAAAAATGTTTTAGGTACACCGTATCAAAAGTGATATCCGTTGTAACGCCGTCCGAGTCTCACTAACGGAACGCGACTCCCCGCTGATCGTATCAAGTGAACATTGTCCCTCAATGTAATACGTGCACGTCGCCCGCGCTTGTCGTTGTTCTCGTTCATCTCGTCTGTAACTTACTCCTCTCTTTCACACTACGGGTACGTACCTCGCACACTCTAGATCAGTCTCGCACTCGGCTGGACCGGCCCTATCAGTGTCAGAGAGGATACACATGTAATACATTATAATAATGTGGGCCACAATGCTTTCGCGTCATATCCTGGGCTCCGCGCCGCCAACAGTCCCCACGTCGTCGTTCCACACAACCACAACCATCAGCAGCAGCAGCATGGATCAATTAGATCAGCGCACCCCAACGACCGTCGGGTCTACCGGCTAACACGCAGGAGAGATCTCTCACACCCACCCACTCTCGCAGAAGCCTGGCTGGTCTCTCGCCACCGCACTCAAGTAGCGTGCAATAGAGCTATTATGTCCTGACAAGCGAGAAACTCAATTTAAATTACGACTTCTTGGCGCATACACCTAACAAGCGTCGGCGTAAATGTGCCGCGTTATTACAACGATTAATTTTTTTTCATTCCGCGTGGGTATGTGATATAGGAATGATATCAATAGCGATCTATCGCGAGGTAACGATGTCAGCGGGTTCTCAATTTTTGTGAAGTTCAATAGTGGCAAAGAAATATGGAAATTAGATGTTTGGAGGGAACGAAGGAAAGCAAGGGCATGGGCAGCCGGAAAAGGTTGCAATGTTAGGCACGTCGGTTCCTCTTTTTTCAACTCGCTCTTCCTGCGAGGAAATACTTCGACGGTGTTTAGTTTGGTTGGTGGAGAAACCGAAGGGCGGAAAGTGAGGAAAAATTGACCACCGGCTTTGCAACCTTTTTTTGCATAATGAATATAATATGCAATTTTCTTAAAAATTTGAATGACTGTCGTTTTAGCCTACATAAGGTAACAAATATCCGGGTATATTGTTGCATACGAGTCTAACGTTTTAGCCTGTTTTCTTCGATGTGTCGATAGGAGAAACGATTTAAATTTCAGATTTTCATGGAATTTCATGTCCAGCACAGGAAGTTATCATGGATAAGAAAGATAAGTACAATTTTGCGATTAACCCTAAGTTGTTAAAAATCCAAACTGATGTACTGATCTAAATTAGATTCAATACCGATCATGCTATTATTACATTATTTGTAAAGAACCATTTGGCTCTGGTAAGACAATGGAACTGCTAGGGACATCGAATGCACCTGACCTTGATCATTAAATTGGTCAAACTACCTTAATTTCAGTCGCATGCATTGACAAAAACATTGGATACCAACACGCAACATTTTCTGGAGGAAATACAAGCTCGAAGACAGCGATCGAGCCCACGATCCGACAGAAGAAAACGAGCGCGGTTCCCGGTACAAAAACGCAATGTAATCTCATGCGATTCCAGAGGAACGTTCACTCGCAAACACTGAGAGAACGCAACGGAGCTGGAACACAAAAAGGGATCCACCGCTCACCTATGGCATCACAATGCCTTACTAAGTTCCGTGCGTAAAGAGATAAAGCATCTAGACAAGGCCGACCATTCAATAGTGATGAACTGGTTTCTCATTCGAAAGGGTATACACCAGCAGCACCAACAGCTCCACCAGAGGCGAAGCCTCTCGCTCTTGGATCTCAAACGATACATTGTATGTTTTTTTTTGTGATACATGAACAAAAAGTCCGCCTTTTCATGGCATGGAGCGCGTGGCGAAAGTGGCGTTTTTTGGTTACTTTGAGAAAAAAAATGCTGGGTACTCCCAATGCCACGCTCCTTTAATTTCCATACTTGTTACGGGCTAATGTGCAAATACTACTTTTTCGCAAGCTTTCACCACACTGCAGTCATGAAAAGTGAGCGTTTTTGTGCCTGTGTTGATAAAAAAAGAAGTATGTTATACTTTCCTAGTTTCCCATCGTCAATTTTCCGTATGGTCATTAAAAACTTGTAAAATCAGTTCAAGTTTAGAGTTTCCAGATGATGGTACCTATTCAGTTTAAAAAAAATTGAAACAACTGCAAAAAACATTAATGATGTCTAATCGCTGATGTAACTTTTGGGACACATCGTGTATCATCTATATACGTTTCATGTACAACTTTTATGTATATTCACGTGGTTTTAAAGATCTTCTTGGGGTTGGCAATTATTTTCATCTTCAGGAACGATTGATCCAACAAAAATAGGATAGGGATGGGCAACAGAGAAGTAGAGATGACAGATGTAAGGTTTTGATTTTTATTTAGGATTGAAGAAAAAAAGTGAGCAGTCATTGAGTTTCTGAAATGTCATCAGCAAAAAGTACGGCAAGCATTGTCGGAAGGGACAAGTGATGACGATTATAGTCATGGGATAGTTATATTTAATGGGATCGATGAATAGATCCAATTTCCTTGATACACATTTCCATACACTTAATATATAATTGTAACGTAAATTCACGTGCCTCAAAGATCTTCTTGCGGTTAATAATTATTTTAAGTCATCCTGCGAGGAACGACCGATCAAGCGAAAATGAGACACGGCTAGGCAAAGAATAAAAAAAAGGGAAAGAAGAAACGGCGAACAAGAAGTAAAGGAAGAAAAGGATAAGAAGACGAGGGCAAGAGTCCTGTTGGAGCGACAAAAAGACGAGAAAAGGGAAGAAGGTATATAAGATAGGTATACACGCCGGTGTGCGAGGAGATTGACCCTCAGCCCCGCGCGTCGCACGCACTGAACACGCACGCGACCGGTTTGTGTTTCACCCTGCCATGCTAAACGAAGTTTTAGCCAGCGGCCTGCAGCTCTTCGCTTTTATACTGCGGCACTACCGATCTTTTCTCTCCTGCCGCTTTTAACCCCACGGCAACAATGTTTCTCGCCAATAAGAACTAATCGAAGACTACACATCACGAGGCTACGGAGAAGCGTAAATTAGTGTCTACCGACTAGGCGCTGAACAAAAAATACCTCAACTTAAAAAAATAAAAATAATAACGATGGCTCCTCGGTGGAATCTTCAGAATCCAATAGCTACTTTGTACCAAATTTATATCGACCATGTTGAGCCATTTTGTTCGAATACTCCTTAACGTCCGGAAATAATCAATAATCAATACAGCAACGATGTATTTCTAATGAAGGTTAGATATTCATTCCTTGTTGCCTTAACGCATCCAGTTATTCAGGCCATGAGCCAACATTCCACTTAGTTAGGATGCAAGTAATGTCCCAGCAACTAAAAGCCTTGCCCTCAAATGTATATCAGGAGAAAAGCCGTGGGAGCCACCGAAGGGCTTCCCGTCGAAGAGGGCGACTGACGCGGGGAGAGGGATGACGATGGCAATGAGATAAAAAAGGTACAACGATGAGTCACAGGCCCGTGTCACCCCCGAGAAGGCGAGCCTTCAGCTCTGACAGTAGCTCACCAAATGCAGACCTTAAGTGGTATCTAAAAATGTTCTTTATTCACTGATACAATGAGTTTCAACAATGTGGCGACGGAGAATCGTGCGCCATTATGCTCTGTGGCCCATCGTCACTCGTTCACTGGCTTGCACAATCTCGAAGCACTCGGGCCACCGAGCATTTGGGTTAGCGACTCACCATGAATCGGAAAAAGTCTCGGGAGTCGCACGAACAAACGTTCTTCCAGTCCGCGTTACACGTGGGAACGAAACATGCTTTGAATCCTAATTCCCGGCGATACCGAGGATACTATGGCGTCCCTTGGGGTTAACCCAAATACAGACACCCAAACGCCAAAGGAAGACCTACGAAGATGCGTTACCGAGTAAAAGACCCAAGAGCCAGACAAAGATTGTTTGATTTGCAAAATTATCGATAGTACTAATCGTGGAGTACTCAAGTTCTTTGATCCGAAGGGAAATGGATTGCCAATGTTGGTCCGATTCAACTCAGAATGTTTTCTGTCCACGATCGAACCTTCTTAATGGCATTGATCGCGAGCAGCCATCGTAACCTGCGTCTGAGATGGTATAAACCCATGGCCAAACTGCATGGAGTCCCGCATGAATGAAGTTGAAGACCAATCGTGGACAAGATGACGGTGCTGCTTTAAATATTGATGTTCTGTTCAGCGTTAACGGCCTGATGTCCGACGTCACTGGAATTGATTGATTATGATTGTGAGAATAATAAGATGAAACAAAAAATATGCCCAGCTGGTCTCAACTTGATTTAATTATAAGATTGCGAATTTTTTCGCATCGAAGTGTGAACAATTTTGAGTCGAACGAAATGTCAAGTGCAGTGGTGAAAAAAAAAAACGATATGGCCCAATCTCAATTGTAAAAAATGAGACTGGCCTTATGATGACAGAGGTGTTAACTAATTGGGAAAAGTGAAGGTTGCTAATATGCACTTTCGCAAATAGCTCTTCGTTTAGTCAGCATCGATGGTCATTGAGTCAGAAGAAGGAATATTTGAATTGGTACGAGGAGGTTGCAAACGATGATCTAAAAAGCACAGTAGCGTGAAGCGAGCTAATTTACGAGTAGTAAAACACGTTCAAAGGCGTTGGAGCTCGAAGCGTGGCGCCGGAAACGCAAGCAATGGGGCGTGTCTTGACCAGCGCAACGCAACTTCTTCGACAGGCCTCAGTTAAAGCACCGCAGCTACTGGACTACATTGCTATGCACCTGCAATGCCTCGTCAAGAGAAAGAATAAAACATCGAAAGAGAGAGTGCACGTCAGCTCCACGGGGAATTTGTTCACGTTACAAAATCTTTTGGCTAACTGCCCATTCTGCAACTTCCGCTGCAATAGTATGAGCACCCGGACATCATTAGAAATTTAGTACTTCGATTTTTATTCAACTTGGTTAGCTTCGAAAATTTTCGCCACTGTAGACGAGAACATTTGTCCAGGAGACAGTTAATAAGGTGGTTGCGGTATTCGGAAGTTACATTAACAACTATTTTTGCAAATGATAAAAATTGTCGTCTGTTTTTATGAAGTCTCTTAACCTGTACTAATTTTTACTGTTAGCCAGATTTGATATTTAAAAGCTACAGATGTTTCATTTGTATCTGTTCTTCTGCCCGTCTATGTATATTTGGTTGAGCATTTTTTAGAAATACATATTTATATACATTTTAAGCTAAACTGATCTGTTTTAACCTGCAGCACACAAATTTGTCTATAAACTTTATCAAAAAATTCAAATCTTCCATGACTTAAGAAACATTATTTTTTTCTTTTTTTATTAAATTCCTTTGAGATATTGATAACGTTTTCTTCATGATCCGAACTTTTCAGGCACGTTCGAGGAACATTTATGTGAATACAAGATGGCGCAGATATAACTTCTAGTCTTTTAACGAGAACTGATTGTCGAATACAATTTCCGGATGTAAAAATTCCTTTGAACCGGGGATTCTGAACCTCCGACAATCTGTGATAATTAATGATCCCATGGAACAGTTCAATAAACAACAATGGTTTGCGTGTACAGTATAGACTGGAGCGTTTTACATGAATTACAGATGCGTGGGAAGTTGATAGATTATTGCACGCAAGAGAGGTTAGCGAACAGCGAATATCATTCGCCTGCTTGACGGATAATTTGGTTTGCAGATCACCGGGAGCGCAGCATGGACATGCAGTCTCGCTGCGTCTCTCCTCGCGCGTAGGTCTACGAGTATTGGTATTGTGTGGATGTAGCAGAGGCGAACAGCGAGGTGCCTGCAGGAGTAAAACAGCAAGCACGTAATCTCTCGAAGGCATACAGTATGTCGAACAAACTGTTCAGTACCGGCTACTGCCTTCGTCCTCTCTGATTTATGAACACAAATCCCGTAGGCTGTCTCAGTGATATCAAGATATTTTATGGCGTAGTAAGCACGTCGAAGATAAACTTTGGACCAGTTGCATCCGCTGACACTGTTGTATTGGCATTGAAAATTTTCGCACCACAAGTCAATCTTGTTACTGTTGTTTCAACAAATGCAACTCAGGGTCGTACTTATGGTCTTTACGATTCCACCCTTACTATCACAAACAATGGCTGGATCCTGATTTTAATTACTTATAAAATGGTATTATGCCATAAAAATGTTGGCACCACAAGCCATTCTTGTTACTGTTCTTTCAACAAATGCAACTCAGGGTTGCACTTATGGTCTTTATGATTCCATCCATACTATCACAAACAATGGCTGGAGTCCCAATTTTAATTGTTCAAAAAATGGTATTGTGTCATGCAGTAATATGACATAACTGTATAGTCTTGTCAGATTCTTGAAGGCGATTTCGAAATAAATAAATAAAAAATTACGTCTCGAGGGATTTGTATGATCCAAAAAACAGTTCGATTTAAAATATTTTTTTCCTCACGTGTGTATTGGGGTGATCGGGTCAAAAATCTACATTCAACTGATACACAGTCAGGGTACCTGCAGATTAACTGTAAAAGGCCATAAGTCCATTAGCCATAAGTCAAATCCCGACCAGATCTGCACAATCTATGACTTTATTCTGTTAGAATCTGTCGCCAACTTCGTGTTTCATTGCCTAATGTACGAGATCTTTAAGGAAAAATGTTTGAAGAAATGTTTACAGGGTTCCACCTGTAGGCAAAGCATTATGACTCTCTTAGCGGACGAAGGAAATGGTAATTCCAGGTCTGTGTTTCATTATACAGTTAACTGCTTTCGACTTAGAGCCTCTGTCTTGGGTAATTAATTTCGGTGTCAGCGGTAACCGATAGCTTTAAATATTTTTATTGTTGCAAAACCGAAAGAAAAATGCCTCCTGTGATAAGCCATGCACGGTCTTTCTCTATTTTCAGTATACAAACATGTATGTAAATTTGTATACCTCGATAAATTAGACTCCCTTTCGACGGGAATATATTTTCCTCATAGGCAATGATCTATCTATCTATCAATTAATACATAGCCTTACCCAGTTGAAGTTATTTTTTAAAATTAATTAATAACTACAAACAAGTGAGTTGTCATTAAACGCTGTCCAAAAATCTAGTGTACCAACACACTTTAAATAGAGATTAACTTACCATTTATAAAACTGTCAATCGTTCGTCTCGATATTTTTTGAAGCTATTTGCAACATTTGCTCAAAAAAGGACTTCGGAAATCGAAGAGTTTCTTGAGTTTCAAGCTCATGAGAATCCTTTAAATTGACATAAGCGTGAGAATAAATAATATGTTGCTTTGAGACTGGAATGGATTTTTCTATCGTCGTATAAATCTGCTGTTCCTGTCATTCAGAACAAATTGCGTTAAAAGTTGTGCTCTATGATGTAGGATCCTTTGCATAAACAATGGACGCTGATGGAGACAGGAAGGATCGAAGGATACCAGCAGGGTGAGTCGTCGATACGTAGTCTGACTTCAGGGTGAAGGAGACCAGGGTCCAAGGGCGTGGAAGGGTGCACGAAGAGAGGACGTAGAGGAGGAGTACACGAAGCCAAAGGTAGAGTAGGAGAGTGGCTGCTTTGCAATGGAAGGAATGGAGGAGCGCGGGCGCGGTACGCGAGACGAAGAGACAGATAAAGGTACCGAGATGCGATCGAAGTACGTCGGACAGCGTGGAGGAGCCCAGGAGGAGGGCGAACGTCTGTACCATGCGCGCCACACCCCAATGCAGCAACTCCATTGATTATTGTTGCTTCGTCGTGCACCGTGAGAGCGAGCTTTCTTAGACTGCAGCCTGTGAAACCTCATTCATAGAGTTAACACTCAAATTCTAGTATAAATTCTAGCACTACTTGAAGTTTAATTTAAACTATCACTGTGAAAAAAATGTGCTTGAAATTTAATGTACCTGTACTGGAAGTTTTTATTCATAAACTGGTACAATAAATTTACTATACAAGTGCAATGTCAAATTCCTTCATGGTATCGTAATTTTATCCATTTGCTTTAATTTTTGCTGTACGAGTACTTAATTTTTGTAAATTTGCTTTAATTTCATTGCAAAAGTGCCTTAAGTTTATATCACAATTGGACATTAAATTTAATTAATGCATTTATGAATAAAAACTTCCAATTTTTTTACAGTGTAGTCAATTTGAATGGTTATTGTTGCTACCTCCGGATATATATATTTTTAACCACTTTTCTTTATGTTTTAGATCATTATGAGTAATCTCACATGAAAAACTGATATTTAAAATTTTTGTTTTACAACAACATTCGATAAATCGTTTATTGGGTTTTTATAATTACATCAATAGTAAAGAACAGTGGCCGAGTCGTTCGGGTCCGGGCTCATATGCAGTGGCTCCAGGGTTTGATTTCCGGCCAAGGACCAATGGACTTTGGATTTTTTTTTTTGCGTGGTTTTTGTGATCCCGGTTATTCAGAATCAACCATAAAAACATTAGGTCACAAGGAAAAGGCTGGCGCCATAGTGCAGCGACTAAAAGACGGAGAGTCACGGGTTCGATTCCCGAGACTGAAGTCCTGCATCTAAAGGCAACATGGACGAGGTCGTACCTCTAGGACGTACGAACTACGATTATAGCCGTATATCCGAGGCCGACACCTGGTGGGGCGCGACGAAGCTCCAGAATCGAGAACCGAACCAGTGACAACGGATAAAGAAGGGATTGAGAGAGAAGAAAGGAAGGTCCATAACCCCTAAAGGGTTCGGTGTGCAAACAATACCAATGCCAATAGTTATACGAAATGTTTACAGTTATCAAAAGTTGCGGTAACTGACAGCTAGGCGCTATTGAGTAACGCACATTTGTGATAACTGTAAAGTATAATAGAGGTTTTTTTTTTGTAATCTACCATTTATATTATTAATAGCAGTTTTTTTTTCTAAGTGTAAAATCATGCAAGCCTCTATTCCATGTGATCGGTTGCAGTCATTCACTCATTGCGCTATTACCTACCTCGTACCCCCGACATGTGCATTAACTATCTCATGTAGTACCTGCATAGCAGACTCCACATCATTTCATGCTACGAGTGAATTGCTGCTCTCTCTTACCTGAGTAGGTTTACGCCCTGCACTTCCGACATTCGATTCTTTGCTATCTTGAAATAATTATTATTAATGTTGCCAGGTCGTTAAATAATAATTATGCGCGTATGGTTACTGAAACTAGAATGCATTTTTATAATTCTCAAGGTGCTCAAACGGTTTTATCCAGTTCAAGTTTAATTCTCTATTTAGGGATTAGTAACTATATCAAACCTCGATTCACAACAATACTCTTCATCGTTTAGGACTGTAACCCGATTTGGAATCTATTCCAATTTCAAATAGGAAATCCCTTTTACGATAACACTAGCAAATCCTGATAAATGATAAACTATCATTCAGCGCGGAACCGGAAATCTATTAGGGATTTATTCAGATTCCAAGGTGGATAACCTAGTTAGGTAATACTAAACCCAACCCCAGCCAAACTTGACCAGGATCGAGTCCAAAATGTGACACCCAGACTGATTTCTACAGGAGTATCAGTTACAAAGTAAGATGTTCTTCTTACACATCAATTTTACACTGTTTTAAGTACAACGATTGCTCACAAAAAAATGCTCTAACCGATATTATCACTAACGACTAAGATGTCATATGACTAGCACGTAACAGAACAACTACCATAGCTACGTCAAGGAACCGCTGACGCTTATTGATAGGCATCCTCAACACAAGTCGAACCCGCCGGTTATGTCCCGCAGAATAATTCAGGTGCAACCGGTTACACGATAAAGGGTACATGCGAAGTATTCCTCGAATTCTCGTCGACTCAGCTTCATCGCTCGTGCAAAACTGCTTTATTTTACAGGGGCTGCACGTAGCCTATAAGTGCGTAAACACAAAGACGAACAAAAGCGATCAGGTGTGCTGTAGAATGAGGGATAGAGATTCACGCAGATCGTATACTCTCATGAGCAAGAAACTGTCATTAAGTTCGTGGATGCGAGATGAAGCTGAGTCCTGTTAGTTTACCGGCAGCCGGGAGAGAGTGATCGAGTGAAGACTGGAGAGAGACGAAGGAAAAGGACCGCAATCCACGAGTGATGTACCCAAGCGTAGGGTGAGCATCGAAGAGGAGAATAAGAACGAAAAAATTGTGAGGGACAAGGGTAAGAATGAAGGAGGGAATGAATGAGAAGAGACAGAGAGAAAAGGAGTGAGGATGGAACGGTACAAAGAGAGAAAGGGAGTGAGTCAGGTCACTGAAAATTACAAGCTATACGTTGTTCCAAACCAACCATCCAAGATAATACCTGCTCGCCCTGGAGCTATAATGAATATGTAAGACAGATTGTAGGCTAAAGCGGGAGCCTCCACAGCTACCGCTGCGTGATACGGTTGTCCATGCACAGATTATATTTTCTTCCATCCCTCCACTCCACCTTCCTGTACGTACCCGCCCAATACAAGAACATACGCATGTAGCACAATTACAAGCACATCTTGGAGATAGGAATTATTCATTATTTGTAATGATTGAAATAAAAATCTGACGCGAAGTCGGAGAGCAGATCGTAATTTTTCGCATGCCCGAGACTAGAAATGAAAGCTTGATCAAATAGAAGAAGTCAACTGACAGGATCCTAGGCTTGTGATTAATGTTTCGCATTATGGCACTATCAAAATTATTCAGCTAATAATACCATCACAGCATGGGTTTAATGGACCATAAAAACTTGTCAAGTAAAGCGGAAATACCTTTCAAATCTGGTCACACACAGCAGAAGCGTATTATGATATACGAAGCATTGATAGTCCATAATCGATTGATCACGTCGATCCAGCCTTTACGAGCCATCTAGACCAAGACGTTCTGCATGGTTCCATTATTACAAACACTAGAAACATGTGAGTCTTATCGTAATTTTATCGTGAATACAAAAACAAAATCACTTCTGCATCAAAATTCTGAAACAAGTACCACAGTGTTAGAAATTGTTCACCCATTTCTCAGTTCCTAAAACTGTAACCATTACTCAGCAGGAACAGCTGTGCAAAGAGAGAGGTGTTAATTGGTGATCGCACGCCCTAAAAGCAAAACGGAAGGATCACCGACACGGTAAATCGCGCGACGAATCACCCTTCTTAATTTAGAGGGCGCGAGTGAAGGCATTACAACGCATTATCACCGAAACACAAACGATTCATCGGGCGTGACTCGGTAACAATCGCGTTTTTTCCCAACTCCTTATTCTGCCATTCTCGCACTCAGGCACCGTGCTCATCCTTCTCCCGGTGCTCATCGCCAATTACCGTTCGGCCGTCTCTCACCCTCGAGCGACATAGTTGCACCCGGCAATTGGCAAAAAGGGGTCGAGGTAGTGGAGCGCGCCGACCGACCGGCAGCGTTTATCGCGACAAGACGCCCGGTTCCTCAAGATACCACTCTAACCCATACGAGAGCTCCGTGAGCTACAACGACCAGGACTCTACAAAAGGAAAGCATACCGTGCTCAACAGCACAGGCCGTACGTGGTCCGGGACGTCGATGAACAGCACGGGGAACGATGAAAATTAAACAAAAAAAGCTCAGAAGCACATAGGATAAATGGGGTAATTGGGTTCAGAGAATAATATGGGCCAATAATCTGGTTTGATCATGTCGAATAATTTTTCAAATTTCTTAGAGTAGTCTGTTGTTCTCCTTGTCTGACTAAACTGGGTTTTCAGAACATTACTTTAAAAGTTTTTATGTTTCGTGATGATCCAATTTTCTATGGTTTGACTTTTGGTTATTTTGATTCTAATCTGTATTCTATTCGACGATATTTGCTGGCTTTTATCTGGGTATTTCCAACACTGGCTGTAAATTGAATAATGGGATCAACCTTAAATAATGCGTTTCCCGAATTTAGCTCTTTCCTGACTTGACTGGTTTATTTTCTAACATGGCTTAATAAGATTTCATTTTGCAGTAGTCCAGTTCTTTATGGTTTTGACTTTAGTTGCTTTGATTTCAATCATTATTGTGTTTGACTAAATTCAATTGGTTTTGTTTGGTCAATTGAAACCCTATCTATAATTTGAACAAACTTGTTCTCGCTTGGATGACAAGAGTTAAATGTATATCGACATCAGACAGGGTAAGCAGTCAGTATCATAGAAAGTCTTGTGCATATTTAGGTGAATATTTCATACATATTTCTTGTGAATATTTAGGTATTTAGATTAAGTGGAGCATTGGAAGAAGCAGGACAGATGACAAACATTTCAATGATTGTAATTGATTATCCTGTTTGACCCCATTTCCCAGCGTTTCTCTGGTAACTTCAAACACTACCAATGAATCGGACAATCTGGTTACCCCGAAATGACTCGGCTTGAACATATTCGAACAAAATCAGCGTTTATGGCGGAAATTTTCATTCGATAGGTGACAAAGTTGAATATTCGGGTGCAATGCTGAAGTCATCGAAACATTGGGACGATTCCGATCATAATTGTGTTCAACCTCAATTTACTGTTTTTCACAAGTTACTTCAAACATCACTAATTAATTAGACAATTTGGTTCACCCCTGAAAGACTCGCGTTAAACACTCTACAGATCGGAACATGAGCAAAGCTTAAAGGGTCATACAAATTGTTATGCGTTTTCATCTGACAGGTGACAAAGTTGAATATTTAGGTATAATGCTACGAGGAAAAAAAATGGTGAGTCAGAAGAAGAAGCAGGGCAGACGACTCATCGAAACATTAGAAAAAGTGAGCAAAAGACTCTCCTTTCAGGTGAGTGCTCATCAGGGCCAGAGCGAGCGAGCGAGTGGTATCGAGAGGACACGATAAGAAGAATGAAGAGGCGAGTAGCTGAGAGCTGAGTTGTTCGGGGAGGAAGGAATGCCGTCGGACGAGCGCCCGGGGCAAGACGAGGCTGTCTCGCTCTTGCCGATCCACGCGGCGGCGGCAGGCCACGACCGCCCGCCGGCACGTCCCGTGACTCTGTATACTACTACTGTGTATTAAGAAGGGAATCAGGCTCTCAGTGCCTGTTGTTACTGCAGGGACTCATCCCAGGGACTATCCCTCCGATTCTAGATTGTATTCTTGTGGTACCAGAGTGTGTCCTCTTCAATTCAGTGCGCACCTGACTCAGAAACTACCAAGTGCCGAGATATCCAGGTATCAATATCAGTATTCCATAACATCTGATCTCATGGGTGTCGGTTGTGTCCGTCGGTGTCGTCTTATCGGTTCAATGGAAATATGCTTCCGAATGCGCCGGTGTTAGCAAGTTTCCAACAAAATAATTCATCACCCAATGCATTCAAGATTGAATTCAAGGATAGTTTACGGAAGATTGTTTCAAGATTTACACAAAAGAGTTCGACTAACCTTCGCAAATTATCACCGATCACGATATCAGATATATCGGACGTCTCCAAAACCGAAAAATTCTGTGCTGCTAACAGAAATGTTCAATCCGGAGATATCCACAAAAATTTATTGGTATTAACTTGATACCAATTTCATTCTGTCGATTTGCAGTCTTGTGTATAAGGAGATGACAATTACATGTTTTTATTTGTCGCAATATTTTCTGTCATGTTTACGCACAGTAATGTTATTTTGATGTAAAAAAATTATTCCTCGCTGCAATGATTATCTCACTTTAACATTTGGCAGAAAAGAATCTGTAAAGAACAATATAACGGGGCTCGTTACTTAGAAATCCGGCACTCCAATTTTCCAAATAATTTTTTTACCGTCTACCTTGTCATCTTGATCAGAGCGCGAGAGATCCATTATATTCCTTCCCATTCGCCCTATAGCCTCTTGTGTTCACCCGCCGTCAGTCGTCCTGTTTCCCGTGCCACTTCTTTGTTCTCTGGTCATCCTCCGTCTTGGTCGCCTCCTTTTGTCGTCAATGTGCCCAACATTGGAAATGTGAGATTTCTTGCGCCACGCAAAGAAGTTCCAGCCGATGCACGAGCAGCGGTACATCGATGGACGGCGCTGTAATATGACACAGGTGATGCACAGGTCCCTTCACATGTTCGGTCCCTTGGTATAGTGAAGAGAACCCAGTACATTCTCTTTCCCACAGGCTCTCCACATTTGCATAGTTTTTTCCTATCACATTTGAGGTTCAGAAGCGAATAACTACGTACAGTAATATCTAGTTTGGTAATATAAACAGTGTATCATAATAACTTTGATATTTTGGTCAAAAGATCAGGAATAGTAAATGCTTTTAGCAATTACATGGACCAATAGCTCATTTTTAATGTTTCGCATTTTAATAAACAGGACGATTAACGCTTCCAAAAAGCTTTAAAAAATCTGCCTTCACAATTTACTGCGGTGTCTCGGACTCGAGACAAGTTAGTATGCAAAATAATATACAACATATTTATATTCCAACGCAAGCGATGATGAGTGCATCGCTAACGAGCCATCGGGCCGTCAGCAGGTTAACGTTAAGAAATTGCTTGGTTAACACACCCTTCTAATGATCAAATACCGTAGCATCTGCCGGAAATACCACATCGCTATCTTTCACCGCTTGACACTACAAACATGATTGGAAACATTGGCACTTCTATAATGCAACATTTTGTCTCTTCATGGTATTATAATTTGTTGATACAAAAATACTGCACCGTAAAGAGAATCTGAGTTTTGAACGTAGCAATTCATATGTCGATGAGAGAATTGTGGTGTTTTATGTTCGCATACTGGGCTCCAATGCCCGTTATGATAGAAAACGAGATTTTACATGTATGCCCACCATGGTTTTCTCCAATTATTCATAGCGACGGCGCGAGCAGACCTTCAGTTCCATCTTCGACACACGGAGATAAAACACTCGATCATCCGTGACTAAGAACCGGCCTAAAGAACGACCGATTTGTTTCTTTCTCTTGAGTGAACGTGAAACGTTTCTCATCCAAGACCCCTCGTTACGGACCATCGACACGCGCGCTCTCGTTCGTGTATATGACGATACTTGGACGTATGTATATGTAACACACTTAATGTACAACTGTACCTACTATAGTTTCATGAGAGTAACGAGCGTTACCGCACGCGGGAAGCTCGTGCGAATTCGACAAAAGAGAATTCGAGTCACAAGTGCTCAACGGCTATTCTGTGGCGATGTCTCTCCGCCTTTTCGAGGTTTCCGAGTTAACGACGTAGAAAACAAAGGGATGAGAACGCATACATGCAATGCTTCCCAAACGCTGTGATTCTGTACGAAAGGAATGCATGAAAAAGATATGAAGAATAACTGAAAGCAACAAAGAGTTATGTGCGCGACATATTTGGACTAAAGTACATTTGCAAAACGTCTCGTTTTTTGTATATTCTTCTACATTTTTTTTTACAATTTTGTGGATAAAGTTACGCGTCTGAAAATTGTATGTTATAGAAAATCTTGATATACACACATGATTGTCCATAAAAGTACCTCAATGTGCATCATTTTAATCATTTCCATGTTCGCAGTATACAAATAACATATGCAACGCGACTTCACATAACTTCCAGAGGATTCCTATAATTATTCAACCCTATCATGGTTCGACTGTTATCGTTTATGATCATTAAATATACTAAAAGGGATGCAATGAAGACCCAGATTCTCAGTTACTTAAGAAAAAAATTATACATTTTAACGCGAAAAAAAATATAGTTGTTTTAATAACACTTGTGTATTCAAAATTAATATAATCAATTCAATCGTCCTGATAACAGATCAATTGTATATCAGATGTTTCTAAACGCGTGTTATTCCCATCAATGTGCTCGTGTAGGACAAAAATGTAATTGAAATAATCGGGTCTACAATCCATTAAAATACGAAAAGGTTTGTTCGAATGCCACAAAATTTTTGAAAAAGTACATTCCTATTATTCGAGATTCGTTGTTATTTCAAACACAAGTTCGATTGAATCTATACACGGAAAGAAATGAGTAGTGGGTAAAACTGAAAAATGGGCCCTGACAACCAACCGGAATAGTTAATATAGCGCCAACTACTCAGTTAGTTAAACCGTCTACTTGGTTGGTTGAAGGTACTAAAATAATATCGTTGGTAGCATAATCGTAATAACAGGAACGAACTAAACTATGCGTTCAGTTAGTGGACGCAAATTATTTCAGTGCTGTTCTAGGTTAGGAAATCAGAGTTCACAACTCACCTCTAAGATAGATAATGAAAACAATGAGGTTAGAAGCGCGATTCCCATACATTCATAATGACATGGATCATTGCTAAGTTTCGATTCTGTAAAAATGAAGAGAATCTCCTTCTAACAGTACACAATTCACTTGCTGTATATTTAGTACCGTCCGCTGTAAATACACAATTCACACCATACATTGGCGCCTTTCGGACACCTTTGTCCTTCTCGTACACACTATTAGTTGAAGGACTAACCGATTAGTTTTAGGCGAGAAACAATTGGTAGTAAAAACCAACTCGGAGGGTACCGGCACCATTCGAATCGTGTTGACAATTATTGCTGTCGATAGTCGCGCCACCTCACGGCTGTTGGTAAAGGCAGTCTCAACTAATCAGCGGTGCAATATCTGCTGAAAATCTCGCGCGGAAAAAAATAGTCCAGGATGGAGTCCATGATGGAGTCCCGGATGGACTAGAATCGTCCAGGATGAACCTTGGGATCGCATCATATCCCAAGGTCCATCCGGGACTCCATCATGCACTCCATCCTGGACTATTTTTTTCCGCGCGGGATGGTTCTCGCAACTACTTTCTTTTTTTCGTGCAATACATACATTATCGATTAGCAATAAAATTGCAAACACTGGCTATACATTGATGTGCAGTATTATCGAGCCAAGTAATTATTATGTTTTCCGCTAAATACCCATTTTGCGCAAAATTTATATAGTACAGTTTTTGAATTAAGTAAATTCATTTTTTTCGTGAATAATCGTGCAAGTAAATAGTTATTTGCACCAAAAAGATATTTAACTCATTGGATTTCAAATACCGTTGATCACTATGAACCGAACCTTTTATTGAATCAATCTTGAATTTTTATGAATGAACGACATTGTTTTTTCCGTGAAGAGATAATATAACTAAAAAATGAGGCAATTTATAATCTATGGGGACGTAAAACTTTTAAATTTAAGATCCATTTTTCGATACCCGAAAAAAATAGGAAATTTATATCCGAAGCTGTAATCATGTCGTAAATCAATTGAATTATTGTGTAGGTATTATAATAATGTTGATTCTCGCATCTCTCCACAAATCTTGCTTGAGACTGCTGAGTTGAGATTGGAAAATAAAGTCAGGACGGAGGAAGGCCGCCGAATAAAATGGCTCTTCGGGCATCGTCAATGTCATCAGAGGTGTCGTCAAGTGTATTCCTCTTATATCTCGTTTATATGTAACTTTCTCGTTTCTACCCAGTGAGTTCTTAATGAGGTGCCAGACCCACCGGTTGGTAATACATACCAACTATTCACTATTCAACAGAGGCGTGGATTGCACCGACGAGATGACATTGGGACTCATAGGACATGCTTAGTAGTAGCGGAACAGGTGAACAACCTTGGAAGAGGCCGCTGGTCCCATGCATCTCATTGACATCGATGAGATATAGCTTCTCTCTCTCTCTTTTTTTCCTTCCCTCATCTTCCTCCTTCAAAATCTCTGGACCACTCAGCCGTACTACTTTCAACGAGTATACACTCCCATCAATAAACAGGTATTCCGATTCATATCAAAATTCGAATAAACTTTTGTGGCTCATTCATCGGCCTCCCTGCAATTGGGTATTCATATGATTGGAAAAATTATGGTAAAGAAACATTCCACATAATGACAACACACATTATTTATGTTAGTCTAACTAGTTTTTATATTCTAGTTATTTTTTGTATTATTTAAATTATTTTGTTATTCCGTTCTGGTTTTCCGACATATTTTTAATGATGCAAAGTCAAAATAAACATTTAATGACACACAGTAAAAGTAAAGTTCAATTTTTTATTGGTCTTCTTTTAATCGATGATAAATTTTTATGGATTCTTTTCGGAGGAATTCTTTGGATAATTGACCTTAACGAGAAATTTAAAAAAAACGTGCAACTCTACACAGCAAATGTTTAATGAATTTTCGAATCGACACGAATTTGGGAATTGTGGAGGTTTGCTTTGATGTATTAAGATTATAAGTACCATTTTTAGCATATTTACCATAAGTTATTAATATCTTGAACTCGCATATTCTACTACGGAAGATACTTGTGTATAAAATCATTTTAAGTGACTAAAGAAAGAAAAGACTTTCGGTCGTCTGATACTTCGGAATTCCCAGATCCGACTTCCGGTCGGAAAAGTCTCCTTGGTTTATTTTCTCTATTTCCTCATAGAAAACACCCAGACCCTGTTCGTTAATAAGCAAATTCTTCCTACTATTTTTTGGCTTTTTGCAAAGCTACTTTTATAAAAAAGGACATTAATCAACGATGGCTTGCTTCTAGAAGAGCTTTATCATTTTATAATACTTTACTACGGTGTGGAAAACTCCGTTTCCTCACCTTGTGAAGTAAAATTGTATACAGTACTCGGCGAAAAAACGTTTTTCAGCGAGTGCGATTGCAGCACTCGTGAGAAAAAGTTTTTCCGTCCTCATGTCATAATATACTAGTCATTGTTCTCAATGTCTCAATTTATTCAATGAAAACGTAGTTTTGCGCATAATTTGAAACATTGTAAAACGAAAATAAACTTTTATCGCCCGGGAGAAAACGTAATATTCTTTTTTTTTTTCACTGACCCCTTTTTATTCGTGGAGCATTTTATGGATAATTCGAAATAACGAGGAAGGAAAATAAACGGACAACGTCATGCGGCAAGCGCTTAACGAATTGCCGAATCGACACGAATGTCGAGATCGTGAAGGCAAGCCTTCATTTACCTCGATAAGAAACGGAAGGAATATCTCACATCAGCAGGGTCCAGCATTAAGTATGTAGTACCGGTGTACAGGCCTCTTAAAAATACGCATACGCTGCACTCGAATGAGGTACGCACCAATCTATTTAACTCGAAGCTACGATTCTTTATCGTAATGCATAAGTGCATTCCGCGTGTCGGTTTCTTTTCCCTTATTGCCGTCTTTCTTTTCGGTATCTTGATCCCAAAGGCGAATTATAAGCGCGTTGCGTTTGTGTATGAATATAAGCAAGCGTTAAGGTCTTGGCATGACGGCGTGGACCAGGCTCGTGAGGACGAACTAAAGATTCCACGCTTGGAATTCCGAAAGGTCTTTTATTGTCGGGCGTCAACGAACGTATAAAGAGTGCGGCGTTCGCAGCTCTTTTCTCTTTCTCTCTTTTTCCGACAGTCTCGACTGCGACTTCTCCTCGTCAGTGTTTCTATGTATTTATATTAAACACTTTGACCAATACCTCGCTACAGCATATATATGTATACATATATGAGTGTAATACATAAAGGCTTCTCTTATCCGATGCAATTAAAAAGGAGATGCTCAGGCAACCGAACCATATATATATATATATATATATATATACGATGCACACAAATATACAATGTCAGTACCGAAGTTCGTGCAAACTCGATTATTTATCAAGACACATAAAATTTGCTCTGGCCGCACACAAAGTGATCATAAGTTGTATGTGAATTGATCCACTCTGCGGAATTTGAAGTGCTCCCTTGATACGCCAGGTTATATGACTTTCGATCATCAAGTGACAGCCGCGTTTAAACGTACAGACAGACCTAAATTTGCGAACCGACAATCTAGCAGAGTTTATGGCGAAAATGCGATGGAAACGCTGACGTTGACCTGATTTGGATTATCATTTGAACGTTTGGTTCGCTAGGTTAGATCGTATGCCTTATTCGGCTATTTTTAATCATGCCTTACGATATTTAGTTGGAAAACCAATCTGCAAGATTCTATAGATGAGTGTTGAGTTTTTAGTCTTTTTTAAGATTCAATTTAAACGATGATGGGTTTTCGATTTTATGAAACTTACTCTGGTCATACAGGGAATAATAATGAATTGAACTAAACTTGAGCTGATTTCATAATTGTTGGTCAAGAGCTAATAATTTTGATATAATCAATGAGAGTAGATCGATTTGACGGCCCTGTATATGTACAACTGTAAACAATTCATAAATATACTTCAGATCAAGCTTGGTGTTTATACTTTCATCGCGCCAAAGTTATTGATGAGAATCGCTTATTGCGGGCCTTGAAGCCGATGCAATATATGGTGAAAATGTAACAGGTGATCTTGTATACAATGTAAAAGGCAGTACTAACAAGCTGTACGTGAGCTGAGACACCGATGCGAAGCGGTCTTCGATTATCATTCGAAAGTTTCGCTGGATATGTCAAATTACATTTTTTTTGTCGCATCGACCACGATTTCGATAGGATCATTGACGGTAACTTATAAATTCCGTATGAAAAGTGGATCCGCTGGATATTTCCTTTTAAAAACAAGTACGACGCCGCCGTATATGGAAAGTATGCAAAATAAGAATTTTATGTTTTAATTTACTTCGGGCAAAGTAGAAAGTAGTTGGAAAAATTTGAGGCATGGCGAGAACTTGAAAATCACAAACCTCTTGTATCTAGTCGAAATTCTGCATGTCCGAAATTGCTCGATCAATCAAATTTGTATTTTGCAGGCAGGTAAACCACATGTCTAATAGCTCGAATATCTGGGTCGAAATCTTGAGCCATTTTGCTTCCTCATAGAGGAAGCTTTGTTTTCATGAAAAATATTTTTTTCGAGATTATCATGTCAATATGCTTAGAATCACCTAAAACGTCGAGAAAAGTGGTTTAGAAAATGTGTCCGTGTGTGTGTGTGTGTATGTGTGTATGTGTGTTTCAAGGACCGAAAATTCAATTGTCGATAACTTGCGAATGGCACGATCCATCGAGCTCAAATTTGGCACGCAAGTAGAGTATTAATTCCTCTTCAATTGCTGTAATTTTTGAGAAAATATATCTATGTATACTGATTTTATAGAATTTTTAATTTTTTTGAAAAATGTCGTATACTCTCTAACTTTCGTAAAAGTTCGCCGATATGGCTAAATAGTTCTTTATAACTAGAGAGACATTAAATGCTGTTTGGTATTGAATTTCGACAAAATCGGTAAAGTGGTTCGGATTTTATAGAATTTTGAATTTTTGTAAAAAATCCAAATTTTGCTATAAATCGCGACGAATTTCAGAAAATTAACTAAAATGTTCTATAAACGAAAAATAACATACAGTCCTACTGTGTACCAAATTTGGTGGTGATCGGTAAAATCGTTCAAATATTACACCATTTTGAATTTTTGAAAAAATAGCGATTTTATAACTATAATAGCTATAACCTCCGCAAGAGTTAATAAAGTAAAACAAAAATTTGTGCCTAATAAAAATGAGATGTGCCGGTGATTTATTCATTTACTCAAAACAAGGATGCAAAGTAGAACCTTGTACATTGTTTCCTCATTTAATTTTGCTCTTCACAAAGCTTCCTCTATGAGGAAGCCAAAATCAGTTACTTCCTCGTAGAGGTTGCTATGTAAAGAGGAAAATTAAATGAGGAAGCAATGTGCAAGGTTCTACTTTGCGTCCTTTTTATCTAAATTTTTAACAGATAAAGAAACTCACTGGCATTTTGTGAAATTGACACAAATCTGTTAGATCCGAAAGCTGGTACACGATCATTTTTGTACTATGCTCCCATCTAGTCGCACTGATGCGTAGGGATACATACATGTGTATAATGTTGCTTGATCTAGAGAAACAAACGAAGCAGGGATCTCGCTCGTGAGTTCACCTAGCCAAACGAAGGAACGGGAGAAGAGAGCGCTCGAGCGCCAACTCCAATGAGCTCTCGAAGGAACTCGCACTGGCCGCGCGAGCAACGATGCAGCAATCTAGCCGCGTTGATTAGAGTCGTATGTAGAATCGAGAACCGGATTCCAAGAACCTGTTTCCATGTTCACGTAAGATCCCTGGAGTAATCGACTGACGGATCGGCGACCGTTCGAGTCAGCGACCCCGAGCAGTGCGACCGGCGGTCAGCAGCACCGCGAGCAGCAGCAGCAACAGCAGCACGAGCAACAGAATCAACATCAGCGTGAGCCTCCAGCAGGAGCTCACCAGCATCACTAGCATGGCAAGGAAACAAAACGATAGGGCCTCGCACTTGCACCATATTTCTGCATATTATCAATGGTACAAAGACCATTCATATGGCCGATGGATATCACGTGATCGGTGACCGGAAGCCATCGACAGAAATAATTACCTTTTGGCTTACTGCAAATGAAGTCGCAGGAGTCAACCGTGTAACCGCATTTTCTTAAGGCAACTTAGATTGAATAAGCGTTTCTTTGATCTTCATATAAATATAATTTTTAACAATCATTTTCGGACTGAAATAATACAACTTTCCGTCAATGTCAAAACCGATTTGGTGAACCGCTTTAAATGTGATCATATTTGTAATCAGCGGGGAAAAATACGTAGGATGGTCTATGGGAAAAACCGTAAATATTATGCGGAAATTATATCGTTGGTGTTTTTCCTTGCTAGATATCGATCCTAGAACAAAAAGGATGTTTTTTTTTTTTCAGGATTGCCTTTTTCTTTATCGTTTCTCTAGACTCTTGTTGATCCTATCGTTCAAAATACATTACTTTCATCGATGTCTTACTTTTTTATGCGAATGACTTTTTTCGTCGTTAGGCTTGCCTATATTTGGTTAGAGACAATACTTGCGAGGTAAGTATTGAGGAGTACTTAAGTGACAAAACTATTCTAACATTTTTTCTCTTAAATCGAATTATAGCTTTGATCTGGAGGAGGACGAAAAAAAATTGTTCGGTCAACATTTAATAACCAACTATAGAGTTCCAAATGAATCTCCAGTTATCAACGTCATTTTGTTATAAGTCACACTCAATGTTGAAAAACTTTATATCCAGCTTACGAGATAACCGATTGAATAAATGACGCGTTTCTGTCACAGTTATTGATCGACGGAAAAAATACAATATCCAAATAACCTGCCCATCTATTTTTCTCTGTAATTTTAGAAAACCCCGACGATTCGATGCAGTCAAACATAAAATTCACATTTCTCATGACCGTGACTCATATGAACCCGATTTAATCGACATTTCCAATCGAGGATACAACAATCACGTGAAAAAAATATCCAAGAAGGCATTATCTTTACTCATAAATCAGTCAAACGATAACGCCCTCGTGGTGCATATCTGAAAAAAAAAACCCGCAACTATCATGGATTTCATTAATCGTTTCGCTGTTAACTAATAGATTTTCATGATTTTGCTGTGCCCTATCGCGCCTCTGTAATTACCGTGAGCTGAGGGCGCTCAGGAGAGGCTCAAGAGGAGAGAACTCGATCGAATCTCGTGATACCATACTTACACACACATACATATTTATACGACGCACCACTAGCGCGTATTACGCGTTGTTGCTTTCCTGGCTTGTGTCGAGCCGCAGCAACGATCAGACTGTATCTGTGATACACCAAAGTACGTGCATCTATGCAGTTATACCATCGAGCTGGGGGACGATCGGTGGGCCTGTAAGCGAAAGGCCCTCGTCTTGTCTTGGGTCTTCCAATGTTACCTCCTTACTGCAAAGCGTTCGGTGGATAGCGATGCGTTTCCGCAATTACTCGACTAATCGAGTAGGAATTTGGCAGGTCGGAGAATCATAAGCGTCGTTTCTTCTGGTACAGTTTTCATTAAAATCAGGTAACACATTAGAATGTCAAGCGACTCCGATATTATCTAGTGGTTAAGATATCTGGACAAAAGTTAAAATTCATTCACAATTTCATGGAAAAATCCCCATAGCTATGTATGTTATGTATGTGAATAAGTGCTAAATTTCCATTAAAAATGTTACTTCGAGATTATATTTTCACATCAGAGAGAAAAATCATATTTTGAGATAATTTAACATTTTTCAAGTAGAATGGAATGATCTACAAACCATTCTTCGAAAGTGGTAAAGTGAAAGTCGAGACAACAAGTTAGTGATTGCACTTTTTGTTGATTATAAATTTTCTTAAATTGACCGTTAATGCCCTACGTTTCTGGTAATTGCGGTCGCTTGTTGATTAATTACAGTGCTAGAGTAAGTGGCTCGAAGTTGCTCTGCAGTCCGCTAACGTGTCTCACTTGAACTTTTTATAAAACGAGGCATCTGTAATAAAACGAATTTTTCAATTCTCTGGATTGCACGAAAAAGCTTTCATACCGTTTTCATCCCGGCGGAAAAGACAAATTACAATCAAATACGGAAACCCTACATTTAACCATGCAATAATTTTTGTTGTTGTGAATAATCATTGATTACAGTTTTGCATCAGCATGAAAAATCTGAGGGGTCGACATGACGTGTTTTGCGTTATATATACGTAATACCAACGGGGATTACGCGTTGTTGCTTTCCAGGCTTGTCGAGCTGCAGAAAGGATCAGACTCTATCTGCGATACACCAAAGTACGTGCACCTATGCAGCTATATTATGGAGCTGGAGACGATCGGCAACTGCGGGGCTATGAGTGCCTCGGCCCTCGTCTTGTCTTGGGTCTCCCTGTTTCCTCCGCACTGCAAAGAGTCCAGTGTATAGGTACGCGTTCTCGCTTATGGTATGCACACTCCATCGCTTGCTTATTCTATCTATTTATAGATATAATAGTTGTACCAGCGGCACAGCAATGTTAATTTCATCGAGTCTCTGGACTAAAGGACGTGCTGTGTGTATCCGTAGGTACTATAGGTAACCGAGGAGCCGCTCTTTTCGATTAGGCATTACACACCGGCAGCAGCAGCAGCAGCAGCAGCGTGAGCGCGTCCAGGGATTAATCTGAAGGATGAGAAATTTATTAACGAAGCTGAAGGAAAAGAGGCCGGTCTTTTGATCACACGGCTAGCAAATTTCTCTGCCCCCAACCCCCCAGCCCTTCTTCCACTCACCCCGACAACATTTAATTTAAATACCTGAGGGGATAATTAATTCTCACCGTAGTATGATTATCCTGTCGATTCTTACTTTAAGTAACAATCGTTTTTATTGCGTGAAACACTTTATTGGCTTTTGTTGGAAGGTACTTGGAAACTGCAGCATTATGATGTTCGAATTGAAAAATAGTTACAGAGATTGACACCTTAAGTACAATTTTGGGTTTCATGATAAGCAAATCAGCGCTCATTTTGAATTCGATAAAAATTTATAATAATTTATCGTCAAATGACACCAAATGACATATACTTGCTCTACAAAAGAATCAATAAAAACGGAGAATTTTCCATATTCGTTCCTTATTGTTATTAATTTTTCAAAAATCTATCTCTACGGGAAAATTGAGCAATTTTGGATTTCTCGCAGAGGAAACTCCGTAAAAAGTTAAAATGAATGGGGTATCGATAAGCAAGGTTCTACTTTGCATTTTTGTTTTTTAACAAATTGAAAAATTTTGGTTTAGCAAACTTTTAGTCTTCAAAAGATAATATCGAAAAATTCAAATTTCCGTATAATCCAAACTCTTTTGTCGATTGCCACTAAATTGTATATCTACCAACATGAAATATTTCTCCGTTTAAGCACAAAATTTGGGCTCACTAGTTTCTGTTTTCCAAAAATGAATGCAATAACCGCAATTTTTCGAAACGTTTCGCACATACCTACGGAAATGTTTTTCTCAATTGGTTTACCCAATGTTTTGGATTATTCTGAGTATCCGGACATGAAAACTACGACACAATTCTTACAATAAAAACGAACTTCGTCCACGAGAAAGCAAAATAAATAAATAAATGAGTGAATTTTTTCTCGCACTTGTAAACAGTGGACGATCTAGTTCACAACTACGAGATATCAATCTGATCGAAAAAAACCTGAGCGCCACTCTATTGCATTTTTAAGCATAAAAAAATGGCTGCCAAATCTTAGCAGATACATGCCAATCGATATTTTTTTCTGTGTAGGGAACCCTTTTTAATAGCTCCAACTTGCCTAACAAACGCACATTTCGAATTTTAAAAATTCAAAGGAATCAAAGTAACCCAGTTTACACTAATTATGAAACACCGGATAGGAAACTAAACAAAAAACAACGCTGAGCTTCATTTTTGTTGGTATGTGGAAATTTGCACTAGGTCTTTTCCTCCATGCACCAAGACCCATTTGGTAACTCCAACTTGTCCACCAAGGGCTAATAGCACATTTCGAATTTTGGAAATTCAAAGAAATCAAAGTAACCCTGTTCATACTAATTATGAAACACCGGATAGGAAAGTAAACGAAAAAAATTGTTGAGCCTCATTTTTGTCGGTATATGGAAATTTGCACTAGGTCTTTCCCTCCATGTATCGAGGCCCATTTGGTAGCTCCACCAAGGGCTAATAGCGCAGCACATGATCGCGTGCCGGTGAAGCTATCGGCCGAACCTCTCTCCTTCCGAGGCAGAGAAATGCACCTGTACCACCAGCGTTGAATCCACTTAAAATGCTGCACATTGCATTTTCATGGGACTTAGGCGTGCACGAGTTCGTAATATCTCTGAGATCGTTCGTAAACCGAGTGATCGACTTCCGCAGATACACACAATGCTTGCCTTCGTCGAAGGCACTTCCACTATATACTACGAGAGTATATACCCCAGCGTCCGCTGCACTATCTTCAACCGGAGGTGAAGCTTAGCAAAACTCCCGGTGCAGTCACTGCGAGAACTTGTGTCGTGCTGAGTGTGCGCAGAAGCGAGAGAGACTTATTCTGGTTCTGAAAAAGAATACAACGGCATCAGACAACTCATAAGATCGGGACACACACTATTTATAGTGCCGCTTGGAAAGACGATGATTATTTTCTTCATTGCGCGCGGAGATAGAGAAGAAGAATGTGTTGCGCTCGAGTAAAATGAAGAAGAAACTTGTATTCTGTCGCTAAAGCATAATAATCATACGCGCTTTTATAGATACGGGCTACAATGTTGTGGTTGAAATTGCCGTTTAAATCAACGCCGAAGCACGTTGGACGAAGGATATTCAAATCAGGCAAACTATCCATTGATATCGGGACATTCTTGCGGGAAACTCGTCGTAAAGTATTATAAGGAGGCTGCGGGTACAAACGCATAGATGCATGCTAATGTTTACGAAGAGCCATCCCGAAGATGGTACACATCGATGCATCGTATACCAGAATTTAATTTCCAACGCGTATGATTATTCGTAACGGTATCGCTTAATCTCTGCGTTGCAATTGCATCGACAATTATAATTTACGAGGGGTATGTCGTAGCATTTTTTCATCAGCCTTTCAATGATCCTCGTAGATTCTGTGTATAAACTTTGCTAATCGGTAGGTCATTTGAAGATTTACGACGATTCACGTCTGTTATTATCATGGCCTCATTTGTCTGAAAATATAAGCTTTTACTTGAGTGCTCTTGGAAATCAATTCGTTTTCTTACGAACAAACACCGCCAGTATCGGGCAAGTAACGGCGGGAAATATTCGGTATCATCAATGTGGTAATTAATTATTAACTTTTTAAAATAAAATTTTCCTAACGGACCACCTCCAATAATTTTAATAATGCTATTCTATTTTTATTAAAGAAAAAAATGGAAATCGTCGACGGATACCATTTTTGATAGTTTTCTGGAAAGTGATATGAGTGGGATTTGAACCTAAGACCTACGCGGACTACCTGAACTATCTAGCTACCTAACAAGCACACTAACCACTCGGCCAAACCTGCTATATGGATGTCTTATACTTTTAGTCCATAATAGTTGCATCTAGGATAACAATCACAGGGACATCAGATGGGTTTGGATAAAAATTGGTACACGGATATTTTTGAAGCCACTGATTAAAGAACTCAAGTCTGAATTCAGAAATTCAAAATGGTGGATCCAATATGGCTATTCAAATGGCAATAAGTTGGATAATTGGTATGAAACAGGAAACAGAGAGCCGTTTCGAATCCAATGTGGCGGCTAATATACAAAAAATGACGTTATTTTCATAAAATTGAGTTTTCAGGTTTTTTAAGACAACTGATAATTATTCTCAACTCGAAAATAAAAGATAAAAAAGGCCGATCCAAAATTTAAAAAAAGTTCAAGTGCAAAATCTTGTTTAAAACGTAGGTAAGGAATTATGTTTTTTTCTGGTTGTCACGAGTGCTGCCGACGATGCGCGATATTGAGGTTACATTAATCATTGGCATCAGGATGATGGGCCAATGATGGACGAAATTTGGTGGACATTACTGTGCCGATGATTGGCAGTCATTTATTGGCCATGCGTTGGTTAAATAATACCAAATATTTTAAAAAATAATGGCAGTAAAAATTGATAGCCATTACTGTGCCAATGATTGGCAGCTGTCCATTGGTTATACAATGTCCATATATTAGTTATACAATGGTAGAAATAAAAAAATAGACAATGATTGTAAATAATTGGCAAGTAATAATGGCCCACGGCTAAAATCCTATACTTGGCCAATCATTGGCGTTAATACATCGACCAAAGTCGGTTGAGTGATGGTAATTACAAACAAATTAATGCTAATGGCGACCGATTCTAGCCCAATCACGGCCCAGCCATGGGCGAGTTACACTCGGCCGATTATCAATAAATATATATGGGCCAAGAATTGGGCCTGTTGCCAGTATTGGCATTTTCTACATGGGCGTCACAACTCCGTTACGTGGACGAGGTCGATACTTAAGTTCACAAAATACAAAAACACAATTGATAAGCTACTACTGCGATTTTTTTTTCTTTACATAGGTTTGCTACTTAAAGTAAATACAGAGTGATATCAAGGTCCGGCAATCGCGGTAATATATTTCAGGTGTGCGAGCGAATCGGCGCTGCCTCTATTGTCGCGTGCGGCTTGGAGAACCGAGTCCGTTGCTGTTGTGCGCTCTCCAAAGCGAACAGACGCGCGCGGTTTTCACTTAGTCCCGGACTCTGGCGCGAGAGAGCCACACCAGGACAAAGAGATCATTACAGTGGTAAGAAAGGCGAGACGACATTGCAAGGAGCGCACGCCGCGCTGTGCGCGACTCGACGGACACCTCGCACGACTCGCGTAACTGGAATTCGCACACTAATAACGCGCTACTCCAGGCAGTCCTCGCAGGACACAGTTTTATGTGTCTATACGTGTATGTGTATATGTATAGCTTGGGCTGGAGTCACCGACTGCTTACAATAAGTGAGAACTGGACGGTTGGCGATAACGATTGTCCGCGCGAACGACACGCGGCACTTTAATTGAGAGAAAAATTTTTAAATGTCACTCTGCTGAATCGCATATACCCGTTTATGCTTCGATTGAGACGATTTATGGAAATAATGAAAAAGTCTAATTCCTAATATCGAACGGTTTAAGACGATGCGTTAAAAGGGTTTTTAAAAGGGTCGAGGAAGTTAAGACACACGAATCAAATTATTGACGAGTCGGTAAAATAAATTCTGAAGGATCCTGCGGAAATGTTGAGATGTAAAATCATAGCGCTAATTTAAAAAAAAAATGAATTGGAGAAAAAATAGAGCAATAACTTCCTGTGATTTTCGATTTATTTTCCACGAATCAAACTTTAGAATGACATATGGACCTCAAATTCGTTCAGTTTCTTCGAAATGTTTTATTGCAGTTTTTAAAATTATACCCCTTTGTGTTATTTTCGGAGATTTTTAAAAGTAATCTCATGTGTGGAGAAATTGTATTCATTAGACTGAAACGATTTTTTGCACGCTGACAGGCTGTCAGAAAATAAGTTTTCTTTCTTGGTTTTTTTTTGTTTCGACTAATAATTTAGTAAAGCCGGATTTTAGTATATACAAAAATATATAGGGAAAGGTAGGGCAAAGTGGGACGCTCTGAAAATTTTTTAAAACACGTTGTTACAATACAATTCAAGCAATTGTGTAAAAGACAACGTTTGTTAAAACTGTTTTGAGTAATTAAAGCACAAAATCAGACAGTTCCGAATTTGGGAAAGTGTCTTTGCCCTTTGCCCAACAATTTTTTTTTGCTGGTGCTTAAAATCGACTATTGGAATCGCGTCTCTAGGTCGAGTTTCTGAGTAAAAAGCAGCAACGATACACTTCGCGTTTCGTGATGAAGCCATTTTTTTCTCAAGTGTCCTACTTTGCCCCACCATCCCCCATCTAAATAACCCATCAACTCTAAAAAATAACATATGTTTGGTTAAAATTTCTGGTCTTTGCAATAAAAATGAACGATAAACACTTGAGAGATGCAAACCTTTTAAACGCCCGTTTTTCAACTTGTTGCTCTATTCACGTTTTTTTTTGGAAAGATGAAACTTTTTTACGTAGCTGTACGCCTTGACTTTTTTCTTTCAGAGATTATTAGTTCTGTGTTTAATCAATTTTATAAGGGTCATAAAAAATCGTAATAATTTCACGCCCTTAAGATATTTTAACCCTAGCATCCGCTGCTTTCAGCATTCCAAACACTGAAAAATGCCACGTTCATTTCCATCGCTTGTTTGATTATGTTATTGCATAAAGTAAAACTCTTCCAAAATTCAAAGTTCTTCTTCGGTCTCTTAACTATGCGATAAAATTCTTGCCATCCCTGAGAACGCCTGGACCGCGCGCTCGTATGCAAGGACCCAATAATGCCAACCCCTGAAACATTTTGCACAACCCACGTTCATGGTTCTAGTGTTGCGAAACCGCAAAAAAAAATCTGGAAAAAAATCGAGCAACTATATTTCGCGGTATATTTGACACTGACAAAGTTGGGATTAAATCAACGAGATAAGATACGGACGTTTGTGAATAATTGGCAAAATTACGCATATGGACACAGAACCTGTTGCGGTAAATAAAATATGACATCGTTTTAATATATATCCAGCGTATACATAAAAGAATATAAAACATTTTTCCTGTATAAATATCCCGAGTGTACTTCATTATCATGCGGGGCTTAAAGGCCACTGTTACCTTTTTACCAACTGCTAAGTAGGTTAGCCAGATAGGTGTGTCCGAAACAAGAAAGGTTAGTATCAGTATAACGAAATATACCCGCCACTGTATGACTGAATAGTGGGAAATCACATTCCTGCATATTACTCTGTTTTTTATACATTTGTATATTTTGTAGATAGAAGCTAATAGAAAGATAAACGACTAGGACCAGTATTTTACAGTTGTGCGCTAACTGATAAATCAACCAGTAGTCGAAAAGCCTCGACGATCTGAAAGAGAAAGAGAGAATCGATAGCTCAAGAGTCAATATCGATAATGGTCAATCGAGTGAAATTGGTAGACTATCCATCGTACCAAAGAGATCACGCTCTCGGTTCCCCGAGGCTCGGGGGTTGTTGTTGTGTGCACGCACTATCGCAACATGTACAGCTTATCGAGTGATTGAGAGGGCGTACTACCAATCGTACCGTTGTAGCCTAAACGATACGCTCACCAGTCGCGTATCAGTGGTTGGCCACGTAACAGCACAAGCACAGAAGTATGCCAATTACTTTAGAGACTACAGCGACAATGTTGCAGTAGGTTCGAAGTAACACTCGTCGCGAATCGTTTAGCCAACTAACCCGTTATCCGAGCTTGTCAAACGTGGTTTTCTACCGCTCACGAAAAGCCAGTTTGGCTCCGCAACATAGAAACTCAAAAGGGGCGAAATGGCATAGAGAGATCGTACTGTGCAAAAAGAAAAAAGTAGTATGAAAAGAGTATTAGAATAGTATTGAAATGGAAAGTATCGGAAGCATGTCGTATTGAACGAAATCATACTCCAATTAGGTATACTCATAATCGAGTAGCAAGTATGAAACGATTATACGAAAAAATATTCATGCATCGAATATTTTTTTATAAAAAATAATAATCGAAAAATAACATCGATCAATTGTTGAATTTAATTAAAAAATACTGTAATATTTTTTCGAACACTAATTTTATACTTAATACTTGACTATGAGTAATCGGACTATGAATTTGTCCAATATCAACGACTTCGCGTACCTTTCATTTTTATACTATTCGAATACTCTTTTCATACTATTTTTTTTTGCGTCAGTACGCACCATTTAGAATTTGCAATTAAGTAATAATAATTAATTCATCAGTGCATGACTTCCTTTGCATGGAACAGCTAGAATTCTTCATGGTTTTAAATCTGCCTTTATCAAAGTAGTAGCAAATACTCTAATATTTTTAGTAGAAAGTACTCTAATCTTTTTTCGTACACTAAATTTATCCTTAATACTTGAATATGAGTAATCGGACTATGAATTCTGTTTTACTTCACATTCCTTTAATTTTAATACTATTCGAATACTCGTTTCATACTACTTTTTTTCGCGCGAGTACGAACCATTTAGAATTTGTCGTCAGGAGCACTAATCCATAGTCTAATAATAATTAAGTAATAATAATGAATTTGCCAGTGCATGATTTGTTGTGCATGGAACAGCTAGAATTCTTCATGGTTTTGAATCTGCCATCGAACATCTGGATGGTACTGCATAAAGATCTGGATAATTACAAAGTAGTAGCAAGTACTAACGGAGCTATAAATGCTAGTCACGAGTGCAAGCTTAAATACGTGCTTGCAACGTCACATTATAGTATTTTAACGGGTAAGTCGAGGTCGTTGGGTCAAACGATTGATCGAGTAGCCATGAGCGCGTGTAGAATAGTCCAAGTACCAGAAACCCATGGACCTACACGTTCGCAGTAACGCCCCTCATTTCCCTGGTGAGCAAAGAATCGCACGGAAAGCGAGGATAAGAAGAAGAGGACGAAGAGGATCGATGCGACTATTCAATTACTCGTCAGCGCTGCAACCGCTCGAGCATGCATTAACATTTCACTTGCGTGCATTATATGATGAGCGATCAGCAGCCAGCGGCAGGAGCTCTTCACTGCATATACTATATGACTATTGCCCTTCTGAACTCTTACCAGACAAACGGTAATTTCACCCTGACAGTTATTTTTCATTCGGAGACCTTAATTTCCAACGGGGAAACTTCCTACAATTCACATAATGGAGAAACTCTCTAGCTTATTGCCTATTCTATCGCTTATACCGTCAAACTACTTGGCGCTACCTCTTCCACAATTTTACATATGGTTTATGGCTATTATAGTTCATACGAAGCTAAATCGATGCTGTAATAATTTTCCCGAGAAAGAAAAACAGAATGATCAATGGGTCTTGACTTAGAATTTTTTTTCTAATAGATTCATTATAGTCGAATTTTATTATGGTATTCTTGTGGGAAATAATTTTTTTTTTTTCAAATAGTGCAACATTTTTATATATAAGGGGTTCAGTCATCCTAAAAATAGCACAGCAATTTTTTTCCCTACATTTTGGTATATTCGTGAACAATTAACGTTTCGGAATATTAAATTCGCCAATGGTACATTAACTGAACTACGCGAATTTAGTAATTTTTCCTTTCAACAAACATTTCTCGATAACAAAGTATCCTGCTAAAAAAATTATAAGGAAAAAAAGTTGTTTTTCACGCTTACCAATATGCAAACATTTTTGTTAAGCACTCTAAACAAACTTTTTTGGAGCAAGGATACTTCAAGTCTTATTGTCCCACCAAAACCCTATAGATATGAGGGTTATTAATTTTTCATTATATTCTACAGGCAAAGAACGTATTTTATATCTCAAGACCTGCTTAACAGATTCTTTCGAGTTTGACAGCGGCTCGTATTCCATTGCTATAAAATATATAGGCGAATTTTGATTTCATATCTTTCGATGTTTTTTTTTTTTTTTCAAAAAAGGATGGGAATGCTCTTAGTTCTCTAAGTGTAGGTTGGGATTGAATTTGGCCGAAATCAGGGAAGGGCATCGGATTTTCTGTAGTTATAAAATTTATTTAAAAATTGACTTTATTTCATTAGGGTTTGCAAACGTGAACTAGCAAGCCCAAATGTTGTACGATTTTGAAACGATATTCAGTGATGTTAGATAGATAGTTTAATGAAGATCGGTAAAAGAATTCAAATTACATGGGGATTTAAATTTTTCAATATCATTTATTGAAGACCAGAATGTCGCTAAACTCCAATTTTATTTATTTATTTAGAGTAAGCTTGCATACTGCTTCCTTATTATTATTCGATCATAGAATACTCCAAAAAAATGTATGGAATTAGTTCTGTAATTTTTAGAATGGTAGTATACCCCAAATATCCATTTTCATTTTAAAAAATGTTCCATATCAGTAAATCACTGAATAATTTTCGATTGAATGCGACGTTAATGGAATTAATAAGCCTCGTAAGCTCAAAACTAATCGGACCATTATAACTGCGCTAAACCATAGATTTTCACTTTATATGGTCAGACGATTAAAAAATATGTCTCAGGGAATATTATTTCCTCACCATGTCTCCGTCAGTTGGATTCTATATTTATTTCTTCCAAGACGCATAAGTTTTGTTTTCAAAGCGTTAGAAGACGTGAGGTCCTTTATATATCAGTGGTGAGTCCACGACGGAAACATTGCCGGATTGTACAACTCGTCGTTCTCATCTTCCTTCTCATTGGGCTCTCTAATAACGCGCACACTATAGCGTGGATATTCTGTAAAGTGGCGTGTGTATGTAACAGCGGATACAGTAATACCTCGGGGCTCAGGATAGAGAAGGACTATGGGGTCTTGTAGTGGTGTTGCCACGACAAGAGCAGGATTGCATGCGAGAGGTGCATGCACCGTCCCCTCTGCAAGAGATCCACTGGTGGTTTATCGAGGTTCCACGTAGAGAGCATTGTGGCCGCTGCATAATATTAACATTAGTGGTGATTAGTGGGCTGCCGGACTCCGATCCTGGCCAATAGCTCCGAGCTCACTACTTCACCATACACTCTTTCTCTATATGCGACCTTCCATCCATTAGGCGAGATTCCCAAGAGAACAAGCGAGACAGCAACCAAGAAAATGAAAAAGACAGAGAAGGACAACAATCTCGAGGTCGGATTGGATTTCATGGCTTGTACCCTCTTTCTTCCCGAACTGGCCGCGCTCTCTCGACCGATTCGAGGAAACTATGAGTATGCACCGAGAGGAACTATAAGAATGGATAAAAATTAAATAAAAGGCAACATACATGGACAGGGAAAGAGATTAGCAGCTTTGGTGGATATCAAAATTTTTTAAATTGAAGGTTGCAATGTTCGGGAATTCTGCAAAGCGAAATGCTTAGAAGTTTTTTTTCCCGGCTTCGCTAAAATAAACTTATTTTGTGGGCATTCACGCGAAAATGAAATCATTATTCTCTGGCTGTCAGGAATAATGAGAACGGTATTGCACATGATTAGGTGAGTTCATCATTTGTCATTCGTCATTGGTTGAAAATAGACAATATTTGCGTTCATTTTTGCAAGTACGGAATGTGGTTATTTTTTTAGCACTTGATCTTCAAATCGCGTGATTCCCGTCCTCGTCCAGCTATCTTTACCCTCGACAAAATCACGCAGGTCCATCTATTTCAGGATAATTTTGCTATTGATGATTTTACGAGAGAAAAAAATGTACTCCCCTAAAATTATCAATAGGATAATCATCAAAAATGTAGAGGGCACTGAAAAAAAAAATGTATTCAAGCAGTCGTACATTTCTGTTAGATAATGACTTTGGTATAAGTGTTTTAAGCCTACAAGTTTAAAAAATGTGCAAAGGATATTATTGTAATGATACCTATATATGTGGCTATCAAAGTCTCCGCGTATGAAGCAGGTGCTGAATCCCGTAGCCATTTTGAATAATAATCGTGCGGGAGATCAATTTGTTGATCGAGAACATTAATAAGTTGCGGGCGCGAGCCGCTTTCATTTGGTCAACTGAAAAGGCAGCGGGCGTATACACCAGACCACGAGCCCGTTCGCCAAGTCAGGCGTGTGTCCGATGCCATAAATAGCGGAACGTCTGATCGTCCATGTGTGAGTGCATGGAGGTCGTACGTTGCGTGTTCATGCGTTTACCGAATAACTTTCACGATAGTTCTATCAAGCCGACCACAAAAAGCAAACTGGTACGGAATGAGATAAAAACAAAAAGCGCAATCTGTAATTGCGTCTGATCTAATTCTATAATCATTAATAAACGATAATTTCATATAATCACTCCAGACCGAATTAATTTCGTCAACAATAATCGTCTTTTTATCTAAACCCTGAAATTTATTGATGCGAAAAAAATATCAATTTCATCCAGTTTTCATCAATAGCTAATCTTGTAAATAATCGCCATTCAATCAATTTCTCATGATACCACAAGAAATGATTTTGAAAGCAAACGGATTATATACTTCTTAAATAATGTGCACCCACAAGATAAAAATAAAAATCATAACGATCGATGGAAGACTTGTATCTCAGAGGAAACAAGATGTTGCTACCAAAAAAAAGCCTGCTGATGCACACCGCTTTGCCTTTGTCAGAAAAGAAGACTTCTCAAAAATGAAGTAACATTGTGCCGAAAATACTGAATTTTAAAGACTGATTTTCACATTTGATACCTGCAATACCGTCCAATACATCACTAATCGATAGTGGCATTTGGAGACCGATAGAACTGTGCAGTCTGATAGTTTCTCGTGTCCTCAATTTTGCACACATTACTATGCAATTACAATTTAGCATACATCACTAATCGATATTGGCAATTGGAGACCGATAGAACTGCGCAGTGTGATAGTTTCTCGTATCCTGAATTTTGCCTGCGTGCTCTTGTAGTCCTTTCCCCTGGCACTACTTCTCTCTTTCGATAACCTCAACGCAGCTTTGCCCAGCAGACAAATGAGAGGCTCTTTAACGGTTGGTCCTTGAGGACGCATTCATGCCGACTGCGTCAAGCCATCGCAATTTTCAGAGGAGAGTCTCCCGGAGCCGGGTGCCAAGCATGCAAAGCGGTGGATAATGTGTCCACCTCGATATATCCTTTTTTTTCCGTGTGAGAAGTCCCTGGGCCAGCTCGTTTGTACCCCGGTGGTCAACGGCTCGCGTTCGTATCACGACAAGCCCTTCGCTCTTCTCTCCGTCTCTCTTTTCCTCTTTCTTATTCCTAGTCAGTCTCTTCCTCTTTTTCTTCTTCTTCCCGCGTGTGTGTTTTATTTCGTTTCTTCTGCGGCAAGCGCTTCTCGGACCGTCAGAAAACACTGAGCACACCGTGGCAAGGTGCTCATGGACGTCCATGGTGGTGCACATAGCAGCACAAGCGTCCCCCAGACGTTCCTGCCGGTGGTGCGCGCTGCCGTTCCGCTAGCAACTTGTTACCCCGCCACGCATACATCTCCAAGGCCCTCGTATGGTGGAAACAACACGACACCGGCTTGTTTATGCGCTCGGTTGCTCACTTGCCCCTGTGGCGGCCAACTAAATCACACCCCGCGGATTTTATATTAAAACAAATAATTAATTCAGATGCCCCCGACGCGCCGGGTGGTCGGTGCCGGCCACATACATATATACATGTGTGTGTGTGTATGTGTGTCTTTTTGTATATGGATATACGCCAGGCTCACGCTTTCTTACAGATCTCTCGTTTGCAGATATATTGTAAATGTAACTGGGAATATAGGTATACTTACGTAAACCTTCGCGTAGTACACACAGAGCTGAGAAGAAGAGATGAGCGCCAGATTCTTATATGTGGCTGTTGCGGCTACGATGTCCAACTATGCGCAAATCAGCGGATTGGATGCCTTCCTGAAAGGGTGTAGATGTTTTCGATGAACGTCGGATATCACGGTTTATGTAGTGACAAACGCCATCGTTTTTGTGACACTTTCCAACGGATGTTAGCAACACTCCATGACGCATAAGAATGTACAGTAGGGCCTCGATTAATGAGGTTTATAGTGGGTTTAGTCGTGGGCGAGTTGTGTCGGTTGGAGAATAATGTTCACATAGTCATAGTGTGTTACTTACTGGAACGAACCATTTTTTGATGCTGCAGAAATTCGTCGACCAGGAAAACAGTGTGCTGTCAAAATATTTGATCATTTTGTTCATACGCCTAAGATATTGTACATTATGTTGTGCAGCAAGAACCAATGGTTGACACTTGCGATGACGTTTCACACGATCCACAAACACCAATTTTCGTTGTTTTTATTCGGACCGGATCAAGTATACACTAAAATACTTGACACGATGGAATCTCGACACCAGAAAGACACTGAAATACGCAGTTCAACTTGAAACAATTAAATCTATACATCTACAAATCTGTGCACTGAATAAACTTGACAAAATGAAATCCCTATACCGGATCAATGTGTCTGCACTAAAAAAAAAAAAAAAAACGAGACACAAAAAAATTTTTGCACCAATCGCGGGATTAATTAATTAATTTATACAATAGATAAATTTAATGAACAAGTGAGCCAAATATCTGCAAAAGGTTTCAGAAAGTAAGTTGTCGATTATTTTCTCTTGTTACGTTTTAACGTTTGCACAGATCAATTTATAAACCCATTGCGATAATTTGTTATTCCAAGTCTCAGATAGTTAGCGATGGGATTGTGCGAGCAATGAAGAAAATGTTCGAGTCGAAAGAGTAAAAACAAGACGAGGGATGAAAATCCGGAAGGTTACCGCGAAGCAAAGAACGAGGAGAGCGAAGCAACCGGCCAAGCGTAAAAGTTTTCCCCATGAGTTTCCGGAACTTCGTCGAGAGAAATTCTTCGGAAAGCACAAAAGCTCTACTAGCCAGCCCTTCGACTCTTTCACTGATCCGTTCTTACTGCAGCGCTATTGACGACCGGAGCTCCAAGCAAAATTGACTTTCTGTGCGAAACAAACGAGAGAGTCAAAAGTCTCGAATAAGCTGATAACTGAAGCTCCTGCAGACGAACTGAGTTTCGCTTCACCGAAACTTTCCTCGTTAACAACGGACAAATTGTTGCTCGATGATCCAGCTCTTTTCATTTTAGATTCTTCAGTACGCGACTTCCTGTCGTATTGTATTCGAAACCCATTTGATCCTTATTCGAATGAAAAGAGAAGAACAAAAAGGGTTTGAAGTCAGACCTTGCATATTGCTTCTTCATTTTCCAACTTTCGTCAGCTTGACGGAGTATGTTCATCAATTTTAATGAGCAAGCGTAACGCAAGATGCAAAAAATTTCTATTAGACAGCTACAACTTTTCATAAGTTCTCAAGTTTATAGCTATTAACGGGAAACAAAAAGTTCAACGCTAATAGAATTTCAGTCATAATTGATAAAGATTAAATCGATTTTGATATATTTTTGTAAAGTCACGATTCTCCAAATACCAATTTACGTATAATGTACAACTTTAAAACATTTCAGTCACTTACCTTGTTTGCATAGTTATGAATTTTTTGTTAATTTCAAAATTTGCATCAATGTTAATACGAAAACGAATTATATAAAATGGATTTTCTTCCCAGACCGTGTCCCCGATGTTCCAAACCATGTCGAGTATCCAGTCATTAAAATGTCAAAGAAAAAAGTGCTCGCAACAAAATCATCCCCTATGACCCGCCGAAAAACGTTTTCAAACTTTTTTCCCAACTGAGTCCATCTCTAGATGACTAGCATTTTATAACAAAACGAAAAATAAATGTTCAACGGTCCGATAAGACACGACGTTCGCAACATCCGCGATCATTAATTTTCATTGACCGTCCATCACGAAGGTTTCTTTTTAATTTGCGCACCGAGCTCCACATATTCCGCCCTCAAAAAGGTCATTTTTATCGCGACGAATGCATCCCCGTGTGACAGCTTCACCACTGCAAATTATTATTTATCACTTCGTCGTTGGCGTCATCGTCGATGCGAGTGGGGGAGAAGCGTGTGCGCGTGAGAGAAAGAAGAGCACCCCTTGCTTCAGAATTCACGAGGCGCGTTTCTCGTAATCGTAAAATGCCAGAAGAGCCACACGACGCCAAGTTTAAACTCTTCCGCGTCGCTTGTGCAAATCATGGTTCGACTATATTCTCCGTTTAACCAGCAACCAGTAGCGATGAATGCCTTAACGGTGCAAAGATAATCGAGTGCCGCGGAGACGAAGGAGATGAGTGTATATATGCGTGTTGAGACGAGCGTTAAGCTCGTAAGAGGCGGGTGAAAGTGGGGAAGCCGCGGAAGGAGGAGGGGAGGGATTGGAGCGCTCGCCGGTCCCCATAACTCGAAGGGTGAAGGTGAATTGCAGAAACGGCCCTTTAGCAGTTGGTGGCTGAGGCCTCGTTAACCCCGACACCGTTTGCCGCTGGTGATGCACCTTTCCGTGCGATACTCAAGTCCCTCGTAGCCTCGCATCCTCCCAAAGAGTCTTATGATCCGAAGCGTCGAGCAGACATCGAATCATCCAGATCACTCGCCGAAGTCAGCGATAAACGAAACGGAAAAACTTTCCTCGCAAAGGACTTATTCATTTTGCTATCCTATGCTATTTTCCGTCCTCGTCTTAACCTCCAAGTTCCTCTCGACAGCCACTAGCAGCAGTGCATCATTCGCTCGTTCCTTTCACTGTACTTCCGGATTATAAATAGTCAATTGGAGTCAAAGGAAAGTATCAATGCAGCGAGAGAGATGAAGAGGGAAGGAGAGGAAGATCGTAAGAGGACTGTACACACGCTTGAGGCTCTTTTATCTTACATATCCTATGGTTCCAGCACCGGCACACTCGCAGTCAAGCGTCTAGTAGTGCCCCGGCGCTGCTGGACTTCAGAATTACGACCGGAAAAGCTCTTCTTTGTCGTTTTTTTTTATGCGCAGTAAGTTCTGTATCTATCCACTTGCTTTCTGCGGTAGCTGAAGCGAACAAAAACTCACGGTTTTTACCGTGGACATCGAAACACGAGAGCCCCAAGTTATAGCGCGCCACCAACGTGCCGCGCTCTGAAACTAACCAGTCGCTACGTAGTATTACCACCAGAGGGATGAGGACCCTCGGGGGGAACGGGAAATCGGTCTTTGCGTCCGCATGCCCGCACGCACACAATCGCTCGAGCGATAAACGCTCTTGCCACTGACTTTGGCTTCCCTATTACGATACAGTGTACGGTAGCGCTGTATATACACACACTATGGGGTATATAATGCAGTGTGTACCTCCAATGACGTTCAATGTAGCGTGACGGGACGATACTCGTTTTGCGGGTGCCTCATGGATCGTCGCGTCCTGCTGTGCAACTCACTCACTATATATAAATATATATATATATGTATATATACAAACTGTTGTGGGACACTCGCTGTACCGGCCCTTCCCTTTTTCTTATGCGAGACTGCCAAGCACCACGACATCTACGGGGGCTGCACATCATTGCCCACCCGTTGTTGACAATACGTCTCGTAAACGCCCCCGTGACTCGTCCTCGTGATCAAAGACGTGTGACCGATATAAGCAGAAGCTGTTTCGACGTTGGTGGCTTCTCCTACATGACTTGCGGTCATAAATGGTTTTGTGATACACAAGTGCGGAAAAACGGACTTTCGATGTGGGTTACGAATATGGAGATCAGGAGTAAGAACGGTGGTTGACATCCGTACGTTACACTGCGGAATATTATTTTGACGGGAATTGAAGTGAGCAACAACTTGACTCGGTCCAATCTAATTCGTGGGCGGCAACTTCAATTCAGTTCCCGCTGATAGTGGTACTGAGTCTCTTAAAATTTTGCAGACTTTCGCGAACGTTTTGTCAGCCTGATTTAATATTCCTTGCCTCCAGTCTCCTCGGCTACGAACTTAGTTGCGCTGCCATGAAAAAAGAATGGGATTGTTATGATAAACAGACATATCTCAAAAAGGTTTGTTTTTGAAATTCGTTAAGACGAAAAATCTTTATAAATGTTCAAAGTGATTTCGAGATCGATTTTATCGCAAGTTTTTAAAACTGATTTGAGCGGAATTTTTTACATAGCTTTAGCATTTTTTATGACAAACATTTCAATCAAGACTCAAATTAGTCAAATCGTCAAATTTTCGATCGACCATAAAATCATCTTAAAAAGTTGATAAAAGCAAGTCACAAACTTCGCCCAAGTTAGTCGGTAAACGTGAAATATGAACATTTTTGAAGATATTTCTTCTTAAGGCGTCTCAGAAATAGCACTTTTTGATATATGTCGGTTGATCTTAATTTAATATAATTATTTTTGCGCGGACTGTTAGAAATTGACGGTGCAAAACTCAGCCCGTGTAGACTCATAGTGCTACCCATTAAAGTTTCAATATTAGCACTTTTCGCGGTAAAAAATAGACACGAATGATTTCGTTACATTTATCCGCGTGTCAACAGCGGCATTAGAATTTTGTATTTATTTTACGAACTGCGATTAACGAACGAACACTGCTTGAGTTTGATTTTAACACCGCATGTTAAAAAATAAAAAAACAGTGTTCGTTCATCGTATGAACCAAATCGATGTTGATTGTAACATCGGATTGAAAAAAATCACTTGTTATTCGAAACCATCAGTACATACTGTTTATTTTCAGCAGTTTTCCACAACGACCTTCCAAAACTTTGACACGATAATTGCTAAAACGTCAGAAGATTTTTAGTTGCGATGAATTTGAAGCGAAACGTTAAAGCAGCCAATACAATTATTGGTTCACTATACTTAGGAGGGAAGTATCGGAAGCTGAGAAGGGAACCGAGACTTCAGCACTCTACCAAGTTTCAGTACGCTATATCTGACTCTCTCTCCACTTTCAACGCTTGTAAGATTGCATAGTCTTTCATAATAGACCTTAGCACTCGTTTCACACTAATACCAGTGCAGGGCAAGTGAACCGATCATGTTTGTGTTTAACACCTTTACAAATGTGTAATTCGTGTTTCTGTTAGGGTTCTCCTCTTGCCGCACGGCCAGAACATCAACGTCCGGGTGGCCTCTGTGTATCGATAAACGATCAATCAACCGGTGCACCCGTGACAGGAAGGGAAAGAATACACTTAAAAAAAAGACTGGAAGTTTCCATCCATTAGCTCGTCAATCAAATTGATTGTACGACTGTGACAGAAAATTGAGGTATTATTGCAATGAAATTAAAGAAAATTAAACAAGAAATAAAGTACTTTTGGTGTACAGCTAAAGCAAATCATTTGAATTGATATGAAAAATAGCACTGTTAATTGCAAAAAAAATTGACATCGCACTTAGATAGTATATTTAGTATACCAGGCTGTGAATAAAAACTTCCAGTACAAGCACATTAAATATCAAGTAGTTTTTTTTTCACAGTGTAACAGAAAAAGACTGGGAGCTAAAAGTTCGGTGAGGGGTGACATTGGCTACTTTCCCGCTACCAGCAAGCACCAATTACAAAATACTGAAATAAATCAAAAACACATACGAGGCATTCCGTATCAATTTTGACTCTAAAAAAAGTTCAGACACATTTTTGAAATCAGGTAAAGCGGTATAAATAGATGCGCCAAATTACAAAATTTAAACAAAGAGTTCCGAAATAAACAAATTTTAAAAAATGTTACGGCTTCCGGTTTCGGCATCGTGAAAATTGCCTCAAAGTTTGTAAGTGAAGATCGAATACAGGGTATTTTTATTTTCATGTGATTCCCAAATGTTATAAATTATACCAATTCAAGATAAAAATATAAAATTCAAATAAAAATGAGAAAAAAATGAAGCCCGGTTTATAATCAATAAACTCGAAAATGTTACGCCAAAAACATTGAAAAATATATGTTAGCTTTTGATGTCTTGATGAAATGTGAAGCAATAATTAAAGGAAATGTCATCTTCAATCCTCTTCCACTTCTATCCGCATTACCCCAATCTTTTCTGCGACCAGTACCATTGCCAGAGACGGTGAAAATGGGTACATGTGGGTGGGACGGAAGGTGGAAAGATAAAAGGCAATGGGGTTAGAGGGAGAAGGGGGTTGACCGAGGGAGAAATACAGTGGAGCAGCCCTCGCAAAGGAAAGCAAAGAGGTAAGCATAGGTTGGGAGTGGTGGAGGGAGAGGGCTGCTCTGGTGGTAGAAGCTCCAGCAACGGCGGCAGTAACGGTGGGGAGGGCTGGTGGCCCGCAGAGTATCGACCCGACGTCGAGGAGGCTGCCACTGCTGCTCCCGCTTCCAGGGTCGCCGTCGCCGGGGTTTTGTTACTATAGGTATGCGCCCCCGCTACCACCCGCGTATCTGTCCATTATGGGAGTATACAGATCTGTGCACAGCAAAGACGTCAGGGGCTTTCTCTCCTTGTACCTCTTGTATACTCTAGTACTATCGTTGCTCACGGGTTACTTATACTTCGGTGCACGTAAATTGCAACCTCTGAGACTCGAGAGCTCAATCACACAATTCACTGTCGAATTATTTAGCTTGTCTCTCTTTTTTTCATCGCCATTGTAACGACGATGTGACCAAACCTCATCCCATAGAAAATGAAGTAAATTCGAATGTTTGAGGTTTGAACACAAAAATGAGATATTTTACCGGAAATGACAGACAAGAAACACTAATCGATTAAAAATAATACCATTCTGAATGAAGCAACTGATTAAGACTACTGAGCCTTGCATGCAAGCTAAAGAGTGCCCATGTGGTCCCGGCTGCGCTGCAGACTTTCAGCGGCTATGGGAATATATGTGATGCTTCTTTGTCGACTTCAATACGGTATTGAAGTCTCATTTCGTTGAAAATGTTGCGCTGATCACAGATATGGAAGAATCTTCAGAAGAAAAATAATGAATCGACGTGGCAATACAGAGAAAGATCGATGACAACACTTTTTTGCGTCTTTTGATGAAAATGTATCATTTGTTCGACAAAATCGATCACAAACTCCGATACAGTAGGACAAAATACAACGGGTTACAAAAATAACCCGACAAAATACAAAATACAATTTTTGTGATGTTAGCTACAGGCAAAAAAAAACTTTAAATAAATTTTGAAGAGCTACCGAATTTCGTTATCAACGAAAGAAATTGTTCCGTTAAACACGATTTACTGGCTGATCGACGAATAAAAAAATTTGCTACCGGCGCATTTGCATCACATGACTTTTTAATCATATTCGTTATTGGTGTAAAGTTTTTGTCTTGAATTTAGTGAGGCGTAGTAATGAAACACACATCAGAGATTCAAGAATTTCGTAAATTGATTGTAATCAATGTTTCGGGTTACAATTTGTTGAAATTGCATTTTTTAATTCTAGCGCCCGCGTGATCCTCTGAGATCTTGCGAGGTGACGCCGCGTGAAAAGGTCTAAACCCCGCAATGTTATTCTGGTTTTGGTCGTATTATTGTCGTCGCAGCGAGTTTGTCTGCTTCGATTTACATTTCGGTAATTTATGTATTAAAGATTTCGAAACAGACACAACATGTATTTCCATGATAATATGAATCGATTTAAAAAAAATTTTAATTGCAATCATTTCTCTATTAGCATACTGATAGAAAGTAAACATTTTATGGTCTGACCCAAAAATGTTTCATTATTCCCATTCATCTTTGTATTCATTAGAATTTGACCTGAAAATGTTTCATATCTTTAATACACGTGATTTCGAAACCTTAGCTTTCTGTCAGATTCTAAACTAAACGGAACTTGTTGCAACGACCAAATATAAAATTATTTTTTATATTTGCGACAGTTTCAAACGTGGCCTTAACATCTCAGATTAGTAGCCATATTTAATTAGAGAGAAGCCCATTCATTTAACAGGTGAGTGTCGCTTGCAGACTCGCTGAAAGGTCCGTAACAATAGGCTGAGCTTGGGAAAACAAGAGAAAGAGGGGATTGCGCGCACCTCTAGTGTACAACGATCAGAATATATAAAGCGAACGCGGGAGTGCCGAGGTTGAAGCGCTACCAAGCAGGCGCATCGTCGACCTATTACAATAGCGAGTTCTACTCCTCCCCGGACTCTGCCTTCTCTCATTGTCATCCCAGTCAAGCCTCTCTCCCTTCGCGTTTTCTCTTTGCCCATGCGTCGATGCGCAACAGAGGCATTGTCTTGCCGAATGGGCGGCGTCACCATAGAATAGTTCGAGCAACCAGCCACTGAGCGAAGTGACCAAACAGAGGTCGTCTTGGAATGTCGAATGAGGTTGTAGCTGTAGCCATAATGTATCTGCAACTTTACCCTCAATTACCAATTCATAAGTTAGACAATTTTTATAGCAACGTTTCAAGAATGACAAAGAACCTGCCCCGTTTGAATTTCATCCAATGGTAACATCATTTAGATCCATGGAAGGATTACGATGCAATCTGAAAGGTAGAATCTATGAACTGTTCATTATAACCATCCGCTTGATCGCTTCCTATTGCGCATCGACGCTAATCGAGGTGACCAATCAGAATTCGTTTAAGGACATCGAACTAAGTCTAAATGATGGAAATTTGATTGTTCGCTGTATTTTCATAATCTTCTGTAAACTGTCCTAGCGATGACAAAATATCTGCACTTATATCTTCAATTGCACATTTAGCGGACCAATAATGATGACGATATTTTGATGGTCCCACCAATTGTCATATCGTCGGAATCCTCGGGGATTATCTACAGCTTGGAAGATGGAAACTATTGAGCATTGATGATAGCCGTTTTCTCGTGTCTCTGGATAGCAATCTTCTTGATCCGTTCCCATAGCATCGGATAGGGATGAATGGTCCGAGCGAAATCGGCCCTCTCCAGTCTGTACAGTTCGCACACCTCAACAGCCACAACGCTAGCAACGCGTCGTTCGTCGGGCATGACAAGCGCAATTTCACCGAAGTGAGCACCGTCCTCGAGATGGCAAACCTCCTTTCCGGAATTCGTGTAAATGGCAACAGTACCGGATGCGATAAAGTACATGCAATCGCCCGGTTGGTTAGCGCGCACAATCACATCGTTCGTAAGAAATATTTCGGATTTCAGTAGGGCCACGATTCTCGTGAGCAAAGATATCGGCAGATTGTTGAAGAAGGTCACATTCTCGACGAGCTTTCGGCAGGAGTGCATGCCAATTTCCTGGCGCATCTGCGATGAGACAGTGTTGAGGATCTGGGTTTCCCGGAAGTAACGCTGCTGGTAACGAAATTCGTAGTACGTGACGAATCGCCGTTGAACCGGTCTGGGAAGTTGCTTGTGTCGCATGTACTTCTTCAGTTGAGCGACCGTCGCTTGGTACTCAAGTTTCGAGCTGTTACAGCCTTTGAAGTACTGCATCACTTGGGCAACGATAATGGCAAAGACAAGCATACCGACAAGCTGTATCGCTATTGCCAGGTATTGATCCTCCGAAGCTTCGGGTTCGGGATCAAGAAATCCCGATCTTGTGAAGGTCGCGACCGATCTGCTCCAGCAGGACCAATAAACTGATTGATAATCTCTGAACCACATGTCATTGATGGTAGTCCAAGAAGCATTTTGTGGTCTTTGGGGCGTTCCAACCGACACCACGACAATCGGTACGATCCAATTGATACAGGTGAGCCAGTGGAAGGCTATCAGCAGCCCAGGAATCGTGTAAATTGAACCAAACGGTACCTGAGCGACTTCGTAGGTGTTGAGCATCCTCTTGATGTACAAATGTGCGGAGAATAACCGTAGAGCATAAATCATTGAGGACAGTTCACGTGCTACCATGCAATCATCCCAACAGTGGAGAAAAAAAATATCTGTCGGCAATGAACCCAGCAGGTCTGGGAAGAAGGTACCACGTAGCACGTATCGTCTCGTTATCATCTTGTAATCCATCTCTACCTGGCGCAATGTTGTGTCCAAGTACCTGCACTTACGCGTGTACCAACGTTTTAAGTAAGTGAGTTATGGTCTATTGGAGGTGAGATAACACTGGTGAACTCGTTCGCGTTCGTGTCCCATGTGAGACACTCGCCCTTTAAGCCTGCTCACCCGGTAGTAAAATTAACGAGTATATCCATGCAGAATAGAGACAGGACGAAATTCTTCGTTACAGTCCAATGGTGAGAACTCTCACGAGACATGTCGAAGGCCGCTTGGTAAGGGACAAACAACATCATTCCAATCATCGATAGAATCATCACGCCGTCCCACCAGTGCCTCTCGAAAGATAATTACGGCGATAGATGGCGTTGTGACTCACGTGTATACGACTATTTATGGATTAATGGTAAATTGTTAACGGTACCTGAATAAACTGAATGGATGAATGATGTTCGTAAAGTTTCGAAGATGACGACGTTTCTCGTAAATAATCGCACCGTGAGTCTTCAGATATCTCTGGGCACTTGAATTTTTCGACGAAGCCATTAAAGTTCCGCGAAACATTAACCAAAGCTTTTGGCAACGTCCGCGAAACGGGTGAAAAAATATTTCCTCTGGTTTTATGTTAATTTCACAGTCGTGCTCGAAAGCGATCATCTTTAATAGCTCTTTTTATTTTCGCTCTTTGCGGAATAGGCGAAGATTTGGCTTAGGATATCGTTACCTGAAGCAAATTGCAGTAAACTGAAGTATGTTAACCATCGCAACGAATCACAAGATCATGTATCCCGAAATCAATTGAACGTATTCACTTATTGGTAACGCGTCGACGTATATGAATTACGTGTGCAATAAAAATTAGTCAGTTTTCAGTTTTGGCATCATTGAAGAAGTGAAACTACAAAAGTCGACACATCTGTTATTCAAATTGCACGTAGCCCCCTATTAGTTGTATCGTGTGGCTCAAATCAGTCAGCAGGTGGTCAAGTTGTTATCAAAGCGCCATCAGCACTAGAATTAGCGAAGCTTCTTTGCGACCGTTGAATACATAGTACGGTAACCTGTAACGTAAACTTTTCCGGAAAACTTATTATCAATATTGTCTTTCGGTAAGGCAGGTTACAAGTTTTCATGTTTCATATGCACGCACTGTCGGTAAGGTAGCGATCGTATTACCGACAGAGTTCACTAAAAAATCAAAAAAATTGGACAAAAGTCACAGGTACAATTCATCATTTTCATAATCCACTTTTTTTAAGCTCAGAAGTAAACTTACCGACGCACTATACCGCTGCAACCTCATGATTTGTCCACTGTTGATAAGGTAGCGAGCGTGTTACCGACGAGGCTCAGCGAGCAAGAAAAAAACGGTTCGTCGTGCTTCGTATCCACGTGCAAGGATGGCTAGAGATAGCTAAATCCCTAAATGAACGCTCGACATTTTCTACAATGGCTATTGGACAGAAATGACAAGTCCAATACAATGCGTCGTCGGATACAGAGGAATTGTTAGTAGTAGCGATTCGCCACCGGGTTTCATCTAGCGAAGACTCGGCATTCTTTGTATATTCCTCGGGTTGACTGGCACAAAAATGTTGCGCGAACCTGTCATTACGTAATAGAAAAGGGAATTCACAGTAGCATCGATCATTAATTAATCACGCGTATTATTCGGCGAAATTGTTCCCGACTTTTTTCCAGTTATTTATCGGTCGAGAGGATTTTTTTCAGAGCAATTTAAATACTCTGACGACTTTGACGCGACGGGGGGGTAGGTTATGGGAATACCAATCGCCGCGTCGTTTTGTAATGAACCAGGACGTGAAAATTTGAGCTTCCCGAATGCGATGTGCCGATTGTTCGTAATCAAAAAAACAGTGTCGTGATCGTTACGTGGATTATCGTTAATAATAACAGGCTCGAAGTGAGTTAATAAATTTTTAGTTCCCATTGAAAGTTGTGCGGCACCGTGATAGCAGCACTTCCGCCGGAACAGCATTGCTCCCGAATGATCACGTGATACGCGAAGATCGGACTTCTTAGTTTGTGGCCACGAGGTTTTGTGGTGGAAAATTAAGTTTACCGGGTGGAAAAAAACAGGCCCAAATATTTTTGTATCAGTACAAAAATGCCCTCCAGCAACCCTTTGCCACCAAAAGAGAATGCCTTGTTCAAGCGAATATTGGTGAGTTTGTAAGCCGCTAACCGTGCACTTTGTTTTGGCCTCTCGAATCCCGGTTTAACGCGAGTAACGAGCTAGCCGTTGAGCTAATGATGAGGCACTCTTATCGAAAACACTGAACATTCATCATGGCTCGTTACGTTAACCTCAATGTTATGAATGAGAAATCCATCGCGATGTTTGCAGCGTCTTTATCGATCTAACCCAACATTTTATAACCATCACCCAACCTCCCAAATTCAATGTCATTTATGGTCATAATTTTACTCGTGTCTTATTTTTTTGTAATATTTATTTTTGTTTTATGTCGTTTTTTATTTTCACAGAGGTGTTACGAACACAAACAGTACAAAAATGGGTTGAAATTCGCCAAGCAAATACTTTCCAATCCCAAGTTCAGCGAACATGGCGAGACCTTGGCGATGAAAGGTCTCACACTCAACTGCTTGGGACGCAAGGAAGAGGCTTACGATCATGTCAGACGAGGACTCAGGAACGATCTTCAGTCTCATGTCTGCTGGCATGTTTACGGACTTTTGCAACGCTCCGACAAGAAATACGACGAGGCTATCAAGTGCTATCGCAATGCTCTCAAGTGGGATAAGGACAACATTCAGATTCTCAGGGATCTTTCGTTGTTGCAAATACAAATGCGGGATCTGGATGGCTATAAGGTATGTGCTTTTTCAATTTTACATATCCTCGTGATCGTAACCCTCGACAAATCGGTCAAAAAATTTTACTGCATTTCTTGTGACGTTCGATCCAATTTAATTCATTTTTTGCAGTTACACAAAAACACAATTTGAAAATAAATATGAACTACAGTTCTGTGCTGTTTTGTAAATTGACATTTAAGTATATTTTACATATCTTTGTAATCGTAACCCTCGACAAATCGGTAAGAAATGTTTAGTGTATTTCTTGTGACGTTCGATCTAATTTAATTCTTTTTTTGCCGTTACACGAAAACACAATCTGAAAATAAATATGAACTACCGTTCTGTGCTGTTTTGTAAATTGACTAAGTATATTTTATATATCTTCATAATCGTAACCCTCGACAAATCGGTAAAAAAATTTTAGTGCATTTCTTGTGACGTGCGATCCAATTTGATTAATTTTTTTGCAATATGAAGTACCGTTCTGTGCTGTTTTGTAAATTGACATGTAAGTATATTTTACATGTCTTTGTAATTGTAACCCTCGACAGATCGGTAACAAATTTTTAGTGCATTTCTTGTGACGTGCGATCCAATTTGATTAATTTTTTTGCAATATGAAGTACCGTTCTGTGCTGTTTTGTAAATTGACATGTAAGTATATTTTACATGTCTTTGTAATTGTAACCCTCGACAGAACGGTAACAAATTTTTAGTGCATTTCTTGTGACGTTCGATCCAATTTAATTAATTTTGTGCCGTTACACGAAAACACAATCCGAAAATAAATATGAACTACCGTTCTGTGCTGTTTTGTAAGTTGACATTTAAGTATATTTTACATATCTTCATAATCGTAACCCTCGACAAATCGGTAAAAAAAATTGAGTGCATTTCTTGTGACGTTCTATCCAATTTAATTCATTTTTTGCCTTTACACGAAAATACAATCCGAAAGTAAATATGAACTAACGTTCTGTGCTGTTTTGTAAATTGAAATTTAAGTATATTTTCATATACAGCCAATTTCCCCATGAATGGAATCTTCTCTTGCATCTTTGAAATTGAAGAACAAGGTTGCAAAAAAGACAACTTCATAAAAGATTAAATTATGATTAACTGATATGTAAATGCCTAAGTATTTCAAAAAACAATCGTTGGTTACGTTTTATATATATTATAGGTCATTTTTGTAATCCTGAGTGCAATGAATGCCATATCGTACCAAGAACATATTTCAAGAGTACTTTGTATTTATTTTTTAAGAGAACCGTCTGCATTCATAAAATTATGTGTTTCTTGTGTTAATCTGAGAAATTCATCATTTTTGATTACACTTTTATATCTCAATTAGATTCTTCTTAAATAGTTTAAATAATATCCTAGTTCATGAATATTTAGGCATAAAGTAGTCGAGCAATCTTCGTGATTATTAATGACAACTGTTGTTGAGTAAAATGGTGTTCTTATTCATTGTAGGACACGAGGTACCAACTTTTTATGTTACGGCCAACGCAGAGAGCCTCCTGGATTGGTTTTGCCATATCGTACCATTTGTTGCGTGATTACGAAACGGCTCTAAAGATATTAGATACTTTCCGTGATTCTCCTATGGTAAGTTAAGCAATTCTACATTTAAGTTGAATAAATTCGAACTCTACATTGATAAGAAATGTGTAACATCGATAAATAAAAATGTGCAGGTTTGCTACGATTACGAGCACAGTGAATTGTTGCTGTACCAGAATCTAGTGATTCAAGAATCCGGTGAGAGCGAACAGGCTCTGAAGCACCTCGACAAATACAGTGATCAAATATGTGATAAAATCACAGTAAAAGAGACTTACGGTCAGTAGGCTTTATACAACAAAAATTTCTTTGAATAAAAATCAAATGCAGGAGAAAAACTGAGTGTGAGATTGAAAAATTTATAGGTAAATTGAGGCTCGAGCTAGGACAACACTCAGAAGCAATACAGGTTTACAAGGATCTCCTAAACATTAATCCAGAAAACACGACGTACTATGCGAGATTAGCGGAAGCAGAGAGACACGCGACGCCCGATGATACCCTACATATGCTTCAGCGATACGAAGAACTCTTTCCTCGTGCTCTCGCTCCTCGTCGCTTGCAACTCAATTACGCGTCTGGCGACCAGTTTAAAAAGTTGGTCGATCAATATTTACGGAAAGGTAAGTTCCTTCTCCTTAATTTCACAATCATATTGAAGTTTGCATTGTCGGAATGCGAGAAAATGAAAAACAATGAAATTCGAATGGCACCGAATGCTTATGGTACTGATGGTACAATAACGTTTTTGATTATTTATGTATGCATTATTATTTTTGATTGTATATGATAATTTAAGTACAAGTATAACGATCGCAGACATGCCAAATTCAATCGAACGACAAGCGAAATTGGTCAAGGTTAAACTTTGATAACTATGCTAATAATTCCAATGGACATTCTAAAATGATGTATTTTTATGTATCTAATAGAAGTTATTATTAATATCGCAACCCTAACAGTGAATGGAATCTTTGAATTTGTTTATATCGTATTTCAACGATGCGACTTTCAACATCATATTTTGAAACTTATTCGTATTTCGAACTATAATGAAGACTCATAAACACGTTATTGTATTTTTGAAGGTCTACACAAAGGTGTTCCTCCGCTATTCGTGAATCTTCGTTCCTTGTACACGGATCAACAAAAAGTAGACACGATACAGACGTTACTTCTCGAATACAAGGACGCGTTGAAGAATCACGGTCACTTTAACGATCTCGAAAAGGATAATCCTCGAGAGCCTGCATCGGCTCTCCTGTGGACGTATTACTACTTAGCACAGCATTTCGATTATCTTGGGATGACGGAAAAAGCGTTGACCGAAATAGACGCTGCGTTAACTCATACGCCTACGCTCATAGAACTTTTCGTTACCAAAGGACGCATATATAAGGTAGAATCCTGGGAAAAAAGGCAATATTTATTTTCCTTACTTGAAGAATAAATGAGAAATTTAATATCGTTTCTGCTTCGGTTTTTTAGCATGCAGGCAATGTTCAAGACGCCTACAAATGGCTGGACGAAGCGCAGGGTCTCGACACAGCCGATCGTTACATCAATTCAAAGTGTGCCAAGTATATGCTTCGCGCTAACCTTATCAAAGAGGCGGAGGAAACTTGTGGTAAATTCACGAGGGAAGGTGTCCTTGCCATGGAGAACCTCAACGAGATGCAGTGCATGTGGATTCAAACCGAAGCTGCTAATGCCTATCAACGACTGGGAAAATATGGCGAGGCTTTGAAAAAGTGCCATGAAGTCGATCGAGTAAGTTTTCCGCATTATCCTTGCAGACAGCCGTTAAATGAGTATAGAACAGATCATACCTGTAGAAAGAAAAATCACAGTAGGTTAACGTTATTAAGCAGATGTTTGCGCACCTCTAAAAAACAAAGTTAACCCGAAAGGGAGGAACCTATACAGATTTGTTTTTTCTTGCATGCTTCTTACAGATGTATTTACTCAAAGAACGTACAGAAAGCTGCCAAACAAGATTTATTTACATGACTTTTTGTATACTTTTTTCTTCTTAGGTTTTTTTGTGATCTTTTAGTTACTCTAGATTCTGACGTTTTTTGTAGGTTGACTGAGTAATTTTTGGCGGTTTTGGTAGTATACATCGGACACGTAAAAACTTCGAAGTCTAACTTTGAACTGTGAAAATTAACTGTCGGTTAGGTAATAATATAGTCCAGAAACTGTTCAACTACCATGAACATATAAATATGCATGTTTCAAATTTAGTAAATAGCGCTGTCGCAAGTATTACAGAATAATTACAAATACCGCTAACTGTTCATTACATTTGGACATATATGCAACATTTATTTAATAAGGATGTGTTAGTTACATTTTTTCGGCATCAGTGGTATTTTGGTGTTTACGTTTTCGTCGGCTACCAATTCTTCTTTCGTTGACTATTTTCTTTACCGCGCTTGATATTTCGTAGACCATCGATTTCTATGACATTATACCGTTTACTCCTAACACGATTCAATCTCCTAACGAAGTTGTATTCTGCAGCACTTTTCGGAAATCATCGAAGATCAATTCGATTTCCACACGTACTGCATGCGAAAGATGACGCTGCGTTCCTACGTTGGACTCCTGAGGTTAGAGGATATATTACGTTCGCATCCGTTCTACTTCAAAGCGGCGAAATGTGCAATGGAGGTCTACCTTCGCCTTCACGACAATCCGCTGCCTGACCCAACGCAGATTCAAGAAATCGACACCGGTGAGTACTGCATCATGTCCACAATGCTAAGATTACATTTTTTTGAAGCGTTATATCCAAATCGCGGGTTAGAGAATTTTTTTTCATCGTTACAATCCGTGACGCTGAAACTGGCAGACAAACTTAGCAAGCTCGGCTGCCTGGTGAGCATGAGCTTTTTGTGGGACAGTACGCGCCCCACACGATGCCAAGATTACATTTTTTGAAGCGTTGTATCCAAATCGCGGGTTAGAGCATTTTTTTTCATCGTTACAATCCATGACGCTGAAACTGGCAGACAAACTTAGCAGGCTCGGCTGCCCGGCGAGCACTAGCTTTTTGTGGGGACGTTATGCTCCCCACTACTGGGGTAGAACATGCTGAGCCCGAGAGGCCCCGACATTGGCCGACGATGCCGCTATATAGATATAGCATTTGAGGGCGCAGCGAGCCAGCGCGTAGATTCTACTGCATGTCGACAAGCAGTTCTATCTATCGTCTATTGACTTTAAACTCATAAAAGTTACATTGATGTACATGCATACATATAAGTTTCAAAAGTAATCATATAAATTGACGAGAGCCTGAGGGTGGGCGGACATAAGTCCCAAACAATTTTCTAACACAATCGTTCCAGCTTTCGTACGGGCTTCCAAGGCTGCGTAACTCGATAGTACGCCTACATGCATGAAACCAGGGGTTCTTAGATTTAAACTAATATTCCATAAGTCGCCACGAATACAACCGTATACAGATTTTTCAGTTAAGAGCATTTGTTCATAACAAACGAATATTGCAAAATTAATCATGTAACAAGCGCCGTGCGTATGCTACCTGCATACACTGTTTAAAAAATTAATAAACCAAAGATTCTTACGGAATAAAACATATAACGTTTAATATGTTTTTTAATGCTAGTAATCGCTATGTCATTTAATTTGTACCTTCTATAATAATTCGGACTCATCAGAATTTTTCAAAATTTATTTCGTTGCATTCCAATGATCTAAACTTCAGCCTCACATCTAGAAAGCTCGTATGTGAGCTGTAATGATTGTGTTAAAAAAGATATTCGAGACTTCTACAGGCGTACCCTCAGGCTCTCGTGAATTCATATGATTACTTTTTAAACCTATATGTATGTATGTACACCGATGTAGGTTTCATAATGTTAAAGTCGTGAATTATTAGTGAACCACAGTTTCTTGTCAACCGATAAGCTACGCGCTGGCTCGCTGTGTCCCCAAACGCTATATCGCTATATCTGCATAGCTGCATCGTCGGCTATTGTCGGGGCCTTTCGGGCTCGTCGTGCTCTACCGCAGTACTGGAAGCGTACCGTCTTAACGAAAAGTTAGTGCTCGCCGGTCGGCTCAGTCTGCTAAGTTTGTCTGCCAGTTTCAGCGTCATTATAATCCTTCGTAAAAAAATACACAACAGTAAAAAAAGATCTGTAAGACTAATGGAGGGACTTTGACAAGAGTTACAGCATTTTGTTCGACTCCCGCCGAGAATGAGTTAAATATATCAGCAGCGCATCGTTTTTGAAGTGAGAAACGTAAAAGGATGATATAGTCTTAAGTGTAAGATCTCGGGTCCAAAATTTTTTTCTTTGCAGGGCACAGAACAACGGTTTTTTAAGATCAAAAACAAAAAAATTATCCACATGTCTGCTGAGTTATAATAATGAAGGTTTAGTCATTGAACTTAGATAGTTTACGATGAAATTTGAAAACTATTCTATTTTCAACCTTAATGTATGTGGATAGAGAACTTGCAATGTTGAATATGTTCTCTTCGTGTATTTTGAAGTATAAGCTTCACGTAGAATTTGAAAGAAGAACAAATGCGACTGTCTACATTTAAAATTGAATCGAAAATCATTTGTTTAGAAATTCATAGCTGTTCGTAACGTTAATCTCAAATTATTAGCTTTTCGTTCTTATTTCCATATTTTCTGTTTAGAAAACAGGTGTGTCTAATTAGCGACTAAATATTCATTTGAAAAAAATGACAAAATTCATATTGGTAGTATTGTGTTTATACTTACTCTACGAACATAATTTTTCCGTGTTGTATATTTCGGTGTAAAATGATTTTACAATACCTGGAACATATTCTTGATTTCTCTACAATTGAAGGAATTAATAGAGCGGGATCTTGAATTATTTTCGAGGCATACAAGTTTTATTTATGCACGCAGTGAGCCTTAACTTAAACACGTTTATCCCTTCAGGGTTTACCACTCGAGTCCAAACTGTTGGACTTGATTAAAACATATATTTTAGTAGACATAGTAATCGAAGAGCGTAGTTAACGAAGTTCGACGAAACAACACTGAAGGTTCACGTGAACCTGAGACAGTTATGTCACTCGCATCACGTCGCGTATATATTATATACACATTTCTAATAATTAATCACAGACAATACGCAAAAAAATCACACACACACACAAGAGTCAGTAACGAGCCACGTGGATGATCGCAGCCTCGCTGATATGCGTCCGTGTCCTAATCGAGGCAGGAAGTCGGGTCACATTAATTAAGCATTAATCAGAAATCGTATCGATAATTAACTTAGTCGCGTCGTATTTACACAAGTAATAAATATTCTATCCAACGTCGTGCTGATACAGCAATCGCACGTATGACACCCACGGTTAACCGTAACACCAATTATTATCATTATGGCATCTCGCGATTGCCGATTATTACAACAAAATAAAACGGATACGAAGAAACAGAAAGTACGAGCGTTTTCTCCCTTAAGCGTTTCCGGGTCCGCGTCTTCTTCGTCTCGAGAGTCTGGGACCTCGTGGTCTCGGATACAAATATCCGCCGTTGACATCCTGTCGTTGGTTTATAGCCTGTGGCGTTAGGAAATAAAAGTGGCCACCGTCGCCGGGTAATCTGTAGGCAAAGTACGAAGCCTTGTCGGTGTTTTCATCCCGTATCGCGCCTGGGTCGATAAACTCGGCGTCGGGATTGATGGGTGGTCGTGGATTCCGATAATTCACATTGATGTCACCAGCAAGAGAAATAGGCCTAACAGGATAATTTTGTCGACCTCTTTCGACCTCTCGAGAGTCTCCGAGAGGTACAAAGTTGGTGGGCGGGTTATTCTGCTGTTGAATAATTCTTTGCCCACCATAGCCTCTGATCGGGGCCAATCTTTGGCCGGCCAAATTTTGCTGAACGTAATCCTGATTCTGCAGTTGAGTCTGCTGAGTTCTATAACTTTGGAGAGGAACATTGATTTGTTGCTTGGGATTGAACCCGGGTATCCATTCGCTGTCGGGATTAACGGAAGGTAGAGGATCCTTGTAATTCACTTGAGTGTCGTCCTCGAGATTGTACGGCTGCTGAGGTTGGTCCCCGTAGTGTACTTTAACCCTGGGAGGTTTGTACGTCACGGTCTGACGTCCATTGTCGTAATTGTTTGAAACGTAAGTCTCGACTTCCGGATAGACGGGCCTCTCCGTAACGCTACTGGTCTTACCGTAAATAGGCGTAGTGTTAGCTAAACTTTCACCCCTCAGCTTCTTACCGAAGTTGGTGAAGTATTCCTTGGTTACGTCGTCCAACAGTTGTTCGTCTTGCTTCGTATAGTACGCGTGATGAGGATTCGGTGTCGCATCGATTATCGGACGAGTTGTACTGCTGGGATACGAAACCGGCAACCGATTTCTGTAGTTTATGGTCTGACGTTCAGTTTGTATCTGTTGTTGTGGTAGAGTTTCGCCTCCCTCGTAATCGTACTGTTGGTTACCGTTGTTTTCCTCTCGAATGTCTTGCCACTCATCAAACGGTTCTGGCGTGGAGGTAGTTTGTTCAATATCCTGTTTGTAGTACGATTGCTGTTGACTCTCCGGTTTGTAATACTCTTGACGCTGCTGTTTTCGTCCACGCTTGTAGTAATCCGCAGCCTCATAGCTGTACTGATAAATCGGTCGAGGAGTCAAGCCCTGATCGTAATCGTATCTGTTACCGTCTTGTGGTTCCCTAAGATAACTTCTTGGTTTCGTGGTCGAGTAATAAGGGGTTCTTGGACGTTCAGTTATGCTCTGATAGTAAACTGGCGCGGAATCCGAAAGCATTCGTTGTCCCTGAGTTCTCGAGGACACCACGGAATTTTTATTTGGCACTGAATTCGTGTACTGATAGCGAGAAGACGTTTTTGTAACGGGTTCGAGTAACTCGACGTTGAAATCCTTGGGTGTCTGCTGAGTTGGCGCCACCGGAACGTCGTGGTAAGGCTTTTTTGGCTCGTCGCTTTGTTCCGGAAGATCCTCGACTCTGTAGTAAGGCGCTTCGGTTGTCGCGCGATAATAGATCGTCGGATTGGGAGTCGTGCCAATATCGTCTTCGTTGTCCTCCTTGTAGAAATAGTACGATGCTTGATTCGGCGTCGCTCGCTGTCTTCCCGTTGTAATTATGTTTTTTACGGAGGCCGGCGTTGCCTCGACCGCCTCGTCGACGCTCGCAGGTGTTGAACTTGAGAAATAAGTAACAAGTGGAACTGGACGGGTGCTGACGTTCTGAGACCATCGATGCTTTGTTTTCGCAGTCGTAGTTTTCTCCGACGGCTGATCAACAAAAGTGTTGGGTCTTGCCGTGTAAAATTCGGAGATCTCGAGAGTAGAAGCTTTGTTAGTAGCTGGAGTTGTAACCTCCACGAAGGGCGACGTAATCTCTTGAACACGAATAGGTTTGGAAGTCGTCCTTCCGATTGTAGTTTTGTACTTGATTCTGTTGACCGGTTTCATGGTGAACGTACCGTGCGAAGTTTGCTTTGTAGTCGAAGTGGTGCTGCTAGTCACTGTTGATCCCTTGTAATTTTTCGTGCTGGATTTTCTCGGTGGATAGTAGGTCGGACTCATTCTAGGCATGGGAGTGGTACTGGGTCGTTTGTTATACTTCAGATGTTGTATTTTCGTGGTAGTTTTCTTCTCTTCTTGGCCGGAGAAAAAGTCCGGCGGTGGTGGAAGTATAATTCCAGGAACAAGTGGTCCTGGAGGTACCGGAGTCGAGTTATCCTGTTTGTAGGTAAAACTGTACGGTGGTGGATAGTAAATGGACTGGTCATCCTCGTCGTAATCCGAGAGATTGCCCGGGGGAATCACGAAAACGGCACCGGGTGGTAATGCTGGATAAAATGGGCCGATAACGCCACTCGGTGGTGGTGGAACGTGGCCAGATTTTGTTCTTCTGTCCTGAATCGCGGCGCCTTTATCGTCGCCATGTTTTTTGGACGAATTCTCTTGGCTGGTAAGATCCTGCGAAGCGGTCGTTCCATTTTGCGAATTCCCGAAAAACGGTCCCTCTCCCGGTAGGATATCCTTGTTGAATTGCGAATCCCTGTCGTTGCCGTCGGGCGACGTGTCGTTGAGACCGATAATCTGTACCGGCCCGTTATCGCTGAGCTGGACTGGAAAGGGCGGCGGAACCTTCGGTCGTGGCGGTATCTTGACCTGCCTCTTTGGCGCTTTGTAATCGTCGATCGGTGGCCACTCCTGTTTATCCCCACTGTTCTGATGGTCTGCCTCGTGGTCGGGAAAGTTACCACCGCGTAAGACCAGCACGTGGTTCTCGGCTAGCCAGATCTCTTCCTCATCAAGACCACCAAGTGTCTTTGCATTGTCCTTGGGTACCTCGGGATTGGAGAGGTAACTTATGATCCCAGGTCTCTTAGGTTTAACCGGATAGATTTCGTTTTGTATCAGCCCATATTTGCCCTCTTTAACTTGTTGCGAAAGTGTCTTTTTCTCATCATCGTCGTCAGATTTGATGCTATTCTTCTTCTCCTTTCCGTTACCCGCTGATGAAATAATCAGACCGTCGTCCCACGTTGCCACGTCATCGTCGTCGTCGTCATTCTGATGCGATGCAATCGGCGGTTCGGTCTTTGATTCCATTCTTATGTGACCTCCCATTAGGCGCTGTGAAACCTTTTTTCTTGGGTTGGAAGTGAACTCATTGTTTCTGAAGGTCGATGATTTTGGACTCGAGTAGTCGGACGACTCGGAACTCTGAAGGCGGTGACTAGTGTTGTCCTCGTTGGAGACATGCCTCTCACGTCTTCCTGAAGCTCCGGACGCCGAGTTAAGTGCACAAATAGCCAGGACAACTAGACACACCGGGATTAGCTTTCCGGCAGTAAAAGGCAATGCCATCTGAAACAGAGGAAACCAAGAGTCTTGTCATCACTTGTGTAATCGTCCTCCTGCTTTAAAATTACAGGTTTCTCGGAAAAGTAAACAAGAGAAAGAAAAGTAAAGTTATAAAAACTCCTCAACGCGTTACATTTTCGCATTCTATTTTCGCGTCGCGACCGAGGAAAGCATTAAACTTAGCGTGACGGAGCGTGGGTGCTTTCACGCAACACTTCAGCTTTCCCTGGACTGCTGCGTTGGAACTTCCGTTAGAAATATATAATTCTATCCATACGCTGACGAGCAAAGTTTGTGGAATCGCTGAATAAAATAATTTATTTTTTATTTGTTCTGTCTTTTGCTTTTCAGGTATATTACGTGTGTGGATTTGTTATAATCTCTGTAGCGTTTAAGGAGGCCCACGCATATGGAATTCAATATTTTCGAATTGAACGCACTCTTGTTTTCTCGCCAGTCAATAGTTAAATTCCAATAAAATTTCACCTTTAATGGACAGAAGCAAGGCAGTTTTTTGTCAACATCAAAGCCAGATAGTTCAACCTCCTCCGTTGTTAGTCAGATTACGACTTATCTAAACTTTGTATAAGTCACAACACACTTTTTATAGAATTATCTTAGATTCTGTAAAGAAAATAAGACACCTTAGCAGCAAATCTTGTGAGCAATCGTTTCTAAATCAGACGCAATGTTGAAAAAGCCTAAATCTCCTTTATAATTGAATATGTTGTTGACTTTCATATTGACGGAAAAATCCTTCGCTCCATTCCCAAAGGACGGATTCAATTGAAATCTAACATGCGACTGAAAATCATTTCCTCAGTAGCATTAATGCATCCTTGGGATATTATCGAATTTTCGTTGGTTGAATCGGAGCCCGGAATGCGCGATACAGGAGGTTGCCACGCCTTTCGCTCAGCGGTAACAGCAGCAGCGGCACTAAGCCGGTGAACGTTCGTTCCTCGCGGTCGACAAACATTCACGGGTCACTGGAGTACGGGCCAACTCGTAATGACGTGTAACCGTCGCTGAAAACCTCCAGGCTAGTGCACGTTTCTGCACTCGTGATGCATTCGCCCCGCGTACCGTACAAAACTATGTATACATACACTCTGCATGTAGTCTGCATATATACGGTAGTACTTTCGAGCCTCGGTCGCTAACTCGTGCCCGGCTAAGTTTGCGGAAGTGAAGCACTCACTAACAGCATGTACTTCGTGTGCCAGCTTGGGTAATCCCGATACAGGCATTTCCGACACATAACTCTGCACTCTCGCGCATCTTACAACTTCCACGAGTGCTACTTCGCGTAGTAATTTGTACCTTCTTCGCATTTCAAGTGCGCATCGCGGCGTGCTCTTCGCGTGCGTAATTATAGTCTATTATGCTTGAGCTCACCTAACACCAGCAAATTAATTGATAGACGAAAGTTAACGTTGAATCGTTGCTTGTCGTAAATTGTGCATTGACGGTAATGGCAAACGTAGAAATGTTCGGACAATTATGTGATTTCGTTACCGGATCATCGTCGACTTTGGCTCAGGGGCCTATTAATACATTTCACTCTCAGCCGATGCCCGGTTCTGACTACTAAACGTGTGTCATTCTGTCCTCTCGCCAATAAGCTATCGGAAAATGAAATACCCTGGTGCTCTTCGACATTGACTGATGACGCTTGTTCTTTCGACTAAAGAGCGACGAAAGGAGAGACAGGAAGCGGGTAGAGACGGATTTTCTGTGCGGTGTTACCACCGCAACGTGGGAACGATGTTAGATACACCGACGAAGAGATAGAAAGTCATTTTTTTTCGGCAATTTTCTCTCTTTGGTCTCACGTTTATTTTTTCCATTGCTTTAGGTTGTTCACCAATTATATGTTGCTTTTCTTTCTCCCCGAAAGCGCAATTAAATTAGAACTTATGTACTTTTAGACAAAAAAGTTCACGTCCACATGAATATTGAAATCACTGGTTTCTCTAAGCCGTCACGAAACAGATGTATCGACGAAATTTTTGTCGAGTTTATTGTACGAGCGAAAAAAATTGCTGTTCCATCGAATACAACGACAAACAATATCGAGCTACAAAACCAGCGTGCATGTGATAACAGATTTTCGGAAAGCGTTAGAAAATATTTCTCTGAAACTCTGTAGACTAACATTGGTCGGCGGATTTTCCCAGCGACCCGACGCAATTTTACATCCGTGGTACCAGTAACGTTGACGAAGAAGAAAAAGAAGCTTCGTAGTCTAATGATTATTCTATAGATCAGTTGAGCCAAGTTTATCGCAAAGTGCTCTCACGTAATGACACGCGTCTTGCAATTTGATTTCACGCTTAACCATGCAGCCCGACATGCCGAAGAGATTTACACACGTCTCGTGGTTTTTCTCTTCCATGTACGTATTCGCATTGAACAATCAAGCTGTGACTTTCCGGTTCCCGTGGCAATCGATTGAATAATCTGGAGCGCATGCACCAAGAGAGCTCGATACGTCGTATCGTGATCGAAAGATCCGATCGAACGTGAGATACACGTGACTCCGACCCGCCTGTCTCTCACGCCTCTCGTCCGGCTCCCCAAGGACGTACGATCGGTTTCGAAAAACTAGCGGTGCAGAGATTTTTCGAGCTCTTATACGGACATTCCTTGTACCATGTGGACATTAAGTTCCCGGCTCTTAAGCTTTTTTTCTGCCGGAACGCAAGACGCAAGGAATAGTCGATGGGTTCGGCAATTCCAAAAACGACATTAGCCAAGTTTTGGCTCGAAGCCAATCACTTAAATTGGCCGACCGTATTGCACCTCCGAGCCGGAATAACGTCGAATTCGTTTGAAAACTAGATAACCAAGTTTTCGTCATTAAGCCCGTGTTTATTACTCGTGCACTGTACACGTGACTTGTGTAGCACGTTTTCACCACCTTTCCCACACCTCATGCGGCCAACAGGTCCTTCAAGGACGCACGTTTTCTCGTTATCCAAAGCATGAAGTACTCTTAAGTCTCTAAACACTGCAAGACTATAGCGACTGACAATTTGTAACGGTGCATCGGATTGCCAGTCGAAAGGAGGAAGTTGCCTTTGAACCAATCATTTTTTCTTCTTCTTCTTTGATTTGTTTTTTTGCAAGCTGGCATGTGACGATATTATTGAGCTAATTGTAATTGAGCTGAGAGAAGATGATTACGTGTTTCGCAATAATTACGGCAGGGAATACCGGCGTTCTGCGACGAGGCAGCTGCGCTCAGCATCCGCTACAGTTTTATCCGTGTATTTTAATTCTAAATACCTGACCGACTCTTTATTTCTACTATTGCGATGTTCGGTACAGGAATAGGAATGAGGGAGAGTTTAAAAGTAATTCTAACTCGGAAATGCTCTAAGGCTTGGCTGAGTTCGATCGCATTGAAAGGAGGAAGTCACCACGTTATTCCTACTCTGTGATAGAGCGATTGTGCTGCCAATAGTAATTATTACGTTGCCCTGCAGCAGCGGCAAACACTTTTTCTTTCTGCAGCAATAACTAAGCTCCTTTAATGAGGACAGGTAAAGCAAATGCCCTTGCGATTGATACTTTAAGCTCAAATTATCATGATTTAATCTTCTCACTTTCTTTTTCTGTGAACGAACTAATATTAAGCTTGGCTCGATATCAAATTTTATAAATATCAATGAAGGGGTTGAGATTTTATACGGTGCCAGAATATTTGAAATTTATTAAGAATCGATAGAAATGTTTAAATTTTAGAGAACTTTGAACATTTTTACTTATTAGTTTAAATATACTGTAAAATTAAGTTTTGCCTATGTCTTCCTTATTGTTTCCCTTTCTCAAACTTCCTCTATGAAAAAGTTAAATTTGGTCAACCCACTTTCTTCGCGGGAATAGGTTTGAGAAAAATGAGGAAGAAAGGCTTAACTTTGCAACTTTTTTTTCATAATCAACTCAGTGGCTTTTTCAGAGTGACATAATAAAAACAAAATGAATGTTAATAGAGTTACTAAAAAAATAATGATTGAATTGTTACAAAGTGATTATTGATCAATAACTAATAATATACACGAAAAAATATACACGTGAGACGGTGAAAGAATACGCGAGTTAAGAAACTCTGTGCACGTTCGTGGGTTCTTGCAAAATCCGCAATAGCTATCAAGCTTCCCCCGCGCCATAAACTTTTACTCAACAAATCGAGCACACCTCCAGACACACACGAGAATCAAAAGTTAGAGAGAACCAACTTCCTTGGGATCGAAGAAATTGTCTTTCGTCTATTAGGTTACAAAATTACTAAACTGATCACTCAACAATTTGCATTGTCCCTAATAGTCTATTGGCACCATTCTGCCTAATAATCGGATCATTAAAAGAATGCGTGGGGATATATTACTCAAAGAATACGACTCGCTGCTGTCTATCTCTCTCATTTATCGATACCCTTACTCGACTAGTCATTAATATTTAATCCGTCGAAATAATTGGACAACTTTGATCAAATCCCTGAGCTATTTCGTTGGAAATGCTTTAGTCGTGTGGCGGCATAATTAGTTTCATCATCGGGCGAGCAAGTTCGATCAGTGTAAGATCAGAAGGCGATCGTTGCTCATTCTCGCAGTGTAGGCTTTTTTTCGGTGGTCATTGTTCGCTCTCAAGCATTCTCAATAATTGTTTGCGTCGCAGACCACGGCTCGACAGCGCCGGTATGGTCAGCCTTGGACCTTGACTATCGTTCGCCTCTATCGAGAATCGAAGGTACACGGACTAGGGCAAAAAGCGTATCGGGTCGGCGCTGTTCGCAAAGCGGTGTATTCAGTGAAAGGCCCCGAGATGTGACCTGGCGGCGGGGTGTGTCTCTCACAAGTTTCAACACTTTTCTCTACGTTCTTGCTAAAAGTAACCGCGCTATTCGTTGTACAATTTTTCCCCTTAAGGTCCTGTCATTACTGTCTCAAGCAAAAAGCGTACTGCAATTTGGAGAGTTATCAACACAAAATGCAATGAACAATAATTCATTTTTCAGGCCACTGAAAATCGCTTCGAAACGATCAAATCTTAGTAACGATTCATTTGCATTCAAAAAATATGATGGTAGATCATATTTGAATGACACAAGTTTCGCACTTTGTTATTTTTTTTGGAAAGTGGGTATTCTCTAAGAACGTTTTATATTAATTGGTATTAATGCTTGATTAAAAAATTGGTTAAAATCTTTTTTTAACTTAAAAATTTACGAAGGATTGGGTCGATAGTGCCGGAGGACATTTGCACGGAATTCACACATTCGTGCCGGCGGTTAAAAGGGAAAAACAAATGATATCGGAATTTAGCCAAGTTCCGTAATTTATTCGATTGCGCATTCCTACTTGACTCTCGTTCCGTATGTAGTACATAGTTCCATTAAACTTCGCTTTTACGAAATAAAATTCCTGCTCTCAGGTGCTACCGACACGATAACGGCATGTACATGACTTTCGTAGATTTACTATAAAGTATGCTGATGCGGTGTAATTTCACGTCCATGTTAGGTCTTACTCTCTTGCCTTCCATCGTAATTTAATTTACTTTACGCTTTCAGTCACTTTCCTTGTGTATTTCGCGGCGCGATTACGATCATCGCACTGGCAGCCGTGACCAGTACACTGGGCAACGCATAATCGTTTTTATTTCTTATAATCTCACGATCGGGACTCCTATTTGGCTTTTACATTTGAGGAAACTTTTAATATGGCTGCAAAAAGGAATTCATGATTCTACGCGCTTGAAAAATGATAAAGATAATCGGATTTTTCTATAATATCCTTTTACGATAATTGTTTAACGATTATTTTTAGAATTTGCACTCTGAATTCCGTTCCTTTTATCGATAAGTCAGAGCCAACTGCATCAGCTTAAGAGTCGAATAAAAGTCACTGAAATTGAGAGCTCAAGATGAGGGTATTTTAATTAGGCTGTTAGTTTCCCCATCTAATCCATTCTGTGAGTGCTCTGTGATTACGAGGAACGGAAAAAAAAATAGAAAATTATTCTACTATTAAGTGATTGTTCCGAGCATGCAACTCTTCATGGACATCTAATTAAATGTCCATTCTTCGCAGTGAGTAATCACAAGTATGAAAGACAATTCGAAATTTATTTCCATACTTTGATTATTTCCAATTAATTTGCACTTTCTACAAAAAGTGATAGAAATATCATTGATCAAAACTAAAATCCTGTAAATATTGATATTTTGTTCTGCAAATTCTGTAACTGTACCGGACATCCATTTTGATCAGCTCTATGCACATTTTCATTCTTTTCTTCGTGCAACCGCTGAGTATTTACTTTCTCGCAGCTATTGAGCCTCACAATATTCATGGCTCTATCGTGACACTACTTTCATACGTAAAGCGAGTCTCGTTTTTTGTTTTTATTGAAGTATTCACTTATTCGAATAACAGAACTCACGAATCGCTATCCGTGGGCAAATCCGTGACTCGCGAATGTCATGCCGGAGTCGCCAACGACGCTGATGTTATATATTAATAGCCATAGAGCCTCAGGCTAGGAATTATTTCTGGATCAAATTCTTAACCGTCTCGAGCAGTGCCAGTCTCTGGCACGACTCATGCTTTGTGCCATTGGTACCAATGTAAAGGCAACGAAAAATAAAAGAAAAAATTGTGCGAGAACGGCAATTAAGTGTGCAGCCAATATACGTTTCTCGTTGCCTAATAACTGCGAATACAATCGATGCTCTATTTGTTGTTTCTGGTATTTGTCCGACGACGCAACGCAGCTCTCTCAAGTGTGTCATTGTTCAAATTATGCTCATTGCTAAATTATAACCATCGAAGAAAGCGAAGGTTTCGTTCTAGTAAGGCTATATTACATGAGAATTTGCACATTTAGAAAATAAACGAGTGCACACCGTCTAGTCTTATATCATATCATTGTACAACTAGTCCCCACTTAACACTTCACTTTCCCTGCTCGTTAGGATAGAAATCGCATGAACATTTTTTTTTTTTTTTTCAAAAATTCAAGTTAGACCGACCAGCACAAAGATAACGATTAAAACTATTTGGTTCTTTGTTTTTCTCTGCAATGTTCACTCATTTAATAAAAAATCTTGTGATTTATAGATACACTGGAAATGACATTCAAAGTCAAAAAACTAATACAACCAAAATATTGATTTTATAAATAAAAAGGCATCGTATCATTGTAGAACTCTTTTTTACTTGATGTTTTACTTTCGTTGCTCTTTGGGGTAGAAAAAGTATGCATTTTTTAGAATAATATTGAACAAAATGGGGCGAGAAAGTCGAGAAACGATCTGTTTTCGTTACTTTGTGCAGTGCTGACTAATTTGGTCAGAACATTCGCTGTTTGATACGTAAAACTGCATGAAAAGTCAGGGTAATTAAGATGAGACAAGTATGTAAACAATGCAAAGAACCTCGCACATTGTTTCTTTATAATGTTTTTCTTTTTCCAAACTACCTAGGACGTATATTAATCGATTTTGGCTTCCTCATAGAAGAAGGTTCGTAGAAAGCGAAAGACAATGTGCACGGTTTTATTCTGCATCTTTCTTTTAAATGACTGGATAAAAACCGGAGTTCAAGTGAAATTTCATTTTTCAAGAAAGAATTTGAAACAAAAAAATGGTTATAAAATTCCAAATCTTCTACCGATCTTCATTAAACCAGAGTAGCATTACTGATCACTATTTTGTTTGCACGGTTAATCTGTGCTCATTACATTTAATTTTCCAAAACTTTGCACAAAAACGTCAATTTGATTGATTTCAGGAATCCATATCAAGTGAGGATGGATTTGAGAAATACTCGACATAGCATTTACTCTGAGTTGTTTGATTCGGTCGAGCAGTTCACGCATATAAATCCGGTTTCTTTTTCTAAACCACTTTTCTCAACGTTTCAGCTCAGTTTACGTGCATTGACCTAACAATATCGGAACGAATGAAAAATTTACCGGTTACATAACTTCCTGTACGAGGAAGCAAAAAAGGCAACAACCTCATCGAACTATTGCAATAAAAATGTTGATTTTATGATTTAGCTTATCGGAGTGAGAAGAGACCATAAACGCGGTGGCACAGCAGCAGCAGCAGTAGCACGAATAGCGTTCTCGACATCGTGAGCGCGAAATACCTTGGCATTGACCGGCTTGCTTCCGACGAGGCAACGTGCTTATGCTTGCATAATGTTGCTCGTCTGGTTCATCCTGATACCCTCAGGGGCCTCTGCCTTCAACTGAAGTTACCGCATTCGCCTCGTCTTCTAGCAGAGAGTCTCGGAGTGAGTTGCTCTCGCTCCTCTCTCTTTTTCGCCAAGAGTTTAGCATCAAGTACTCTCGTGATACGTCACCTCGTGCAGTGAAACGAAACAGGAGATTATAAAAAGACAGAACGCTCGGAGAGTCTCTCAAAGTGCTGCACTGCAATTACCCCTGACTAGCAAAGAAAACGCTGCTGTAAATCGTCAAGGCCAACGTATCCAAATTATTGTTATTGCACTCTTCGCAAGACAGTCACGATACCATCTTCCTGCTGAATTTGCATTATCACATTGGTTGCACAGAAAGGAAATAATAAAGAATAGGCGAGCACTCTGTTCTTCGTCCAATAGAATTTCGCCTGAGGTTCATAGCAATTTGCATTGAAAATGACGAATTTTGTTCGGAAAGTTATACTCGAACCTCAAGGGCTTTCATTCAACCATCGATGCAAGCATTGCAGGCACGCATGTTTTGGTTTTTCTCACCAGAGTCTTCAACGACTTGAGTTGCAAGTCGTAAATGCGCTTTTCTATACTCGCTGCCAGACAAGGTTAACGGCCTAATTCCTACCCGCACAGCAACTTCACTTTCCTAAGACTCCGTGTTAGTACAGGAACTATGCGCACGGAGGCTACACGTAATGCAAAACAGAATAGAATAATTATGTTGGTTTATGTAGATTTTTGTTGGTCGTAGCGAATTTGTTTCTCACGGAATAATTGGGCGGAAAATAATGCGCGAATTTCTTATAGGTTGTAGAACTGTGCTCTGAAAATAAGCTTTGGTTGTAGAGCACAAAATTCTTAGGAAGACCAAAAGTGATTATCTTTTAAATAGCCTAAGATCCTTAAAAAAACGGAAAATAAATAGAATTCAAAGTTTCACTCGCAGATCTCTGACCCATTGTTTCTAGACTTTCTCCGTTTATTTAATTACTATATAAATAATTCGATAAACATGATATTCACAGATTATACTACTAGTCAAAAGAAAACTCGCAAGCAAATTATTTTTTTAATTCTAAGAAATCATAATAACGAAGTAATGAATGGGCCATTTTTTCGAGGCCTTGAAAAAATCTATGTACATACATATTTCGATTTTGTTTGTAATAGAAGCTTTATTTATTTTTTTACCAATTTGTTAAAGAATTCTGATAAAATTTTGAATATTCTCTTTACGAACAAATAAGCAAAAAGAGAGCTTTAAAGTCGTGCAATGACTAAAAAGCTGGTCATTAGGAGAGACCCTTTAGATCGGCCTTCGAATCTGATTTAGTTTCTTTCGTACAGAGTGAATTTATCAAGAGCATAAGTGAAATACTCAACAAACCTTCGAGGTCCATAATAATTATCACATGGTCGCTAATCTCGTCAGCGTGTCAATGTACTATTTCCCCTTGGTGTCGTCAACCCGCGCGAGCACGGTCTAGCTTCACGGTCGACACACGTGTACAGTCACTGTGTGTATGTTTCTCGATAATTGGAATGTGCACACAACGCACGAAAAGTGAATGTGCAAATTACAATACAAACTTACTGCAGTTGTCGGAACATCGAGTATACGCTTACGTTATTGCGCTATCGGGATTTAAGGGGATTTTCTCAGCTGCGTAGTCTAAAACGAGCAATGCTGTAATCACCTTTTTTCTGCATGTTCTGTGTTTTCCGAACTACAAATGTGATTAAATTCATATCATTAGTGAATCACAAGATATATATTTTTCTGAAAATCCATATCCGTTATAAATTTTTTTAAAGTCGGCTCGAAGTATCAAAATTAAACGGGCCGGATAAAAAATGGCCTTGGTTCAAAAATAGATCCATGATTTTTATTTTTCCGCATAAAAACAGTGACAACATGTAACTTTTCAAATTCAATTGCTTCTAACATTGAAGAAGAAAAAAGTATTGCAATTCCAAGGATGTTTTAAAAAATAGTTTTTCCTCCAATTAAGTAATTATGATACATTGGTAATTAATGGATTAAGTACATCCGTTTGAAATATAAAAGCCTCTATTATTCTCTGTTGGAACAAACATAATATATTGAATTGGAACAGATATGTACCGCCAATAAAATCCTCTACGTCCCCTTAAGTAATTAAAATGGAAGCAAAATTCCCACCCAATAATAGAAATCGAGTTGAAATATTTCAAAGCGATGAATAGAATATAGCGTTGATTGAGTAGGCGTGTTGTAGCGAACTAAACGTAATTCCCACATGGAAACAGAATGTAACAAACGGTGTAACATTATCTATACTATCAAGCACTTAATAAGTAAAAATCTCAAGTCGCGATATCGATCTCCCCAAATGCGAGTTAATTTCACTCGGAACCACATGTAAAACGATGAAAAATTGTTTTATCATTTCCTTGGTACTGGGACACGTATTAGAAATCGATTTCGTTAAGAACTGCGTTAGGAGTTTGATTAATTATGGAATAAAATGGCTCGAGCTTCCGCTGGACTGATTCGGATTCAAGAGCGGTAGAGCATCGCCTCTGGCGCCTAGAATTCTTAATGATCAACTGTACAATTCGCGTACTTTCCTGTCGCACTAAAGTCATGACGAAATTAACCGACATTTCTGGAATCCGGATGATCTTACATACATAGCTAAGTCCATTAGCTTCTATTATGGATTCGCTCTTCTCGTTCTTCGAAACAACTTCCGTTTTTCGATAAATCGTCGATCGATTGAATATTTATGAGCATCGACGCCAGGGAATCTCTTTTATTCATGCATACACATACACATGTACCGCATATCTGTATTGATGGGCATAAATTTGATGCCGAATGAATCATGTGGCGAACATCCCGTTGGGGTTTACCCCAAGTCATTTTAATCCGCATTCCTTGGGTCAACCATTCTTGTCGAATGCATTCTCACGTTGATTCCCGTGCGTGTTGCAGCATATATACCCTCGTGCCCTCTGGCGCCCTCGGTAAAACTGCAATCTCACTTTGTGCTCGGCGATTTGTAGGCGGATAACGTGTGTGCGACAACGTGCCGAGCCTTTGCCAAGATTTTCTTTTTATTTATCCTCCATCTTTTTTTTTTGCCAATCTGCAAATTCCTGTGTAGCGTTTTTTTATTTTTATTTTTTTTTTTTTTTCATTTTTTTTTTCAATCTCTTGAAATGGCGAATTCGCAAATCTATATTTTTTGTATTCATTGTTTATAATAGCCATCAGTAAAGGGAAACAAAATATTTAGAGGCTTAAAAATGATACGAATTTTTTTTTTAAAGACATTTAGACGATAATAATGTTTTAACATGGGTTTGTTGATAAATAAATAAATAAAAGGACTTCTCATTTTTATGCAGTGATCCGAACATCACTAGTTCAATTTTCAGTAAAAACCAAATTGTAATTTGTTTTGAGGTAATTATGAATTTTCTTAATATCTTCAGAACACAAATTTATCGCTGTTTGATCACGAAAATTGACACATTTTGTTCAATTTTGCTTTCAAAGGATTTAAATAATTTACATTACACTACACGAGATCCTTGCGATCAATGTTAATGATTCGCGAAACGTTGACATCACAACCGTTGCCGAACTCGAGAATCACATTACTTTCACCGCTCTGTACGCTTGTATCACTTCCAATTGCTCGCCGCTCGAGTTCCTTTGATTCCTTGGTAAAATACAAATTATGTAAGTTCTCTGTGATAAGCGGTTGCACGGTTTCCCTTACAAGAGCAGTGGCTGCTGTTCCGCAGAGAGTAAACTGCGCTTGCGGTAAAGACAGCAAACCGACAACAATCTAGTTCACATAACAGAACGAATTGATATCTAATTATTATATTATCCACCGATTTCCATGACAACTCGTGAGATTCCGGTCATTATTTTCATTTAGTAGCTATTCAATATGACACTGGAAAAATAAAAATCAAATACTAGCAAAAATCATAGCAAGTTCTTAATCGGTTGATTAATTTTTCAATAATCCTGTTTCAATTTTACAACAAAAGAAAATTTGGGATGCAATAATTTTTATAAAGATTAATTTATGTCTTCTTGCCTATAAAAAGATTTTTCAAGTTTTGAAAAAAGTAGAAAAAGTTGTCAATCAAATTTCACGAAAGATCGTGAGAGGAATGATAGAGTTCCTTCATTTTTTTATGTTTATCATTTTTATTATTATTTCTTCATAAAACGTTACTCAGGGTCTTGTGATTTTCAAAAATCGAAATTCTTCATGAAATTTTCCATGAAGCCGTACATAGCTGTAAAAATAATAATAATATCAGCATGCAAATGAATTTGTGCGCCCCTAAGAAAGTCAACGACACAAGAGCTTCTAGCATCCGGGCGTTGTCAACAATTTACACTCAATCAACGGGAATCAACAGAGTCGTTAAGCGCAAAGAGAACTAACTCACTTGTGACTCAACATGAGGTTCAATTCAATCGTCTGATGCTGATGCTACGAACGCGCATTTATCCAGCACGTGCAGATTAATTCACTTTAATGATGATGAGCATTTGAAAAGCTGTGCCAGTGAGGACATAAATTATAGGTCGTCCATTGATCTAGAAACTCGAGCTGTTCTACTTTTGTTTATTCTCGATGAGTGGATAACAGTAACATAACTTATTGAAAAATCGATAATTAATATCAGACAATTGTTTAAAAAAAATTCTAACATTTGTGTATGAAAGAAAAAAATCCGAATATACTAAATGAATATTCAGACTTTTCAATGATACATGATCTTCGATAAACTTCAACTTGTCGCAGTTATTTAAAAAATCGTAATTTACTGAAGTCATCAGGAGCTCAAACGAGGCCGTAAGATTTATGTGACGCTGCGAATGCTAAAAGTGCGCAATCATATAGGTTTTGCACTTGAAAACGAAAAGCTCTCTCTTGCATGAGTGAAAGTATCCAATCGATTAGTGAAGCACCGCCCGCTCGGCTTATTAGTGACAAACGACGTTAGAGCGCACTTACGAAGAGGGATAATTAGTCGAGCTGCAGATATATCTGTGGAGAATCGCAAACCGCGTGTTTTAGTGCTATAGTACACATGCTGCCTATACAGCCCGAGCGGAAATCCAAACTTTCGCAACGAGATTATCCGCGCGTGAGGAATTTACTCAGCGATCGCGTGGAGTCGAACCCGAGCGAGGATCGGCGACAGCCGGAAATCGGACTATATTATTTTACCTATATTTACTACGCCGCAATGCTGCTACGTACAACGCAACGTACATCCGGTTGTACTTTAGCCAATTATTCTTCCTGGATGTGAGAACGCGTTGCTGATCGTGAAAGCATTTTTTCCTATTCGTCTAAATACGTCTATACATTTTTTCCCATACGCTTCCGGCGTTCGCAGGAAAAATGTAAAACACTCCGTTACAGATATTGACCGCAATTACGGAACCGAATTTCTTCCTGACGCAAGTCACTTCCGAAAATATAAAATCCTACAATTCTGTTAATACACTCAGGACGGAGGAATCATGCAATAAGTAAAAACGGAGCAATTTGTTTAAAATTATGTGAATTGTAAGACAATGTCTACAAATGTCGTCCAGTTCAGTTGTAAAATAAGAAACTCCTGACAAAAATTAATACCGTGTTTTTTACCGGTTATCGTAGGTTTTGGGAAACTCAATTGCAAACAAACGCATTAAAAAATGATGACTTCGTTTTTAAGAGCATTTGTTTGTACGAGGTGACTAGAAGGGAATAAAAACGGAAATTAAGATCATGTTAGGTTTATCAATGGAGGATGGGATTCTAAACGAAAGGAATTTTTGTTTTAAAACCTTGACTTTGTGTCTCTAAGAGCAGTTTTCGGTGTCAAGTGCCACTCTCGTCATAAACCGTCATCGATAAAACGTAGATACCCAAAGTAATAAAAAAGTAGTATCAGTTTTATCGATGCAGGAAAAAATCGAAAACTGATTTCGACCAAAAGCAATTTTTTTTTTGGGTCGCTGGTAGTTCTATTTTATAGAGTAGCCCTCGTGTTATAATCGCGTAAAATGAAACGTGGATTCGCAAAGCAATGAAAACTAAAATAGCTGATAAAAATATTATGGACCTCCGGTAGAAGAAAAGAAAAACCATTAAAAAATCTTATCTTGGTGTTTTACGAGCACTTTCTGGTACCAAGTTGTCCACCTATCATAAACCGTTTTAAATAAAACGTAGATAATCAAGGCAATGAAACTGAATGTTAGTTTCATCAATGCAGAAAAAATCAGAAAATGAAAATGACAAAAATTAACAACAACAACAAAAATTTTTCGAAAATGTAAATTTAGCAAAAATCAACGTTGCAACAGAATGCTTTGAAAAACTTAGACATTGTGTGCTTTGGAGAAATTCTTTCGTTGGCTCACGTGACACAGTTCGAGGATAAAGCAGGAACTGAAAATCGCTGTTAGTTTTATCAATGAAGGTGACGAGCTCAATCTCGCTCTCCCGCATGTGCGATCAATCGACTGTGGTGAGCCCGAGCGGAATATATGTTGATGGCAATATATATATTGGCAGCAACGTTTACAACTTTCACTGTTCCGTTACAGAGCATGACTGTATATAATCGGATCCTATCGTGGAGGGGTGTGGACTTCACAAGCAGAAAAAAGTAACCGATCCAATAAAAATTCCGAGCAAATACGTTTTTTCCTCAATTAGCATACACGCCAGCCTCCGCACGTAGTGCATATCACACGATAACGAAATACAACAAATCTCACGACCATACAATACAAACCTCTTCCGTGTATGGAAATAACAACAATAATAATCAAAATAAAATAAATAAATTTATAACAAAATGTCACTCACGATTGAAAAATCATATACCGTCAATCCGACGATAATTCCCCTGTTTTATTTCTGTTCGCGTTTTCCTTCTTGTCTTCGAGTCAGCAGCACACGAGTCGCGTTTATTATTCAATGATAATTCTTCTGAAGCACATAAATCCAAATCCGGGGTGCGAAAAATCTCTTTCAATTTGGAGATTTCCTGACGCCGGCCGTTTGTGTGTATAAACAATCGGTGACGTTCTCACGTGTTAATCTCGCGTGCGGAACTATATTTGAGATGACCAATGGGCCTGCGTCGAAGAATTGCTGCTACTGATTCCGCTGCTGTGACTGCTACTGACTTTGCCTTTAACTCTGGTGCTGGCCATGACGCAACTGGTTATCCGCGACACGATGCACCGACTGCACTCCGGCGAGGTTCCCGGCTGCTGCGGTCGCGTCTGCGTCTCTACCGGCGCTAAGCGTCCTGATGACCATGCGCGCGAACAAATTCTCCCACGAAACCTTGCCCCGGCTGAATAGAGCGCAATTCTATCGCTTGCGGTGCGTCTCAAGAGTCATTAAGTTCGTTCTTCTGCAACGCCTCAAACGCTATAAACAAATTCGCCGACAGACGTTAAATTCCGCAAGCGTTTCCGGAATTGTTTTCACCAGTCTTGACGATTCTTTCGCAAAATGCAATAACGGTTTTTTGTCGAGCAACAGCCGTTTCCGTTAGCGATTTATTGCCGGTGTATATTATTACTGTTAATCAAGTTGGTGCTAACGATAGAGGCTATAACGTCTCGCGTATCAACAGAGACCGCGTATCGTAATACCCCGAGTTCTCGCCTTTGACTGGCGCATTATCCCGCGTGTCTGGCCGGTTCTCTTCAGCCCCTCCTCCTCTTCCCTTCGTCACCACCACCTCCGCAACCGCGTCGGCGGAATCCCTTTCCTCTGTGACTCGCTCGGTTCCTTCCTATCCCTACTCTGCATCGCGTCCACGAGGGAATAAATCGCGACGTGGGGCGCCTGGCGATCTATACGATCGGTAGGAAAACCGGCAATAGATTTTTGTGTTGCATGAGCAATCGTTCTCTCAATATTTATCTTCGTATGTCCGCTTGCTGTCGTTGAAGCTATCTACAATTTTACGCCGACAGCTTCGGAAAATCGGCTTCAAAAATCGGTGGCTAGAAACATCGGCAATTGTCAAACGTTTTCTCGATCGTTTATTATTTATTGGTTCGTTCATATTTATTCGTTCGTTCATATACGTTGACTGCCGTCAAAGTGGCCTTTGACTATTCGCTCGGAGCTTTGGAAAATCGGGTAAAAAAATCGGCCGATAATTTGTTTCCTTGCACGGTCGGTCCTTATTTATTGGTTGTTCATGAATATACCGACTATCTGCAGAGATGTGTTTGATTTTATTGTGAGAGCTTCATAGGACCGTTAGGAAAATCGGCAACCGATTATTTTCTTGATTCGCTACAGCAGAATTGTGTATGATCGTACGTTGAACTTTATGAAATCACTGGGAAAATCGGCAAACGATGTTTGTTTCTATTCTCAATTGTTTTCTTCTTATTAATAATCTACAAATTGACGGTGGTTATCTTCGAAGCTGTGCTTCAAAGCATATTTGTGAGTTGGAACTTTAATGCTACCGGTATACTGACGGCAACCGATTTTTGTTATATTCTCGATATTTTGTTGTCTTAATTTATTATGTGTATATGTATACGTTGGCTATTACCAGAGCTGGATATGATTTTACACACAATATTAGCCCAACTACGAACATAGTTCGCGTTCGACGCACGAGTGCATCGATGCACACGCTAACTACCGGTTAAATGGATTAGGAAAGTGCAGACAGATTGCTTTCTGCATTCGACGCCAGGTAGACTCTTGTTTTGGTGATTACTTGCACCGGGCGTGCGCATGGTTTGGAATAATGTCATTGTTTATTGCTTCAGTTACTTGGAAAATAATGGCTGTTGAGATTTGATTTTGAGAGGAAATCTTGTTTCACTCTCGCACAGAGTCTTTCAGCGTTTCCAAAGACGAAATTAGTACTTCTGTTTTACTTTAATGTCGTAGTAAAGTATAACTTCATCACAAAATTTCCGCTACTGACAAACGTGAAAGAATTTTACGAATTGTAACGGAAATACAGAAAAATCTGATAAAATAATACCTCTTTGTGTCTTTACGTGGAAATCGCTTGATTCTGGATTGGTAAAAATAACAACAAAAAGTAGTCGGCAATAGCATATCTCGAAATTTTCCTATTGTGATATATTCGGAAGCCCGCAATCGAAAGAAATTGGCCCTTTCCACAAAATAAAAACATCCTACCTGATCGGAAATTTCCACTGATTACGAAATTGCTTTTTTTTTTTAAATCGGCAATTCAAAAACTTCATCCAAAAACCACGAATATCAAGAATAAAAACAATGTTTTCTCTTGCCAACAAAAAAATTATCTGTTCCGTGATGAGCGGACATTTTAAAATCAAGCCCTATTTTTTAATTGCGTAAAAATCCGGGAATAAATGAAATTTCCAAAAAATTCCTCTCAGACTAGACTAAAAAATTGCGCGAGAGTCTGGACTTGAGTTAAAATGAACGACGATTCATAAAATTCCTTCATCTTGACGTGCCTCTTTCCGATCTTGAGAATCCATTTCACGAATTCATGAGCCAATTTTTCGTGTACGATGAACCAGGTCGTGGTTGAAACTGATCTGTGTAGGGATATGCCCGAAGGACGAGTGGAATCTCGGAAAACTTGGTCCAGGAATGGAATGCTCATTCCCACCACAACATTGTCAAACCGGAAATACATTGAAGTTTTATCCGTACTGGTTTCATCATCAGATGGCGGATATCCCCAGAGAAAACAAAATTGTTCATCGTGAAAAAATTTCGATCCTAGGATCCTAGACTCCTGATTTGAAATAGGCGTTGTTTGTTTAGCTGATGACGAGTCGATACGGAATAACATCTCTTTCTGGATATTCCAATGTCGGATAATCAGTCAAGAGTCAAGACACATTCGTGTCTCGGTGATTCATATCTTTGAATAGAGCCGACGTGTAAGTCGTTGTGTTTCTGAATAGCTACTGCATCTCCGATAGACGGATCTCCTTCACATCCGTAATCGAATGCACGCTCTACATCCAACCAAATTTGGCTCGAGCGTAAACTTGTTCTCAGAGCGAGCAGCTCAGCAAATACTACGAATTTCGTTATTACGTGAAGTTCAAGGTAACTGCGAAAATCCGTTCTAGACAAATTTCATATTCAAAACAAGGTTTTTGTGACCATTACGTATAAATTTATAGCAACGTGCACTAAATATGGAATCTTGAGCACGTACTTAAATTTCGACCGCGGCGGGCGTTTATTATTTTTTTTCAAATACTATTATATATGAAACTTAGCGTAGGTCAGTTGTCACGTTTTTTAATAATTCGATGCTTTATTTACTGTTGCATATAAAAAATAAACACTTTTTGTAGAAATATTAAATTCGGGAGAAAAAATAAAAAATTGTGAAAAAAAAAATTAGAATTCCTATACGTCGTAAATTTTATAAAAAGTATTTAATATATTCAACGCCAACTATATAAAGTTGTAAAAAATTTTCTATCCGAACACTAAAATGATGAAAAATTTGATAACTAAAAAATCAAGTTTCGTTCCAATAATAGACCCAATGTCATTTATTTATTTATTCCATATATTTAAATGAAATTCGGGTAAAATGATTTGTTCATGTAATCGCTAAATCAAATAGTTTAACTATTGAATCATTTTTTGTAGTCTACTTCTAAGACTCACCCAATTCCAGGATTATGACGTTGCCAATCATTTACTGCGTTATTCATACGTTATTAATCCAGTAATCCGTGACGCAGCGGGTCATTCTTAATGAAACAGTCTTAATATACACATTAACATGGAATCTACGCGTCATATCGCAACCGCAAAAACCGTTGTCGTCGTCGCAGTCGTCGTCGTCGACGCAGTTTTGTTCCCCGACGTCAAGAATCTTATTTTACGGTGCGTTCATTCATCTTCGATTCTCGCAAGGAGGAATGACTCATCGGCAAGGTCGTCCGGCAAGAACGAGATCCGAAGCAACCACAAGTGGTAGTTCCGTACGTAAAATTCGGAGAAGAAACAGCCTCAGGCGGCGCCTCATCTTCCCCCACGACCGCGAACTTGTCATACTGCAACCTAAACCACAGAGAGCTTCATTGCGACGATCCACAATTATTTTTGGCCACAGCGAATCACTTGGAGTGACGAAATTTTGAGCACCGAACTTCTTGAGATCCCGATTGGAATTCCGATATTTTCAAGCTTTCTTAATGGAATTTATAATGCAACCTGCATTCTTAACTGCAGTTCTATGCGTATTCAATATCTAGCCAGATGTTGACATGTTTTTCTATTTTTTTTTCTTTTTTTTTTCGGGGTTCCACCTGCTGCAAAATACTCGACTCTCATGTTTCCCATGTGTGACACTCACGTATGTACCTAATCTCCTGTCTGGGTCATCATTTTATCCGATGAGAATATCAGCAAACAAACAATTAAACATTCGAGAATCATTCATGAACCGAAAAATGTCTGCGTATCGAATGCAGCCCTGGGAAATTGATACTGACTATTTAAACTATATTGAGTATAGTGTTAAAGAATTTGCTAGGAATTTGCTTTCTTAATGGTATTTATAATGTAACCGGTATTCTTAACTGCAGTTCTATTTATGTTCAATGTCTGGCCAGATGTTGACGTGTTCTCGTATTTCTTTCCTTCTTTTCTTTTCGGGTTTCCATCTGCTGCGAAATATTCAATTCTCATGTTTACCATGTGTGACCTCCACGTGTGTACTAATTCTCTGTCTGGACTAGCATTTTATCCCATGGGAAAAACCGCGAACCAGCAATTAAATATTTGAGAATCATTCATGAACCGGAAAATGTCTGCGTATGGAATGCAGCCCCAAGAAAGTGTTACTCTTCGTTCAGCCTATATCGAGTATAGTGTTTAAAAATATTCTAGGAATTTACTAAAATTATTTATAAATAGAGATTTTTAGTTTTTGCGGATGAAGGATATTCCGTAGAATTTATTATGCGGAACCATTTCGTTAGAAAAATATTCTTCTTTGAAAATACATATTTTCAGTAGTCCCCTGGGCAGAAAAGTGTACTTTGCGCAAGCTGACGCTTGCGAAAACTGCAGTTTCCCGCCGTCATACTGAAAAGTTTTGTTCAACTTTGTAGAGGCAAACCTGTGCGAATGTAATATGAGCCGAGGGCGAGTTTAAAAAACTCGTAAAAAAAGTTATTTCTCTCTACAGTTGAGATGTACTATTTCACAGGTTCCTTGAGAAAAGTCATACATAGAAAGTATCTACTGAACCATAATTTTCTGCATACATGTTAATTCTGAACGAAAAGCATTTCAGAAAAGCCCAAAGAAATCTGGCATTTTTATGTTTCAACAATAAAGTTTTGTAAAATAAATTAAAATCCTACATTAGACTCGATTGAAAAAGGTACACATATATTTGTATTTTTTTGCTCGTCGAGATTCTTGAAATTTGATGCAAAAGAAAAGGTTTTCCTGTCCAAAGGCGACTTCTCTAAAAAATTATTTACCACTGCCTCTCGGTGCTTGAAATCAAAATAAGGTATTTGCCTTTTTCAACAGGTCTATTATACATTCTTAGACAGACCTCCGAAAATGGCACACATTCTACCCATTTCAAGTCCCTAAAGGATTCGCATTGCAACTCCTGCTCAGTGAGACTGAATAATTGAAAGTAACATTTCCTTTCCATTTCCTTCCCATTTTTTTTAGGGTAGGACTTTTCAGTTGTCGATCTCGCGAGAGATTCTAATGCTCGCGACACATAATTACCCCCGTTGGTACTGTCTCCATATTTATGCACTTTTACAATCGAATTCCACCTATCTCTTGGGTAAAATACGCGGAACAAGCCATTGTCTTTTACTCTCGCTCTCTGTTCATAACCCCGAGCTCATTTCTAAATAGCGAGTCACAGCAGAGGAGTGTAGAATGCTCTACAAACAGTACACACAAACACAATCCACAAGGCGTGTGTTGCCTCTTGGGTTCTCGGGTATATACGCGTGTGAAAACAAAACCACTCGAGTGTCTGTCCTTCCATTATTCTTTCTCCATCCGACGCTCGCGTCAGAAAGAAAGACTGGGTGGAGGCGCATTTTTTTAATTCATAATTAGCCAGCAGCTCAACAGAACGAACTCGTTGTTCGCTGTGCTTATAGCCTTCGAGTCCTGGGAACTGGAGCGAGTGCGCACGCTTCGTTATTTCAAGATCATGGCAAAGGGTTAATCGCATGGAGCGATCTTTTTATAACGAGAGTCTTGTCAGACTTGTACGGGCATATGAGCTCTCACTGGCTTTAAACGTATTTCCTTACTTATGCCCGGGTTTTGCGAGCACCTTCCGTACTCAAATATATTAATTTCATCTTTGTGGGTGAAATTGTGGAAACGAGGGACACGAGCCGCGCAGTAAAAAACAATGGTGTAAAAGTTTTTTGCTGTGTTTATTTGGAAGCATTTACTGCTGGACTTTGTGTTGAGTTCGAATAATTACACGGATTTTGAGAAATTGGCGAACTTAAAAGTATGATATATGGGAAGTAACATGAACATTTTGTAGAATTGACATATTATTTTGTGTTAAAATTATTAACTATTTGGTGAAATTACACAAATGAACAATATGTTGATATTTGAGGACAGAAATATAAATGTAGTTTTTACCGCGTAGCAATGCGTCAAGCTCTGTTAACTGACGCCAGGAATCGCACTTTTACTGACCTCGTGGCTAATTTTGTATTCCCGAACGGTCGACGCCTATTCGATGCACCAGAGAAAATTGATTTCGAAGTTTGGTGAAATTTTTGTGGCCTCATCAACATTTGGGGAAAAAATTCATAAGAACCTGTTGGTTATTAATTTTCGGCATCGATTGTTTATGTTTATTGCGTTGTATTCAAAATGAAAAATCATATTTTTCTACATAAACGCCTTCAAATATTCCACAAGGTAATGAAGAAAATGGAATCATGATTTTGACCCAAAACAAGAAAGACATAATTTTGGTTATCAAACTGTAAATTGTTTAATGGATTTCCTAAAATATTCTTAAATACTATTCTTACAATATTTCCAAATACGCAAAAACCGGAATTTCGAAAACTTCAATTTTTTTATAATAACGATTTTGTAATACAAAAATTAACATAGGTAAACGCTGTTGATCTATTTAATAACTACGCAAATTCGTCTCATGCATAATTTCGATAAGTATTTTGAAAATTATATAAGAAATAACATAATAATAATTTGTTGTCCTGCGAGATTTTATGCCTCCTTTTGATGGCTCTCTCTAAGGAACTCTCTTTTCACGATTATGCGAGAGACTTAGCCGAGACAGATGCACTTGGCTCGCGCAGCGACGAACTTTCCATGTGGCGACCGAGAGAGCGAGACTCTTTTAGCTCAGAGCGCATAGTCATGTGAAATTAGAAATTGTCTCTCGCTCTATGGTTTGGCATTACCGATTCCCGGCACAGCGAGTCCCCCATGGCTCCGACTCCATTTTTCACCGGGTACAATGACCTTGTAAGGGACACGAGGCAAGGAACAAGAGGATCTACGTGCATATCGTTCGCACGCCTTGGCGAAAGTGTCGCAAACTGTTTTGTCCGACGGAGGGGGGAGACTTTGTCGTCACTCTCGCTGTGACACGCTGCCTGAGTACAGTGTTCTTCACAATCTCTTCTTTCCCTCGTTATTGTTCTACCTTCCTCCTCGAAATGCACACTTTCCTTCCCTAACAACGAAGCTTCGTAGAAGCAATAAATTTATCGCCTACCTTTCACAAAATCCACAATTGGACACGCGTGGAAAATTAATTTTTTGGAAAGTGTGTGCGCGGACATAGGATTTTGGAAAATGGGCTAAAATTTACATACTGCTGGCAAAATGCCTGCACTTCGGCTTTCTAATTCCGGAAAAATCGTTCAGCTCAGCTTTATTGACTTTATTGCTCGATTCAACTTCATTTGCGTCAGACCAAATCTATTTCGATGGCTTTAAATAATCATATTTTTTAATATCGTATAAATGCTTTACAGCTTCTAAAAGGAGCGCTTTATATTGACGTCAAAGACCAAAATTGTATGAATAAAAAATATTTTACGGCTGCACGTAAGGAAACAATTGTTTTGGGCTTCAAATAAATTTCTATCTAAATCAAAACGTCACGCTGATTTTTATCAGATTAATTGACAGAATACTAAATTATTTAAATTTCATTTTCGGAGCGAGTAAAGTCGAGAATGCTAATTGCTCAAGTCTTGTTCATATATTTAAAAATGCAATCATTTTTATGATATTAAACATACAATTGGACACGCGTAGAAAATTAATTTTTTGGAAAGTGTGTACGCCGACACAGGATTTTGGAAAATGGACTAAAATTTACATACTGTTGGCAAAATGCCTGCACTTCGGCTTTCTAATTCCGGAAAAATCGTTCAGCTCAGCTTTATTGACTTTATTGCTCGATTCAACTTCATTTGCGTCAGACCAAATCTATTTCGATGGCTTTAAGTAATCATATTTTTTAATATTGTATAAATGCTCTGCAGCTTCTAAAAAGAGCGGTTTATATTGACGTCAAAGACCAAAATTGTATGAATAAAAAATATTTTACGGCTGCACGTAAGGAAATAATTGTTTTGGGCTTCAAATAAATTTCTATCTAAATCAAAACGTCACGCTGATTTTTATCAGATTAATTGACAGAATACTAAATTCTTTAAATTTCATTCTCGGGGCGACTAAAGTCGAGAATTCTAATTGCTTAAATTTTATTCATATATTAAAAAACGCAATCATTTTTATTTTAGCTCTTTCCAAACTCAATTTTCAACCAATAAATAAATCATAAATAAATTGTTACGTCAGCCTTATTCATGTAGCAGAATTCAACAAAATGCTAGTCGAATAATAAAATTTCACATTCTTTCTTCCAAAACGCTGGCGACTCTACGTCAAGACAATAAAATCATAAAACACCCAAAGCTCGTCTATTCCAAACTTGTCTTCATGTTTCCGCGCAATAATAATACGCTTCGCATATAGTAGCATAATAAAACCACCAAAGCGAGACACATGTTTGTGTTGAGCATAAAACGCATGCTGCGCACTCGATTGTAAATCGATCGATCAGCGGGGAGTATATCTATGTCGTTACACCGCCGCATTTTAATACGGAAAGAGTGTCTATAATCAACTTTAAAACCGCTAAATACAGACTATTTTCACCCACTCACTTATCGTTGATTTTTTGTCGATGCTCGAAGCAGTCTCTCATGCGAAATCGCGATCTCGTGCGGTTATCCTCAAGCACCGTGACGAATGCCGTGAGCAAAAGCAAAATTGCCGCGCGCAGAAGGAAATTCGTCTTAAGAAGTTCCTGGTAGGCATTGGTGTTATTTCTTCGTCAGTTTTCACGTCTCACTTTACAATGATGTTCCACCAAGTGAAAACAAACTACTTTTCGTTCCACCGCAGCCTTTTTGCAAACGCAACATTAAATAAATTCACTTTATTACGATCATCATTCCATTTCCTTTAGCTCCGGTGTTACGCCCAGGCATAACTGACATCCATTCGTACACCCTCCACAATAACACCCGCAGACCACATAAATATGTGTCCTTCCGCATTGAATTAAATTTAAGTGATTTTATGGTGAGGAGAATGAATTCTTCGTGTTATAGTATGCAGAATTTTTTAGCAACCGAAAACTTTTTCCCTATGGATTCCTTGAATTCTTTTGCTTTGCTTGGAATACACTTTATAAAAATCACCTGAAGCATTAATGTTTTAGATGATTGAGATTTGACAAAATGTGCGTCATCATTTTAACTCAAACAAATGCTGAATGACGTGACGTGATTTCAGGTATCGAATTTAGACAAAATCAATAAGGGGGCTCGTAGTATTTTCTATTCTAATAATTTTTTGAAATTGTTGTAACCTGAGAAACATCTCATCTCAAATTTTGTGCATAATTTAAATAGAATGTGTCGATATTTGAAATCGACATAATATTTAGTGAGCACCCACCAGCCAATTTCCCATAAAATTATGAATTAAACATTTTTTTTTGAATAGTAGAATTTCTCGCTGTCTCATATTTATGTTCTGGCATTTTTTACGTTGATCGACATTTTTTTATTCCGTCGCTATAAAAATCCGTTTTCAGTACATAGATAAATCATTTTTTCCTGTATGAATAAACTTGTTTAAATCCATTTGATTACGAATATAATTTCATTTTCCTGAGTGGCCATGTAACGCGTAGACATAACAGCCACCCATTCGCACACCCTCCACGACAACACCCGCAGCCCACACGAGCACGTGTTCTTCCGCATCGAGTTACATTCGCGTAGTTTAATCGTCTAGCGAGTGCACCAAAGAGATTCCAATCTCAGCATATCGCACCGGACCGAAGCTTTGTCGGTCGGCGATAAATAAAACTCGTGACTGAGCTCGAATCCAGGCAGATGACGACCTTGTCGTTGCATACTAGGAGCTGTTTGTTTTGCTGTCCCGGATCTGCTGTTCTATAAATGTGGTTTTTGTCTTTGTTCCAGAGTGAGCCGGACACTTTACGAAAGCCTTTACTTTTCTTTGTACATTTTATTGTTGTTGTGTATTATAATACAAGTCGTTTTTTCGTTTGCTTCGTAGGCACAAAAATCGGAGCTCGAACAAATCTGTTGTGCCTCACTCACACGTGAAACTGGAGAATTAGCATGAGAAGTTAACATTCCAGTGGCATTCTAACTTCTGGTGTAAAGGCCTTTCAAAGTGGTCGATAGTCGACATGAATGCTGTATAGTATCGGTGGCTGGCGGCTGGTTGGGTGGCGGTGCTTGTGCTGATGTTGCATGTGGTTCCTTTCTTATTTCTCTTGGTCGTCGCGGAGGTAGCGAGCCACGCCTAGCTTCTCGCACCGTGTGCCAGAAGGTAGTGCAGCACGTTGTGCTGCTCCTGCTATCGCGAACCCTTCACCATCCCGTCGATTCGCATTTCCAGCTAGATATGGTTCTCCAGACGTGGGCGATATCTCTTTTGGCTTGACTCTTGGGCACGTAAAGTGCACCCGATCATCTAATCACTCGATAATCACGAACATACGTATTTTATTCTTCAACGATCGAGCCTAATTGATGCCCTCAAAATGCTTGATATTCCTTGTCGATAAAAGGGTAATCAGAGACTGCATTTGGAATATTTGATCTTAATCACGAATAGCACAAAATTCATAGCCCGGAGATCATTAAATTTATGGTAGCGTGAGAAACTCAAGATTGTGCTTGAAAATGGGTAACTAATAGTGGGAATTATTTTCGAAAAATAGCAGTACATTTATTTTATTTATTTTTTTCAAAATAGCTTAACAAAGTGTCAGAAGAAAATTGGACTGAATATTTTATTTATAAACTGAAACTTTTGATTGAAACTCTGTGTATGAAGCATTTTAAAGAACCGATCCATTCTATACATTCGTTTCTCTCTTATTATATCCTTTTGATTAAGTAAATAATCAGTTACGCCAAGAACTCAAAATATCTACTTAAGAGGGAGATAAAAAGTTTTCAGTCTTCCAAGAAAATCGATAAACTTCCGGCTAAATGCAGTAATTGACTAGCCAATTAATTCCGCCCGATCGAACAATCGACATAGCTTAATATAAATGCACTTCAGTCGCTATAGCATTCGAAACAAATAAAAATGCTAATTGGCTACGGGACTCGTTTGTTAACTTTGATGATCACTATGATCGAAGCACCCGGAAAACCACACGCTTAATTCAATTCCATTCCTTCGTCGATGTTCGCTCAATGAGGAAAAACTTGTGGAACGATTATCAAAACATATCTCGCTTGGCGATTCGGCGCAGTATTTTTATTTGCTTTTGCAATATCATGTGCGTCTTTGCTCAATAATCTTCCTGTCTGTCCACTTATTCGACTTCCACTTTCGTATATGGCTTATTTATAATAAAGAGGTTTTCTCCGTTTTACACTGACCAGCCATTCGTGACGAAACTTGTGGAATATCTTTCATATTTCTCACTTCTTATATTCGCTTTTTATTTTGCAGCGTGTCTGGTATTTGTTGTTACCAAATTTTCGTCAGATTGTGCACAGTGAAAGCTGAATTGAAATTTCGTATTGTCATTTTATGAATCTCTTGTCATTTTTTCAATTCAAACAAATGTGTTACTTTGATCGCTCACTATATTGTCCGACATTTTCACCAAACAAGTTTAACCTATAGAAATTTACTTTATGTCACTTGCCATAATATAATGAATAATTATATGCAATTTCTACAAAATACTGTAACACAATTTTTTTACTTCACACGCTATATTTTTAGCATAAACCAATTCACATTTACAAAACGATGCTACCCCAATGAGTAGAGCATAAAATAACGTTAAATGACTGAAGAACGGACATGGCCACAAAAAATATCTGTTAATTTTACCCAAAAAAGCACAAAAATGATGGTTCGAAATTTTCTTCTTTTTATTTCATGAATTTCTTGTCATTTTTTAATCTAAAAATGCATTACTTGTTTTATGTCACTTGCCATAATATAATGAATAATTATATGCAATTTCTGTAACTGTAACACAATTTTTTTTATTATTTGGCAGCCTTTACACGCAATATTTTTAGCATAGACCAATTCGCATTCGCAAAACGTTGCAAGCCCAACGAGTAGACCGTAATATCGTAAAACGACTGGAGAAGCTATTAAGATATTAGTCGACTACGCGGCTAATCGAGTATTTGACTTATTGATTGTACACTAGTAATCAGGCTGTCAGACCTTTCCATCGGACTCTCGCTTTCCTCAATGCTCTCTTAAATTAAGCTTCTCCGTGCTGGAAAACACTTATTACCAGTATTTTCCTCTCCTCGGACTCGCTGTTTTTTTTCTTTCTTCACACACATATGCACGAAACGAACTCGGTTGGTTCATTGACTGATTGCCACTAAAACTCGAGACATCGCGCTCTTCGCTTTTTGGTTACAGCATTAAAAATGATTTAACTTACCCGGCTGCTTCGATTGTAACATCAGTGCCGTGGTGGCCTGATAAATATAGTTCTGATTTTTATAGCATAACGGTTTTGTAACAAATTACATCATTTACGGAAAAATTTATAACCTGACAATACCAAAAGGGGTGGGGTTCAAAATAGCGAATTAAAAAATAATGAACATTTTAGATTAAGACGTTCGTTATATTTAAATTCTTTATTTCAGCCATTCGCTATTTTGACCTATTATTTCATTAAAATACAATCGAAATAGTAAATTATTAAAATAGGGAATAGTTGCAATAGCGAATTTCATGATGATGGCCATTCTAGATTCAAACGATCATAATTTTGAAATTCGCTATTTTATCCATTCTCTATGTTGGTCATTCGACATTTTGTTCCCCATCCGCCAAAAGATACAACAGGATGTAGAAAATTCGTTAAATTGACACTCATTTGCAGTTGCATCTACGTAATTATTATTTGTTTACTGACTCCATAATTAATTTGGTGTTTAATATTATTATTTTTGAAAAGAAATATAATGGCCCACTACTCCGGTTAATGAGAACATTTTTTTAATTGAACTTTTATGGAAAGAAATACGTAGATTTTTTTTTTTTTTTCAGTGGGGAAAAAAATTGTTATCAATTTATTTGTGGAAGAGACATGGAAAAAATTTGATAGACAACTCGGATACCATTTATACCTGTTGATCTGTTATGTAAAAAAGATTCTATGCTTTTTCATCTGTACCCTAATTTGATTTATCCTTGATTCTTTCCGACCCTCATTATAGAGTTTCGTGGCCTACTTGGCAGCTATTTTTGATATTCAAGTCTATACCTCACTCAGTGGCCAAAATAATATAGCAAAATAAAAAGCTCACCTTTATACCTGCCACGATTTTACAGCCTCTATATTCTCACCAAGAGTATTCATTAAACACTCAATAAATACGTATTTAATGCAAAAAATGAATATTTCATTGAAGTCGATGACACACATTTCGCCAAGATTTCATTGAAATCTCTCAATTCAATTTTTTCCCCGACAATCTAAAACGCTATGTGGACTAATTCCTGAAGTGTTGTTTACAGAATGAAAAAATTTCAATGCACGACGCCGCAAAACTCAATAACAATGAGGGGTATAACAATAACGATTCACTGGGTCCCGTTATTATATTAACATACAAAGTGTCCGTCAAATAAATTGAATGTGCGTCAGGTGATATATAGGAATATAAATTAATGGAACGGGTCACGCGTGCGCCCTAGTTTTCGAATCGTTCGTTATATTCACTTTCCCGTAGGCAGTCTTTGGTACCTCGAGCGTTCGGCTATCATAACCGTAGTCAGTGAGTTCTTGACTAGCTATATGGCCTCAACGTTGAGAGTCTCTTATCTAAAGAACTCGCTGCTGCTGACCAGACGGTTGGTTTCGTTTCACGGACGATTATGAAACGTCGAAACAACTTGAAACTAAGACAGCATCCACTTAAGGTTCGTAAGGGATAATCCTTGCGGTTAGTCACTGCAGTAGAGGCGTTATCGTATTTCCTAGCGACCGCAGAAAATTATATGCATCGCCCCGGGAATCCCACGGACAAACAACACGGTGCAGATCGTACCGCGGTCGTGAATATACATATATATACACACTATTTGCACTATGCTAATAAATAAATAAACTGCAGAGCGAGTTATGCAACGTCGATGACACTAGCTGCCACAGACGTGTGTGAACTGATTGTTAAATCAATGATGTTTTTGCCATGTGACGATGTGCAAATTGATTGTAAATATAAAACTTAATGGGGTGTAACAAGAAATGAAAATTTAATTGTCATTTCTGTAATATTATTATTATCATTATTATTTTTTTTTTCATTTTTATTATACGCTGCATTCTTTGTCATTTAGGGAAAAAACATAAAATTCTAAAATTCATTTTGTCGCTGTTCAAATTGTGACCAGTTAAATTTTCACGACTTTTTTTTTATAACCACATGCAAATTTTAAATTATAAATAAATGTCGCGTATCCACAATTTTTCATTTTTCTTTTCTAGATTTGCAAAAAAATGTATTAAGGTTGGGGAATTGTATTTCTCTCACTGAGTTAAACTTCTGAAGCCTTATATTAAAACTGAACGACATTTCATACATAGCTAAAGTATTTAATAATTAGGAGAGATTAACCCTACTGTAAAATAGTTAACGCGGTCTGTAATTGATAGTTGTGATTCAATTGATCTACCACAATTTTCTGAAATACTCAGATAGAGAATTGGGAATGTCATTAGACAAAGTGGAGTGGAAAACAACTTTATGCCATCCAAGCTGTCGTTGTCACATGATTATTTATTTTTATATAACTAATCATTACTGATTATTTATTTTTATATAACTAATCATGAAGTCCAGATCTGGCCTGCAGTATGTCATCGATTCTCGCTCGAAGAACGAGGCCACAATTATGGCCAGTTTACCGAGCTTCATTGCTGCCCACGCGACACAGTGTATACATTTTGCAAATTGCTGCGACGACCTTGCAATTATTTATCATAAATACCTGTTTCTCGAATATGGAGTTGCGGGAAGACGTGCGGTGGAAATTGCCGGGGAATTTAAAAAACACCATCGGCTTTTATACACAACATCTCGGACACGATTTCCTCTCTTTTTGCAACGAGCATCGAATGTTGCAAATCGTATGTGCGATACATTATACGCAAGGTAATCGTTCCGGGAACAACGACAATTGCTTAATCTTGACGCAGCCTCTAGTCGTCGATTTACGCGACTGTGCTCGAAACGTCATCATAAGTGATGAAGTTACCGTGTGGAATCTCATGAATGCAAGGATTATACGCACGTCATCGATGACTCGTATTGATTACGAGAAATAATAGTCAATTTCCACGCTGAATTCATTGTACAAAAGGTTACTTTTATTCATAAATAATTAATCTTTTTTACATATAATTTTATTTCTCACTGTCCACGAAGGAAAATTAATATTTGTTGTATATTAAACTCAGGATAAAACAAATTCGATATCTGAACTCCTCGATCCAGAGATGATCTGTAATGTTCGTCTATTTTGACACTTGCTAAAGAATTGTACGCTCTGGGCAATGCGGATTTTCTACGAAGTCGGTCAAAGGCCAGAGCAGCGTTTCTGGTTGCGTGTGTTATTAAATTTTATTTATTCTCTTTTTCTCATCTCTTCGTCGTATATAATGACTGCATTTGACATAAGCATTCTGAGCATCCGCTGGCCTTGCAGCGACTCCAACATCTGCGTAGGACTATTAGCTGCTCTCGTCCCTCAAAGCTTACGCAAGTCCAATTATTTCACGCCGTAAACCGTACGATCTAACTTAAAAAAATGTAAATCCAAGATTTCATATCTGCCTAACGCTCGAGCCGCATGCTGGAGTTTTCCTCCCGAAAATGCGTCGGCGGTGCCGCGCTTCCGGTACAACTGGTTTTCATTTAACGTTTCTGGAGAAAAAATTGAAGCGTTTTTCGATTCCAATGTGGTATTAATGTGTTACATCATCGAAAATTAGCGAAACTTACGAATATATCGTCAAGTAACCCTCTTTCTGGTTTTTAAACAAATAAAAATGTTTATTTCTCGATAAAATAGATAGCAAATTTCTATTAAGCGGGGGGAAATATATCCGAATAGCATGTAATTTTTATTGTTGTCAATAATTCCTTTTTTACGTTTTGACTACAAATTCAGGGTTTCACCAAAGTTACTATAACTTTAAAAAAATATGGGATCGCAACTTCGGCTTATGCTTAGTTTTTTTGTAATTAATCAAGCTTTAAAAAGCTATCTAGCGGGTGGCGGGTCTATCTGGGTGTGGTTGAAGTTTCAATTTTTCATAGATCTTCTAAGTTGGAGCGCGGAAATAGTATATTGTGTATCAAGTGTATGATGTAAGTTATTTTCGCACAAAAGCTAGCGATCACTCGACCCAAAAATAACTTACTCGCACGAGTTATAGATATTATTTCTCGAAACGCCCGCGAGAGAAAAGAATTTTTTTTTTAAGGTTTAACACGGCTACACTGCGAATTTTCACACTGCAGTAGCGGGGGGGGCTAAGGTTAAGCGTTATATCTAAAACTTTACAAATGAAGTGCATAAATAATTAATTTTCAAAAACAGTGCAATAATGACACAGTTACCTGATCCCAGGAAAATAAGGGGGCTAAGACCACTCTCCCCAGTCCCCAGTCTCCTTGGACCATTATACTTAGTAACTAGAGACTCCCTAATGCTTCACTAATCGAGAATGAGGAAGTATTCACAGCCCGAAAGTTCACACGACAGTATTTAGTGCAATTAGCGAATTATTTAGTTATCAACGGAAAATCTGTCACGATTTCATTAAGATCCTTCGACATTCTAACAAAAATTCTTGAATTTGTAATCAGCATATTGAAATAATGATAAAAAGCTTTGAAAAAGTTCCAGTACGCTTGGATATTATGTAACGTGAAATTCCATGGTGTCACCTGCTGATGGAGTCCTACATGAGATCGCTTATGAAATCGCATAGAGAATCCAGATATTCCGATGTCGGCGGCGGCGAAGCTGGATGGAAGAAAGTCGTCGTGAAGGAAAATCAGCGTGTGATCGAGGAGTGCACGAATGTAGATAAGGGCGTGGTTCGCGAGTTATCGTCACGAGAAGCCCGTGCTCGAGAATGGAGCCGGCGAAAGAGAAGAAAGAACAAATCTATGGTGTGCCGGTGCTGTTGCCGTTCCTCTGTAACTTCGACACAATTGAATCACGTGGATCGTGACTCCGTCGGGGCGCGGAGCCTTGCAGCCACGCAGAGAGTGCACGAGATCATTCGTTTTGTTATGCTACACGTGCGATTGATCTGCTTGTGCGGGACCCACCCTCTTCTGCAATGTCCTGCATCTATAATCGATTACGAGACCACGCGAATCACTCGAAGAAAATATATCAGGAGAGTTCATAACTCTCTGCCGTCTCGATCGGACCATTGTTCTAATATCGAACTGCCAATAGTGCATTTATGTCTACAAGCCCATTAGTTTATAGCGTTGCTTTATGGTAAAATCTACCTCCAGTTTTTACGATTACAGGAATTGGTGATAAAAGGTACTTTGTACAATGCTTTTTGATAATCCTGGCAGAAAAGTTCTGATGAAAATCCATAAAAAGATTTTTTGTAACTCATGTACATAAAGTCGCACATTACGTGCCTGCAAAGCGTGCGTAAGATGGCGCATTATGCTGACATAAATGTAGATACTTTACGTACGCCATCTGGTGCGTAAAGTTATCTAGAATTCTTGTGTAGTAGTAGTAGATGGCGTGTGTAAAACTATCTACAAGATGATTTTACGCAATGCTCCGCAGACACGAAGATGTGCGACAGTATGTTATCATTCGTTACAAAAAATAGTATGTGACACTTGTACGACGAAGCGGCCGTCCCGCGGAAGTTGGAAAGCGGTGCACTCGCCTCTTCTCGCACTTGGCTCGTGCGCGGCTTCCTAACCTCCGCGCGATAATAGCCGCTTTATCGTACTAGTATCACAATGTACTATTGCGATTAAATTATTCATAATGGTTTTGTTTTGGCGCAGGGCTTTAAATTTCGATTTCGTAAAAAAAAAATTAATGAATTTAAGATCATCGTAATTTGGTTGAATGACATTATTTCTCAGAAAGTTAGGCAAAGGTATTTGAAATTATTATTAATATTATTATTTAGAGAACAGATACGAAACATTAAAAATTATTTTATGACCAAAGTGAACATCTGCCTACTAAAATTCTGTTTAAAATGAAAATTCTACTAAAGTTTTGTTTTGAATCAGCGATATGTGAATTTTGTATTGGGAATTATTTTTCGTGATAACTTTTTGTCCTAAACCCTTTGGCAGGTCAAGTTATTGATGGATTTTCCTTCCACGAACCGTACGTCAGAAATAAATGTGGTACACAATTTATCCTCAACAGTTGCTAGATAATAACAGTTCTTAATTTTAGTGTCAAACGTACCACATTTTTTTAAAACCCTGTCTAAAGCACTTAGCTCGAATTTTACAGTGGTACTTAAAGCAATGTACATTAGGGCCGAATTAACGCTCAGAAGAATGTTTGTACTCCGTAAGGATGGACAATGCACAACGAATGAGATAATTGCAGTGAACTAGTTAACTTTCTACAAACGAGCTTCGAGAGCCCATACATAAAGTTATGTAAAATCGAATACCACTGACCGCCGGAATACCGGGCTTACCAAGCCAGAACGAAAAATGCTGCCTCAGTTTCCATTGGAATCCAACAATTCGTTGTTCGGAATATAAAACCGATTTCTGCACTTGTTGCGAGAACAATTGAGAACATGTGAAGTTAGTGATATATAAGTACGTTACACGAGTTTGGTATTAAATTTCTTTGGGGCATTGCACGGGACTGGGAAAAAAGAGAGAAAGATTTTCTCGTAAATATATCACGGATAAGTTACGAGAGCGATGGCAATAAATCTTTTGTGCAAAGTCGAGTGTCTTTGGTGCTTCGCTTTTCTTCCGTATTGCGATAACAGTTCGCTGGATCGACAGATTCTCATCGGACGTATGAGAAAAATGCGCTGGGAATGATCATGGCGGGGTCAAACTGTCCACGAGTGAGAAAATGTTTAAATATTTATTAATGATCGAGGGATGCGATTTGCATAGTGCCGTTGAATGCCGCTTTCCTGTGCACTGAATGCTCCGCGTTGCTCCACATTCCAGACACGAGATGCAAGGCGCACAAGGTCCATTTACTCAAGGATGAAAAATACTCGCATAGACCACGACGATCTGTGCATATTGATTTGTAATTAATCTCTCGGACTCCCGCAGTGCTTACTGTGAGAAGCTAAACGGGATTTTTGTTGCATAGACTGACAGCCTGATCGGTGTATTTGTTATATAGGTTGACGGCGTCGACACCCAAGAAGTCATAATTAAGAGACACAAGTCACTTGACTTTGAATATAGTCCAGTTCTTGGATAGAGTAGCGAAGTGCACATAATATGATTTTTAGTTTACTTCTTCATTTATGTAATCAGTTATTTTAAATGAATCATCTTGAGTGAGTTGAACAAACGTTTATTGTTCAAGAGGTCTGAGCTAGGAGCCCAAAAAACAGTTGTGTTTTCAATATTACCTTTCTGATAAAATCATTGGATCAAACAGGTCGGAACTTCACTGAAAACGATTTGTTCAATGATATTTCGTTTTTTGAAATTACTGTTCAAAAATATTCCCGATTATTTTTTTAACCTCAATTTCGACCTCAAAAGTCCCTCGCGCTGCGCGCTCGTGATTTTTTTAAGCAGAGCTTACCTCAATCGTTGCTACGGAACGAAACAATCGGGAAATATCCGATAATTTTCAAGCTCTCGGGGTATTACAACCGATTATTCTGAGTTGGTTTGAAGTCACTGATGAGGCGATAACGTATTTATTATATCGTATGACTTAGTTCGATAATTTGAAATAGCTTGTGTACGTGATTGAAATCGAGTCTCACGGGTTGATGACAACATCCGGTGACTCGGAAGTCCTCGAAATTCCATCTCAAAATGTATCCAGCAAGACATACTAAACTCACGTCTTGATGGGTGCAGTATCCGGCCTCTAAAGTAAATGGCAATAAAAAGCTCGGAGTAATACGAACTAGTAGTAGCCGCGATCATTGAGATAATTGCACCGGTCTACTTAGCAGTGGAACGGCTCATGGTCGTCTCCGCCTACACTGACTTCATCGATGGCTTCGCAGTATGTGTATCATCAATTGAAGCGTGGCGAATTTTCATTTTTTCGCCAAGAGAATTTAGACCAAGACGGAGATTTAAATCTCAGTCATTAATACAGCATAGACCCAAAAAAACAATGCTTAATCGAGCTTCAGTTAATTGCTGGTTATGACTAAACGATTAATTAGTTGGCGAGAAAATTACTTCAACCATATTAATTATACATTAGGGACAACTAAACATTGTGATACGTGTTTAATGCTTTAATGTACTGTTAAATGTTTTTCTCAATAGGATCTTTTCGCACAGACATCATAAGCACTTATTGCTCGATATATGAAAGAAAAAAGGAGGCAAAAAAGGTTTTGTAATATTTGCGGCACGCTGCGATCCGATCGAGAATCGCCAAGTTTTTACGTAAGAAAAATTGCCAGGAAACGAGGCTTCCGAGGATGTAGGAATGTGGACTGAGGCAACAAGCACGCCTATTTACGTCCGAATTTACGGAGCATGCTGGCCGACTGCTGCTCGTCTACTGCTCTACCGCGTTATAATAACGCATTGAATATTCCTTACATAATTAGAAAGCGCGCGTGATTTTTGTGTTATAATACCGAATTAATGCAGGGCAATTAAAGCGTTTATGTCCGGTGAGCAGGATGAATTTATTAGTGCAATGGAACTGTTCGACAGTCGTTATTCTTCGTGGCAAATATTGATTTTTTCTATGAGCAAACTTCTTGGTAATTGGAATGAAACTTTTACGAAAGATTTTATATATAGAAACTAGGGTTTAGAAGAGGTCTTGGATTTTTTAGTCATCGTTATAATTAAATGTCTCGTTGGCTTTGTGTTGCAGAAAACTTGGCACCGTCTGAACTGAAGAAACTGAGAAATAAGCAAAGAAAACAGCGCAGGAAGGCCGAACTGGAACGTCAACAGGCTGCCCAAGCTCAAGAAAAGAGAGAACAGCACAACAAGTCTCGACAGCAAGCTGATCCTGACTTTGAACAGCCCACGCTCGACGAACTGATACCAGAAAAACTTGAGAGGGTACGTCTCGTATTTTTCAACTTTTTCAATTTATTTTTCGATCGTAAACCTCCTATTCTGTAGGACCCAGAGAAAACAATCTCTTTAATACGAATTATATTGGGCCCCCGACTAAATACAGAAGAAAGAAAAAAAAAAACAGAAACACCGCACTTAAAAAGAATAACTACGTCAGGCTCTGCCTTCTCACCTTGTGACGATCTTAGAAAAAAATGATCGAAAAAAAAAGCATTTTTCATAGAAACAAATCTTCCTCTGTGAGGGAGCAAAAAAAACCGTAAGATACCGACGGGTTAACAAATTTCTGGCTCAACAGGTTGAGGATCCTCTGCAGCAAGCCATCAAGTTTCTTCAACCCCTGCAGAACCTCGCTTCTGACAGGATCGAGACTCATCTGATGGCCTTCGAAATCTACATTCGAAAAGGTACCTAAATAAGTAAAACAAGAAAACTAAAAAAGCAAAACTCCCATTTCCGAACCGAAACCATAATTATCGTGCCTCTCTCGCTTACAGGTCGAACTCTGCTGATGCTGCAGTCAATAAAGCGAGCGCATCGACTAGACAGCAACAATCCGGATCTCCACTCGTGTCTCGTTCTCTTCATGCGACACACTGACGCCGCACAGTTGGAAGGCGCTGTTGCTGAGGTCGTGAAGCGACAGACAAGCGAGATATTCTCAAACTCAAACGCGTTGCAATTCAACACCGATTTTCTTGCGAAAAACGGCAAATCGCTGCCTCATCTTTTCCAAGCCGCTCGAATGATGTATCTTCTCGATCCTTCTGCTCAAGCGAAAGCTCTCTCGTTGGCAACCAATCTCGACGGTCTTGACGGCGTTACCCTGCCGATTTGCGTCAGGGTGCTGGACGCCCTTCGCAACAATGACTTTGGACAGTGCGAGCCGGCGATAGCCGACTACATCGACAAATGTCACAAACGCTTCCCTTACGCCACCGCGTTTCGGCCGCCCGAGCCAAAGGCGATCGCCAATCATCAAGACAAAGAGAATTCAATAAAGAACTGATCCTCGAGCGTATTTTCATGCGTTGCCGAGCCGCGATAGAATTAGCGAACGAAAAAAAAAGATTTTTTTCCGATCAACGTCGAGAAGCGCGTAAAATACGACTAGAATTTCTATTAAATATACATAATAAAAGAAAAATTGAAGGGAGGAAAGAGATAACAATAGAGGGAGAGGGAGAGAAAATTCACAGAAGCAGAGGGAACGAACGAGAAAACGGTTTGAGGAACCGATTGAAATTGGCGTTTGAAATATGGGATTGTGCGCATTTCTCGATGCCCACTTAATCGCAAACGGACGGAGCGTCTCACTGAGGGCGATTAAGCAGTGCTGTGGGACAACAGTGCTGGAATGAACAATCTTAACAAATTGTATATGACACGCGCGGGCAACGCCGGGACTCGCTCACGGTCCTCGAATTTTAATTAAAAACCAAGGACATCGTAGCTATGTTTAATTAATGATAATAGTTTGAAAGTTTATCGACGCTCTTGAATTCGTTTCCAGCACCGAAATCCAGCAAAAATGGGCAAAAAAAGCCACCTTTTTTTGCATTACTTTTAAAAAATGTGGAATTAAAATGACTATTTCCGGGCTATTATCAAATGTGTAAGGACTTTGGCTCGTGGTTACTATACGTAGTGACTCTAACGCGCAGCACAAAATTTATAAAATCGTTATTGAAAGACAATTAACGGGAAAATCAGATTTTGTAATTTTTCGTTGTTAATAAGCAAAGATGGCCATTTTGCCCATATCTGCGGAAACAAATGGTCTGGAATACAAGGGAGAGACGGTGGAAAAGTGTAAAACGTTTTCAGTGCTAAGTGCACCGCGCGAACGAAATAATTATATCGCGGTGCGCGAACATTGACGAACGGAGAAATGAAAAGAAAAAAAAATCGAGAACAAAAAGAAAAAAAAAGAGGAAAATGCGAAACACTCGTATACGTTCATACTCGCGCTCTACGAAGTATGTTATCATCTATTCATCATTAAGAAAGGATAAAAGAAAAACAAAACATATACTATCTTCATCGATGCCTAAGGGATTACTCTACTGTGTAGAGTCTGTGACACTGAATCGATCGTCGAACACCGGGAATGAAAAAAAAGATGAGAAAAACGAAAAAAAAAAAAAAAAACAAATGTACCACGAATGTACGTTACCACAGTCATATGGACTTTCCTTTACATTGTGTAACCATTTCTTATATGTGTCGCCCATAAAACGTTTATTAAAGGTGATGAACGTACATAATCTTCGTAGATTTTTTTCCTCGAATGCTTTTGCTCTTTCGATTTCCCGCTGTTGGAACGTTTAGGCCTTATCTGAGCTTTGGGTAATTTTTAAAACAATTTTCACCACCAAGCGTTTTAGTAAATAGCGAAAATTCAGTAAGGGAAATAGAAAAATGTACATTAAGAGTCCCAGAAATAATAAGATGCGACCGGAGAAATTTGCTGAGAACAAACAAGAATTCGTTGACGGGATTGGCTTCTAACTTTCTTTCAATGTATAAAAATCCAAATGGAACTTTAAAATACATTTAATGCGAATATTCGTACGTTGAATTCAGTGAGATTGTAAAGAAGAGCAAGGTAATCAGTTTTCTTCACAAAGATTCGGTTTTGCAACGGTAATTTCCCAATCAAGCCATAGCAATCGAGGTACATCAATTAGTATGTACAAACATATAGAAATCTTATAGAAAAGTGGCAATAGATTATCGTACGCCAGCGAGGAATGTAATTATAAAAATGATATCTTCCTAATGAATATTACAAACCGATAGGAACAAAACAATACAATTCACCTTGACAGGGATTCTCTTGTTACGCGCATGAACATACATTGTTATCATCCATTTCTTCGGCGATTTCATCGCAACAAAAGGTTTTCAATATTAAACAGGTAATAATCTGTTTTCTTTTTTAGTCTATCACTATCTAAATATTTGTAACGAATTTTATTTATATTCAATGCACGCAGAGAAGATCTTTGAAGGTACGGTATCACTGATACCATACAGTCTCATGTACAAACGCGTCCAATAAAGCATACCGATTATCAACAGAAGTTATTTCTTTAGTTTCTTATATAGAGCAAACATTTGTTATTTAAGGAAATCGCAATAGTACATAATTAACAAAAGTTTTGATTCGATAAAAGTTCAGTTACATTGCGACACTATATTAAAAGAGAATCAACGCTTTTAAAGGTAGTAAAACGTCGTTTTCAACTAATCATTTTGATCCCAAAAAGAATAATTTCTTTTATGAAATCATTATTTTTTATCAAGTATTGTTTTGTGATATGAATTCTTGGTCTTTTCAAATATACGATATTTAAAAAATTCTACTATAGTTTAAAAAATTCGTACTGATATCATTAAATAACTTAAAAAATGTATTCATTCATAATTTTTTTGTTTTTTTATTATTTTGCAAAAACAATGAAATTTTTAAAAAATAGTCTTCTTCACCCAATTTACTGAAATGCTGAACGATTTAAACTTTTATTGACAATAAATTTAGAAACAGGCTCTCTCTTACGGTGAATATTTAATGATAAAAATGGGAAGCCACATCTGGCGCGGCCTGGGTCAAGGGCTGCTGGAGCTCCGTTTCACGAATGAAATTGCGAAATCATTTCACAGAAATGAACGAGCAAGAAATAAGAGTGTATTTTACTATTTTCCTCATGTGAGTTTATTGAATTACTCTAACTCACACAGTTTACTTGCTTGACAATAGTGTTTCCTTTTGATGATTTCTTTATCGTCGTATTATTACAATACAATTCTTTTGACGATTCCTTTAGCGTTGTAAAGCTTCACAGGTATTTGTATTATACAAATATATAACAAAATATCATCGAGACCCCCAGAGTGCTGACCAGCCGACTTTCAAGGCAGTTGACGGACAAGTGGTATTATTTTTCAGTGGTTCAACGAGCTTCGATATTTCGGCGCTCGCATTAACGTGTCATGAACCCTTTGACAAATAAGAATCGCGGATACAATTCGCAAATCAAATGGCAGCTTTATTTGGTCTTGACTCCAGTGATATCGCAAGACAAGACGAGACGAGAATTGGATTCTTATTCTGTCTTGTCTCGACAAATATGAAAAAAAATATCGTCTCGGCTCGACTCAGAAGTCGAAAGGGAAATTTCTTCTCGACTCGAAATATTCTCGAATCTCGAGAAAGGATTTTTCTCTCATCCTGATCGTAACTTTTTGAGCAAACGCGTTTTTAAATTTGTGCGAGTTTAACTTTGTATTTGCGATCGAGAGTTAAAAGAAACAAACAGTAAAATGTTTATCACGCGCATCTCTATTTATTTCTATTTATTCAGCGGACTATAATTATTCAGTATATTATTCGGTTTGTAAAATAATTGTGCGGTTTATTCCGTCGATAAATCGAGATTCTCGATATTCTCGCCCTGATTCTCTCGTCTTGTCTCGTCTCGTCTCGTCTCGTTATTCTCATCACTCGCGCCATCATTCCTTGACTCAGACTCATCGATGCTTTCTTTTAACGGAATGATGTTACCGGTTTGCGCTGCTGTGAATTATAATTAATGTAATGAATTGGCCGACACAAAAACAGGAGATACAATTAATAATTTTTTATGAGAAATGTGTTCCCTAAAATAGCGCTCGAGAGGTGGAAACGAGCGCAATGACGTCGAGGAACGTTTCATTTTATTCTCCTGTCACAATTTAAACAAAATGTGTTCTTACTAATCAATACTAGCAAAGTTTGCAGACAAGCAGGAAAATAGGAATGAAAAAGAATCATAAGCTGTAATTTCCAAAGGGTTATTATTTTTCATTACGAACTTTCAACTCTTCAGACTTTTTTTCATGAAATAATCATAATATCGACACAAAAATGTCAATGCCATAAAGATATTACAAAGATTTCTCTAAAAATATATATAGTGCAGCACGCGAGTGCCTTATCCTATAGCTTGAAACGTTTGTTATTTATTTACTATCGATTTTTTAAAATTATGCTCTCACGTCGTCTGGACATAACAACACCATATATAAATATATATTATTTCTTCTATCGCCATCAACGATTTTTTTCAACAAATATTCACATCCACAACTCGTACAATCGTGACTTACAGATCAAAAAATGCACACGTAGTAAAACCTGATACTCATCAAATAAATCTCCTTCGTTCATACTTCTTTTTTACGCGCAAACTCAGCAAACTTTATACAATCTACTCATGCGTTTAAAAATGTTTAGCTATACAAACCGTGTCCAGATTTTATGAATCAATAATTAGAGCACCAATTTGTCGTTTATTTTCGTCATTGGCATCGCTTTTTCGTTTTATCGGGGTTGGCTTCATTTGATTCATGTTGTTCCAATTGATGTCTTGAAAATTGATCTCGATTCGCTCGTTTTTTGGTATGTATTGTCTACAAAAATAAATGCAACGTCATTGGTTATCTATTTTGCGGGTTATCAGGCACTTATGATTCCTTTCGATAAAAATTACCGATACTCAATCGAAGCTGCGTCCAACATTCTCTTCGAAGCTTTGGTATTCACTTTGTGCGAATGTTTGTCCGACATGTAGACAATTGTCTGAATCCCAGACTGAATAATAATTTTAGCACATTCGTTGCAGGGAAACAATCCAACATACATGGTGCACCCTTTGAGGTCTCGCGAGTTTTTATTCAAAACTGCATTTACTTCTGCGTGGCAGACTGTGATTTAAAAAAAAAACAAGATTATTGCCTCCAAAAAAATCATACGAAGAAGTTTAATATGAGTTTCGTGTAAATTGTAAATCGTGAAGATTTGATTAAATTTGAATCTGTAATCCAATTTATTCAAATACGCTTCATCGTTAGATAAGAAAAAAAATCGATTCCACTAAAGCGTAACATAATTTGTTTGCGAATAAAATATTAAGCGGTCCTCAGTTAACTGTATTACGATTACCGACCGAGTAGTATTAAAATTGTCTCAGTCGAATTGCCATAAGTGCGAGTGAGAAGCTGCATGTTCATAAAACGTTTTTTTTCCCGCCACGGTCAATTTTTTGAATAAAAGGCGGGAAGTACTGACTAAACACGTAAAACGTCGTCAGTATTCGTCGGCATTTGTCCACAAAATCATTTCTAACCAAAAACAATGCTTCACGGTTTCTGTTACCTACCGAGCAATAGTTTGGTTTAGTAGGTCTAATAGCTCATCCTAATAACAAATTTAATGAAAAACTGGTAAGTCAATATAATTTTCTTGTTTCAACACAATACTGAAGAAAAATGTGTAGTTCTCAGATTATTTTATGCTGAATCCAACATAATTTCGTCAATTTCTTCACTGCATTGTTACTATATTATTTTGCATATATACCATAAAGAAATTTTGAATCATAGTCACAGTCTGGATCTTTTCCCCATGGAAAGTGGTCATCATTGCATCCTCTAGGCATGCCATTGTATCCCAAACTGACAATACGTTTCTCCTGATCGACAATGCAAGCCCCAACTTGAGTGGAGGGATCCTTGCTTCGTTTCGCAGCGAGAAACGCGAGGGCCATAAAATACTCGTCCCACTCGAGATAGTCGGTTTTTTTTTCACCGGATTTACTGAAAAATCAACGCCGATTGAGCTCACTCATTATCTTTTCTAGAATTTGAAATACATACCGTTTTCGGTCCGAAGTCGAAGCATTGTTCATGGCCATGACGAAGAAATACTTTTAAATAATTAACAGACAACACAACAACATAAATAAATAGTTTTACTGTAAGATGCTAGATTCTCATGCTCTTTGAAAGTCAGCAGACATGGCACTGGTGTGGCCCGCACTTATAAGTATAGAATAGATCGGAAATGAAGCGAACTAAAATTATCACTAGCTGAACAGCTGCCAAACCTCTGGCCAAACAATTTGTGGCACAACTTTCGAATGTCTAGGAAAGTTTGCTCGGCGCATCGGTAAATCGGGGATCTACAGTCTAGTGAACGTAGATCCGCAGATTTCTTCGTGATCAACCCGATCGATAGTAGTATTTAAGATTGCAACGAAATAGTATAGTAATTTAACTGAGTTAAATAATATTGATTTATCATGTCTACGTAATAATGTATTATAGAAAATTGATTAATTAATTATTATACACGGACATCGCCGTGTTACAAATGCGCTGGCATAAACCACCGCGAGATGAAATATACATTGCAGATGGAGCATTGAAAATTATAAAGAAACAATAGATTAAAAATAGAAATAGTTTTGACAGTAGATTTACGAGACTTGACTTCGAGCTACCAACGCAATACATTTCAGATCAATCAGGGGAGAAGAGTTCCCCTAGAGGACGTAAGAGCTCACCTGCCGAGACGCCGAGTTCAATTTATGTGATCAAGACATCATAAAAATATGAAACTGGTATTCGTGGTCAATAATTAATGATGATTATGTATTTAATGGTTTTAATAATTTTTCTAGAGAGCGTATTCTCCATGGGAATTTTTATACTATACGCACCTTTAATGCTTAAGGGGATACTGGAGTCGATTAGGCGATTCGTAGTATAACCTATTTATCGTAAATATGCTACAAATATACTTCAATTTTTGCACAGAGGTAATAAAAACCTTCATGCTTCGACGACCCGTCGAATTACCGTTCAAAATATAAAGCCAATGTTTAAAAAAAGTATCGAGATGTCAAAAGATCCGTTGAAGTAAGATATAAACGTTTCTGGAGCTCAGATGTGTCAAATCAGACCGGACGCCGAAGCACGAAGGTTTTTATTACATCCCCGCAAAATTTGAAGTATATTTGTAGCATACTTGCGATGAATAGTGTTTACTACGAAATCGCCCAGTCCAGCATCCCCTTAAGGAGTACCTTCGATATCTATGGAACTACATGGTAAACCATTCTCTATTTTTGTTTAGCATTTTATGTTCCTGCATGAGTGTCTTTTTTTGTTACTTTTAAGATGTTCAGTAGATTCAGAAACAGAAAGGGAAACCTATAGTTTGTGCCTTTTTTGCACGGAAGATACATGCAAATTCGACATTAAGGATTTCAATAAGCAGCCCGTAAATTTGATTAAAATTGAACGTATTCAATAATGTGCACGCGATATTTTAATACATTTTTTCGTGACTATCTTAACCATTATTTTTTGAAATGCTACAAAAAGCTGACAATTTTTTCCAAACCATTCTGCAAATATTTCTTCAACATGCGGCCGTATTTGTCAGCGTATTAATGTTAACATTAGTGTTACACTAACAAATACGTTTTAAACTTTACATAAATGTTGAGTTAACAGAATATGAACGCAACTTTAGCGACCATTTGTCAACGATTGGAGCGAATCTTCAATCATTGGCTGCTTTTAGTGGAATTGCAACCGAATGATTTTTTTTTTTTCAATTTTACGGCAAACGTTATTCTAGTTATAAAAATAGCTGGTAAAAAAAATCGATAAAACTATAATGGTAATGATCTGAGCACACTGAGAGAGAAAGAGAGACCTTAGGCACGCTAACTGGTGGTTCCTGGTACAACGAAATATTCGTGGATCCATCATATAGCGACAAACATATTTCTTCCACAGAAGAAATATACCGCCCGATGTCACGGTACAACTCTAAGAAATAGATAACCATTCGTCTCTTTCGGCACAACCTTGTCCCGGTGTTTATCGACTCGAATCCTTCAGGGTCACGAGCTCAGTGAAACTCTATGATTTTTGTTCGCTTGTTTTTTCATCTTTTTTGCTGCCATGTAGAAGTTGGCTTTTCTCCTGCTATTTTTGAAATATTCGGCGCGACCTGAAAAACTGTTACTGCACATAATTTTGGAGTTTATGATAAAAGAAGGTTTTTCCTTTGCTTAACCAACATTCGTTAACCTAGTTCCCATATAATTTTTTTTACTCACAAAGTAAGTTTTGTTTTCACGAGTATTTTTGTTGTTCTTGAGATTTTTTGTATGGCCAGAAGATCTAAAAATCTAAAACATTCGGTAAAGTGTTTTAGAAAAAACGTTCGTATGTGTGTGTAACTCAAAAACTGTTCAAACTTTCGTGAAACATGATCCAGCGAACGGAAATTTTGTATGTAAAAGGAATAATATTCTGTAATGCTTAATTCATAATTTAGCGGAGATCGATCGGCGGGTTCGAGTTATGTAAGAGTTTTAATTTCGCTATATTGTTTATTAACGACTAAAATTTCGCTAAGCAACAATTTTTCAAATTTACTCAAAACAAAAATGCCTACCGGAACCTTAAATATTGCTTCCTCATTATTTTTGATTTTTACGAAGCTTCCTCTATACGCAAGCCAACACTAATGAACATATATCTTCATAGAAGTAGATTAGTTAAAAGTTGAAGATAATGATAAATGAAAATGCAAGTTTCTCCTGTGCATCCTTGTTGTGCATTATTTTCATAGAATTTGTTAAACAATTCCACAGAATGGACCACAATTATTTCGTTCAAAACAACCGAAAAGTTTCTAAATGGCATCTCATTGACAATCGAGTTTGACCATTTTTGCTCAGTGGAATCATTGCACAATTTTGAAGAGATTAATATTAAGGTAAAGTTAAATATAAGAAAAGCCTGGAAAAGCGGAAATAAAGATCGGCGAGGGCCGTTTTTAGGTTTCAGATATTCAATGCTGAAGAAATTAATATTAAGATAATGTAAAATACTAGGAATGCCTGAAAGAGCGAAAAAAAAATCTGCGAGGGCCATTTTGCGTTTCAGATATTCTTGCGAAAATCATCTATACTCCCATTCAGTTTAGCTGATATAGAGTGTAAATAGAGAGATAGTGAAAGACACCCATTTGTTACGCTTTATGAGCTGTACGGTACCGAGCCGCGCCGCAAAGTTACAGAGACAGGCCGAGACCCATAAGTACATGGAGCATCGCCTAATAAAAGTAATAAGCGCGAGTAACGCCCGTACGCCACTTAACCATGAGGCCTGTAGTACCCTTGGGGGGCTTTGACAGCGACAGGACCACTTATTTTTCCTCCCACTGGGGATTGTATTTGTTTTTTTTTTTTTTTTCTACATGTTTTGCTGTATTGCGGCCGCTAAACGAGCTCAACACTTTTCATCTAACGGCACTTCCGTCAGTGCGTGACACGTTCGTATCGGCATGACAAGTTGATTACCCCTATGTCTGTTATTGTTTTTTATTACTACCTTTACGAGGACGACGTTTTATTAACCCTCGAGAAGTGACCTGCACTGGCAGAAGAAACGCGAAGATTATTCTATTAGATCATGGTAAACAGGAGAAAAATAATGAAAATACTCCCTCGCAGAAATGAGGTAAAACTTTTTTTTAATTCCGTGTCGTGTTAAATCTAGATGCAGTGATAAGTTTCGCTTTGAGTCTGTGCTCAGTTCTGATCTGTAGAAAGAAGCTACTGAATATAAGAAATCTTCATGAATCCTTATGAAAAATGAAACAACCAAAATTCCAAATCGTTTTTCGGCATTACTATGAAAATTCTTGAGTTTTCGATATAGTGAATAGCAAATTCGGCCAGAATACATTGGTAAAAGGATTAGCAAGAAAAAATTTAAATTTTCATAAACCATGCATGTTGTAACGAAAATAACTATCGTTTTGAATCAAAATGAAGTAGTGAACGCAGTTTACGCTTAGTTCTTCATAATTAATGAATCTTTCGAACGCCACATTAAACAAATTCATTTCAACAATACATAAATTGATTCCCAGCCGAAGATGAGTTTTTTTTTTCGAAAGTTATCATCGAACATTAAGCTCAAAATAAAATTAACCCTCGTTAAAGCTGATGATTCTTCATGGATGATTTGAGATGGTTGATTAATGATTGGATAATTATAGTTTTTAAACAAAATTAAGTAGTGACCGCAGTTTATGCTTAGTTCTTCATAATTAATCTATCTGTCGAACGCCACATTAAAAAAATTAAAAAATTAAAATATAATGGGATTTTTTAAAAACTTTCATCACACGAAAGTCTAGCTTTTCTGCAGGTGTAAAGTAATCCAAAAAGCAACAGTAAACAAATTCATTTTAATAATACATAAATTGATTCCAAATTGAAGATGATTTTTTTAACGAAGGCTATCGTCAAACATTAAGCTTAAAATAAAATGAACCCTCGTTGAAGCTGACGATTCTTGATGGATAATTTGAGATGAGAGGGCGAGTAACACTTCTGGGAAATAGATTAAGCGAAGTGTGCTGTGCGGGTCGGATGTCTCGGGCCTCTTGGTCAACTATGCAGCGCTGGAGCATACGCACTGGGTGCGGCACCCCTAATCATCATAGTACCTTTAAACGGGCACTCGAGAACTATAAGTCAGAGACCCCGCTCGAGTCTGATGAAGGGTCGTTCTCCTCACGTACCTACCGACTATCCTATCCGCCATCCGTAGGGCACCCTTCCAACTTCACCGCTCTCCACTCTCGACCCCTCCTCTATTAATGAATAATAAAAATATCTCATCCACGGATAAAAATAACTCACATACTCGATAATACATTACGACCGCAAATCGGTGCGTTGATTTCCCAGAAACGATCTCCCACTAAAACGCCGTTAAACATACAAAAAAGAAAAAAAGTAAAAAAAATCGAGTCCGATTTTTTTTTTCGTGGTAAATTGTTTCCTATTAGTTATATGAAAACACGATTTTTAAATCTATAAGGATCGATATTATTTTAAAAAACTATTCAAACAATAAAAAGTTACTTTATCTTGACAAATTTTTGTATGTATTTAAAAAAAAATCTGTCTTGATATATAATTATTTTTTCAACGGAGAAGGGAAAGGGTAATAGAACATTATTATTACATATTAGAATAATCCAGAATACAGAATTCCATTGCAGACAACGCGAATATTGCTGATTAACTCGAATTCATTCAATTCATCTGGAAATTCGAAACTCTTTTTTTCTTTCTTTCACAATTTTCCAAAAATAATCTGTCACTAAAATAATGCTAAACATATAAGTAAATGTGTGGGGAAAATTCCAGTCAATTTTTCAATTATAAATTATTTTTCATCTGAGAATATATTGAAAATACATCTTTTCAATCTTTAACAACCTATTCTGTAAAAAAAATATATACAGGCAATAAAAACTTTTATTCCATACAATTATTTTCCCCATATACAAAAAAAAATCTATGTCAACATACAATAATTTTTTTCGCGCGTAAAGAGTTAATACAACAACAAAAAATATCTGCGTGAGGCTACGATTGATTCGCGAGAAAATTCGAGCCTGAAAAAAGCTCGATATTTCAGACAAGGAGAATGCTGCTGATTCACAGCCGCACTTCACCTGCAAATCGCAACTCTTTAGTTATTTATTTTTTCTTGTTCAGCCTGGACTCGAGAGAGCGAAAGAAACGTGATTAGTTTCGCGTCTACGGTCTCATGTATTCTCGAAACATAAAATTCGCATTGCTAAGGCCTTTATGGGGAAG